>OY728160.1:955572325-956822325 GCA_963277665.1 Viscum album | reverse complement strand
AGAGCTTATACCTCTGGATCTAGATGAAGAATCACCAAAGAAACATCTTTAATCAACTTGGAGAAGCTCAAAGAAGGTGGGAGAATCCCTTGAGAGGTGTTTGGGTCAGATGGTTTAAATATAGTAGTCTTGGTGTGGTACTTTCAAATAAAGATAAGGGTAAATAACAAAAATATCCCAAAATGGGTAGGCTATATGGTTGTATCACGTGGTTTTCCAAACCATGTGCTGACCATGCATCTTACACTGCTTCAATACCCCCATGATTGGCATAATTGTCTCACATGGTTACCTTAACCATTTATAGAACATGCTCTCCCCTATGAAATACATATAAAAACTAAAAAACTTATACTATGACTCACATAATTGGGAAAACCCTACTCAAGTCATGGAAAATGGTTCTTTTATGAAGTCAGCACCCTACACTAGGTTAGTTGAACATTTGAAAAAACCATGTTATAGGGTCTGTCTTAAAAAAATGATATTCTCAACCCCTAACACCCCACAAATCCATGAATGGGCCCATTATAAAATGTAATCCCACTTAAGGAAAACCCATGACCTGAAGGGTGTCACAAACTTTCCACCACACCACTTTCTACCCCAAAAAAGTCCTTGGGAACTCCAAAAAAGTGGGAATACCAGGACTCCCTCTCTTATAAGGATAACCCAAACACCAACCAACTTCCTAAAACCTCAAAAATAAGAGCATGAGACCCAAACAACCCAAACTTATGATAACCACTACCAAATTATTCATAACTCACCAACAAGAAATGCACTAGAAGCCCTAGAAGCAAACTCCCCATTGGGTGAGAGTGAAGGGAAAAAAATAATACATTGGGATAGCCACTCTAATGATATTACATGAAATTGGTATTACCTAGATTTCCACCGCTGCTCCTAAGAGCCTCAAAAATCCAAACTATATCATAGTAACAAACTCAAACATCACCTACGAAACATTATATATCGCTAGAACTAAAAAATAGCACATCCCAACCAAAATCATCCTAAGGGATCACTCCAAGAGAATGAGAAATCATGCAGAGACCTAGAATAGGTCTCCCTAATATATAAGTTTTTCTACAATGGTGACACATTAATTGGGTTCAACCAAAAGGAATGATCACCACTAAAGGGACATGATTCCACTAACCAAAACAACCAGCTCAAAAACACCATGAGAGATCACATCCTAAAAAAAACAAAAAGGTCTCTAGACTTGGTCATTAGGAAAAAGGCTCTTCAAGAAACAATAGAGAAATCCAAACATGCACATGCCTTGACAAGGAATGGCATGTGTCTGCACTCAGGTCATAAGACTACACAAAGGGTAACTTAGGGCTAAACTCACGAAACACCACTCAAGAAAATCCTAATGAAAATCCTGACCCAATAGCTCTCATATACTACCTAGAAACCAATATCACTTTCCCATTACCATATCCCGTACCCACGGAATACCCATGTCATCCATTATACAAACCTCAACACAGAATCTACACCATGAATAAAAGATAATATGCTTCAAGAATTAATTAGGCATTAACATCTAAAAGGATAAAAAAATAGGTCCAAAATACCTTTCCAACCATTATACACAAAGGAGATGGGTACACAAAATTTGGGACAATCCCCAAGAAAAATAAAAAAAATTACAAAAGAGTATGCTCCAAGAATAATTCTCAGCTTCCAACTCTTCAATGAAAGCAACAATGAAAAACATTAGCTAGATTCAAGAAAAGTTTGTGACTTCTTATTCTAAGGACTAACCATACCAAAAATCCTTTATATGTGACCAAGATAACCACATAGATGGTAGGTATTCAAAGCTGATAGACAAGAATATTGAATGTTCCTAGACTTCCCACCCTAAAAAAACATAACTAGTTTTTGTTTGACTGAAGCAAATAATAGAAGTTTGAGAAGATGGATTCCCTTACTCATCGCTTAACTATTTTCCCTTCTCACTAGTTGGATCATATTTACTAGATACAATGGAAATAAAAGCATCTCCAAACATAGGTTTCCCTATTAATATTTCCTCCATGATTAAAAACTTATAAATCACTCCCACATAGGTTATCTATCCAGGCTAAAGCATTGAAGAATGAAGTTTTGGATGAATTCCCTAAATAAATAACCATGCCCTTTTTAATTTGTAGTAGAGAACATTATAAAGAAAGACACCAAGATAGTTAAATGCTTGATGTAGTCTTTCACTGACTGATCACCCTGAAGGATACCCAAAAACTTCATTGCTTTATCAACTCTCACTTCTTCAGGATAAAACCGCAAAATAAAGGCAGCTTTAAAGTATCCCCAAGATAGATCCTCAAATGGTTGGGCATGAACAACATGATTTCACCACTCTAATCTCAAACCCTCGAACAAAGTAATAGTGCACCCCACCCTAGAGGATTTAGGATTTTATAGTAAGTCAATTATCTATTTAACATTGGCTAGCCACTTTATTACCTCATGGGATCCTCGATCACCATATAAAACTAGGAGATGATAGTTAAAAAACTATCATGCATAGTCTATGAGCTAGGAAGAACATGTCTCTACCACTCCATCATAAGTCTGGGTAAGGGAAGAGACAATAAGGACAAATCATGGATCACTAGGATAACTAGCCAAGTCATTCCCTTCCTGGTATTTTATTCCTTTCTTGGGGGACCCATTATAAAACATCACAAAATAACCTCAATCAATCAACATTGAAATTCAATACAATATAAAGTAACTACAAAAAAGTCAACCTAAAAAAAATAAGTTTTCAAGACACCTCTAAAAATCCACACAAAGGAAACACAATCTCAAGGAAACCAAATTGAGGTCACATACACCTTTTAAAATTTCTACCCAATATCTTTGGAAACATTTCATACCACATACCCAGGGTATTTTAAAACCAATAAAATCTTAAAATATTATTTTTTATAAAACCACTTGAATTTAGGTTAATAATTTTCATAAAAACAACCCAACTCACCCAAAAAATTTTATAGAGTTCAAAAACTTTTTACCCCAAAAGAGACTCAAGCGAAAAAAATATGGATTTCAAATCAATTTCAATCACCAAAGCATAAAAATTGATTTTAAATTACTTTCAAAATCCTTAAATCATTTCTTAAACATCCACAAACAAGCCCAACAAACACAATAAGGGATAAAGCAACAAAGAAGGGGAAATAATAAAATTTCCTAATATTCTATACTATTCATGGTTTTGTCGCATAGTTTTTCAGATCATGTTCCAACCGTGTGAATTCTATTAGAGGTTTTTATAGAGACATTTTCATGGGCTAAGCATAGTTTGATAGACCATGTGCCTTAACTGTGTGCCCCTGGTTTTCTTCCAAATTCACTCTGAAATGAGTAATTTCCCAAGACATCTCTCGAAATCTCCCTAAAACTCAAAGCGATAGCACTCTACATGAAAATATCTCTATAAAAATCCACCAAGACTTCAAAAATTAAAATAATAATCCTGACCACCCAAAGAAACTTGAGATCTGACACAAGGAAGAGTATTCTAAGGACTTCCCTGGACCTACCACCTGAGTCCCAATGGTTATATCACCTTTCTACCACCAACTCCCAAATGAAAAAGGAATTGAATCTCAAGAACCTTGGACCCCCTTAGGAAACCTAGATCCTCTGATACCATTTTCTAATAAACCAACCTTGGCTGTCATCTGAACTGGTGCCCAAACCGATTTTCCACATACCCGAGGAGCATTCTGATCCCCCACTATGGAAAAAACTCCCTTTTGCGACGAGTTATTTATGATCGGAATAAGTCCTATCGCAATTAGTCTGTCAAAAAGATTATTTGCGATGAGAACATCAACCCGCCACAAATATTTAGTTATTTGTGATGGGAAAAGGGGTCACGTCGCAAAAGGTTTGGCGTTGTTTGCACGCTAAACTGTGGCAAGGGTATTTGCAACGGGGGGTGCCTCCCCGTCGCAAATACTCGGCGGCAGTAAATACTATTTGCGACGGGGAGGCACCCCACATCACAAATACCCAACAACAGTAAATACTAGTTGCGACGGGATATTCCTTCGTCGTAAATAGTGTGTCGGTAGGTCACTATTTGCGACGAGACCCATCACAAATACTCTCTTAACCACAGATAGTAATTAATGCGGTCGAAGGTATTTGTGACGGATCCTGTCACAAATAATCTAACCTAAATACACCCCATCTGTTTTATCCTTCTTCCTCTCTATTCTTACTTTCTATCTCTCTCTCTCTAAACTCTAGTTTTAGAGTTAAAATTTCTCTGAGTTAAATTTTTTTATGAACAGACTTTGAAGTCGTCTACACTTATAAGAGGTTAGGATTAAATGTATTTATGTTTTATTAAATTTAAAATTTATTTCATATTTTAAATTAATTTTAATTATTGTTAATTAGTTGTAATTAAATTCGATTTAGATTGTTTTGTTATCAGTATTTATTTGTAATAATAAATTGAAATTATTAGTGCTAATTATTAATAATTAGTAGTAATTAGGAATTATTAATGATAATTAGTTATAAATACAAATAATTAACTGTAATTAGTAATTTGTAGCGGTAATTAATAGTAATTAATAGTAATTAACGCTAATTAGTAATAATTAGCGGTAATTTGTAATAATTAGGAATAAATAGTAATAGTTAGTAAAAAATAGTAATAAATACTAATAATTAGTAATAATTACTAATAAATGTTAATAATTACTAATAAATAGTAATAATTACCAACAAATAGTAAAAAATAGTAAAAATTAGTAAAAAATAGTAAAAAATACTAATAATTAGTAACAAATACTAATAATTAGTAACAAATTATAATAATTATTAATAATCACTAATAAATAGTAATAAATAATAATTATTAGCAATAATTAGAAATAATTCGTAATAATTAGCAATAATTAGTAATAATTAGAAATAATTAATAATAATTATATATAATTAGTAATAATTAGCAATAATTAGTAATAATTAGCAATAATTAGTAACAATTAGCAATAATTAGGAATAATTAGCAATAATTAGTAATAATTAACAATAATTATCAAAAAAATAGAAAAAATAGTAACAATTATCCATCCAAATATACTTTTTTTGATTTTCAAAATGGCTGCTTTTAGGGTGAGCGGTAACCAAACACCACCCGGTAAACAAAAACAAAGTTATCTAGTTCGAAATTCAAAATTAAAAAACACATGATGGACCCGTGGATCGAGGAGACCTCGACCCGAGAGACACCCGTTGTCCAAAATCGCATCATCTGCCAACCTTCATCATCACTGTCTTCATAATTAGCGGTAATTAGTAATAATTTGGAATAAACAGTAATAATTAGTAAAAATAGTAATAAATACTAATACTTAGTAATAAATGCTAATAATTAGTAGTAATTACTAATAATTAGTAATAATTACTAATAATTACTAATAAATAGTAATAATTACTAATAAATAGTAATAATTACTAATAAATAGTAATAATTACTAATAATTAGTAAAAATTCTAAGAATTATTAAAAAAAATAGTAACAAATACTAATAATTAGTAACAAATACTAATAGTTTGTAACAAATAGTAATAAATAGTAATAAATACTAATAATTAGCAATAATTAAATATAATTAGTAATAATTAGCAATAATTAATAATAATAAGAAATAATTAGTAATAACTATAAATAATTAGAAATAATTAGAAATAATTAGTAATAATTAACAATAATTAGTAATAATCAGCAATAATTAGTAACAATTAGCAATAATTAGTAATAATTAGAATCAATTAGTAATAATTAGCAGTAAATTTTTGTAATATTAACTATTTATAGTAACTGTCTTTTATATTAGTGCGAATATTGCATATTTTATTTTTTTTTATTTTTAATATTTTATTATTTTATTACTTCTTATTAGTATTATTTTTTAATGTTTTTTATTTTAGTAATAATAATAATAATATTTTATACTTCTATATTTTTTTAAAATATTGAGAATTTTAATATTTTATAATTTTTTTTATTTTAATAATATTAATATTCTTTTCATAAATAATAATAATAATAATAACAATATTATAATAATTGTATTATTTTATTATTAATATTATAATAATATAATTTTTTATATTATTAATATTAGTATTATTATTATTATTTTATAATAATAATTTATCAAAGTTTTATTGAATATATACATATTTTTTATTAAGTGTTTGTGATGAGACATTTTGTGATGGGTTCCCATCGCAAAAAGGTTTTCATATAAAAACAAAGAACTATTTGCGATGGGCCTATAGAAAAAAATACTAACTGCGACGCCATTTTTTGCAATGGGCTATTTGCGATGGAACCCCATCGTAAAAGCTCATTTGTAATGAGATCCCATCATAAATAACTTGTCGCAAATACCTCAAATTCCAGTAGTGCCCCGGGATGACGGCAAGCATCTAAGGTATCTTACATAACTTTTGAGGATGGTTTAACCCTTAAGAATACAAAATAAATATCTAATAAAGTCATAATCAAAGGGAGATACGTATACAAGGGCCAAAAAAACACTTCTGATTGATAAGCAACTGATATAGTGTTACAAACTACAACAGAAATTGAAAGAAACAAAATGGAAGACCAAAAAGGCCAAATGAAAACTCAATCCAACCAGTTCTATGAAACCGAATGTCTAATCACCATATCCATATGATTTTCAATTCATCTACATGATCCTAACAAACCATCAAATTTACAATTAAGAAAAAAACAAGATCTAACTTGAAATCTAAGACCTGAAGGAACTTGCATGAGACATGAAAACTACATACCCACCAACATGAGTATATAGGGTATGATATGAATCTAGTAGGATGCCACAATGAGTCAATTTAATTTATTTTATAAATGGACCAATTCTTCTAGTTTAAAACAAGGTGTGGGAAAATAGGTTTTCATTCACTTTAAAAAGATTTGAAATAAGAAAAACATGAAGCATGTTCATCCTCAAAGTGTCCTATTTATAAAACCATTTCACAAGGATGGTTATTTTACAAAATAGTAACAATTTCAAAGGAAACCAAACCTTTATCTTTAAAACATAAAACGTTTTCAAATAAACCCATGAATGGTTTCATATAATTCAAAAATTCCAAGTAAATAAAACAATTTGAAAACAATTTCCCCTTTTTCCTTAAAAGATTATACACACCCAATAAAAAGATAAGTAAAAAAGGGTGGAAATAAAGAAGAAAACCATATTAGGTTACAAAAAAATATAAAATATGGATGGAACATCACTAACCAAAAATAAGGCTAAACCACAAGGGAAACAAGGAATCAAGGTAAATCCATCCAATCTAAAGAAACACACATGAAAATATATAATGAAATACATAACATAAGATGCATCAAATTAAATTCATAACATATGATACATAGCATGAGGAAACACCATAGGGACTATAAAGACAACTCAAGGCATATATAGGTGTACATACTAATGGAAAGTTAATGGCCACACAACTATCAACCAAATCACTCCCACCAGTTTCTTCGGTGACAATCCCACAAGCCAGGTATTGCATACAACTTGGGTAGAACATCTAGTACTAAACCAAAAATATCCAAACAACATCCCACTACTTCCCACTTAGTAACCTTATGTTACTCATGGGATTATAGAAATGATTTAGTCCATGAAAAAATAGATTTTATGTAATAATTTGGCCCTACTCCAACGTAGGCACCGCACCTTAACATGCTTGTCAGGTCCTGGCCTACAAGGTGCTACCAGTTTCCCCATAGACACATGGTCCCCTCATTATGAACCACTCATGTTCCAATAAAGGTCATTAGACTTATGAATTTACCCATTATAACAACCTAAGATTTCATAGTATGTTATCTCTTTAAAATAATTCGATAGCTTGCGCTACACGCAACACCGAATTCAAGCGCATCACGACCTATCAAACTGGCTGTTTAAAAAGTTGTTATGAATAGTATTAAACAAATTTTAAATTATATATATCTTATATAATTTTAGAATTCATCTTTTTTGTTTCTTAGACATAATATAATGACAAATTCAATTTTTCAGATAAAAGAAGTATTTTTTTCAAAAATGCAGTTTTTCCGCCTTTTAATGGAAAACCCTTTTTAAATGCAATATTTGATACCTTTATATATTATATTTAATGAAATTAAATTCTGCTTTATAAGTGGGATATAAAAATTTAGTTTGGATAAATTTTTGGTACTTTTATGATAATTTTCATATTTTGATGAATAGTGAAAAATACTAAATTTTAATTGAAAACATATTTTTTAATCGAAATACTTTATAGTGTTAAATTATGAATTTTAGTGATTTTAAAGTATAATTATATTATATTTTTATCATTTAATATAAGTTAGGTCATTGGATGTAATTTCACATATAAATTGTACATAAATACATGTCAATCTTTTGATAGTTTTTACTTCTTAAAACCCCGCTTTTTGGTTTTGAAAACATGAATTAATATTAAATTTATTAATGAAACTCATATTTTTTGTATTTGGTAAAACAAAAATCATTTTTTTATTTGAAATATCAAAATTATATTAGGTTGAATTTTTGGTATTTTTCTGATAACTTTCAATTTTTGATGAATAGTGAAAAACATTGTGTTAATGTTTAAAACCGAATTTTATTTAAATAATTATTATTTTTATTTAAATTTATTTTAAAGTCAAAATAGATACATAATACCTATATTAGTTCAATGTAATTCATTGGAGTCATTTTATAATAATATAATATGTATAAAATTTTATTGAATTTTTTTAACGTCTTTTCCCAACCTTCTAGGCACATTTGGAAATTTGCATAAAACGTAATACTACCACTTCTGTGGATTGAATTTTCAATATCTGAGACACATGGTTGACATCAGTAAGTAAAATGAGGTTCAATAAGATGAAAATAATTTTTGGTGAATAGTAACTTTTGAATTTTATTTACCACGGTTAAAAGTAAATAGGGTAATTAAAGGTAAAAATGATATTATAATTACCCTAAATGTCACGACCCATCCCCCAAGGCCCGTGCCATGACTTCCCCAAGATCGCCTTCCATAGGCCAGGGGATGACGACTACCACCGTAAGGTGTATCCCCTAAAATCGGGAAGGCATTGCCTTTATATCCTGTAAACACACACAACCAAGCACACAACATGATATGAACACAAGTAAACTGTATAGAAAAAAGAGTGCTAAAAGTAAGAGGGGACAGAATACAAGACCAATAGTAAAGGTAAAAGTAAAACTGAAAATAAAACACTACTAAAGAAAAACAAAGACAGCTATTGGGTCATCCTCCGAGGTTCCTACCTGAAGGGTAGGTACAGATCGCCTCCTCAGCACTCCACATATGCACGTCTCCTCTACGTACCGACACGTCGTATAGTCCACCTCCAGTCACCATCCAATCCTAGTACCCTCAACCTCAATCAGCACTATCCTTCGTCTACACCAAACACAACAAGGTACGGGCGAAGCCCGTGCAGGGGTGAGTATAACGATACTCAGTAGGGACCCCAAGACCCTCAAGGTCTCACAAAGTTGACAATGGATAAACCATAAAGCATGTAAACGAGTGAAAACCCTTCTTATGTATATGCTCATACATATACCTAAGTTATCAAATATTACCCATCTCATTCATGAGGAAACACAAGGCTGAAATCCTTAGACAAAGTACAACTTTTCCATGAAGAAAATATTACCCTAAAGGTAAGTACCACACATGTACGTCACACAGAAGAATACCACAAAGGTATCACCACGAAGCTAATTACCACAAAAGTATGCCACATAGATGAATACCACAAAGGTAAAGACTCAGCTCACACTAGGATTTATTCTAGGTACAGTAGTAGAGATGATTAGATGTGACTACTGAATCATCTTACTCTGTTAAAAGGCAGACCCATGTAGGATCCTAAATCATCAGACCCACATAGGATCCTAGACAGCAGACCCTCACAGGATCCTAGTACATCGTCAGACCCACACAGGATCCTAGCACAACAGATGCATAAAGGATCCTAGAGTAGTCCCGCATTGATTCCTAGAGAGGATCCATGTGGGACCCTCAATCAGTGACCCACAAAGGATCCCAAAGCACAAACCCACATAGGATCCCTTTCTCATGTTACAGCCAGTTAATGGGTTCCTGCACTAAGCTCACTTGTCTCTGGGAGGGTTCGCTCCTAAAGGCACTAGTCGATACAACAACTACCACAAATTACAATTAAGAAGTATCCTAAATAACCGCCACATCATATGGGTCTCAACGCAACAGATGGTGCATCAATCGGACGCTCGGTCTGTAATTTACTAGCCTTTTAGTCCCGAGGGCCCGATTTGATTTTTTCTCGATCCAATCCGACCATACCCCAACTTCATCAAAATATCAAGTGGGGATATAAAAAAAGAACCATCTCGCTCCAAGGTTTTCAAATCCCCAGACGATTCGTCAAACAGACGTATGTAGCTCAAGTTATGGCCGAAAGTGTAGAATGGGTTGAAACTAGCCCGGGTCTGGTCCGACCTGGCCCCACTTGGCCTGGGCTGACCCGACCCGATTCAGTTCGACCCGTTCGATTCTGGGTGGCGCGTCATGGCCACTTGTGGGGGGAATCATGCACCCCCTCCCTCAATCACCGAACGACCGAAGCCGTTCGGTCGCCAGGCAGCACACGTTACTCGCTGCGGGTCCCGCTCAGTTCAACTCGGCAGACCGAAATGGCCGGCCCCCTTCTTCTTCCAGGGGCGTGTCATGAACCTCCCATCCGCGGATGGCCGAATTCCGGCTGCCTTCCACCTTCCGTCGCAGCCAGGCAGGCGGTGACCACTTGTTCCGATGGCAGCGCACGGTCGCACCGCCCGTGCTTTCACGGCCGGCCGAAGCACCGGCTGCCCCATGTCTTCCACCGTGGCCGGTAATAGTTGGCCTCCCTCCAGCCTCCGTGCGCTCTCTTCTTCTACTGACGGCGTGGGTGCGCGCCACCCGGGTTCCGTGCAGAAAGTCTTGGAGGCAGTCTTTACCTTTCACCACCACAAATAATACAACAACCCTGAATAATAGGAGAGGGATCGGGTCATGTTCGATTGGCCCGTACCCTTTGAATTAGTTCGGTAGTAGGCGGATCAAGAGGCTTAATTCAACTCAAACCACAAAAAAAAATAACAAACCCCTACCATGAAGGTTTTTTGACGTCAGTGAGGAGGGAAGGACAGACATCGGTTCGTTGTCGTTGAAGACGCCCCCCATTGGAGATGGCACATTCTTTGTTGGAGAAGATGGCACGTTCTTCGTTGGGGAGAATGATCCTCCACAACTATCCAAAGCTTCTCCCTTTTTCCAACACTTCCCCCAAATCCCACCAAAAATAAATAACCCACTTATTAAATTAAGTTTTAATAATTTAATAAGAGTTTTCCATTAATTATGTTGATTTTGGAACAATTAAATGGGAGAATTAATTAATGGGGAGTTGATAGGTTTTTCCCCCATTAAGAGGTGTTCCGGTGGTCCCCACCACCATATATTTGAATTGGGGGTTTTCCTAGATCAGGTGGTCCCCACCTCTATAACCCATGTAGAGAGGTTTCAAATATAAAAATAAAAATGTTAAACATTTTATTTTTCTTCTTCCATGAAAATCACGGAAACCAACTTTCACCCTCGACCAACTCTGGTTGAGGTGAAGGTCTCCTTCAGAGAATACCGGCGCTGCGAGTTCAACGATGTCCTCGGATTCAAATTCTGAGCACCAGTTCAAAAGTTACAAAAAATCACTCGCTCATTTACTAAACGTACCTGAATTTTTTTAGAAATTCACTCCAGGAACATCGGGCCTCAGAATCATACGCCGTATATTTTTTAGGACTCGTAAAATTCCCATATAATTAAAAAAATTACATGGAATTTCTGGGTCTTTACATTCTCCCCACCTTAGGGATTTTCATTCCTGAAATCCACATCACAAAAACTAACAAAAAAATTGGGGGTACTGAGCACGAATCTGAGCCTCCCACTCCCATGTGCTCTCCTGGAGGTTCCTATGCTGCCAGCGAACACACACAAGAGGTATCGACCACCCACGAAGGACCTACTCCTGTCGATCCTCAATCTCCACTGGAACCTCTATAAACGTCGCCCCATCGTCGATATCCATCTCGCCATGGTCGATGATGTGAGATGGGTCGTGCACATATCTTCTCAGCTAGGATACGTGGAAATTTTCTTGCACCCAGTGCAACTGAGGTGGAATAGCTAAGCGGTAAGACACCTCGCCAGCTCTACTGAGAACCTAAAAGGATCCGATGAATATCGAAGATAACATGTTTCCCCAGCCAAATCTCCGCAAAGCTCATCGGGTTGAGACCCGTAGAGAGATGTGGTCGCTATCCTCGAACTCCAGAGGTATCCATTTACTGTCAGCATAAGAATTATGCTTGTTATGTGTAGTCTTCATTCACTCCTGTATGATCTGCACCTTCTATGTGGTTTCCCGTACCATATCTGGTCTCATGAGTGCTGACTCCCCTGGTTCAGGCTATCACAAAGGTGATCTGCAAGGTCGACCGTAAAATGCATAGAAAGGTGGCATCCCAATGGTGGAGTGATAGCAGTTGTTGTATGAAAACTACACCAAGGGCAAGTGATCCTCCTATTTGTGACCGAAGTCAAGGATGAAATCCTGCATCATGTCCTTGAGTGTCTGAATGGTTTCCTCAGTCTGGCCATCCATTTGAGGATGGAAGGTGGTGCTCAAACAAAGATTCTCCATCTCGATCCATAAAGAATACCTGCAAAGTATCCAACTGCTATGTCGCCTCACCTAGCAGTTGTTTACCAGTTCTCTTGCTGAGTGTATCTACTACAACATTCCCCTTCCTAGGAGTATAGACTATCTCGAAATCATAGTCCTCGAAGAACTCAAGACAATTCCATTGTCTCAGGTTCAGGTCCTCCTGAGAGAAGATATATCTGAGACTCTTGTGATCATAGTAGACTGTAAAGAATTCTCACATAAAGTAATGTAATTACATATTCATGGCAAAGACCACTGTTTCTAACTCCAGGTCATGGGTAGTATAGTTCTTCTCAGGCTATCTCAGCTGTCGAGAACTATACGTGATCACTGCTCACTCCTGCATCAGGAAACATCCGAGTTTGGTCCCTAATGCATCGCAGTAGACTACGTACCCAACGCCCTCCTTCGGAATCCTCAAGATATGGGCACTATTCAACCTCTTACTCAGCTTATGAAAACTCCGCTGACATCTCTCTGACCACACGAATGGTTTCCCTTTCTTCATTAACGCTAATAAAGGTGCTACAAAGGCTCTCTTCTCACTAGTGAAGGTAAACCTGGTCCCATCCGTGTGGATACACCGCACTTTGCGCCTAAAATAGTCAATCTGATCATGGACTGTAGATAACCAGTCTATACCTAAGATAATGTCATAAGGCTTCGATGCCACTACTAGAGGATCCCACCTGAAGCTCTCACAACCTATAGTAAGCTCACCCTGCCGTTACCAGTGTGTAATCATCGAATCCTCTCCCATTGGAGTCTCTAGCCATAAGGATCGATCTAATGGCTCCATCATAATCTCCAAGCTCTGAACGAGGGTAGTGGCAATAAAATAATGACTGGCACCTGTGTCTATAAGTACTGCAGCTAAGGTAGTGTAGACACATATCATACCTCGAATAATCTCTGGAGCGTCGTGGTTATAGGACTCAACTTCCAGGAGCTGAACTCTCCCCTGTCCACCAGCTCCCTATGGTCGGGGTGGACCACATGGTGGTGGTGGTAGTAACATCTCAAATTGTCGCCCACCACCAGCTGCACGGCCAGCTCCTCTTCCACGTCCGCCTGCTCCCTACGGACCTCCTTAGTTGAACCTCTGTCTCTGCTTGGGTGGTCCCTTGACCATCTACTGATCTTCTGTACAGTGGGTCGGGCAGTCACGAGCCATGTGACCCTACCCACCTCATGTGTAACACTACTTGTTCCTCGCATGACTGGCTCTATCTCTAGTACCCCGCACAACCGACCCTGAATCCTGTAGTCGTCCACTTGTAGGTCTGGTTCTCTTGGACCTCTATGACATCTATCTGCTACCAACTACAGAAGACTCCACTACGTGATTCCTAGTGGTGGGTCTCGCTGCTGTTGATTTCTCAGCTTGGAAACTATCCACTAAGAGGGCTTGCTCCAACACCCCCACCTATTTCGGGATGCTGAGTGATATCATCTAAGCCTTGATCTCTCACCTGGGTCCCTGCTCGAAGGTCTAGGCACTAAATAATGGGTCCTTCACCATATCAGTGTAGTAGCGTGAGAGGTCAGTGAACCTCTCTGATTACTGATCCACAGTCATGCTACCCTACTACAGATGAAGAAGCTCCTGTATGCATACTGCGTGAAGAGTCACTAGGAAAAACTCTCCCCAAAACATGCTCTCGAAGTCTGCCCAAAGAAGCGTCACCTCACCGTGAACCTGGAGCATCAAGCTCCATCATCTGTCTGATGTGGACTGTAGAAGACTGGCGGCAAGGATCACCATGAGATCAACTGGTGTCCCTACCAGTTGGAAGACTCTCACCATTGCCTCCATCCAATCCTCAGCTGCCTGTGGGTCCATATATCCCCTAAACCTGAGTGGCCTCTGGTGTTGGAACTCGTGCAACCCACTCAAGCGGCGTGTACTCTCTGTTGCTGGGGCTGGTAGAATCAGTGTCCAAATGGGTAATGGTACCTTTGGTGCCTCCGTTGGTGCCTCTACTGGAAGAGGGCCCTGCACCGAGGCATCATCGCTTAGTGGGCTATCAGTGCATAATATACTCAGAACCTTAGATGCTTTTATGTGTGGAGGCATCTTAAAAAGAAACACCATCAATAAGTTATAATTGGTGAGCTGAATCAAAGAGATCACAAAGGAAACTCTTGAAAACACACATGCAATCGGTGTTTTTGTGCACTGAGTCGGAAATCAGAAATCAGGTTCCTGGTGTATGGATACATTGGCCACCGCACCAACACTGGATTCCCTAAACTAATAACCATACTCATAACACTTAACAATATTTCTGTTAAAAGATCAGAGTCCTATGTTCTGTGGTAGAACCGACTCCTATAATACCAATTTGTCACGACCTGTCCCCCGGGGCCCATGTCGTGACTACCCCAAGCATGGCTTCCATAGGCTAGGGGCTGGTGACTAGCATCGTAAGGTGTATCCCCCTAAAACTAGGAAGGCATTGCCTTTATATCCTATAGACACACACAACCAACCACACAGAAAGATACAAACAAAAGTAAACTGTATAGAAAAAAGAGTTCTGAAAGTAAGAGGGGCCGAAATAAAATCCCAACAGTAAAGGTACAAGTACAACTGAAAATACAATACTACTGAAGAAAGTGAAATACAACTATTGGGTTGTCCTCCGAGGTTCCTACCTGAAGGGTAGGTACAGATTCCCTCCTCAGCACTCCATGTCTGACCATCTCCTCTGCATACCGACACACCGTATGGTCCACCTCCGGGTACCATCTAGTCCTGGTACCCTAAGCCTCGATCAGCGTTGTCCGTCGTCTGCACCAAACACAACAAGATGTGGGTGAAGCCCGTGTAGGGGTGATTATGACGATACTCAGTAGGGACCTCGATACCCTCATGGTATCAAAAAATCCACAAAGGATAAACCACAAAGCATGTAAACCAGTGACAACCCTTCTTAGGTATATTCCCATACATATACCTAAGTTATCAAATATTACCCATCTCATTCATGAGGAAACACAAGGCCCAACTCCTTATCCAACGTAAAACTATTCTACGAAGGAAAGATTACCCCGAAGGTAAGTACCACATAGGTACGCCACACAGAACAATACCACAAAGGTATCACCATGAAGCTAAGTACCACATAGGTACGCCACATAGATGAATACCACAAGGGTAAATACTCAGCTCACGCCAGGATTTATTCTAGGTATAGTAGTAGAGATGATTAGATATAACTAATGAATCATCTTACTCTATTAAGAGGAAGACCCACATAGGATCCTAAATCTTCAGACCCACACAAGATCCTAGTACATCATCAGACCCACACAAGATCCTAGTACAGCAGACCCAAACAGTATCCTAGTACATTGTGAGACCCACACAGGATCCTAGTACAACAGACCCACAAAGGATCCTAGAGTAGTCCTGCATGGATTCCTAGAGAGGATCCATGTGGGACCCTCAATCAGAGACCCACAAAGGATCCCAAAGCGTAGACCCACATAGGATCCTTTTCTCATGTTACAACCAGTTATTGGGTTCCCGAACTAAGCTCGCTTGTCTCCAGAAGGGTCCGCTCCTCAAGCCACTGGTCGATACACCAACTGCCAAAAAGTCCCAGGAAGAAGTATCCCAAAGGACCACCACATCATAGGGGTATCAATGCAACAGATGGTGAGTCAATCAGATGCTCAGTCTGTAAGTTATTAGCTTTTCAGTCCCGAGGGCCCGGTTGGATTCGTGTTCAATCCAACCCGACTGTACCCTAACTTTATCCAAATCTCAAGTGGGGTATACCAAAAGGACTATCTTGCTCCAAGGGTTTTGTCACCGTATATAGTTCGTCAAACGGGTGCCCGTAGCTCAAGTTATGGTGGAAAGTGTGGAATGGGTTGAAATTGGTCAGGGTCTGGTCCAACCCGGTCGGACCGCCCGGCATGGGCCAACCCAACACGATTCCGGTCGACCCATCCTGTTGGGTCCAGCCGGCCCATTAGGTCCGTCCCGGCCCGCGACGGGCGACCCGGCCCACACTGGCCTTTCCGGCCTGGGTGGCCCGACCCGTGCCGGGCGGTCCGGCCAGGGCGGCCCTGCCTGGCTGCAAGCGGGGGGAATCGCGTGCCCCTACCCTCAATCACTGAAAGGTCAAAGCCGTACAGTCACCAGGAAGCATGCGGGACCCTTCATGGGTCTCGCTTGGTTCAGCTCAGCCGACCGAAATGGTCACCCCCTTCTCCTTCCGGCGGTGCATCATGCACCGCCTATCCGCGGTCGGGCGAACGCCGACTGCCTTCCACCTTCTGCTGTGGCCACTTGTCCTGACAGCGGCGTGCAGTCACGCCACCCATGCTTTTGAGGCCGATTGAAGCACTGGCTACCCTCTATCCTCAACTGCGGTCGGCAATAGTTGGCCACCCTCTGGCCTCGGTTTTCTCTCTTCCTCTACTGGTGGCGCGGGCACGCGCCACCCCGGTTCTGTGCGGCTAGTTTGGGAGGCAGTCACCACCTTTCTCTGCCGTAAAGAATACAACAACAATGAAGAATAGCAGAGGGATCTGACCATGTTTTTTGGCCCATACCCTCTGCATTAGTTCGGTTGTAGGAGAATTAAGAGGATCAATTCAACTCAAACCATGAAAAAAAACAACAAAACCCTAACTCGAAGGTTTGTTGACATCGGTGAGGAGGGAAGGATGGACATCGGTTCATCATCATTGAAGAAGTCCCCTATTGGAGATGGCGCATTCTTTTTTGGAGAAGATGGAACATTCTTCATTGGAGAGAATGATCCTCCGCAATTATCCAAAGCTTCTCCCTTTTGCCAACACTTCCCCCAAATCCCACCAAAAAGAAATAGCCCACTTATTAAATTAAGTTTTAATAATTTAATAATATTTGTCCATTAATTATCTTGATGTTGGAACAATTAAATGGGAGAATAAATTAATGGGGAGTTGAGAGGTTTTCCCCCCATTAAGAGGAGTTCGGGTGGTCCCCACCACCATGGATTTGAATTGGGAGGTTTTTCTAGCTCGGGTGGTCCCCACCTCCATAACCCATGTAGATAGGTTTTAAAAAGAAAACTAAAAATGTTAAACATTTTATTTTTCTTCTTCCATAAAAATCATGAAAACCAATGTTCACTCTCGACCAACTGCGGTCGAGGTGAAGGTCTCCTTAAGCGTATATCAGTGCTGCGAGTTCAACAGTGTCCTCATATTCCAATTCTGAGTACCGGTTCAAAAGTTACAAAAACCCGCTCGCACATTTACTATACGTACCCAAAAAAAAGTTCAGAAATTCAATCCGAGCACATCGGGCCTTGGAATCATGCGCCGTAAATTTTCACGGACTCGTAAAATTCCCATATAATTAAAAAAAATTACATGGAATTTCTGGGTATTTACACTAACAAATATCCAAATTCTATTGGATAAGTTTATTTTGACCAAATTCAACCTTAGGAATAAAATATGATACTTTTGGTCAAATTGAATTAGATTAGGACATTTATTATTATTTTATTTAAATAAGAGTTAAAAGTGTTAAATTCATATTTTAATAACTAAAACATTTTTAATTTAGGTTTATACATAAGATAATTTTGATTATAAATATTGATTAGAAAACTAAAATGATTTAATTAATCATGGTATTTTATTTATAATTTTTAGACCTTAAATAATTAAATTTATGTATGACACAATGATGATGCAGTAATTACCTTATTAATGAAAGACTAAAATAATTGATGTTATAAATATTAAAATAAATATAAATTGAGACTTTTGATGAATTCCACGAATTATCTAGGTTAATATGAAATTTTAGGGTTTATTAAATGAATTTTTTTAAAAGTGATCATGTTTTTATGATTTTCACAAAAACTAAATACTAAATAGTTTCAAAATCGACATAAATGAGTTTTTAAAACAAATACTATATTATTAAATGATATAATATTTCTAAAAATATAAGGTTCGGCCAAAGGACATATATAATGATAAATATGTCATTACTTAACCACTTTGGGTTCTCTTGGCATTTTATAGTAAGTTTATTAACCATATAATATAAAAATACAAGAAGACATTGTAAAAGTTAAACTATTTAACTAAGAGTTTAATCTAAAATACAAGGTTAATTTGGCGACCTAAACTTTTATAAAAACACATTTGTTGAGATTATTTCGACCCATAACCACCTTATCCTAGAAATAAATCCATTTGGATCCATTATAAACCAAAAATGAATTTATAATAAAATAACATTTTAGGATTTTCCTAAAGTGACCCTCACTTCTCTTATAAAAGGGTACTTTCACTTTTATCAAAATCACACCTTAAAAGCCATTTTTTTGGCCAAACCCTACTCAAATATCTTCCCAAGTACCCTCATATCAACCTAGAGGCCTTAATTTGATCAGAAAGTCAACCTAAGGAGCCCTTTTGTTCAAAGTAAAAGGAAGAACCCGAAGAAGAGGTAATTATTTCATCATCTCTTTCAAAGTTCTTTTCTTCTTCCACTTCATCTCTCTTTATTGTTTCCATACCAAAATAATAAATCTAGTACCTTTTACATACTGTGATGTTATTATAAATATGGTACAACCATATTCCTTATCTTATCCATCCTATGAATGAAAAAGTCACCATACGTGCGTACGTACGACTTACCGTCTCCACGTCGTGGTGGAGTTTTTTATTCAAAAATTAATTTTTTAGATGGGTATAATAATGAGTATAATTGATGTAAATAGTAAATATAATATTTTAATTATTATATATATATAATATACCATCCAATTAAATACTATTTCACCATAAATATAATGATATCGTCGCTTGTACATATGTACGGCTTACCGTCTCCACGACGCGATGAGATTCATTTCCACGTTCACCATTCAACGATGATTACAAAAATATATAAGTATGTAATATATGAAATAATAATTCTACTAGAAATCTCTCTATATATATATACATATATCTTATTTACTTACTTCTGTTCAATACGATATGAAAACAGAAACAACGTTTATGCGTACGTATGACATACCATCTACATAAACTGTGTTTTCCATTTCATATATCTACCTATTATACGTATTTATATTCTAAATATATATGATACAAAAATAATTTTTTATATTCTGGAATCAATTAAATCATGATATAAGTGATACGATCAATAATAACAAGTTAAAAAATGTACGATAGAGAAAGCGATTATTACCTGAAATATTATTTTAACATAGTAATTATTATTAAATTGGTAGTATAAAGACATAAATGAATAAAGTATGAAATCATAAATATGAATATGATTGTGTTATAATTTAATAACATACTATGTTCATTATACAAGAGGGTAAACGTACTCTGAACAAAGGATAGTACAAGGTAAGAGTTAATTACTCAATATCATTATTATCCGAGATTGTTTATGTGTAAGTATTTACTGGGAAATTTTTATCATCCATGTCCATGTTTCATGAAAATGTTTTAAAAAGAAATATGTCAAGTTTTTGTGGAAGGGACTCTTTGTTAAGATCAACGTTTTAAATGTTTTAAGAATTTAATTTTCTAAATCTTTTTAATTAATGTCCATGTTTTAAAAAAGATTTTAAGGATTTATTTATATAGAAATGATTGTTTTAAAATGTTAATTCCTTTAAAAAGTTTCAAAGTGGTATGGTACACTTTGATTCAAAAATATATTTTAAATGACTTCCTTTATAAATGCATGACTTTTAAATGATTTCACAAAAAGGGACATTTCTCTCAAAGAGTTTTACTTATCATTTTAAACTATATCAACATCCTTTACTAGATATTATTCTTGATTGAGGTTGATTTATTATAATACAATCTTCCATATTATATTGAATGAGTTCTGATATGATTGAATGTGGATGTGATATTTTTATACCATTAATGGTTTATGGTTAAAGTATTTACATTTCGTATTCTAGTTTTAATACGAATGTTTATGTTATGTTTCAAAATTTTCATATGAGGAATGCATTGGACTTAGTAAGTGATCGGTGGAGCCCACTATATCTCCTCAATTCATCGATAGGTCTAATGAGACAAACTAGTTTCTTGGAACAAGGCCTTGACAAAATCTTATTTGTAGTCTTGGCACAAGGCCATGACTATGTGGTTATGATGTCTGACATTATGCATTCCATCATTATAAAATTAACTATTGATATTACATGTGATTATTAGACTAGTATAATATCTATGTGAATAATTAAATGGAATTATTTGATTTATATTTTCCATATTATACTGAATTTTACGTTTAAAAAGATTGGGTTTTAGTCTTATAAATTACCTTAAATGTTTATGCTTATTTATGATAGTTTTCACTATATTGTTATCCTTACTGAGCATCTGAGCTCACCCCTTTCTTATGTTTTCTTTTTACTAGGATGTGAAGAAGTATATTATGATTAACCTGCTTGGATAGACCAAAGGATATGAGTATGTTCAAGGAGGAGAGAATTTTTTTTATTTCAGGATGTAATGTAAAACTTATGTATGTATCTAGTACTTCCTAGGCTACTAAAATAATCAGTCTTTTGAGACTTAATCTCTTGTGATCATGATAATGTTATGTAATAAAGCACCGACTCTAGGTAACTAGGGTCGTGGTGTTATAATTGGTATTAGAGGAAGTTTAGTACAAACCTTGGAAACTAGATTTAGAAAAACTCTGAATAGAGAACACTACCCTAAGATAGACTTTGAGGATTAGTATAGAAGAACTTCCTATAATTTTGGTAATGTAGAGATTTTGTGAATTTTCTAAGAAATAAATCCCTGTCTGGATATGAGAAGGTAGAGGCGGCTCTGGCACAGATGTACCTAGGAGTGAAAACTCTGACAAGGAGTTTCGGGCTTGACCTAGGGTATCCTGGTACACGATAACGGGCCTTGCTTCAATCTTGGTTATGACACTCCCGGGAGATATTCTTAGGATAATTTACATTTTCTTTGCAAACCATTTTGAAGGATTTATGAGTATATAACTCCTCAAAGAAAACATTTTTTTATGATTATGGATTATATGCATAAACTATTCAATTTATGTTTGGTGTTTTACAAGTTTGGAATTATTCATGGTGATTCATAAACTAACCTAGTGTATGCCATTTTTTAGAAATGGTTCCGAGTAGAAGGAATGATAACTCTAGAAATATGCATGATCCAAAGAGTAAGAAGGATAATATCTTTTATGGTCTTAATCCAACATTTATAAGGGAAATAGTCTCCCATGTTTTATCATCATATGAATAAATATTATCATGTGTTATAAGATAAGTAAATAATTCTTTGAGTCCTATAGCTTTGAATGGAATTTAGAGAAGAAGAGGATGGTAGAGAGAAAGATGGATAAAGGAAATAAGGGAAAGAAGGATTTTACCAAATGTGATAATTGTGGAAATAATCACCTTGGTAAATGCTTTAAGGGAATGAAAGTTTGTTATAAGTGTGGAGAAAAATTACACCATGTACGTGATTTCAAGGGTAAGAAAAAGGTTTCAAATGGACAATGCTTCATCTGAAAAGAGTTGGGAAACTACTCAAATCAATGTATCAATCGTCAGAGTATACCACAAATGATGTTGTTGGATAATAATCAATTTATGATACTCCCACAGATGGAGAGGAATGACTAGTGTTCTTATGTTGTTATTAAAGAATTATGTCATTTGAGTTTTATATCAATGATGTAATAGTTTTAATAATTATGGATTATGTAAGGATTGTATTGCAGTAATATTTAATTAAGGATTTAAGATTGTGTGGTATGAAGAAAAGTGACTCAATAACAAGTTAAACTTATTGGAAAATACATGGTTGAAGGAAATATAAACCTTAATATGGTCCTAATACTGAGTTATTGATTTTGGAATAAGAGATGATTGATTTGGATAAATTATATTGGATATTATTGACTACCTTGGAACAATTAATGGTTTTTTTATTCAATAATTGTTGGATATTACAAAATTTTTAGATTTAAGAAGTATATCCAGTATTCTATGTTTTACAGAAGGAATAAAGAAGTAAATACCGATTCAAATATGGTTTTCTGTAAATTCAGTTTATTACCATGTCTTAAAAAATACACGATGAAGGTATTCACATGTATATTATGTGACCTTCCTTATAAATTTTGGACTCTGAGTTTGGACAGAAGTATTGTGAAGAAGTCTAAAGGTTGGAATGGATTAATTTTTACATTGGATGCTATTATTAAGGTTAAATAATTTCTTAAAATTATTTTTTATTATTATAAAAAGGACAACTTGGAGGCCGGGTGACAACCCATTGCATCCGGCAAGGCCGTGAGACTTGAACCCAAAACCGAAGGGTGAAAAGGGTGCATCACTTACCACTGGCCTAAATTATGTCCTGGTTTGCATAATATTGGTTTTTTTTAAATGGTATGAAAGATGAATTATAAATTCATTTTTTTGAAACCCTATACAATTATTTTAAATAGAATATTTTTTATTTCGATTATCTTTTTGGAGTGAAAGATGAGTTTGTGGAAGAAATTATTTAAAGGATGGAACTCTACTTTTCAAGTATTTTTCTTCTTCTTATTTGATGAAGAAATTAATTCTTAAACATTTGGTAAAGGAACTTAAAACCAAAAATTGGTTATCCTAATACCTTATTTTTTGTTGAACCAATTATAATTTAAATCATCATAGATTTATGGATTTAAGGACCAAAATTTTCCATTTATTGTTAACTTTTTTTGTGATTAATGACCTCAATCACTCCCTATAAATATTTACATTTTCCTCTAATTATGTGTCTATAATTTCCACCAATGTTATTTTATTATAAACCCCAATTTTTTTGGTGAATTTTTCATTTCCCTTTCCCTCTTATTAAGACTAAATTTTATAAACCCTGTTTCTGATGTGGATTTTCCACAAAGGTATTTTATATTTTCAACCTTTTATTTTCGAAGCAAATTTTCAAATTGTGATGATTAATTTATTGAAGGAGTGGATAATGTAACACCATAATATTTCATAGTACGTAATCTCTTGAAAGTAATTCAATAGCTTGCGCTACATGCAACACTAAGTTTAAGCACATCATGACCTATCAAACTAGATGTTTAAAAAGAAGTTATGAATAGTATTAACCACATTTTAAATTTTATATATATCCTATATAATTTTAATATTCATATTTTTTTATTAGACATATTATAAGGACAAATTCAATTTCAATAATAAAAGAATTATTTTTTTTCAAAAATGCAGTTTTTCTGCCTTTTAATGGAAAACCCTTTTTAAATCCAATAATTGAAACTTTTATTTATTAAATTTAATGAAATTAAATTCTACTTTATAAGTGGGACATAAAAATTTATTTTGGATAAATTTTTGGTACTTTTTTTATAACATTCATATTTTGATGAATAATGAAAATACTAAATTTTAATAGAAAAAAACTTTTTTAATCAAAATAATTTGCATTGTTAAATTATGAATTTGAGTGGGTTTAAAATATAATTATATTATATTTTTATCATTTAATATAATTTAGGTCATTGTATGTAATTTTACTTTAAAATTGTACATAAACACATGTCAATCTTTTGATAGTTTTTACTTCTTAAAAACCCACTTTCTAGTTTTACAAATGGGGATTAATTTTAAATTAATTAATTAAACTCATATGTTTTAAATTTGGTAAAATATATATAATTTTTGGATTTGAAATATAAAAATTATCTTAGGGTGAATTTTTGGTATTTTTCTTAAAACTTTCAATTTTTGATAAATAGTGAAAAACACTGTATTATTATTTAAAATCGACTATTATTTAAATAATTATTATATTTATTTAAATTTATTTTAAATTAAAAATAATTACATAATACCTATATTAGTTCAATTTAATTAATTGGAGTCATTTTATAATAATATTAGATTTATAAAATTTTATTGAATTTTTTTAACATCTTTTATCCACCTTCTTGGCACATTTTCAAATTAGCATAAAACATAATTTTACCACTTTTGTGGATTTAATTTTAAAAATCCAAGATACAAAGTTTAAATATGTAAGTAAAATGCTGTTCAATAGGATGAAAATAATTTTTTGTGAATAGTAACTTTTGAATTTTATTTTCCAAGGATAAAATTAAATAGGGTCATTAAAGGTAAAAATGATATTATAATTACCCTAACATAGGTCCTAATTCTATTGGATAAGTGTATTTCGACCAAAATAAACCTTAGGAATAAAATATTATCCTTTTAGTTCACATGGATTAGATTAGGGCATTTATTATTATTTTATTTATAGAAGAGTTAAAAGTGTTAAATTCAAATTTTAATAACTAAACCATTTTTAATATAGTGTTATACATAAGATAATTTCAATTATAAATATTCATTATAAATATAAAATGATTTCCTACATCATGGTATTTTATTTATAATTTTTCGACATTAAATAATTAAATTTATGTATGAAACAATGATGATGTAGTAATTACCTTATTAATGAAAGACTAAAATAATTTATGTTACAAATATTAAAATAAATATAAATTGAGACTTTTGATGCATTCCACAAATTATATAGGTATATATGACATGTTAGGGTTGATTCAATGAATTTTGTTTGAGGAGATCATGTTTATCCAAAGGAGGTTTCTCAAATTAGAGGTAATCATCTTCCCTGAATCATTTTAAGTTTACTTCTTCTTTTACCTACACCATATATTATTTAACCTTATTAATATATCGATATTAATAAAATTAACCTAATGAATTTTTATTATGTTAGTATAATAACCATTATTTATTTATCATCTATCCAAATAGAAAATGAAAACTTCATTCTGTGTACATATAGTCTACTGTATCCATGACCAATGTATTTTATTTTTCGTCACCGCCTCTCATGGATTGTTATATAAACGCGTTTAATGATTATTCATTCCAATTAACCTTATATTTTTTACAAAGGGTTTTCTAGTGAAATAAAGTGTCATGGTGGGGATATTATAACACCTGTTGTTACCATCGTTTCATTTATTTAATGTAATTTCATATTAATTTAAATTTTGAGAATTTTTTGGGTTGTAATTTTAATTTTTTAGAAAAATTTACTTTGAGGATGGATTATATGTGGTCACTACAAGGTTTGGGAAACCATTCATATCAACTTTCCATGGGATTTACATCATCCCATGGGTTATAGTGCACTATTTAGTCTTATCCATGTAGGTAACCTTATATAGTAAGGTCATTGGTTCATTTTTGAACATGTACCGTTAGTGTGTATAGGTAATATGTTGTTATTATGTCTCATAGGGGAGACCATGTGACTTAACTTTCCAGATGAGTGTGTGTAAGGGTGGTGGCACATGGTGAGTTGACCCAAGATAAATAAACACACTTATTTAATTATTTTACAGAAATAATCATTATATTACCAAATAGTTTCACAAACCAAACAACTAAAATTTTAGTCTATTGAAATATTAGTTACATATAAAAATTATTTTACAAAAATTGTAAGCATTTATCAATAATAAAACCATAAAAAACCCATTTTATACTTCTTATAGGTTATAATTATCTTCATAATCGGGGGAATGGAAACATAAGAAAGGGGTGAGCTCAAATGATCGGTAAGGAAAAAACTCATCAACATATAATCAAGGGTTAGATCATAATCATATGAGAAAACCTGAGTGAGGATAAATATATTATTAAAAATAGCATGTAACCATAAGAGTTTTCCATGATCCATAATAACAAGACATGAAATCTCAAAAGAGAAAACATATACCATAGCATAACAACATGAAAACATTATATAATAAACATGATCCATGGAACATAATTATAGGAATAATGATTAGGCATGTCATGTAAATGAAATAAAAAAAATATGAAACTATCATAGGTGTAGAAATCATAAAGTAATGGAGTGGGAGTTATTAACCATTTCCCATAATATGGTGGAGAAATCATCACTAACTGATTTCCATAGTGGAGTAGGCATCACTACCTTATTCTTATACTCCAATGGCCCGAAGGCTTTCATTTTTCATTGATTTTGATAATACACCTTTCAAGAGGTGAGGTGGAACCCTTACAAGGCCCGTAGACGTAAGTATTACATATCCCATATGCCTTAAAGGAATTCAATTCCCATAGGATTCAAACATTACATACAACATAGACTAACTACTTGGAACTGCTCCTCCCCAGCATCTTCATCATGAAATCTGCTCTCCACCATTGCATGGCTGTTCGTCTAGGCTTTCCCACACATGCAAAGGCTTTTCCTGGTGGCAGGTATTGTACCCTCTCATTCTTGCAATCCATTTAGCTTCTGATATGGTTAAAGCTCCTTGATCCTCCTCATTCTGAAGCTTGTTCCTTGTAGGTTGTCTAGTTTGCATCTGCACTTAAGGTGTCCTGATGGCCTTGAGGTGGCCCGAAGGCCTTACTAACACGAAGGTCTTGGTGGAATGAAGGCCTTAAAGGACTCAGGGACCAAATCGGTGGCCCAAAGGCCCAAATGGGGGAATATTCCCGGTTGCTACAATTCTAAACAGTGCCTGCTATAGTTTCCGCTGCAGTACCTGATACAGTTCTGCATAGTTCCTGCTACTGTACTGATACAGTACTGCTACAGTAACCCCAGAAATTAGCCTCTACCTAGATTTAATCCCTGGTATCCTGGATGCACTTAACGAGTCCTCAACAACTAGGATGAGGCTCATGTGCCCTTATTCCTATACACATATTAGAGTAGGAATCTCTATATGATTCCCATAACATAGTGGATCAGATCTCACTTCTCAATTCTTATAGTGGAGTAAGCATCAATACTCAATTCCCATAAAAAATCTCTAGAGATATAAATCCTTAATCAATGCATTAGAGGTAAATATAGGACCCTACCCATCATCATCCATACATATGCATTCCAATTGAAAAAAATCATTAATTACATCATAAAGAACTCATCACTAATGAAAATTAGGGTTTTCCACATCATTTTTTTGGGGTTTTTATTGCCGGTTACCTAGAGACATGATTGTAAGTGACATTTCAAATATTGTTTTCATGTTGGTTATTGTTAAAAAACATAGAAAACTATATTTCATTTCAATTTTTAAAAAAAATCATAGAAATTAGTTAAAATCATAAAAATTGTATCGTTTTTTCACATTGGTTATTGCATAAATGACATGGAAATCCATTTATTATGCTGCTTATTTTAAATAACTAATGTAGTAATAAATATTTCACACCATTTATACAATAAACAATGTGGAAAATAGTCAGAATCTACAGAATGGGTTTTCTAAATTTTTTATTGTATAAATGATGTGAAAACCCGTTTATCATGTCAATTATTTTAAATAATCGACATGATAAACTATATTTCACATTATTTATACAATAACTAACATGGAAAACATTTTTTTTTCAATATTTAATGTCATTTATATAATAAATAAAGTGAAAAGTGATTTTTTAAAACTAAATTCAAATATAATAGGCTAGTGGTACAACAATAGAACCACAACCAGAAAATAGAAACACAAACAAAACCAAAAAATATCATAAACAATTCAAATCATTTCAAATTTATAATTTCAAATTTAAACTTTAAAATATATATTAAAAATGAAATAAAACTCAATCAAACCTATGAAACAATTTTCCCATGCTCATTACAAGTGATTTAGCTCTTCTTTTAGAATAAGGTAGAGGGTCATAAAAATGCTATAAATTTAATAGAAAGCATTTAAAATGTATTCTGAATATAATATAAGTCAAATTAAAGGAAATGTTATGATGAAATTTAACTTTATGGAGTTTTATAACTGTATATATTGAAATTATTTCAAATATAAATCCTAGAACATAATATCTATATTCCTTTACTATTTATTGATGATTTTCAATTAAAAATAATATTTTAAGTACTTGCAGCCAAAATAAAGTAATTATAAATGATAAATCACCTTTTCAAACGCATATTTGATCTTCATTATTCTATTTCCTATTGTATAGAAAAATTAATTTCATTCCCTATTTGAAAATGATATGTATGAAATAAAATTAAAAGTCACTATAATATACAAGTATTTAAATAATCAAACGTATATGCCCAATATGTTGTGGAAAGTTTCACACATTTCACCATGTATAAAGCATAACCAGTAAAATTTATCTATTTTTTAAAAAAACACACAACATCCAATGGATGTTAATATAAAAAAAATATAATGTTATTGGTTATTAAATTAAGATAAATAAAAATTTAAAAAATTTATGTTTCATTCCATTTAAGATAAGGAAGCATCAAACACTGAATTTCATAATTTTGAAATCTTTTCAAAATATATATTGTTTATTTTATATATTTATCTATCATCGTTATTGGTGATATAAATTGTGGGTCCAAAAATCCATATAATTATGTCATATAATACTAAATACAAATTGTATAAAGATACCTAATACAAAACAAACATAAGTATTAATTTTCCTTAAGTTAAAATAACTGAAGGAATTATGATAATCAACTTACATAAAAAATACTTTCATCGTTTTGATGACGCAAAAATCTTTAGGTACAAGATCCATGATATATCTCATTAAAATTAGCATAGTCTTTTCACACCCACAAATATTATAATTCATTGGAAGATAATAAACATCCAACAAAAATACGAATATAATGATAATCTATCCATTATATAAGAAGTATTATATAAATTCATAGTAGACCGTACTTTTTATTGTATATATAGTATTTATTTACCTTTAAAGTATTTTTGTTAATATATATATATAAATATATAAAGATTAAAATCTTAAAATAAATTTAACATTAATATTAAATAAATGATATGATATATACATGCCTCAATGGTAGTTTTTTGGAAAAGTTTAGATAAAAAAACTAAAAAAGGGTTGATACTTTGTCCAATTGTACTAAACTCATTTTTAGAAAATGGTCATCTAAGTATAAGGGTATATATTTTGGGATAGGATATCTTGATGAGGTCTCAGAGGAAGTTATAAATTAAGGATAAAAAATCATTAATATGATCATTAATATAAAAAAAATTAAAATCAAACATTGTACTTACAAAAAATATATTTTTTTATCTAGTTTCAAAAAACTTCTTCCATGTATCTTTATCTATAAATGGATATATATCACAAGGATTTTTATTTTTTCTTACACTAAAAATGAAATATGATGTGAGTGTTGATTTAAAATCCATCCATCTCGTAGAATCAAAAGTTAAAGAATTATTCATAACATCTCTACTATGAGGTATATCTTACATCATCTGATAAGAATGGAAAAAACTATATTAGTAAAAACATGTCATGATAATTAAATTAATAATAAATTATCTTACTAAAATAATCTCACATAATTGATATAGTGTCACTTTTTTGACACGTTACCAATCACAAATCAAAATGAAAACTTTGACCCAAGCTTTCATTATAACAAAAGTATTAAATTTTTTAAAAATTTGGACCCCTATTATTATCACTATCATAAAACTCAATATATATCCTCTATTCTTTTCCATGAGAAACTTATGATTTTGGTAAATATGTGTTACCAAATTTTTCAACCCTGGAAGCCTTCTCTTCCCTTATGAAAGCAGATGGTTCCTATAAAGAACAATTAGGAGGCTCCTTAATATAAGTATGTGTGTGGTCCTTTTTATAAGATCAACGGGAATTTTATATTTAATATGAAATTATCCTAAAAAATAAATTAATAAATAATTAGTACACAAATATAAAAATTCAACGGTTACATATAAAAATAAAAAAATGAAAAATAATATAATAAAAAATTAAACTAAACATATTTTTATTCATATTTTTAAAGTAGTTAACTAAGATGATGATAAAATTAATGATAGAAGAAATTATATAAAAAATGAAAACCAAAATTAAGTAAAATATTATTCAAATTTAATTGCTACAAAAAAATTTTAATAAAATTTTAAAATGATACAAACAAAATAAAATAATAAAAAACAAACCACTATTTATAATTTTCATTAGAGTATTTGAAAATAATGTTAAAATGAACACTGAAAATATTTTTTACTTCATTCCTTAGTAACTAACAATGTTAAAATAATAAAAAAATATTTATGAAATATAAAAAGATATTTCTAAAAGAACAAAAATCTTAAATAAAAATTTATACAAATCAAACATCTATATATGAAGTTGGAAAATTTAAAAATGATACAAAAAAACCACACTTATCTAATTTTTTTTCATATTTGTTAAAATATGTGTTAAAAAAAATTAAAACTAATATATCTAAAATTTTATGAAATTTCAAAAGGTAAATAAGAAATAAATAAATGTTACTTGTAATATTATAAAATTACTAAGGGATTGTTTTCCCATATTCCTTCCTCATGATCGTTCCATATGGTAAAAACCATGTCTGTGACATGGTCATCAATATTCTCTAAAATAGTTTCCATTGAATTAGGGATCTCACATAAATCAAAATCATCATCATGTTTATCATCACTAAATTTTTTTTTCCTTGTAAAATTATATACCACTACACATTTGATGGATCAATAATGTAGAAGATTTTTTTTTCATGTGTTTCAATGATAAAAGGATCAATTGTGTATTCTAATATATTTATATTAACTAGTTTCATACTTAATTTATAAAATTTTACATTGTTGTTAACGATAACCCATTTTCTGTAGAACAATAAAACTCAAAATTTTATATAATAAATATCCTATATTAATTCAATAACTCTAAAATATTCACTTTATGTGAAGATAGGTTTTTCACCTATAGTACTCAAAAAATGAATTACTTTTGACAACAACAATACACTTTTATTATGAAATGTACTTTTGTTGTCTTGGTCTCTAGTATCAAATGTATAACCATTAATGTCATACTTGGACCATGTTATCAAATTTAAACTTGGTTTTCCCACTAACTGTCTCAATGTTTCTAATGTCTATGATCTACCATTCATTTTCTCTTTAAACCATGGAAAAAGTTTTGTTTTTCTCATTCAAAATCCACATATCTTTATTCTTTGGATAAATTGTTTTAACACATTAATATGCAATGTTATATATAGTTGAGCATCATCTAAGTTATTAAAAATATAAAAATATAAATGGTTTATATGTTCACATATCAATGATTTTAATTTCAATCCAAAGATCCCATTTCCCCTAGAATTGACTCATTTATGGTGATATTTAGGAAAATAGATATTCTATACTACAGAAAAGTAGTTTATTCAAAATTCTAAAACCTCTAAAGAAATATAATTGTCAATAATGGAGGCATTGGGTTGATATTAATTCTTAATATATCCCTTAATTATATTTATATACATTTTAAAATGATTCATAAAACATAGATATAAAAGTCCACAAATCATTATTTACCACATTAAATGAACCATTAAATTCACTGTGATATGAAAAAAGAGATGGATGAAAGTACCTTTCTAGTTGAAAAATTATCAAAACTTCACAATTCTCAAAATTTCTTAATAAATTAATATCAATAAAGTTTTTTACAAATTAAATTGAAAAAATAACAAACCTTTATGATAGTCATTCTAATATGGGTAGGTAAAATTCCATGCAATGAAACTAGTAGGGTTTATTACATCGTGATGAAAAAATAATGAGATTCCATGCTTGTCAACTTTAAATATTTTAGTGACACAAAATTTTTTACATTTTAAGAATAAACTTGGGGAACTTTGATGCCATGTAGGAACTAGAGAAATAATTTTCTTCCTTTTATATAAATTATTACAAGATGAAGGTAGGTATGTTAATCTTTCATTTGGAGTGGGAGATCACTCCAAACTTATTCCCATTTAGAGTAAACCCCATATTGCATTCAATCCATCCTTATTATTTCCTTAAATATCAAAAAAATTTATGATAAAAATATTATAGATATTCCTCTCTATATGTTTGACATCAATGTCATGTTTTACCTCGTGATATCTCCAATATAAAATCTCAAAAAATATTGATCATTTTTTCCAAATATTTCTATCATTTCCATATTTTTTTGTATTTCTAAATGTGACATCAATATTTTTCACCCAATTAAAATACTAATCAGATAAAAAAGGTTTTATAGAAATATAAAATATTTGTGAGGGGTTGAATTTATTTTTTAATCTTATATAAGAGTTATCCATAGATAAAAATCATTTATGACCCATATATACTATTTTTTCTCCCATGTTGTAGTTGATAATATAAAGTACTTCATAAATTAGACAAAATTTATGCCCCTTAACATTTTAACCAAAAACAATTACATATGCTTACAATTCATTTATAGTGAACATAATCATTTCATACTGTTGAAAATCTTCCATTTTATAATAATAATAAACTATAATACCTTCCTCACAAAAATATTGAAATCATAAATTAATGGTGATAAGAAAACACCAATATCATTTTCATGCTATTTTGGTCCTGAAATCATTAAACTCAACATGATATATTTCTATTTCATAAAAAATTACAAATATAAGTTATAAATTAAAAATATAATAGGAAATTAACTATGTTTTCTATTATGGATTCAATATTGTAAAGACCCGAATCCGGAGCCCCTCCACTGGTGCCCCATACCCGGTTCGCCACATAACATCAAGCGCATTTCCCAAAATGCCATAGGTTGCTGAATAGCAGCGAGGGCCTTGGTGAGTTGGTGGGGAAATTATGCCCTAATTTGGTAAGGTATACAGTGGAAAAACAACAAGACACAATAGCAGAAACAATCAACAGCATACAACAATTTAAGTGAACAGTAGAAGCAATGGATACAAAATAATGGTGCAACATGGTACATATGTCTGTGGAAAGAAGTAAACAAACCAACGCGTTGTAGTACTACTTAAAACAAAGTGAAAAAGAAAACAAAGTAAACTCCTTAGCATCGCAAGCCTCGGTTTGGTCCCATGCTCTCCAGCTCCAGTGAATCAAGAACCCGAATTAGAAGGGCGCTTGCCCTTATCTATACCTACAGCAACATAGTATGCTTGGGCCCAAAATCATGGCCCAAACAGGGTGTGAGATACAATCGCAGTAGGAAATCACCCAAATATCTCTGCCTAATAGTCAATGAATGCATGGCAGTAATAAAACCAGTTGCAGTAAATAGGAACACAAGCAGCTACAATCTGCAGTTCTAAAAAAGGAATTACACAAGTAAATAGCCAGCAACAAAGGAAAAACGTAATCCTCTGGGTAGATCTCACAGCCTAACCCCTATGGTTCAACCTATAAGTACTAGTAACCCTTTAGGTGGCACACACAGTTTCACCCCTCTGGTTCAGCTATGAAATTAATAGACTCTCTGAAAAAGCACTCACCGTTAATTCCCCCTATAGTCTCGTATCGTATTAAAGGCTCTCTGGGGAAGCACTCAACGCCTCATTCCCCCTGTGGACCGCGTCAATGAACTATATAATCTCTGATGAAGCACTCATCGTCAATTCCCCCTGTGGTCTCACATCGTATTTAAAGACACTCTGGAGAAGCCCTTATGTCAATTCTCCCTTTGGTCTACTACTCTAGGTTCTCACAGTACTGAGTGAAAATAAACATGCATAGCATGCGTGTATCGTCCAAGTAAACCCCAAGAAATACTTGGCTACCATTCTAAGGATCAACGGTAAAAAGTAGCAGTTCCACTATCCTACGGCTAAGCATGGCAACTAGAAAAACGCCAAACAGGTAGAACAAACATGGAAAAGCATCCTGAGCACAAAATAAATTACTCTACTTGCAATCATAAACCCCTACTACAACAATCAAGCAAAGCAGGCAAATAGCAGGGGGAAAATAGGAAACCCACAATTCCCCTCCCAAGGGAATTTGTGAAATTTGCACAAATTACTCATAGAAATTCAACAGAAAGGCAAAAACCACCTACCTAAATCCTAGTAGATTGATATATGTTAATCACTAGGATTGATTCTCCTTAGAACATCGTAAATCTAATAAAACGCACAAAACTCTCAACCCACGATAACTTGGAAAGGAAGAGGAATCATAAAATGAAGCTCAAGCAGAAGGAAGATCTTACCGTTGTGATTCCAACTCAATCAACTGTGCTCGAATCAAAGAACGGATGAAGGGGCGGGAGATCATCGAATATTTGGCCGTACGGGTCACTCTCAGACGAACATGACCTAGAAGTAGGTGTTTCTGTGTGTTAGGCGCGACCTCGGTTCATTTAGTAAAAAAAAAAGTACACGGCGTGTACTGGGTCTTTTCCATACTCCACCAAAATCGGCCTCCACATCACCCCTACACACCGTGTGTGTGGACCAGGCACGGCCAGCACACGACTTTGAGCTGGGGAAGAGTACACATCGTGTACTCAGAAAGTACATGGCGTGTACTCAGAAAGTACACGGTGTGTACTTTGAAAATTTCCAAAAAGTTCATTTTCTTTAAAACTCCATGAAAAGGAAAACATACCTGAAAAGAATATCCGGGTTCTTACAAACTTCCCCACTTAAAGAAATTCGTCCCCGAATTTCCCTAACGTGGCGTAGAATAAGGATCCACAAATAGCTCCGGCCACTGCGATCATACATCGGTCTCCCTTTCCCTGGTCTCGTCCTGTACTTGCCCGTGCTGCCATAGCACCCATACCGGAGGAACAGATCGCCCACGAAGAACCTTCGTACTACGATCAACAATCCGGATATGATGCTCCTCGAACGACGCATCTGTTTCAACTTCAACCTCCTTAGGCTGAAATACATGAGACAAGTCTGAAAAGTAACGTCAGATCTGAGAGACGTGGAAGACGTCATGCATTTCCCAATACCTCCGAGGTAGCTGCAACCGATAGGCAACTGATCCTACTCTCTCCAAGACCTCAAACGGCCTGATGTACCACGATGAAAGCTTACCCTGTCTCTGAATACTTTTGTGTCCCAACCTCAGTGCGACACACAGGAAAACCTGATCCCCGACCTCAAACTCCAGAGGTCGTCTCCGATGATCAGCATAAGACTTCTATCGAGATTGTGTTGTTGACATCCTCTTCCGGATCAGCTCTATCTGCTCTGAGGTCTCCTGAACGAGACGAGGTCCCAGCAAAGCTACCTCTTCTACCTCCAGCCAACATAAGGGTGATTGGCCTGGCCTACCGTACAAAGCCTCTTATGGTTCCATATGAATGGTCGCTTGGAAACTATTTTTGTAGGCGAACTCCACCAGAGGAATATGCTTCTCCCAAGAACCATCAATGTCTAAAATGTAGGTTCAGAGTATATCCTCAAGCACCTAGATCGTGCGCTCAGACTGGCCATCATTCTGGGGATGGTATGATGTACTCAAAAGTACATGTGTGCCCAAGGCCTTCTGAAGTCCCTGCCAGAACCGAGAGGTAAAGCACACATCCCCGTCTGAAACAATGGAGTGTGGAACTCCATGCAGCCAAACGATCTCTCGGATGTAAAGTCATCCCAGATCATTATCACTGAAGGTATCCTTGATCGGAAAGAAGTGAGAAACCTTCGTGAGCCTATCTATGAAAACCCAAACAACATCATTTCCCCGAGGCATCCTCAGCAATCCGGTCACTAAGTCCATTGAAACATCGTTCCACTTCCACTCCGGAATGGGTAACTGAGGTAAAAGGCATGTTGGTCGCTGATTCTCTGCTTTCACCTACTGACAAGTAGAATATCTCATGACAAAACCAGCAACATCTTTCTTCATACCTGGCCACCAGTACTGGCGATGAAGATCCCGATACATCTAGGTGATGCCAGGATAAACTGCCCAAACAGAGGAATGAAAATACCGCATCAGCTCCTCGCGTATGTCTTCTGGCACCCATACGCGTCCCTAGAAACACAAGATATCATCCTCGCCCACTGTCCATCTAGGAAGAGGGTCGTCTCCTGATACACCCTCCCGCAGGACTAAGCCTTCTGAGTCTGATAGATGCCTCATTCGTACCCGATTGAGAAGTGAAGAGGTAACAACTGTAGAAGATAGGAAAGTCTATCCATGTCTGTCATGATCCTTCAGATGCATCTCAGAGAACAGAGCCATGAGTTTCCACTGACTGCTGGCCTCCTGAACTGCTTGAATCTTAGTTCTCCTGCTCAACGCGTCTGCCACTATGTTTCCCTTTCCCGGAGTATTGGAAAGCTCGAAATCAAAAGACTGAAGATACTCGACCCACCTGCGCTACCTCAGATTCAAATCATGCTGAGTGAATATGTACTTGAGACTCTTATGATCGGTGAAGAGCACAAAATTCTCTCCTATCATATAGCGTCTCCAACATCATAAGGCATGAACAATAGATGCCAACTCCAGATCATGCGTAGGGTAGTTCCTCTCATGTGGACTCAACTGCCGATATCTGTACGCAACTACTCCATCTCCCTGCATAAGCACAACTCCTCGCCCGATACCAGAAGCATCACAGTAAACAGTGTAGCTCTTACCTGGCTCTGGAGAGACTAGTATCGATGCTGACGTCAAACTCCCTTTCAGCTCCTGAAAGGCTGACTCACAAAAATCTGACTATAAGAACTTCGACCCCTTCTTGGTTAGACCTGTCAAAGGTGATGCTAGATTAGAAAAGTCCCGAATGAAGTGACTGTAGTATCCAACCATCCCTAGAAAACTCCATACCTCAAAGATGTTATTCGGCTGATCCCAGGAAACTATTTCTCTCACTTTCTCTAGGTCCACAGATACTCCTGCCTCTGAGATGACATGACCCAAGAAGTGAATCTGATCCATCCAGAAGTGGCACTTTGATAGTTTAACATAAATCCGATTATCTCTCAGTGTACTTAGAATGATCTCAAGATGCGTGGCATGGTCATGTCGAGTGTGAGAGTACACCAAGATATCTTCCACAAAGACCACGACGAAAGAGTCCAAGTAAGGGTGAAACACTCGGTTCATCAGTTCCATGAAAACTGTCGGCGCGTTCATGAGACCGAACGTCATAACTGTATACTCGAATAGACCATACCTGCTCTTGAAGGCTGTCAGAGGTATATCTGATGGTCTAACATGAAACTGATGATATCCAGACCTCAAATCGATCTTCGAGAACACCCGGGCTCCTCGAAGCTGATCAAAGATGTCATCGATCCTCGACAAGGGATATCAGTTCTTGATCGTCAACTGGTTCAAATTCCGATAATTCACACAAATACGAAGGGTACCGTCTGCCTTCTTTGCAAACAGGACAGGTGAACCCCAAGGAGAAGTACTGGGTTGTAAGAATACCTTAGACTGCAACTCCTCCAACTACTTCTTGAGCTCCTGCAACTTAGGAGTAGCTCTCCTATAAGGAGGAATGGACACCGGTGCCTCTCCTGGCACGAGCTCAAATGAAAAGTCTACCTCATGCTCCGGAGGCAAACCTGAGAAGTCCTCTAGAAAGACATACTTGAAGTGATCCACCAGTGGAGGAAATTCCAAATGTGGAGTCCCCTGATCAACCAGATAAAGACTAGAAATCTGGGCTGTCACCCTTCCTATCCCATGATGATCGAGTCCTGCTCGATTCGCTTGAATATCCTGTTTGCCTCTATGAAGAAAGGATTCACCCTCTGGTGAAATGAAACTCACTCTTTGGTGATAACAGTTGATGACTGCCTGGAAGGGAACCAACCAGTCCATCCCGAGGATGACATCATTGCATGTCATCTCTAAGACATAGAGATACCATAAGAAACGATACCCTGCAACCTCAAGAGGGAACTCTCTAAACTGGTGTACATTAGATGTCCTCTTCCCCAAAGGTGTTTCTAGTGTCAATGAGTCGGAAGAAGAAAAGATGCATAGCCCAAGGCTCTCCACGACAATAATAGAGATAAAGTTATGCATAGCGCCAGTATCGAAAAGGGCTGAAGATAAAACTGAGGAAACTAAAATCATACCTCGAACAATAGAAGGGTTGGGATCCTGCTCCTGATAGGTCTGCTCCATGGCGAAAGACTGGCCTGCACCGTGGCCCTGCACCCCTGACTGACCACTCTGAGTTGAACCTCCCTGCTGGTGCTGAGGGACTAGTGGCTGACCGCCACGACCTCGACCTCCACCTCGGCCCGAACGGCCGGAAGAAGTCCAGTTCCCTAACTAGTGAGAGACTGGTGGGGCTACTCCTGAACGAGGAGTCATGGAATAACCCCGGTCACCAGCTAGTGGTGAGAAAACCTGGTAGAAATTCTGAAGTTAACCCATCTTTCCGCAAGATCGGCACTCCATGGGGTCCCTCTGGCACTGCGGCCTCGTGTTCCCTAATCGGCCACACTGGTAGCATGTCACCTGGCTACCTAACGATGCATCACGCTTCCTCGGGTCATGGTGTGTAGACTCTCTGTGGTGCTTCCTGCTGTTATCTAGAGGAAGACTAGCTCTGGAAGCAGAACCACCCTGGTTCGGAGCTCCAGAGTCTCTCAGATTGCGCTCCACAATTAGTGCTTGGTTGACGATGGAAGTGATGGAAGTCAGCTGGAAGATGTTCACTTGCGAGCGGATCTCCCTCCTGAGGCCATCCTCAAACTTCTTTGCTAAGAACACCCCACATCCATCCCGGAGGGGTGTGAAACGTTGTAGATCGGTGAAGCAAGAGGAATACTCCATGACAGGAAGAGTACCCTTCTCTAAGATCATGAACTCCCGGGCTCGATCGGCCCTCAGGGTCTCTGGGTAGTAGTAGTCATAGAACACGCGCTGGAACTCCTCCCAAGACATAGCCTGCTATTGACCCGCCTGTGAGATCACATCCCACCACCTATTGGCCAAGTCTCGGAGCATGTAGGTGGTGAGCTTGACCCGCCTCTCTCAAGGTGTCTCCAGATGGTCGAAAATGGTCAGCATGGCTTCCAGCCATGACTCTGCAGCCTGAGGTCCTCCTTCCCCCGAGAATGTGGGAGGATGTTTCTGCTGAAAAACTCGCGTCAGGTCTACCATAGTCGTGGTAGGAGGAGGTGCTCCCTGGAAGGCCTGCATTATCCTCATGAAACCTTCCCTGAACTGCGCATCAGCACCTGTGACTGATATAACAGCTGGTGACAAGGATGGCCCGAATGGAGGATTGGAAGGAAGTCCCTGATCAGCCCTATCTGGCATCTGATCACTGCCTGACGATAGACGTATGACTGGAGGACCTCTCGGAGGCATAGCTCTGTATGATCAAAAGTACACCTTAGATCAGGAAAAAAAGGACAAAGAACATAAGAGTACAAAATGGAAACAGGGGACAAAAAACCCACAAGTTTACAAAACTCGACTACACGACATGTATAAAAACTACACGGCGTGTTTTCTTAAGCCACTGACATGGGAGTGTACTCATGCCCTATAAGTCGTGTACACCTCAAACTACATGGAATTTTGCACCCACACATGATGTGTACTTGAAAAATGTTCCCCTGCCTGAGTCCCTTACACGGCTAACCCACAAAGTTTTCTTAAACCAAGACTACATGGCGTGTTCCCTATGGACACGGCATGTAGTGGGAAAGGCTTTAGCGGCCCGTGTTGTTAAAAACACGGCCGTCTACACGGTTGAACCTTACACGGCATGCTCCGAACAAACACGGCGTGTATAGGCAAGGTGACACCATCCCGTGTTGTTCGTGGCACGGCCGGGTACCTGGCAAAACTACACGGTGTGCTCCAAGAGCAACACGGCATGTTTGAGAGAAGGTCATGTCGACATGTGTTGTTCGTGACACGGCCAGGTGCCTGGAAGGGACTACACGACATGTTCCATTACAACACGGCGTGTTCTACTCAAGCTTCCATGACCCATGTTGTTAGTGACACGGCCGGGTACACGGCTCATTACTACACGGTGTGTACCTACAATACACGGTGTGTTCCTAAAGTTACTTTCACGGCACTGTGTTCTTATCACACGGTCAGTAACCCGGCCTGAAAACTACACGGCGTGTATCCAAAAAGTACACGCCATGTATTCTGGGTTTTTCTGGGCAGTAGTTCAGAAACTTCACAGAACCCCCGAAACACTAAAAACAAGGCAAAGAGGTTCCAAATTCTGATTCGTGAGGGACCATACACCCCAAGAATCAAAGATTGGCATCTCCTATAGTCACATACAAGGGAAAACAATAGCTCTCTAACTTAATAGCAGGGATTCTATCAAGCATATATCACAACAACATGCATAATCTATACAAAGCCTATCACAACAACAAGAAATCGCTAATGCACCCTAGATGGCATGGAAAGAATGCATGGCATGTGATTTCTAGAAGTTCCTATATGATGTATGAGATGGAATACCCTCATCTCATCAGGTTGTGATAAAAATAGAACCGAAATATCAAAACAATAACTGCACAAGTCATGAAAATCACTGTAGGTGAAAACATATCAACCATAAAAACTCAAAACCAACAAACTGCAATTAACAAGGTAGTATGGCTTTTCCCTGTACACGGGTTAGCTACTCCCGAGAACAACTTAATAACAAGTACTGAGTTCATCCTATACCTAGATAAAGTCTCCAAACAGTAAAGCAAGAGAAAATAACTCCTCTGATACCACTTTGTAACGACCTGAATCCGGAGCCCCTCCACTGGTGCCCCATACCAGGTTCTCCACATGACCTCAAATGCGTTTCACCAAATGCCAGCGGCTGCCCACTAGTAGCGAGGGCCTTGGTGAGTCGGTGGGGAAACTATTCCATCATTCGATAAAGTATATAGAGGAAAAACAACCAAAAACAATAGAAGAAACAATCAAAAACATACAAAAATTGATGTGAACAGCGGAAGCAATGGATGCATAATAATGGTGCAACATGGTTCATAAGTCTATGGAAAGCAGTAAACAAACAAACGTGATGTTTTACAACTAAAATCAAAGTGAAAAAGAAAACAAAGTAAACTCCTCAGCATCGCAGGCCTCGGCTCGGTCCCATGCTCTCCAGCTCCAGTGAATCAAGAACCCGAAGTAGAGGGGAGCTTACCCTTATCTATACCTGCAGCAACATAGTCTGCTTGGGCCCAAAAGCATGGCCCGAACATGGTGTGTGATACAATCCCGATAGGAAATAACCTAAAGATATGTGCCTAACAGTCAATGAATACATGGCAGTAATAAAACAAGAAGCAGTAAACAGGAACAAAAGCAGCTACAATCTACAGTTCTAACAAAGGAATTACACAAGTAAACAACCAGCAACAAAGGAAAAATGTAACCCTCTGGGTAGCTCTCATAGCCTAACCCCTATGGTTCAACCTATAAGTACTAGAAACCCTCTAGGTGGCACACACAGTCTAACCCCTCTGGTTCAGCTATGAAATTAATAGACTCTCTCAGGAAGCACTCACTGTCAATTCCCCCTATATTCTCGTATCGTACTAAAGGCTCTCTAGGGTAGCACTCAACATCTCATTCCCCCTATTGCCCACGTTGAGGAACTAAAGACTCTCTGAGGAAGCACTCATCATCAATTCCCCCTATGCTCTTGCATCGTATTTAAAGAAACTCTGGAGAAGCCCTTACGTCAATTACCCCTTTGGTCTACTACTCTAGGTTCTCACAGTCCTGAGTGAAAATAAAAATGCATAGCATGCATGTATCGTCCAAGTAAACCTCAAGAACTACTTGGCTACCATTCTAAGGCTCAACGGTAAAATGTAGCAGTTCCAATATCCTACAGCTAGGCATGACAACTGAAAAAATTCCAAATAGGAAGAAAAAACATGGAAAAGCATCTTGAGCACAAAATAAATTACTCTACTTACAAGCATAAACCTCTACTACAACAATCAAGCAAAGCAGGAAAACAGCAGAGGAAAAACAGGAAACCCACAATTCCCCGCCTAAGGGAATTTTTGGAATTTACACAAATTACTCATCGACTTTCAACAGAAAGGAACAAACCACCTACCTTGATCCTAGTATATCGATATATGTGAATCATGATGATTGATTCCCCTTAGAACGTCATAGATCTGAGAAAACGTACAAAACGCTTAACCCACGATAACTCGGAAACGAAGAGGAATCAGAAAATGAAGCTTAATCAGAAGGAAGATCTTACCGCTGCGATTCCCACACAATCGACCATGCTCAAATTGGATAATGGATGAAGGGACAGGAGCTCGTCGAAGATTCGGTCGTACCGGTCGCTCTTGGACGAACGAGACCTAGAAGGAGGTGTTTTTGTGTGTCAGGCGCGACCCCGGTTCATTTAGTAAAAAAATAAAGTCATTAATTGATATTTTATTTCTCTTCATTTCAACATTTTCATATTTAAACATTTCCATCATGGACAAAAGCAAGTCATTATTTGGAACATTTTATTTAGAAAATTCAACAAAAAAATTAACACCTTGCTCACATTCATCACTTGTTCACAATGTAGAAATCCAAATTCAACTTATTATTATCTATAAAAAATTTCAAGAATTAAAAATAAGTTAATATATTTTAAAATTTAATTTTAAATTTAATTTTATAAATAAAAATAAAAAATAAACATAAAATATTTTACAAATAAAATAAATAAAACATATTTTACAAACAAAAGTATCCGTTTGAACATATTTAATTATTAATATTTAAAAAAAAATCAAAAAAAATAATGGTATAGAAACATTAACATTTATTTCAAAAGGTTGACCAAAAATAAAACAAAAGAAATCGTTATTTTTTATTATGTAAATTCATAATTATATATTTATTTTTTGTCAAAATAAATAAATAAATATAATTTTATAAAGGGAAAAGTATTATAAAGTGATAAAAATGATATTACAAAATATAATAAAGAATATAAATACATACTTACACTTAAATCAAAATTGATATGCAAGGGTTACTACAAAAACATACTCATTAGGCTCGCCAAAAAATAGATTTCATAAAAATAGAATTTAAATTAAAATCCAATCATTTTTGTTTGATATTATTATATTAATTCAAATATTTACAAATGTTTCATTATATATAATAAAGAAAATAACTTAAATGGTTCAATTTAGAAATTCTGAGGAATTAATGATATTTTAAATAGACACAAATAACATATTAAAACCAATATAATGTTCAACATGATTTAATCCCTATTCAAACTAAGGGGTTTTAATAAAAAATATTCTAAAATAAAATTATCTCCATATTAGAAATATAATCGTGAAATGTTTCTTGCACTAGTGACATGATTAAGTATAAGTTAGAATGTTTTTTGATCACAATATGATCTTGTAATCAACATTATTATTTTCTATATATTATCAATACTCTATATAAAAACTCCAAAATACACTATACCTTCATAACATCCAGTAGAAATGCTAGAAAAAATCCTATAATAGACACCCATTAATTAGTAAATTAACATTATTTATGACACCCATTAATCAAATAATCAATGAATCCAACCATAATCTTAATAAATGAATTTATCAGTCCAAAAATAATTCAGATATGTGAATAATAAGAAATAAAAATACAAACCACTAATATATATAAAAAGAGAAACATCAACAAATACCATTCAAGAAAATAAAAAGCACAAAACAAAATTCACCAAATTAAACACACCTTAGATACATGGGAAATAAAAATAATATACACAAACCAGAAATAAATATTAGAGAGAAGTGGAAATATAGGATAGTAAAGAATGAGAAGGCGATAATGATGATGACAAAAATGGATGTGGCACATATGAGGGTTGGGATGAAAAAGAATGATGAGAGAAGTGATCACAACCAAGAGTTCGGGAGAAGAAAACGAGGGTCTAAAGAGGTTTAATTGAATGTGTGACACACAATATAACAATTAGTTTTTTATTTAAATTTTTAAAAACCAGTTTTACAAATTAATCTTTTACAGTAGTTAATTTTTTAAATGACATAAAAAATATATCTTTCAAGTTGGTTATTATATAACTTATGTGAAATATAAATGAAAATTATTTGTAACATCGGTTAAAAATTAATCAATCTAAAAAATCATTTATAATGTTAATATTTTAAAAAAATCAACATTATAAACCCATCATAAAAAATATATTTTATACTAGTTCATGGAAAGAAAAAAAATTAGCAACATTTATAGATGATACCACCAAAATTGACCTCAAGAATGAAACAGTTGATACCCATAACTCAATCACCCAAAAAATTATTTTATAAGAACATTTATAGGGTGGTTCATGAAAAATAACTTCCATGAAAATAAGTTCTTTAGAGAAAAATTGGAAATGGTAGTGAAATATTAAAATGGTTTTTATAAATAATTTTTATATTTTTAATAAAATATAATGTTTCAGTCAATTTAAAAGTCATTTTTTAAAAGGTCAATTTTGAGAAATTGAAATGAATTAATTTTAAAAATAAATATTTAGAAATAAATAACATTAAATAATCATTGAATATAAATAATGGTTTAGAAAGGTGAAGTGAATTTATTTTAGACTTTTAAATTTAAAAAGAATCTTAAATAATTTAGTCTTGAAAAATATATAAAGGTTTCAAAAAGGTAAAGTGACAAACTTTCGAAAACTTTTACTTTTGAAATAGAATCTTCAATAAATACTCTTGGGAAAATAAATAATTATTTCAAAATATGAAGTGAATGTTTTGGAAAACACTTAATTTTGAAAAATAAACTTCAATAATAGATCCTTAATGATATAAATTTTATCAAAATAAATTTCGAGTATAATATAAATCATTTTATTTTGATATATATTTGTTGAAATCCTATATTGTAAAAAAGAGTTACAAAAAAAATTAAAATTATTAATATAAATATTAAGGTAGCCTAAGGTAACACATAATTAGGTTTCCAAATATGAAGTAAAACATTGGCGGGAAATGTAAATATAGACAAGGTGGACACATTTGCATTAAAGTGGATGAGAATTATTCTCAATAATGATATTATTTTTATGGGGAAGAAATTAATTGAAAGGGAATGTTTGAATCATAAGTATAATTTTCCCCATATGGAAATAAAAAGTACCAATAAATAAAATTTTAGGTTCTAAGGAACCAAACTCAGAAGAATAAAGTTCAAGAATAATCATTATAACTCAATGAAGGGAGTTGAGTCAACGAAAACCCTTATAAATTTGGTTTCTTTTGAATTGAAGGTTGTTTAAAGAAAGAAAATGACATGTATCTTCAAACTCCATAAATTACATGAATATGATAAAATATATTCATTAGGAAATAATCATGTTGTATTAATATGGCATGGTGTACAATAAGAAATATGTCTCAAGAAATTAAATTTGAGATAAAAAACCCCTTAGCATAATTCCAAACTTCCACTAAAGCACCTGAATATACTATATAACAAGAAAATATATCTTAATTTCATATTTCATAACCTTATTAATTTCTATAAACTTTTATTTATTTTATTTATAATTATTCTCTAAATTTATATTACTTAGTTATTATCTATTTTCAATATCGGGTGTGAGTAATCTAGATCGTTTTGAACTAGTTTCAAAATATTAGTATTGTTCTTAATTATTATCTCAAATTTAATCATTAAAACATAATTCAAGGTACTATAATTGATGTTTATTGATATTTTATAAGGTTATAATTTCATTCAATTTGTTTTTTATTCACATTTCTTGTATTTTAAATTGGCGATAAGCATGTTTTTGGTGATCTTTAACAAATTAATGATGGTATCCAAATTAATAAGTTTAATATTAATGTTAGCATTATAGAACCAAAATAAAATCAATATTTAATTATTTATATCATATAAAATCTTCAATTAAGTTACCATAGTAATATATGATATTATTTTATATCATTTTTCAAGTAGGTTGTTAGACTAATCCAAACATGAACATTCCATAATTAAGGGATGATTATAATTATGAAAGAAATTTATTTTAGAATAATATAATTATTATAGAGGAATAGTGATATTATTTATATAATTTTAAGGTTTTGAATTATATTCTAATATATATAAATAAATAATAAATATAGTAGAAGAAAAATGAGATACGTTACTTTATGGATGCGGTAGTCCTCACAATGCACAATTAACATTTTCATTTCTAAAACAGAGGGAAAGAAGTAAGATTATAATTTTAATATTCATAAAAATAATTATATTATATATTTAATATTTATTCTTCAATTTAAACCTTATAATTAGTTAATATAGGTGTTGGTAAAAACCATAATTCGTCGCTTCATGGAGACGGTAGTTCGCAAAATGCACGAATAGTGATTCCATTTTTCTTAATTAAAAAGGGGAAAGGTGGTTAATAGTCACTCCATTTTCATAATAACATTCATTATACAAACTATAATGATGTAATTATATAGTAATTTTTAAATTATAATTGAAAAATTATGATAGAAAGGAAAATAAGTTAGGAAAAACGAGTACTCATATTGAGGACTTGATTTATCCCATGAAGGACTCCTTGGAAATGGAGGGCTTATAATAAATTATTAGAACTATAATCTAAAAGAAGTGAAATTGGGTTATAGGGGAAGGAAAGTTTTTATATTTTAAAGGGTAAATTTAATTCTTTCAGTGGTCATGAAGGGGTGGTGATAGGCCCCTTTTATAAATAGTGAGAATGACATTTTTGTAAATATTTCAACTTAATATAAAGAGAGGACATGTTTCACATTTTATGTGGCTCCAAAATTTAAAATAATGGAATATATAATTATATATGATCTATAATACCTAATCTATTCATTTGATCACTTGTTTTAAGTTCTTTACTCTTATAATCTTTACTTTTACCTTTTCTGGTTTTACTGTGGAAACTAATTTTCACTCAAGTAATTTAATTTTAATGCCTAAAAATAAAATTCACCATATTATATAATTTATAACTACTAATTACAAACATGATATTTATTTTATTATATAAATTTATATGTGTAAGAAAATTTAACTTTAATATTAGTGTATGTAACATGTAAAAACACATTTTGAGAAAAAATGTATTTTTAAGATTAAAATTTATGTATTGGATAAAATTATCAATTTAATTAATTTTTGGGATTTATGTTGGTTTATTATAATATAGGTAAATTTTATATGGATTTCATAGTAATCAAAAACATAATTTTACCAAAAATAATATTTGATTAAAAGAAAAGTTAAAAAAATTCCTTTTATTAGAAAATATTACTTAAGTTGTTAAACATAGGTTTTATAAATTCAAAATAGTATTTTTAAATGTTTAGTTTTACTAATTAATACATATTTTATCATTAAAAATGTTTTATAATTTTTAAGTTACAATTCTTGATATATTCTTAAATGCTGCGATTTTAGAAAAAAAGGTATTTTTCATTGTTCACCTAAAAATAAATTATTTCAAAAAAAATTATGAAAACTCATACTATGAAATTTTATAAAATATAAATTTAAAAATTATATTCTCTTTATATAATTCAAATTCTAAAAATTATAATTTTTTTAAATGAAAATACAAAATATAAAAAAACTGGTTTATTGAAAAATATCATTTTTGAACACTAAGTGTTCTTCATATTATTCTACACTAATTTCTAGTTTAATGAATGTTAATATATTATTTAATTTATTTTAATATAATATATTATCATAATAATACTTTAAAATTGGTTTATTTAGTTTATTAATACTTTAAAAAGTTATCTGAGAAAGAACATCCATTTTTTAATATTAAATCATATTAACTATTTGTCCTCTAACCGTGAAATTTTTTTATTGATTATTATATTTTTAATTTATATAAGTTCTATTAATATTATATTTCCTTAATAATGTCCATATAATATTTCATGGCTCATTTTGGTTTAGTGTTGCATGTAAAAAAATCTATTGAATAAAGTATTTATTTAAAGAAAATTATATTCCAAAATCTCAGGGTGTTACATCCCCCCCTAAATAAATTATATCCTCACTATTTTAATTATTATATAGAAACTAAAATATATAAGGGTATATAAAATATATACATGACTATAGATACAATCTCTAGAGAGATATCAACCTTAAAAGATTAGGAAACATATTTTTTCCTCAGAATAAGATTATCTCTATCGTTGAGTTTTTCTCTAACTATTTGAAGATAGATTCTATCATTATTCAGTATTAAGACCCAAATTATTTAATTCACTTTTAAGTGTGTTCATATTAATACTTTCATTGATCGCACACCATATGATGATATGAAATATTATCTCTTTATACAAATATTTTTTCCCTTTAAGTGTAGAAAATCAATCAAATTGAATTCATCTAAATGAAAGATAATAATATTTTCATAAGGTAAACTCCAATAAACATCAACTTTGAATACAATAATTATGAAAATAGAAGTTTTCATAAATATTCAAATCATTAGGGAGGAAATTTAATTCCCATGGAAAATATTCTAGATATACTAGCGTGCTTAGAATAAAAAAAACACAATGTTCACAACTTGGAGTAAATGATAATTGTGACTTAATTATCATGATCCACATAAGTGGTAGTGATAGAATTATATTTATTTTATTCCCTAGGATTATAAGCTTGTTGAGGCCTATTATCCTCATTTTACCCTGTATTAAGACATTTCTTTTCATAATTCCCAAAATCATTTCAATTGAAGCACTAGAGCCTGGGTGGAGTGTCTAATGGGTCCTTCTATTACTCTATGGTGTTAATTGGTCTTTTTTTCATTCCTTAGGTAGTTTTGTGAACGTTTATATATTTACCACACTTAAATAATATTCTTATTCCTTTCAAACAATTACATGGGTGATTTTGACCACATTCATGTAATTTAGGTAATTATACTTTCTTTCCTCCATGAGATTTATCCTATGGGTTTATATAATATCATTTTTCCTTTTATTTTCTCCAGAATAATAAGTGTTCCTAGATTTCATCTATACCTTATTAATACACTAAAAAATTTATCCACATCTTCTAAAAAGTCTAAAATCTATTTTCTTTTGAAGAACATTCTTAAGAACACTAAAGAATCATTCAATCTAACTCTTAGGGTCACTAAAAAATCCAGAGGTGTACCTTTTAGGTCTTGTAAAGTTTTCTTAATAGGTGTTAATGGATTTATCCTCATTCTATTTCAGATTTAGAAATTATCAATCCATTTTTATGTAACGATTTGAAGGAAAATATTTGGTGAGCAATATTTTCTTGAACTCCTACCATTCTATAGAGTCCACTACCTCCTTTTACATTTTATTCTTAATGAGAGTCCACCATTGGTCAAAATAATTATATATTTGATAAATGTATAGAAAAACCTTCTCATGTTCTGAGAACTGTAGAATGGAAAACATCTTTTCCATAACATTGATCCATCACTCAACCATAATTAGATTAGAATATCCACTAATGACAGGTGGATGTTGCCACATAAAAGTCATGATAGCAAGATGATCATTCCATAGTTCATTTGGGAGCCCAATATGGTATTTTTTGTAATCCATGTATTGTGAGTGTTGAGTGAGAATCATCATAAGATTTTTTACTCCTGCTCCCATCTCATTTGGTTTCTCATTGGGGAAATCACCACATTTCCCATCAAACCCATTGTTAACTCAATTTCTCTTTACTTCAGCCAATACTAAAACCAAAAGGGGCTAACATGGGTGATGAAAAATTAACATCATGATAAAATTATCATAAGAAATATCATGAAAAACTCACCCTTGAAATTTATTACACCATAAAACTATCATGTTAGCTTTTAGTTTAACCTAAATAACTCTTAGTTCAATCTTGGTTTCTTTAAGTTGGGTTCTCTTATATTCCTTAACCTAATTCCTTAACATAATAAATCATTCATAATGGATTGTAAAGATAATATTATTAACCAAATAATATCCCTCAGGAGTGTCAAACCATGTGTGAAATTAGACCTCTTTGTTGTATACTAAGTGGTGATTGAATTAATACCTAAAATTACTTTTTAAAGGTTACTACCACAAGGTACATCTATTCTAGATCCTCTATACACTTATAATATTGAAATGCAGATGTTATGGCTAGTAAAACCACACAATCACTCCTTTAAAAAAATTTAGGATGTTATCCTATATTTATACTTATCCCTAGGTAATTCACTAATATTTTTAAACTAAACACTTATTTAATACCAAATGTGGTGACCTAAGCTAAATAAACATGATTATTTTATTAGTTTCTTGAATAATAATTCCACTCACAAATAATATCACAAACTAAAGAACCAGACGTTTATTTTCTTGAAATATTAACTATATATACAACATAGTTTACAAAAATTGTGAACATTTTTCAATGATTGAAACATAATAAACTCCCTTATAGAATTGTTGTAGGATATAATTATATTCATAACATGAGGTTTGTAAACATAAGAAAGGGGTGAGCTCAAATTCTCTGTAAGGGAAAAAATCATCAACATTTCATTAAGGGTTAATTCATAAGAATATAAGAAAACATGAGAAGGGAGAAATATCTTATTAAAAATAACATTTAATTGTAATAATTTTCTATAATCCATGATAATAAGACATATAATCTAAAAATATAAAACATATACCATATAATAACAATGTGGAAAGAAGATATAGTAAACATGATCCATGGAGAAAATTCATAGGAATAAATATATGGAATGTCAAGGAAATAAAGAATAAAAGGAAATTATGGCACTAATAAAGGCATAGAAATCTTAAAATAGTAGTGCTAGAATCATTACCTATTTATTGTAACATAGTAGAGTAGTTATCCTAACTTAATTCTTATATTGAAGTAGGTATCAATTATTGATTCCCAAAAACATAATGGAGTAGGAATCACTGCCAGATTCCCATAACATAATAGAGCAGGTACCAATTATTGATTCCCATCGTGATACGAGCATCAATAATTTGTTCCCATAATTATAAAATGAGATATAAATCCTTAATATATTCATTATAGGATGATATAGGACCCCTCACATCATCATCCAGGCATATTTGTTCCAGTTGAAAACAATCATTAATCACATTATAAAGAAACCATGTAAAGTAAAATGGGTTTAGTAGTATTTCTAGATGATATCACTAAAATTGACCTCATGAATTTAAATGGTTTACACCCACAATTAAATCACCCCAAAATATTATTTTATTAGAAAACTTAGAGGGAGTTTTATGAAAAATAATTTCCAAGAAAATAAATACTTAAGAGATAAATATGAAATAGTGGAAATATTTTAAAAGGGTTTTTAGAAATCATATTTATCTTTTTCATAAAAGATAATGTTACGATCATTATAAAAGTAATTTTAAAAAATTTCAATATTGAGAAATTTAAAATAATTTATTTTTTAAAAATCATTATTTGGAAAGAAATTTAAATAATCAATCCTTGAAAATACATAAATATTTTAAAAAGGTGAAGTAAAAACGTTTTGAAAAATTTTAATTTTAAAAATAATATTCAATAATAGAGCTTAAAAAAGAAAAAATAGTTTCAAAAAGGTTAAGTTAAATTTTTTTAAAAACATTATCTTTTGAAAAAGAATCATCAATAAAGAATATTTGAAAAAAAACATAAAGTTTTCAAAAATATGAAGCATCCTCTTTAGAAAACACTTAATTTTGAAAAATAAACTTCAATAATAGATCCTTAAAATGACATAAAGTTTACCAAAAGAAATTTATAGTGAAACATAAAAAATTTCGTTTTGAAATACCTTTTTTAAAAACTCATATTGTAAAAAAGAGTTAAAAAACACCATTATAAAAAGTGGTAATGAAAATATGAAGATTTCATGAGGTAACACATGATTAGGTTTAAAAATATAAAGTATAACATTTATAGAAAAGGAAAATATGGATAATGAGGGTAAATAATTGTTAAAGAGTATGTGAATTATTATCAATAATGATATAGTTTTTGTAGGGATGATATTAATCAAAGAGTAATATTTGAATCAAAAGTGCCATTTTTCCTAGATAATAAGAGGAATTTACGTGAAATAAAATCTTCAAGTGCAGGAAACTAATCTTGGTAGGAAGAAGATCAATAAAAAAGAAATATAACTCAAGTAAGGGAGTTTATTTAACAAAAACCCTTAGAGCTTTGGTATATTTTGAATTGAAAGAATTTTAAATAAATAAAATGATATAGATCTTAAAAACTCATGAATTACATTAATATTGTAAAATGATTTGATTAAGTAGTAATAAAATCTTATCAAGGATGTAATTTTTCACAATAAGAAATATGTCTTGGGAAATTTAATTTGAGACAAAGAACCCCCTTACCTTAATTCTTGAATTCCACTAAAGAACTTGAATTTATTGTATAAAAAAGAAGAATATTAATCACTTATTTTATAACATTATTTGTATCTATAACCTTTTATAAAATTTATTTATAATTATTCTCTACATGTATATTACTTATTTTTTCAATATCAGGTGTGAGTAATCTTGATTATTTTGAACTAGTTTCAAAAAGTGTTGTTGTTATTCATTATTCTCCTAAATTTAATAATTCATAGATCATAAAAGGTTCTATAATTAATTTTTCTTGATATTTTATAAATTTATAATTTCATTCAATGATATTTTTTTCACTATTCTTATAAATGAAATTAGCGATGAGAATGTTTCGGTGATCTTTAAGAAACGAATGATGGTGTCTTAATTAATGAGATTAATATTAATGTTACCTTTCCAGAACCAAAATAAAATAATTATTTACTTATTTATATCATATAACATTAAAAATTAAGTTCTTATAGTTATCTATGATATTATTTTATATCATTGTTCAAGTTGGTGGTTAAACCAACCCAAACCTGAACATACCATAATTAATGGAATATTATGATTATGAAATTAGTTTATTTTATAATAGTATAATTATTATTGGAGAATAATGATATTATTTATATAATTTTATGCTTTCGAATCATATTTTAAGATATTTTGGTAAATAGTAATGAAACTATATGAAAAATGAGATATGTTGATTCGTGGAGGGGGTAGTCCGCACAACACACAGTTAACATTTTCATTTCACAAAGAAAGAGGGGGAAATAAAATGGATTATAATTTTAATCTATATAATAATAATAATAATATATATTTTATATTTATTCTTCATTTTCACCTTTATAATCAGTTAAGATTGGTAGTTATGAAAAATGAAAGTTGTTGCTTTGTAGAGGGGGTAGTTCGCACAACGCACAAATGGTGGTTTCATTTTTCTTAATGGAAAAGGGAAAGGTTTTTAATAGTTATTACCTTAGTAAAATAAAATTAATTATAAAAAAATATTGATTTAATTATATAGTAATTAGGAAATTATAATTGAAAAAATAATAAATAAAGGAAAAGAAGTTAGAAAAAATGAGTACTCATGTTGAAGACATGAGTTTTCCCTTGGAGGAATCCTTAGAAATAGTGGGATTAAGAAAAATTATCATGACCATAAGATAAAGTAAGTGAAAGGGGGTTCTAGGGTAATTAAAAAAGATCATAGTGGGTAAACTAAATTCTTTGAGTCTCTTTGAAGGGTTGGCGAGAGGACCCTTTTATAAGCGGTTAGAATGATATTTTTGTAAATATTTTATCTTAATATAAATAAGGTAAATGTTTCACATGTAATGTATCCAAAAATGGAAAAAATAGAGTGGGATATGAGATAAGTTCAATAATCCCTCATCCATTCTTTTTCAAACATGTGTTAAACATGTTTTTAATTATTTTACTCTTAAAATTTTCACTTTTACCTTTTTTGGTTTTACTATGGTAATGAACTTTTACCTATGTAATTTAATTTTAATGACTAAAAATAAAATGGAACTTATTAAATTATTTGGACCTTCTAATTCCAACTATGAAATATATTTTATCATATAGAAATTATATGTGTAAGAAAAATTAATTGTAACATTAGCGCATGTAACTTCTAAAAGTATATTTTTAGTAACTGTATTTTTAAGATTAAGATTTATGTGTAGGATAAAATTATCAATGTATTTTATTTTAATGATAGAAATTTTATTATTATAAAACAAATAAATTTATTTTTATTTCACTTCAATCAAAAATTTAATTTTACAAAAAATAAAAATTAATTAAAATAATATACAAAAATAATTCTTTAATAGAAAAATATTACTTAAGTTGTTAAACATTGGTTTTATAAATTAATAATAGTATTTAAAAATGTATATTTTTAATAATTAATAAATATTTTATCATGAATAATGTTTTACATGTTTTAAATTTACAAATACTTCTTGATATAGTCCCGAACGCTTTGAATTTTGTAAAAATTGTATTTTTCACTTTTAAATTAAAAATTAATTATTTTAGAAGAATGAAAAAATCCTAATAAGATAATTTTAAAATTATAAATTTAAAATATATATTATTTTTATCTAATTAAAATTATAAAATTATAAATCATAGTTTTTAAAAAATACAAAATATAAATAAAAGAACTTTTATTGAAAAATATCATTTTTGAACATTAAGTGTCCTTGATATTATTCCATACCAATTTCTAATTTAATAAATGTTAATATAATAGTTAATACATTTTAAAATCATATATTATCATAATAATAATTTAAAAGTGTTTGATTTAATTTATTAACACTTTAAATAGTTAAATTAGAAAGTAAAATTCCTTTTTTAATGTTGAATAATATTAATTATTTACCGTATAAACTTAAGAAATTTTAATTGATTACAATATTTTTATTTACTAGAGTTTTTATTCATCTTTTAATTTATTAATAATGTTCATATAACATGTCATGGATCGTTTTGGTTCAGTGTTGTGTGTGACACAAATTATTCATTTTAAGAAAAATATATTCCAAAATCTCAGGTATTACATAAGGTTTACGCATTGTTGGTAGAAACCTTTAAAGTAAACCACGCACCGTGTTTTAGTCTTTACAGTTTCATCTGTACAGTTTGGAAAACAATGTGGTCAAACAACGTGGTCTGCCCAAATTTCATTTAAATTTTAATTTTCCCAAATTACCCTCTTAATTTTTACTCCTCTCCTCTCCTCTCCCTATCATTCATCCAACCCTCATGAAGCCTTAGGGAGATTTTCTCCTCCATCCCCTTTGATTTCTAATCCTTTTACCTTTATATTCAATCATTATTTAAGGTAATTTCTCAAGTTTCTCCTCTTCATATTATTCTCCTCATTCTCTCTCTTTTTACTAGGTTCTCCCTTTCTTTCATAACCTTAAATCACTATAAAAGTTAGGGTTTGGGTTCATGATGGCTCTAACCTACATATTGTTTTGTCTATGACTTGTAGAGGGAGTTTTCAATCTTTTTCTGGCATTCTCTATGGAAATCAATGTGTTATGACATCATTTTTATTTTTTTGAAGTAGTTTTTTCTCCAATTTTCCTTTATTTTTCAATTTATGGTGTTTTGGGTTTTATAAATACATTTTACTTAAAGTATAGTTGTATATAATGTTTTGGAAGAAGGAAGAAATTAATTTATATGAAATTATAATTTTTTATAATGAAGTTTCTCAGGGATGTAGAATATGTTTTTGAATTAATTTTTTTATTATGTCAAGTGTTATTAAAATTACCCAAGGGTATATTTAAATGGTTTTGATGGAAAATTTGGGATTCTAACCTTATTTTAGATTTTTCAATGGAAATTACTATGTTTTAAATAATTATTTTAATTTAAAAAATGTTTGTGTTCTTTATATATTTCAAATTATTTTAAATGGATGTAATTTAAAAAGGTAAATAAAGAACTAGACATCCTGAGTTAATTTTGATGTAAAGATCTATTTGGTACTTTGTAATCAAACAGTTTGATATTATGATACTCTCACTACTTACCCCCATGCTTGTTGTGCATTTTATAGAATATTTTTTATGATTTTGATAAATGAATGATGCGAAATAGTCTATTTTATGTAAGGGTGTTAGAGGTGATGTGTGAGATATTTCTCATGTTTTATTTATTGTAATTGTATCGATTTCTTTCACACCTATATTTTTTTTATTCATGGGAACCATAGTGTCTATATGGTAGATCTTGATTCATGCTACCCTAATTGGTATGCACATTGTTATTGCCCCCTCTAGCATGAGATGGTGCTAGGTGGGGAGTGTCATTCTAATGATGTCGATGTAGGATAGTTGGATGGATTATGTTACATTTGTGACATTATTTATCCCAACTATCAGTCTTTATTGGTTATGATTTTTTTAGGATTATCACACACTATAACCTAGGGAGTTTCCCATTGTACTTTTTTCCAAATCAGTGATTCTTTTTATGGGATCCCCTTCTTTTATTAGTTGAATTCTCTCATGCTTACTTGACTAGTGGAACCATGAACTGTTGTTTATTTTTATATAACTTTTTTTTCTGTTGGTGCCCATTAATTTTACTTTTTTACCTTGTTTGGGAGAGTTTTCTAAATGGATATTAAAGGTGATTTTAGAAAGTTGTTTTAAAATTTTAAATGGTATGATTTATGAATGGGTTTTTCTTGGAAACCTTTAAAATGGATAAAAGAGAATATTTCTTGGTTTTGGTAAAAATTAAAAGGTTATTATTTGGTTTTGAGTATAGATACTTATAATTTAGTTTTAAGGGAAAAAAGTTTCTATTCTTTTTGGAAAAGACTGTATGATTTTATTTAATTTTGGATTGTGATATATAAAACCTTATTTTCGTTATTATATTTCAAACTATAATTAGTAATATATCTTATTATAGTAAGTGTAGAAGACTACTTGGTGAGATCCTACAAGGCATGTTAGTTCATACCTTATATACACCATATATTGTATTCAACTCTTCTATTTTATATAGGATATAGGTTACATTCTTCGATTGGTTATAATTTCTATTGGATGATGTGTGAGTCGGGATGTGTAAAGACACTATGGGTTACATGAGGGAAATCAATAAGTTTGTTTAAGTTCAGATTTATTTTGGGATGTGGCGTATTGGTCATGATTATTTTTCTTTTCTTTTTTTGTATTTTATTATTTTATTATACCTCATCATCTCATTTTTTATGTAAATTTTTTGACTAATGTATGAATGTTCATATAAATGAGTTGGATTGGTTTTATTGTTTATCACATTGTTGTTTTTTTATTTATTTTTTACTTATATTTGTTTAATGTTGTATGGATTTCAAAAGTATGGACAGTCCATGCTAGATTTTTGTTAAAGATCTGCTGAGTGATAACTCAAATTGGATGTCAAAGACCATTCCCAAAGGTGATTTACCTGATTCCCATACACAAGTTTATAGCCTATGGGGATCAGGAAGGCCCTATAGACCTAGTGGCATGGGTTGGGTGACGTTTTGAGTTATATTAGTCTAGTTCATTACATACAACAATCTCACACCTGTAAAAAAATCCCATAATGACTTCATGAAAAACTTCACAACTCATTATGAATCTATCTAAAACTTTTTTGGATATTGTTTTATTAAAACTCTCATAATTTTGGAACAAACACATTATCTAAAATTTTAATCCTTATCTAAATGCCTAACTGCATGACCCTCCAAGTATTTATAGTATTCACAACAAATATGGAATTCTAATTTTATATATATAAGAAAATATTATCCTCTAGCAAAGCTTTAGTGATACTCAAACTACAAAGGGGTCTTGTGTGATCTCCATTAAACATACTCATATCTCTATATGATAATTTCCACCGAAATATGTATCATATACATCATATTTATACCAATATAATAATTTTTTCCATGATATCAAGTGACCACTAGACATGGAAAAAGTCAATCTAGTTTAGGTCATCTCATTCTTTTTTATCTAAAAAATACTGACCAATTAGATGAATGCATCACATGTCATTCATTTAGATGATGATAATATCACATTCCCCTCATCCAAGCAACTAGGTACATCACATGTCACTCAACTAACATAATAAAAAATAATGGGTTTTTTGAGATAAGTTATATGTTATGTTTTTTCATTATAAAAAATTAATTATGATAGGAGTCCATCTCAAAAAGTCTATTGTGGAAAATTACATTGGAATTAATATTATTTGAGATAGATCATCATAAATAACTACAGAGTGATAATATTTGTGATGGATTCACAATCCTATCAAAAAATTTGTTCAAAAATAACCATTTGTAACAAAATTATAACTTTTGATTAATAAATTTAGAAAATAGAAAATAAAATAAAATGTTTAATTAATAATCAACATTAATAACAATTTTATGTTATATGAATTTATTAATTTTTTATACTTACAATGATCATAATTTTTAAAAACAATCTAATTAAATTAAAAATAATAATAACACATCATGTAAACATAGTTAATAATACATAATTAAATTAGAACTAAAATTAAATTAAAAAATAATATTTTTTTAATTTTTTTTTAAAAATTGAACTAAAAATATATGGAAACATAAAATAAATTTAGAAAAGTATGAGATGATGTAAAGTATAAATATATTTAGGGAATAGAGGGTGTGGTTGTATTTATAGTTTATTGAGAAAAAAAATTACGATGGATTATTACAATGAAAAAATTTCATAATTTGGATTATTTGTAGTGGATACTTGTGATAGAGTAGGTATTTTATGATGGGAATTTGTGACATAATGTATATACATCGTAAAAATTACCCTCCATAAATTTTTTTCCTACAAATTCAAAAAGTATTTGTGGTGGATATAACTGATCACAAATAATCCACCACCAATCCATATGTTACAGGGTTATTTATGATGGAATATAGAGATCATAGTAAGTAATCTTATAAGGAAAGGGTTATTTACAATGGAATGTGGGTGCCCATCACAAATAAACTTTAGCACCGAGGCTATTTATGAAAAGTTTTGGGAGTTTGTTATAAATAATCTAGGTGAAGGACTATTTGTTGTTGAATTGTAAAGAATACAAAATAAACCCTCCAAATAGGGATTATTTATGATTAAATTATAAATTCCATCATAAATAACCCCTTTATGGATGGGTTATTTATGATAGAATAAAATATTCCTTCATAAATAATCATTTCCACTAAAGTGAGCACTTTACCATAAAAAAATATTAGCAACGAACTTCTATTTCATCGCTAATAACCATTATAAAATATATTATTTGTGGAATACTAAATTTTCAATCAGAAAAAATACCATTTTAAGACATTATTTTTTATAGAAGTTAAATCTATTGTAAATGAATCATCACCAAAAAAGTCAATTTTCCTTCAGTGTAAGCATATACATGCATTTCCTTTATATAATTCAATCAAGGGATAGATGTATTTTCTCATCATATGAGTGAAAAAATACCATCTTAGTTGAGAACCAAATGATGACATTATCAGAAACATACCAAACCACCCCTTATTAGATAAGCTTCAAGGCTTGTGAAATAAAGGTATCAAAGAATAATGGTTCTCATACTAGGTATCATTCCAACATTAGGTAAAAAGGATTCATAAAAACATACATCCTTAAGTATATCAATAATTATATGAATTTCTATAGAATATAATTTGGAAAGATAGTCTAAATAACAAGTCTCCACTTGTTATCTCATGAGTGAACTGGCCATGTTAATCTTAACATATCATCATTAACCACAATACTCCATGATGATCATTAATTAAGGAAAAATAAGTCATACATTAGGGGGATATTACCATTTCATTATTTATATAATATAAATTATAGCACATGTTAATTAATGATAAATATATATGACCATTATTATAAGACCAAGATATATTATTAAACCATTACATCCAATATTTCATGTATCTTATGCTAAGGGATTCAACATGGACCTCATTCTTATTCATGATTAATGGTTTCACAAATATATCCTCTACATTTTTATTTTCATCCACCTAAAAAAAATATATCACCCCACATAAAAATATCTCAAATGAGATGGTATTTTTGAAGGGCGTGTTTGGTCTTTTAGTGAGATCAACATTACTTGTCCTAAAAAATGGCTCCATTATTGTCACAGTAAAGCCCAATTTATCTCTCGATTCTAGGAACCACCCCTAGTTCAGAAATGAACTCCTTGATCTAGAAAACATCCTTCATAGAAAATGATGTAGTGATATACTCTATCTTTGTTTTCAAGTTTGTTTTTGTGGGTTATTTGGAACTCTTCTAATTGATAGCTCCACCATTCAAGAAAAACACAAAACCGAATTGAGATATCATGTCATATTTATCATATTGGAAACTAGAATTTATGTAACCCCTTACATAGATCTTATCCTCTATTATAAAGATCAAGAACATGTCATTAGTCCTTCTCAAGTACTTAAGGATTTTCTTAACAGTGATCTAGTTACTATTGTCGGTATTGTATTGGTATCTACTAGTTATTCTCTAATAAAAAGTGACATATATCCAAACACAAAACATGGAATCCATGATATATCCTATGTTGGATACATAAGTAATTTTATCCATACTTTTTAACTATTTATAAGGATCTTTAATCTTATTAAGATTCATTCCATGTAACCTAGTAAAAACCCCTTTTTATAAAGCACTCCATATTAAACCTATTTAACACTTTATCGAAATATACATTCTGATTCAATCCATGAAACCTCTTAGATCTATATAAATAGATGTCCTTACCCATTATAGAGGCTAATTCACCCATGTATTTAATTGAAAATCATTTTCTTAACCATATCTTTATAGAGTGTAAATTTAGGTCATAATTTTTGATAAGTACCATGTTATCCATATACAATATAAAAAAATAGCATCACACTCCCACTAAGATGATTTTATAAATAAGAATAATCCATTTTATTGATAAAACCAAACTCTTTGATTACGTCGTCATACTAGATATTACAACCCTGAAATGCTTTCTTTAATCTATAAATGGACCATTTAACTTTAACACCTTAGTAGACTCATTTGGAACTTCAAAACCTCTAGGTTTTATCATATACATTTCCCTAAATAAATTAATTTTAAGGAAAGCAGTTTTGACATCAATTTTATATATCTTATAACAAAAATGAGCTACTATGGTAATCAATATCTAAATGGACTTTCTCATCACAATTGATGAAAATGATTCTTCAAAGTCAATACCAGGAATTTGTATGTAACCCATTTCTAGAAATCATACTTTATAGGTAAAAAACATACCATCCATGTTCGTTTTCTTATGGAAAACCCACTTTAACTATATAATTCTCACCCCTTTTGGTGAATCAACCATGTTCTAAACTTGGTTAGCATACTTGGAGTCCATTTCAAATTCCATATCTTTTAAACATCTTTTGAAATTATAACTCTCAATGCACTCTCTATGGGTAGAAGGTTCATAACTTATGAAGATTTTTATATTATCATTTTCCCTAATAAATCCTTATCTCTTGAGCTCCTAATAAATCCTTGTTGGGAAAAAATACCTGAATGTAACATTGCAATATTTTTGTGTTGAGTGTTTGTTGACAAAGCAGGTTTCTAGGGTGAATTGTCAAGTTCCAGATATTTTGTTGACAATCCATTTTGACAAAGAACCATGACAAAGGAATGGATGATCTGGAGGCGGTACAAAAGATTAGATACAAGGTGGTGTCGTTTTTCAGTGTTTTCCAAATTTTTGGGTTCCAAAATTTAGAGTTTGGTGAGCATCGAAAAATATGGATTTCCTTGAAGATCCCATAAAAATATGGAAAAGGCATGAGTTTTATGAATATGGGCTTCTTTATGTGGTTTTTACGAAGACATGAAAAAAGTTAATGTTGTTTTTCATGATTACGACGAGCTTCGTGAATTTCAGACTTGAAGACTATTGCAGAAGTGAAGGGAATTGCGAATGGAGCTTCATGGTGAAGGCGTGAAGGAATTGACGGAATGCTCTCCGATTACGACAAGCTCCGTGATCTGAAAATTATCATGGTGTTTCATGATTGAGAGAGAATTTCGGCGTAATTTTCAAAGATTCGCGATTTGAGATGACATGGCGCTGGCTTCACACGGAAGGTTTGAGGGTCGGTGGAATCACCTATAAATATACCTCAACCCCCTCAAGGGAAAGAAATATTTTTCCAAGAAAAATTTATTGCTCTTGAATTGTGAAGGAGGTTCACGAAGGTAGTGTGCTTTGCGAAAGTCAAGAGCTACACAACGGCTAATCTCACTTCATGAAAGAGGTGTTTTCTGTGTTGGCTTAGTGAGCTTCGCGAAATAAGTCACTCTGTGATGACTTGAGCTCCACGGAGAGCTATGATTTGTGAAGGATTGATCTTTGGGATGGTCTGAGCTCCGCAAAGCAGTGTGCTCCACAAGGTAGTGAGATCTGCGAAGGTGTTTGCTTCATGAAGAGGCAGGAACTTTGCAAAGGATTGTTTGAGCTTTGCGAAATTGGGAGCTTCACGATGTATGGTGCTTTGCAAAGGTATTTCCAGATTGTTTTGCCTAGTGATTAGTGGAAAAGGGTTATTAATCAGTGGAATAAATTTTTACTTCAACAGAGCATCTACATATAGTAGAGGATGCATTCATTAGTGATAATGAAGAGACCTACAGATCTATAAACTGTGAGTGGATCTTCTAAAGAAGAAGTGAGATCACTTTAGTTGAGAGAGTAGTGTGTTCTCAATTTTTGAATGGTTGTAAACTAGGAGGGATAGTGAGTCCGCTTCAAACTTGTAAATATTAGGGCGCTTATAGTGGATTTGGTACATCGGTATATCGCTGGTGTATTCTTCTTGGACATAGCCTAGTGAGGGTGAAACAATTAAAATTCATGTGTCATGTTAATGCTTTAATATTTATTCATACTCTCCAACTAGAAGGAGATAAAGAAGAGGGTTTTGTCTAACAACAAAACAATATCAAAAGGGGTAGTTGTTTTATATTTCCATACCCTGATTCACCCCCCTATCAGGGTATCTAGCCTAGGGGACCTTACAATCCTACTATACATTCAAGGTTCTTGTGTTTCTTGAGTAATTTATTCTTCCATATCTCTTTATGGAACTATCTCAACTTCTCTCTTAAGAACACTTCTTGTTTATTGGTCTTGAACTTAGTTATGTTTAACATTCCTCCCACTTAATCTTCAACTGATGTATTCCTTCTTGATGAATGTATAAAATTGAGCAATAAACACTATGTTCTCAATAAGATTATAGAAATAATATCCATAAGTTTCCTTGGCATAACAAATAAATAAAATATTGTTGAACTTTAGGTTAAGTCTATCAAAAACCTAATTTTATAAAAATTCATCACAATCCAAAATATTTATAAAATAAATATCAGTATTCTCCCCATTTTATATCTCATATGGTGTCTTTATAATTACTTTAGTTGAAATGATATTAAGTATAAATGTAGTTGTATCCAAACAATATCCCTAGAATGTAATAGGATGGACAAACTAACTCTTCATCGATCAAACCATGTCCAAAAAGGTACAATTCCTCCTCCCAAACACACAATTACACAATATTGTTCTAGGATAAGTGAGTTGGGGAAAAATTATAAAATAACTTAAATAATCAATGAATTCATAGATTAATTATTCACCACCTTTATCTGATTATATAATTTTTATACCCTTTCTCAATTCATTCTATACTTCACTATGAAACTCATTGAAATTTTTAAAAAAATCATATCTATATATCACAAAAAACACATTACCATACCAACTGAATTCATCTATAAAATTAACAAATCACATAACCCCTCCACTTGTTTGGGTAATAATAAGTCCCATACATCAATATGTATAAAATACAACTATCCACTATCCCTTTCACCTTTTCTACTAGAAGTTTCTTTGTTCATTTTATCAAATAAAAAATATTCACATGTATCAAATGATTCATAATCGAATGAGTCCAAAAATCTATTTCTATAGACTCTTTGGATTCATTTATCATTTTCATGTCAAATTAGACAACACCAAAGCTAGGTAAGAGTAGTATCAATGATGAACTTCTTATTCCGAGTTTTATAGACAAAATTATCCATATCCAAAATGTATAATCCTTTAAAAACACTTCCAATTCAATAAAAAATTTCAATCATATATGTAGAACAACTCTTTTTCTTAATAATGAATGAAAATCCCTTCTTATCTAGATCTAGTTTACCTTTCTTTAATTCTCTCTTATATATGAGTCTATGTTTATCATCACAAATGTGTGATTCACACCCAGTATCTAATACCCACGAGTTAGAGTTGAAGAAATTTATTTTTATAATATTGATATTCAATTTCACAACTCTTAGGGTTATCCATTTCCTTCATAACTTACATATGATAATCCATGGGTACCCTGATTTGGAAAAACCTTCATTGTTGGATGATTGAGGTCTTGGAATTTTTTTCATTGAAATGAATCTTACACTTAGTATTTTGAGAGGTTTTCATTCAAAAACTCACTAATTTAATATAAATCATATTCATATTAAATCCATAATTAGTTCATCACCTGAAATCTTAACAATCTCAAATTTCATTCCATTATATATGCGTGAATCTAATGATTTAGTTTTGGAATCCCTATTCTAACCACATAATTAATATGTTCACATCATATTAATGTGTAACTTTTTATACACCTCACATTTTTTTACTCATCCAAACATAGAATCCATATATATTAACATATATCTAAATGTATCTCATGCATAAAGTATATGAACTCTCCATATAAATACTTATATTTATATGAAATTGATAAACACAATATAAGTAATCTCATATCCATAGATAACCAAACCCTACTTTTCTAGAATAAGACATAAGCCTCTAAGGGTGGGAATTCCATCCCAAAGTCCATATACATAGGGATACTTTACTCAAGAGAGAATCTAATTCATCATAGCTCGAAAACCTAACATGTATAAATTATATTCAATAACTAAATTCAAGTGATAAATTTAATTAAAAACTAATGATAAGGTAGAAGAAAACTAAATCTTATATTTTAATACCTAGTATATAATACATGGATTGATAATTTTATAAGAATTAATTTATCATATAAATTAAAGTATTCATAATATTCATATTTAATAAACAATTTATAAACATGAATATCCTAAAGAAAAAAATAAAAATAAAAATATCTCTATTTATTTTTCAAACATGTGATTCAAATATGAACATTTCATATTTAATTTAGGCATGAAAAATATTATTTTTCAAAACCTAATACTTATCATTTATAAACATTTTTTGAACTATAAGAAATTACAACAAAGCATAATTTATTTAATATTTTCATCCTATATCCTATTTTATGACTGATAATCCCATTATCAACTGTAATTTATGATTGATATCACATATTATGATGGATTCATTCATAATTCTCTTGTCATATTTAATGATATTTCTTATATTATAAATATGACCTAGTGTGATATTTTTTCAAAATTCAAGATTCAATCATATCTTACAATATCAAATATTAGATTATGAAATAGTATAAATTTATGGGATTTTGATATATCACACCCTATGATATATTGAAGTTATATTCTACGAATAAGATAAAAAAAATAAAGGCAAATATTTATATTTTATGTCATTATATGGTTACAAAGACTTTAATATATGGTTTGTTTTAAAAAAACAAGAAAATAATATTGATCCATTTAATTAAAAGGCTCTAAAACCACTGATTGGATATAGGGTGTTCATTTAATGAACATGGAAGTGAAATAACATCATAATATACCCAATATTTCTTTAATCAAATCAACATGATAAATGAAGAACACAAAACATTTGTACCTTTATTACCAAACCTCCATCTTTTACTCTTAGTATGCCTCATAGGGATTATGAAAGTAAAATACAAATGAATCCTACCTTTGAGGTAATTAAACCGACCTTAGATCTACATTCACTATGAGGGGATCTCTATTCTTCGAAGGGATGAGTATTATAGGACCATTGTATGATTCTTTTCTGCATAAGATAACCCAAACAATAGGCTGAATCTATCCTCGAGTGAAGCGACATGAAAGATAAATGAAAACCACATAAAATAGAGCATACCTGATACTCTTGTGTAGCGGAATTTTTATTACTTCAAAAAAGGATAATTTTTTGATGAGGATCATGAGTAGTGGTAGATAAAAAAATATTTCCTCCAATGGGGGGCACCGATTATTGGATCCACAAACATTCATGAGGATTCCCACACACAAAAGGGGTGTCTCACCTTTACTACATGATAAACCATGAACTAAAAAGGAATATAGCCTTAATATTTTTTCATGAAACTGATTATAATCAGAATCCTTGAACGAACATGATCAATATATACCTTAGCAAGGAGAACCTATTTTCCTTTTATAGTTAATGTCTTGACGTTCCTCTGTAGATGAGAAACGCGTTGATAATTATGGGTATCATAAAATAAAACCCTTTTTATGAATATGTTAAATGATCTTAATGAATAACATTAAATCCATATTTAATAGATTAAAACATATGGAGGATTCATTGAATAAATAGCATGCAGGAATGTGATGAAAAGATTGCATCGTGATATCTCTCAGATGCATTATGGGTGTACTTTCATTGTATGAATGTACATTGTATTCATGTATTACATGAATCCTAAGGCTGATTTACATGAACCACATGCATGTTATCTATATGAATCATATGCATGTCATATATGTGCACCATATTTACATATGTATATAGTGTCATATATTTTATATTAACATGTTATATATATGTATTACATGCATATACACACACACACACAAACACACTAATACTACATGTATCACATACATGTATTCAATGTATATTCATCATAAGTATTTATATTTTAGTTCACATCCAATAATCCCCCACCTGTACTAAAATATCATTGAGACTTCATGCCAAAATTCACAACTCTTTATAAATCCATTAAAACTATTTTCAATACAGTTTTATCAAGATCTCTTCATTTTAGAGATTTTTTTTCTAAAATTTAATCCTTAAGGGCCTAACTATATGACCCTATGGTTGTTGGTAGAATTTAAAAGAAATATGATATCCATATTTCATAGATATAAGCAATGAACAACCTCTAACAAAGCATTTGTGATACTTGGACTACTAATAGGTCTTGTGTGATCTCCATTAAAAATGCTCTTATATCTATATGAACATTTACATCACTAGATTTACCATATACATAATATGTACACCTATATAATGTCCCATTTTCTATGACATCCCGTGACTACTAAACATAAAACATGTTAATCTAGTATAGTCCAACTCAAATATTTATGATTCTCCAAAATAAACCGGCCAAGTCTACGAATACATTACATTTCATGCATCTAATAGTTCAGCACATAACATACCCCTCATATAAGTATCCAAGAAAATCATATACGGTTTAAATAATCTAGGACACACATTTCCTCAATCTAATTCAATTAAGGGAAAAATGACTCTACTCATTATACAAGTGGAGAAATTCCATTATGGTTTCACTCCAACTGGAAAATTGATCCAAAACATACCCAATCACCCCTCAATCATCTAAGTTGTTTTTTACTTGTGTATGTAAGGTATCTAAGTATTAAGGTTTTCACGATAGGTATCCTTCCAACCTCAAGTAATGGGGATTGATAATAAGCATACACCTACATGTTCTAGGTGCAACGGAAGGGTCGGAGGGGCATTCTCAAATTATTTTTTTATTGTAATTGATAATAATTCAAAGATATACATTACATAGAACATCATGACCAATGTAATTAATTAAAGGATTAATTGAAAAAATAATATTTGAACCAATATGAAGGATCATCACAGAATGCTTTATAATTAATTTAAGTAGTTAAATAATTACCTTATGATGAATAATTACTTTATTAAGGAATATAACGATGTCTCTACATCATACTATAATTTAATCACATGAATCAAATGTATATTACATCTAGATAATATCTAAACATGCACCATGATCCTTTAGGATATGTTATATGAATCTCTGAGTGTTTGAACAAAAGATCCTAATACATGCATCATTCATCTATGATCACTAAGGGAATAACTTAAAATAAGGACTCTCATTTATCTATTTAGAATTGAGAGGGGTGGTGGAGAATGATAGATCTCTATTCATTAGAGTGTTATTGAAAAGGAGCTCTCTAGGTCTTGATAGGATCCTTTGAATGTCCTTGTTCATAAAAAACAAATGGCTAGCATTTGGGTTGGAAATAATCTAATTGTGATTAAATTGGGTTAGGGTTAGAAAATAATAATTTCACATAGGAACTTATTATTTTATTTATCCCCAATAAACCCCATGTCCAAATAATAATATTATTATTATTATTTTCTTGACATCTGCAAAAATCATGAATTAATTAAATATTATTTTTTGAATAAATTGTTTAACATTTATTCAAATAATATTTAATAAATAATTTCTCCCCAGACCTTTTAAACTTGGGCCTTCATTCCTCCAAAATATTTATTGGTATTTAAATAATTTTATTTATTAAATAAATAAATATCACTGCATTATTTTCTAATAAATAAATAAATATTATATTTTCTAAATAGAAACTAAATATTTATTAAATATTATGCTCACAAATATTCTCCCAAATAACTAGTGAATGAATATATGTGATCAAGAAAACATGTATAATTATTAAATAATGCATGGAAATAATATTTACATAACATGTTAAATAATAATAATATTTAACTGAGGTTCTGGATAAATTTAGTGTTTGATCCTCTAAGACTCTTTCTCAATGGAATTAGGTAGAGCTTCCCAAAGTCCAAGGATAGCATCTAGAAACATTACAAGACACCCATAGAGAAAGAAGTTAATGTTGAAAATGCATAAAACCACATATTAATTCTTACTATGTAATAAAATCCCTTTATCAAGATATCTTTATCAAGTAGGTTTCATGATAGTGTCCTCGACTTATGTGCTCGATGTCTCTTTCTTTAACTTTTCAGAAATGAACCTACCCACAAAACTCAATGTCCATGTATTTAATTAGGTTATTCCATTCCCATAAAATGTAATGAGATATCATCTTTCATTAAATAATGTAAGGTATAAATACTTTTCTCATTATTTATTAATATAATATCATTCATGACGCACCCAACATATCCTACTTCCCTGCAAACATATATCATTACAAATTTCATCAATACATCAAAATATGTTTCTAATAATATATATTAATAATGATATTGAGGTATAAGGTTGAATACACACATATGAAAACAATAGAGCCCAATTAAACATATAAATGTGGATCTCCTACTTGTGGGTCATGTTCTCATAATCTCCTACACTAGAAATTACCAAGGGTATACACAATGGGAAGGTGCTTCAAAGTTTTATGAGCCTACACCCCTAATATATATATCATTTTTGTCTCATAAAATGGTATCATCCATCAATATAACTTATAAATTTTAATAATTATATCATGGAACTTATAGGTTATCATCATAGAGGGTAACTATTGTGACCTTTCAGTGCAACAGTCACTCATAGGAAATTATCACATATTACATCACGCAAAAGAAAAATCATGATGTGGACAATTTTTTATTAATATTTAACATAAATAATACAGTTAATAATAAAATACATACAAGTTGGTTCTAGAGAACCAACTCCAATAGACCCACACTTTCACTAATTCCAACTATTAACAACCTTCTATCCACTAGCTCTTATATGATACTCATGCATCTATAGATACAAGTATTTATGTAATGGACATATCATATTATATTATATGGAAACTTATCTCACCACAACTTCACCCCTATAATAAAAATCCCTCAATAGGTGATACTTCTAAAGTATGTTCTTTATTTGTTTGTGTAACATTAGATCTTTTAAAAGAGCCACTGTTACAAGTATTATCACTATATAATGTGATATGGTATTTACTTCTTGGAACCAAATTAAGAACATAGAAAAAGATACATATCCTAATTGATTTTCTAGATGCATAAACAGTTATTATATACCCTAAATCCACTATAGAATTGGTAAATACTAGATAATTTAAACTCTTTCATCTCATATCTATTCCTTTGACACTAAAAACATATCATGACTATAATAGAATTTATATAATTTTGGTTTATTTGAAAAATAAAATCAGTATAATTCCTTGATGAATAACTCATCATCTCCTCCATACAACAGAAACATATACATAGTATTCCTTAGATACTTAAAGATATCCTTAATAGTAGAAAAATTTTGTTCACCTAGATCAAATTGAAATACATCTACCCTCCTCGAGTAATAGGCATCATAAAACATAGTATTTTACATGGCATACATGATTGATCTTATCGTAGATTAATATGGGATCTTAATCATATTTTATCACTCTCCCTCCTATTGTGTCTTTGGAGACATTTTCCTATAGAGATGTATAACATGTGACACCAAAAACAATCCCCTCTTAGATTGTTGTAACACCCCAAGATTCTACGGTACGCTTCTCTTTGAATAATGTGATAGCGTGTGTTGTACGCAACACCGAGTTCTAACACACCATAACCAATCAAACTAGCCATTATGAATAGTAATACCTACTTTTTGAAATTATATATATTTTAAATTTTAAAATGTAATTCATTTCTGGATTCGGAATATCGAATTTAGCCTAAGGTGAAATTTTGGTACTTTTCGGATAACTTTCATATTTTGATGAATAGTGAAAATTACTAAATTTTAATTAAAAACAACTTTTTTAAACAAAATAATTAATAGTGATAAATTATGAATTTGAGTGGTTTTAAAGTATATTTAGAATATATTTTTTCCATTTAATATAATGTTGGTCATTGGAAATAATTTTACAATTAAACCGAACATAAACAAGTGTCAATCTTTTAATAGTTATTATCTCTTAAAAACACGCTTTTTGTTTTGACAGCGGGAATTAATTTTAAATTAATTTCTGCCACTTCTGTGTTTTGAATTTAGAAAAATGGATTCCATATTTTGAATCAGGATTTACAAATTGTGTAAATAGGTAACTTTTATTTTTAGACATTTTGAATAATTACTGCGGTAAATATTTTATTTACCATGGTTAAGGGTAAATCTGGTAAATAAGGGGTAAAAAAATAATATTATAATAATACTAAATTACCCTAAAACATGTCATAGCCTTATTTTTTGATACATTTTCGACCATAGGCATCTTTGGGTCGATTTTTGGACCCCATGGTGCCACTTGTAGGTGATAGGGACACTTTTTTTAATTAAGTTAAAATGAATACAAAAATGACACAAGCATATATCTTTTAGAAAAACAATTATTACATAGGGTTATATATGTTTGATTTTAGATTATAAATATTAATTAGAAAGATAAAACGATTTCCTACATAATTATATTTTATTTATAATTTTTATACATGAAATAATTTAATTTATTTATGACACAATGATGATGTAGTAATTACTATAATAGTGAAAAATTAAAATAATTGATATTATAAATACACAAATAAATATAATATGAAACTTTTAATGAATTAAACTAATTTTCTAGGATAATATGATATATTATGATTGATTTAATTGACTTTTTTAGAATAAATCAATCTGTTATGAGTTTCACAAAAATCAACTATTGAATAGTGTCAAAATTGACATAAAAGAGTTCTTAAAATAAATATTATATTATTAATTGATATTAAATTCTTAAAAATATAATGTTCGGCCAATATACTTATATCATGATAGGTTCATCATTAATGGACCACTTGGGGGTCGCTTGGATGTATATAGTATGTTTACTAACCATATTATATAAAAATACAAAGAGACATTGTAAAAGTGAAACTAATTAATTTAGAGTTAATACTTAAAGATAAGGTTAATATAAGACCCAAACCTTTCTAAATTCTATTGGTTGAGTTGTTTTCTACCTATCCCCACCTTAAAATTTAAATAATAATCTTTGGAGCCATTGGAAACCAAATATGAATTTATTATAAACTAATATCTCTAGCTTTTCCAAAGGTGCCCCTCACCCCTCTTATAAAAGGGCACACCTCCTTCTAATTTCTTCACACCTTCAAAGCCTTTTTGTTCAGACAAACTCTGCCCAAATACTCTCCAAACTTCCCTCACTACAACCTAGAGGACTTAGTTTGATCAGAAAGCCAACCTAAGGAGCCCTTTTGATCAAATCAAAAGGAAGAAACCGAAGAAGAGGTAATGATTTCACCACCCTTTTCCAAGTTCCTTTCTTCTTCCACTTCTTCTTCCTTTGTTGTTACCATTATAAAATAATAACTCCAGTATCATATATATACAATAATATGGGTTAAATTCATTTATACCCTTGTTTGACTTTTTATAAGAGTAATCTTTCAGTCGTTTTCAAAATAAGGTCCTTTTTAACCTTTTCGAAAGAATTAAGGTAAGAATGTTTTTTTAACTTATACGGCAGGTGCGGTTATTTTCCGCCGTTATAAAATCTTCAAAGATTTCCTTACAAGCTTATAAGAATATTTTCAATGAAAATGTTTTATTTTATATGGCTCTTAAATGATTTTAAAAATAGATAGAGATATTTCTCTAAAAAGTGTTTTGATTTCATCTATGTCAACATCTTTTGATGGATTTTACGCTTATTTGAAGTTGATTTATTATGATACAAAACTTATATATTGTATTGAAGGTTTTGTGATATGTTTGACTGTGGATGTGCTATTTTTATACCATTCATAGTTTATGGTGAAATTATTGACATTTCGTATGTTAGTTTTAATACGAATGTTTATGTTATGTTTAAACCTTTTCATATGGGAATGAATTGGAATTAATATGTGACGGGTGGAGCCCGATATAGCTCCGCGATGCATCGGTAGGTATCATGAGAGAAACTAGTGTCTTGGCACAGGGCCTTGGAAAAATCTTATTTGTAGTCTTGGCACGAGGCCTTGGCTATGTGGTTATGATAGTCTGGCATTATGCATTCCAACATTATGAAAGTGGTTATTGATTTTGCATGTGATTATTCGATTAGTAGAATATCCATGTGAATAAGTAAATGGCATTATTTCATTTTATTTATGTCATACCATGTTGAAAGTTCAAGTTTGAAGGGATTTTGTTTTAGTTATACACTGCCTTAAATGTTTATTCTTATTTATGAAAGTTTCCGCTATATTGTTATCCTTACTGGGCATTTGAGCTCACCCCTTTTCTATGTTTTATTTTTCCCAGGAAGTTAAGAAGTAAATTATGAATGACCTGCAGGGATATTATGAGGGGATATGAGTGTGGATTATGGAGACATTATGTTTTTGTAGTAGTTTTTCATTTTATGATGTAATGTAAGACTTATGAATATATCTAGTGTTTCCAAGGCTACTAAACCAATCGGTCTTTTGAGATTTGATCTTTCTTATGATCATGCCAATGTTATGTAATAATGAACCGACTCTGGGAAACTAGGGTCGTGGCGTTACAGTTGGTATTATAGGAAGTTTAGTACAAACCTTGGAAGCTAGATTTAGATAAACTCTGATTAGAGCACGTAGACCTAAGATGAACTTTGAGGATTAGTATAGAAGAACTTCCTAGAATTTTGGTATTGTAGAGATTTTGTGAGTTTTCCGAGCAATACATCCCTGTCTGGATACGAGCAGGTAGAGGCGGATCTGGCACAGATGTACCTAGGTGTAAAACCTGAAAACACCGCTTTGAGCTAGAATCGAACGGGAACTGGGGCACGACAACGGGCCTTGCTGCAATCTTGGTTACGACACTCCCGGGGGATATGCTTAGGATATTCTTTACAAATCATTATGAAGGGTTTATGAGTATATACTTCCTCAAAGAAAACATTTTTATGATTATGGATTATATCCATAAATAGTTCAATTTAAGTTAAGTGTTTTATAATTATGGGATTATGTATTTTGATTCATAAACTGATCTAGTTTATGGCATTGTTTAGAAATGGCGCCTAGTGGAAGAAATGGAAACCGTATCAATGCACGCACTCCATGTAGGGATTGACCTCCTGCTCAAGATAATTATAGTGGGGCTGGTGATGCAACTAGTGCCGATCAGCTAATCACCATACTGGGACAACTTACTCAGGTTATGAATAATAACCTTACCTGTATGGAGCACCCTGATCCACAGCGTAGAGGCTCAATGTTAGATCGATTCATGAGGAAAAACCCACCAACGTTCAATGGGAGTACAAATCCCTTAGTAGCTGAGCAATGGATAAATTCCCTAGAGAAAATATTTCAGGCTTTGGGGAGCAGTGAAAGGGAAAAAGTTATCATGGCAGTTTACCACCTAACTGGAGATGCTGATCAATGGTGGTCATTGATTCAAAACATGAAGGAAGATGATGAAGTATAAAATATGGAATGGAGGGAGTTCAAAGATCTATTTTTAGAAAAATACTTTCCTCGCGACCATCGAGCAGATATGGAAAGGCAATTTCTGAGTCTGAGACAAAAGGAGGATGAGAATGTCACAAAGTATGAGGCTAACGTTACAAGGTTAGCAAGGTATGCTGGAGATTATATACGTAACCCAAGAAGTAAGATTGATCGTTTCTTTGATGGGTTAAAACCATTTCTTCGTCGAGCATTAGTCTCACAATCCTTTTCGTCGTACGAAGACACTGTCTCATGTGCTATCAAGACCGAAAAGGAATTCTCTAAGTCTTATGACTTTAAAGCAAAGAAAGAGAAGAAGAGACCTGCTGATCAATCTGGGAATAGAAATAAGGGGAATAAGGGAAAGGTTGAATATCCATCCTGTGGTAAATGCGGGAAGAAACACCCTGGTACTTTCTTGAAGGGAATGGGAGTCTGTTACAAGTGTGGTGAAAATGGCCACCAAGCTCGTGATTGCAAGGGGAAGAAGGAAGCTACCAACGTTCAGTGCTATAATTGCAGGGAGATAGGGCATTATGCAAATGCATGTCCTAAGCATCCGGAGAACTTACCTCAGAAAAGGCCAAGGGATCAAGGCCAGGCTTATGCTATCACTACTACTGAGGTAGAAGCTCCGAAAGATGTGGTGGCAGGTAATTTAATGGTTTCCTCAAGTTTAGAAAATTCATTATTTGATTCTGGATCATCGCATTGTTTCATATCTTCCCAGTTTGCTAAGAAAATTAGATATTTCCTATTTGATTTAATAAGGGAGTTGTCAGTTAAAACTCCTAAGGGAAGTATCATTGCAACAAAGTTTTGTGAATCAGTCCCCATTAGAGCACATAAATTTTCTTTATCTGCTGATCTCATCGTCATACCTATGATTGAGTTTGATATAATCCTCGGTATGGACTGGCTTTCGGACTATGATGCGAAGATTTATTGTAAGAAGAAAGAGGTTACGATTCTTGATGATAATGATAAGGAACACCTTATCTTTAGAGCAGAATCGTCACCACCTAATTCTTATTTAGATCCACGCTCAATAGCTCAACTAAATTCAATTATTGGGGAGGAAGAGAATGAAATAACTATGGGTGAGGAAAGGAATGTTCAAATAGAGGATTTACCTATTTTGAAAGAATTTGTAGATGTATTTCCGAAAGATTTACCTGGACATCCTCCAGAATGAGAAGTTGAGTTTTCCATTGATTTGATTCCTGGATCAAGGCCTATATCGAAGACCCCTTATAGAATGGCCACTGTATAATTAGTCTAACTAAAGAAACAACTAGAGGAATTGAGTAATAAGGGATTTATTCTCCTTAGTGTTTCTCCATGGGGAGCCCCTGTTCTTTTTGTTAAAAATAAAGATGGATCTATGAGGTTATGTATCGACTACAGGGAGATCAATGTTATAACGATAAAGAACAAGTATCCCCTACCACGCATTGATGATTTATTTGACCAACTTCATGGAGCTCAATACTTTTCAAATATTGACCTTCGATCTGGATACCATCAGTTGTGTGTGAAGAAGGAAGACATTCCGAAGACAACATTTTGAACCAGGTACGGTCATTACGAGTTTACTGTAATGCCGTTTGGATTGACTAATGCACCCTCTGTATTCATGGATATGATGAATATAGTTTTCAAGGAGTATCTCGATGAATTTGTGGTGGTATTTATTGATGATATCTTAGTATACTCTAAAAGCTACGAAGATCATGAAAATCACTTGAGCATTATCTTGAAGACTCTGAGGAGGCATGAATTATATGGGAAGTTTAGCAAGTGTGAATTCTGGCTTCAGGAGATTTCTTTTCTTGGACATATTTTCTCTAAAGATGGAATCTCTGTTGATACTTCTAAGACCAAGGCAATCCAAGAATGGCCAGAACCTATGAGTATAACTGAGGTACGTAGTTTTATTGGTTTGGCAGGTTATTATCGACGTTTTGTCCAGAATTTTGCCCGATTGGCTAACCCATTAACAAAGCTCACACGTAAAGGGGTTAAATTTGTTTGGATAAAAGAGTGTGAAGAATGTTTTGAAGATCTGAAGAGAAGATTAGTCAATGCTCTTATATTGACTCTACCATCGGGGAATGGTGGGTTCGTTATTTATAGTGATGCATCAAAGAAAGGACTTGGTTGTGTCCTTATGCAGAATGATAGAGTTATTGCCTATGCATCACGACAGTTGAAAATTCATGAACAAATCTATCCTACTCATGATCTCGAGTTAGCAGCTGTGATCTTTGCTTTGAAGATATGGAGACACTACCTCTATGGTGAAAAATGTGAGATTTATACTGATCACAAGAGTTTGAAGTATATTTTTTCACAAAAAGAACTCAACATGAGGCAAAGGAGATGGCTTGAATTACTCAAGGATTATGATTGTACGATACACTACCACCCGGGGAAGGCAAACAAGGTGGCAGATGCTTTGAGTAGAAAAGACCATAGAGTTTTGAACAATATGAGAATTGAATGGGATCCAATTTTCATGGATCTAGTAAAGATGGACATGGGAATAACCAGGGAAGGTGAAACATCAATGCTTTTTCAAATGGTTGCCAAACCATCTTTACTATGAAAGGATTAAGAGTTCTCAGACCGATGATGAAGAATTTCAAAAGAAGATTAAAGCTGTGAATGATGGGAGATTGAGAGACTTTGTGTATGAAGATGGAATTTTTAAATTTGGGAAGAGACTTTGTGTTCCCGATATACCTGATCTAAAAAGGGAATTGCTGGATGATGCTCATAGTTCCAATTTCTATATACACCCTGGGAGCACCAAAATGTATAGTGATTTGAAGGAACATTTTTGGTGGGACAACATGAAGAGGGAGATTGCTGATTTTGTGTCAAGATGTATGGTTTGTCAACAAGTGAAAGCTGGAAGGGAACAGCCTGGAGGAGTCATGCAACCTCTTCCCATACCGGAGTGGAAATGGGACAATATTACGATGGACTTTGTCATGGGGCTACCAAAGACTCCTAGAAGGAACGATGTAATATGGGTTATTGTTGATCGTCTTACCAAGTCAGCAAATTTTCTTGCTATAAGAGAAGATCTACCCCTGGAACGTCTAGAAAGACTATATATTAATGAAGTTGTGAGACTTTATGGAGTACCCCTATCGATTGTTTCTGATCGTGATCCCCGTTTTACTTCAAGATTTTGGAAAAGTCTTCAGAAATCCCTAGATACTGAACTTCATTTGAGCACTACTTACCACCCTCAGACAGACAGAAAATCAGAACGGACTATTCAGACCATAGAAGACATGTTGAGATCTTGCTCACTTGACTTTCAGGGTATGTGGGATCAATATTTACCACTGGTAGAATTTTCCTATAACAATAGCTTCCATTCGAGTATTCAGATGGCACCATATGAAGCGTTATACGGGAAGAGATGTCGTACACCAACCTGTTGGGATGACGTTGGTGAAAGAAAACTTGTAGGCCCAGAATTAGTGGAGGAAACATTGGAAAAGGTGAAGGTAATCCAAAATCACATCAAAGCAGCTCAAAGTAGGCAGAAGAGCTATGCCGATAATCGAAGGAAGGATTTGGAATTTCAAGTCAGTGATCATGTTTTCCTGAAGGTATCACCATGGAAGGGAGTCATACGTTTTGGTAAGAAATGTAAATTGAGTCCTAGGTACATCGGACCTTTCAAAATTCTAGAACGAATTGGGGTTGTGGCTTATCGATTGGCAATGCCTCCAAGTCTCTCCAAAGTTCACGATGTGTTCCACGTATCTCTGTTGAGGAAATACATGCCTGACCTAACGCATGTACTCACCTATGAGGAATTAGAACTGGAACCCGATCTTTCCTATTGTGAACAACCCGTCAGGATTCTTGATACGAGAGAACAAGTACTGAGAAACCGGACGACGCGTCTGGTAAAAGTTTTGTGGAGAAACCATAAGATGGAAGAGGCAGCGTGGGAACCCGAGGAACTTATGATGAAAAACCATCCGAGTATTTTCATGTGATAAGTATTCTAGAAATTTCGAGGACGAAATTATTTGAAGGAGGGGAGAATGTAACACCCCAAGCTTCTACGGTACGCTTCTCTTTGAATAATGTGATAGCGTGTATTGTACGCAACACCGAGTTCTAACACACCATAACCAATCAAACTAGCAGTTATGAATAGTAATACCTAATTTTTGAAATTATATATATTTTATATTTTAAAATGGACTTCATTTCTGGATTTGGAATATCGAATTTAGCCTAAGGTGAAATTTTGGTACTTTTCGGATAACTTTCATATTTTGATGAATAGTGAAAATTACTAAATTTTAATTAAAAACAACTTTTTTAAACAAAATAATTAATAGTGATAAATTATGAATTTGAGTGGTTTTAAAGTATATTTAGAATATATTTTTACCATTTAATATAATTTTGGTCATTGGACATAATTTTACAATTAAACCGAACATAAACAAGTGTCAATCTTTTGATAGTTATTATCTCTTAAAAACACGCTTTTTGTTTTGACAGCGGGAATTAATTTTAAATTAATTTCTTCCACTTCTGTGTTTTGAATTTAGAAAAATGGATTCCATATTTGGAATCAGGATGTCCAAATTGTGTAAATAGGTAACTTTTATTTTTAGACATTTTGAATAATTACTGCGGTAAATATTTTATTTACCATGGTTAAGGGTAAATCCGGTAAATAAGGGTTAAAAAAATAATATTATAATAATACTAAATTACCCTAAGACGTGTCCTAGCCTTATTGGTTGATAAATGTTAGACCATAGGAATATTTGGGTCGATTTTGGGACCCCATGGTGCCACTTGTAGGTGATAGGGACAATTTTTTTTAATTAAGTTAAAATGAATACAAAAATGACACAAGCATATATCTTTTAGAAAAACAATTATTACATAGGGTTATATATGTTAGATTTTAGATTATAAATATTCATTAGAAAGATAAAAATATTTCCTACATAATTATATTTTATTTATAATTTTTAGAGATTAAATAATTTAATTTATTTATGACACAATGATGATGTAGTAATTACTATAATAGTGAAAAATTAAAATAATTGATATTATAAATACAAAAAATACATATAATATGAAACTTTTAATGAATTAAACTAATTTTCAAGGATACTATGATATATTAGGATTGATTTAATTTACTTTTTTCGAAGAAATAAATCTGTTATGAGTTTCACAAAAATCAACTATTGAATAGTGTCAAAATTGACATAAAAGAGTTCTTAAAAAAAATATTATATTATTAATTGATATTAAATTCCTAAAAATCTAAGGTTCGGCCAAAAGACTTATATCATGATAGGTTCATAATTAATGGACCACTTGGGGGTCTCCTGGATGTATATAGTAAGTTTATTAACCATATTATATAAAAATACAAAGAGACATTGTAAAAGTGAAACTAATTAATTTAGAGTTAATACTTAAAGATAAGGTTAATATAAGTACCCAAACCTGTCTAAATTATATTGGTTGAGTTGTTTTCGACCTATCCCCATCTTAAAATTTAAATAATCATCTTTGGATCCATTGGAAACCGAATATGAATTTATTATAAACTAATATCTCTAGCTTTTCCAAAGGTGCCCCTCACCCCTCTTATAAAAGGGCACACCTCCTTATCATTTCTTCACACCTTCAAAGCCTTTTGGTTCGGCAAAACTCTGCCCAAATACTCTCCCAACTTCCCTGAATACAACCTAGAGGCCTTAGTTTTATCAGAAAGCCAACCTAAGGAGCCCTTTTGATCAAATCAAAAGGAAGAAACCGAAGAAGAGGTAATGATTTCACCACCCTTTTCCAAGTTCCTTTCTTCTTCCACTTCTTCTTCCTTTGTTGTTACCATTATAAAATAATAACTCCAGTATCATATATATACTGTGATGTTATTATAAATATGGTACAACCATATTCAGTATTCTATCCACCCTTTGAATAACATGTCACCATACGTGCGTACGTACGGCTTACCGTCTCCACGTCGTGGTGTAATTGTTATTCAATAATATATTATTTTGATGGGTATAATAATGATGTGTAACTCATGTAAATAATAAATATAACATGTTAATGATTCTGTATATATGATATACCATCCATTTATATATTATTTTAATATCAAAAGAATGATATTGTCGCTCGTGCGTACGTACGGACTACCGTCTCCACGAACGCGATGAGATTCATTCTCCATCGTAACCATTAAAGTATAATTATCATTTGATGATTTAAAAATTATTTTTAAGGACTTGATATCATTCTGAATATGAATAATATACAACCTATCCTTTACAAACATGTCTTACGTAACAAAACATATAAAAGAAAACAAGTAAGTTAACACCCGAAACAACGATAATACTAAGATATTATTATCAAATCAATATTTAAAGATCATATATGATATCATATTAATGTATATGATTCTTGTATAATTTAATAAAAATTATTTCACCATTATACATGAGGTTAACCTACCCCAACCAAGGAAAAGTACAAGGTAAGCATTATTTCACAATCTCTTCATTATCCGAGGTTGTTTATACGTAATAATCTACTGGGATCTCTTTATCATCCACATACATGTTTCTTCAAAATGTATTTCAAAACATTTTTATCATTTACAAGAATATGGGTTAAAGTCATTTATACCCTTTTTTGACTTTTTATAAGAGGAATCTTTCCGTCGTTTTCAAAACAAGGTCCTTTTTAACCTTTTCGACAGAATTAAGGTAAGAATGTTTTTTTTAACTTATACGGCGGGTGCGGTTATTTTCCGCCATTATAAAATCTTCAAAGCTTTTTCTTACAAGATTATAAGAATATTTTCAAAGAAAATGTTTTATTTTATATTCCTCTTAAATGATTTCAAAAATAGAAAGAGATATTTCTCTAAAAAGTGTTTTGATTTCATCTATGTCAACATCCTTTGATGGATTTTACACTTATTTGAAGTTGATTTATTATGATACGAAACTTCTATATTGTATTGAAGGTTTTGTGATATGTTTGACTGTGGATGTGCTATTTTTATACCATTCAAAGTTTATGGTGAAATTATTGACATTTCGTTTGTTAGTTTTAATACGAATGTTTATGTTATGTTTAAACCTTTTCATATGGGAATGCATTGGACTTAATATGTGACGAGTGGAGCCCGCTATAGCTCCTCGATGCATCGGTAGGTCTCATGAGACAAACTAGTGTCTTGGCACAAGGCCTTGGCAAAATCTTATTTGTAGTCTTGGCACGAGGCCTTGGCTATGTGGTTATGATAGTCTGACATTATGCATTCCAACATTATGAAAGTGGTTATTAATTTTGCATGTGATTATTCGATTAGTAGAATATCCATGTGAATAAGTAAATGGAATTATTTCATTTTATTTATGCCATACCATGTTGAAAGTTCAAGTTTGAAAGGCTTTTGTTTTAGTTATACATTGCCTTAAATGTTTATTCATATTTATGAAAGTTTCCGCTATATTGTTATCCTTACTGGGCATTTGAGCTCACCCCTTTTCTATGTTTTATTCTTCCCAGGAAGTGAAGAAGTAAATTATGAATGATCTGTAGGGATATTATGAGGGGATATGAGTGTGGATTATAGAGACATTATGTTTTTGTAGTAGTTTTTCATTTTATGATGTAATGTAAGACTTATGAATATATCTAGTGTTTCCAAGGCTACTAAACCAATCGGTCTTTCGAGATTTGATCTTTCTTGTGATCATGCCAATGTTATGTAATAATGCACCGAATCTGGGTAACTAGGGTCGGGGCGTTACAATTGTTCCATACTAAATATATTTAGTACATTCACAATGTATGTTCCTTGACTTAGTACAAGAAGCCTCTTGGATCTATCACGAATGATCTTGATCCTGATAATGTAGGCTAGTTCACTAAAATCCTTCATATATAAGCACCTTTTAAATATTCCTTAACTAACTATAAGACCGATACTTCATTTACAATAAGTAACATGTCATCGACATATACTACTAGGATAATTACATTACTCTCATTAAAACGCTTATAAACCCAAGGATCATATTCATTATTATTGGAACCAAACTCTTTTATAAATTTATCAAGCTAAAAAATCTATGACCTAGATGATATTTTTAATCTATAAGTGGATCAATAAAACTTTCACACATTTTTTTCATTACTTGGATTCACAAACCCTTCTAGTTGTGTCATATAGATATCTTTATGAAGGTTTCCATTAAGGAACCCATTTTTACATCCATATATCAAATTTCATAGTCATGGTGATATGATATAAAAAGTAAAAATATGATGGATTTAAATATGGAAACTAGATAAATGGTTTCATTATAGTTAATGCCTTGGTTCTGTTTAATCGTTTTTTCCACTAGTCTTGCATTACGGTTATTTAATTTACCTTCCGTGTCTAGTTTTCTCTTTAATACCTATTTACACCCAATAGGATTTACATCAACTGGTGGATAAAATGAAATTGAAACTTGGTTATAATGTATGTAATCCATCTCAAAATTCATGGATTATTTCCATCTTGTAGCTTATAATCTCTTTATGACCTCTTAATGGGAGAGAGGTCCATTATTTTCAATCAATGATGATTAACCATATTCGATGACTATAAAACTATATATTTTTTCTTATCTTACCTCTCCAGTGTTCCTATAACCTACTTGTGTTTTAGGAATAACTTCTTCCATGGGAACATTTAAAATATATTATTGTACCAACTCTTATGTATCTTGAGTATCAACTTCATTGAAGTCAATCTCTATTGGGAAACATTACCTCAAGGTAACATTGAAGTGTTTTTGGGTTGACTATGTTCATTTAAAAAATAGGTTTCTGAGGTCATTAGTGGAGTTCCTAAGATATTGTGGACATGGAATGTTAAAAAAGTACCAAGAAAAATTAATTCATCATAAAAATATGAAAAATCCATGAGTTTTGAAAATATTTTATCTTCATGAAGATATTAATCTTCCTAAGAAAACTGGTGTCACGAAGGATTGATGGAATGTGAATACATGATAAAAAATGGTAAATTTTCTTGACTATGATAAACTTCATGAATGTGTGATGAAAGAAGGTAAATCTATGCAACTATGAGAAGCTTCGTGAATAGGAAATCTCCCTAGTGCTTCACAAAAATAGGGATCTTCACAAAAGTGATTGGAGAGCTTCATAAAAAGGTGATGATGAGGATGGAAGATTCTAGGTTGGGAGGTAATGCCTACAAATAGGCCTCTACCACTCTCAAAAAAGGAGAGAAAGGATTAACAAAGATTCTAAGGCTATTAATTCTTGAAGGTGATTCATGAAGGTTGTTCTTGCAGAAAATTTCATTAAGAAAGGAAGTTTGTGAATTATATTAATTCTGACCAAAAGTTGTATGCATCACGAAATTTTTGAATTTCATGAAAGCTATATAAGCTAACCAAAATTTTGAGCTACACAAAAGTGTTGAGCATCGTAAAGGATAAGTAAACTTCAAAAAAGGAATGATCATCATGAAGGCTAAGTGAGATTCACGAATGGAAGGTGATATGATAAGTCTTTGAGATTTGCAAATGGAAGGTGCTTCATGAAGAATTTTTGAGATTCCTTAAAGGAAGGTTCTTCATGAAGGATGTTTGATCTTTGATAAAGGAAGTTTCTTCATAAAGGCTATTTAATATTTTCTAAATAAGTGATCTTTAAAAAAATTAGTGAGCATCATGAAAATATTTAGAATGGATTGCCTAGGAAAACTATGGTAAAGTGATATTCATAAAGTGGGTGAAAGTGGGACTTCAATAGAGAATCTACCTATAATTGAGGATGTATTAATTATTTCAAATTAAGGGACCTATATGTCGATAAACTGTGTGTGAATCCTTTCTATAGCAGTGAGAAAAGGAAGAGGAAGAAGGTGATCCTTTCCATTGATAGTAATCCATAAAAGGATGATTGATGGAGTGACCCTTGAGAAGCAGTGATATATCCCTAAATATTGTAAAGGAAGTGAGCCTGGGCATAAAAGTGATCTAGCCCAACCCTCATTTTTCTATTGAGCATTAGTGGATTTGGTACATCAGTACATCATCGTTGTATGCTTCTTGCATTTAGCCTAGTGAGGGTTAACCAAGTAAAAATATGCATGTCCTTATGCTTTCACTCCTACATTACTTTCAATGAATCATCATTATTTATATAAGGAAAGAATAATATTAACAAAAACACTTAATAGAAAATAAAGTGACCCATAAAATAAATAGTTCAAGATCCAGTGGGAAGAAAGACTTTTGAAAAAAATATCCATTCCCTGATTCACCCCCACCCCCTTAGGGTATCTATACCCCTTTTGGGCCCAACAATATCTCTCCCATTATCATTATTGAGGATATACTCCCTCCCAAGAATTTTTTATTATCTTTCTATGGTCACCTTCTTTTCTGATGGGTTGTATAAATAGTTACCCTTTGTTTCCATATGATACCCTATAAACATATAATTCATGCATCAAGGTGAGAATTTGTTTCCAAAGGTGTCCTTAAAAAATTCATTACATATCCACACATGTTTATGTGATAACTGGGTCTCTTTGAACTCCATATCTCTAAGGAAATACCATTTTCCACTTTATTTAGTACTCGGTTCAGTGTGTATGTCACATTTTTTGATGAATATCCCCCAAAAGATAATGGAATATCTACATGGATCATCATCTAATGAATGATGTCTAGAAAGGCCTGGTTCCTCCTTTTAATAAAACCATTCCCCTTTGGTTTATAAGGTGGAATTAGTTGATATAGAATTTCAAATTCCTATATAAATTCAATAAAATCTTGGTTAAGATATTCACAACCTAAATCATATTGAAGCTTATTTATCTTCTTACTGATTTTATTATATATTTCTATTTTAACTCTTTGAATTTATTAAATGTAATAGACTTATACCTCATAAAGTAGACATACCTATATGTAATCAAGTCAGCAGTAAAAGTTATGATGTAACAATTCCACCTCTATCTTCTACTAGAAAATTACACACACATTAGTGCATACCAATCCTAAAATATTTGTGTCCCTTTCACCTTACCCATAGAATGGTGTTTTTTTCAATTTCCCTTGTAAACAAGCATGAAATATTTCAAGTTTTATTAGCTCAAAAGAGTCCAAAAACCCATCTTTGTCACATACATGACTTATTTTAAAGGTAAATTTCATTTAATTCCCATTATTTCTTTTTTGTGGGTGTTTCCCAGGAATTTTTGGAGGAAAGGGTGAGTTTTCATGATTTGGGCCAAATCGTGAGCTCATTCCCAGATTTAAAAACCAAATTTTTTTATTTTATAACACTTTGTTTTTTCAACATTTTTCACCCATTCCACTTTCAAAATGTCCTCCCTTAACCTAGTAACGCCACCATATCAATTTGCACCCTTTAGGAATCCATAATCATGGTGGATTTGGATTTTTATTTAAGGAATTGGGTCATCCTATAAGCCCACTTCCAGTTTTTGTAAAAAAAAATTATTTAATATATTATTAAATTTTTATTTTTTTCGGTGATTCAAACTCTCTCCTAAGACCACTGACCATATGTGTGCCCCCATTCTTTTTTACCCCTACTTGGAGCTCATATGCATTGCGAATTAGGGCAGAACTTCTTAGGTTTTCTCAAATCATCCAGATTTGAAGAGGTAACTTGTTTCCATCATAACTCCTTAAATTTTTAATCTTTACCCCATTTCAGTTCCCATATGATCTTCTTAGCCTTATTTGAACCTCAATTTCATTTTTGGCTGTTTGTAAATTTAGATACTAGTGTATTTGTGGAGATTTCTTCAAGATCCCTCAAGTAAGTGGGCCTCCTTCCTTATTCCGCCCATTTTCTTAGGGGTTATTCCATTTTCCTAGGGTTTCTTCCATTTATTCTTGAATTTCCTAATGTACATAATGTTCGTATTCTAAAAAAGGGTTTTATATTTGGTTTTTTGGTCTTATATTGTGGTTTTAGGCTTGATCTAAGTCCCTTGTGGTGCGGCGGTGGTGCGGTTGAACTTTTACAAAAATATTCAAGGTTTTTGACACTTATGGTAAGTGATTCCATGTGTAATCACTTCTAGATGAGTTATATTTTCTTAATTTACATTTTTCTCAAACTTATCCTTCATTATCCATGTTGTGAAATTTGGTTTTGGTGACGTTTGTTAATCAAATGATTTTTAAGTACCAATTTTGTGTTAAATTGGGTGTTTTACATGTCTATTCTATTTTATGCCAATTGGGGTTGTTTTATAACTCTTTTAATGGATTTATAAAAATGTTTTAGTGCTGAAAATTATATTTTTGTTAATATTGGTATGCACATAGTGTTCAAAGTGGGGTTTTTAATGGATTTTGTGTGCAAAACATTGTAAAATTTTGTGAAGTTATTCTATTGATATTCTAATGATTTTATTGATTGATGTAAGTGGTGAAAATCATGTGTAGATACTTTTTTGAGTTTATTATGACCATAAATTATGTTTTTATGTCATAATGGATTTTGTTAACATGTGAAAATGGTTTGACCACAAAGGGGGAAACCCGGGTATCTATGAGGGCAGATATGTACTAGTACACTAGTGATTCAGAGTGGTTTTATCCCTATTTTACTGAAAAAATCGATAATGAAAACACTAAAAAAACTATATTGATGATGTTTAGGGATAAATAGGTTATGGGTATATTCCCTACTAGTGGCTCATGCATGATAACATAATTTTTATGGTTATTTTACACCGAGATACGATGTACATGGGGCCTGAGACTAACTAGTGCCTGTTGGTGTTCCCGATATTAGTTCTCATTGAATATTTTGTATTTATCTTTGTAATAAAGTGGTTTTGGATATAAAATACAGTATCTTACATGGTTTATTGAAATGTTATCACTCATGGAAAATTACCTTTGAAAACTATTTACATTTAAGAGTTTCATTCTTTAGTAATTACTTCCACCACTTCTTGCTTATTAAAAATGGCATGATTTTTATCTTGTATTGCTTAATCTGTGGAATATATTGGTGGTATAATATTGGTATTAGGATTACACCCTACTTACAAACATTGGGTTTAAGTAGACTTGATCATGTTTGACATAGGTAAAGGCAATACCTTGGGTGATGGCGATTCGTGTTGTCAGTTCCCTTCCATGGTGCGGTGTTGTGAAGACGGGTTATGGGTGATTACCCCTCATCGTGTGGAGTCCTTGGGGATGATTTTATACTAATTTTATGTGTCTTTGGGCCTATTGTTTTATGTTTAAACCTATTTATTCAGTTCTAGATTTTGTATAAAGCTTGTTTGGAATTATTTTTCAGAATCAGTTTTTCGATTGTTTTTGATGTTTTATGTATCCATACTCTATTAAATCATTCCCAAAACAAAATATTTGATACCTGGGAACTTGTGACAAACCGTGGAGATAGTTAAATCCCTTCATGCCTTGTCACATGTCGGGTTTGGTGCCAGTTTTGATGGATACCAAATTCGGTCCGTGATAAAATGCTATTATAGAAGGTTATTGTTTTTTGTTTATATTATTATTTTGGGATGATTCGGACTAGACAAGAGATAGGACTGTCAAGACTCGGATTTTTGGTCATGATTTGGGTTCTTGGCCTGCACCCTTCTTTGAAAACCTTGAGTCACCATGGTACATTGAAATTGTTTGTTTGACTTCACTTCCTGATGAGACGTGTGGGCTTCAGACTACATGTGGACATCGGGTGGGGGTGGGGTAGTTGTTTCTTGTATCATTATAATGTGTTTGGATTATTTATATTTGATGTTATTGATGAAATTTTCATAATTTTGGTACTAATTTTTTTCTTGTGACTGTTGTCTTTTGTAGCAACATGCCTCCCCGAAAAGCTCTCATGCACCCATGAGAGGAAGTCAGAGAGATTTCTACCTCACTGCTTGATCAGAGGCTAGTAGAGGTTGTGGTTCAAGCAGTCCAAGAACTAGGACATTAAATGGCTTCTGTTCTAGCTCTTGTTAGAGAATATGAGACTAGTCTTAACAAGGACAAGGCCTAGGAGTTCCTAAAAAACAAGCCTCCTACTTTTCAAGGTATCATAGAACCCTATGAAGTATAGGAATGGATCAAAAAGATTGAGCACATGTTTGAGTTCATGGACACACCCAAGGAGGTATGGGTGAAGTGTGCCTTTTTTCTATTGGAGGGTCCCAGCTAAAAGTAGTGGTAATCAGTACTTCAAACTAGAAATAATGAGAAGATGCACTTGGGATATTTCAAGGTCGTCTTCAATGAAAAGTACTTCCCTAAAGTCTTGGCATATGCTGGATCCTAAGAGTTAATGGATCTTCTTCAGGGGGATCTTTTTGTGATGGAGTACGACAACCATTTTACTGAACTGGTTCGGTATGCTCCTAAAATCATATATAATGATCAAGTGAAGACCCGGAGGTTTGATAAAGGCTTACGGCCAGAGATATACTCCTAGCTTTTATTTTTTAAGATGAGGACCTATGATGAGGTGTTTGACCGAGCATGTATGGTGGAGATTGACCGAATAGGGAGGGATGGTTTCTATGGGAAAGTATTATTAGTGGGAAGTGGTATATCTTTAGAGAAGAAAAGGAAGTTAGTGGAGCAGGGGAAGAAGGGAGGTGGTTGTTCAGTCCACTCTTCCAGACAGTTTTCATTTGTGGATTATGATGTGAGATCCATCCTTTGCCACCGGTGTGGGAGGCCGGGGCACATCCAACTAGCATGCCCATTTCTTCTAAATCCCTGTTATCAATGTGGAGGTATGGGTCACTTGAAGTGCTTTTGTGGGGTGGCATGTCCACTTCAGAATGGGGAAAGATCAGTGGCTTCAAGAGGAGTGTCGTCTCTTTTCGAGCCGTCGAAGACGTGGGTGTAATGCCCCGACCCCAGTTACCTAGAGTCGGTGCATTATTACATTACATTGTCATGATCACAATAAATATCAAATCTCGAAAGACCGATTGGTTTAGTAGCCTTGGAAACACTAGATATATTCATGAAGTTTTACATTACATCATAAAAATGAAAACTACAACAACATAGTGTCTATATTCCACACTCTTATCCCCTCATACTATCCATGCAGGTCATTCATAATTTACCTCTTCACATCCTGGGAAAAATAAAACACAGAAAAGGGGTGAGCTCAAATGCCCAGTAAGGATAACAATATAGTGGAAACTTTCATAAATAAGAATAAATATTTAAGGCAATGTATAACTAAAAAAAATCCTTTTAAACTTGAACTTCAACATAGTATGGAAAAAATAAAATGAAATAATGCCATTTACTTATTCACATGGATATTCTACTAATCGAATAATCACATTCAATATCAATAACCGCTTTCATAATGATGGAATGCATAATGCCAGACTATCATAACCACATAGCCAAGGTCTCGTGCCAAGACTAAAACTAAGATTTTTTCAAGGACTTGTGCCAAGACACTAGTTTGTCTCATGAGACCTACTGATGCATCGAGGAGCTATAGCGGGCTCCACCTGTCACATATTAAGTCCAATGCATTCCCATATGAAAAGGTTTAAACATGACATAAACATTCGTATTAAAACTAGCATACGAAATGTAAATACTTTATCCATAAACCATGAATGGTATAAAAATAACACATCCACAGTCAAATATATCACAAAACCTTCAATACAATATAGAAGTTTTTTTTCATAATAAATCAACTTCAAATAAGCATAAAATCTATCAAAGGATGTTGACATAGATGAAATCAAAACTCTTTTTAGAGAAATATCTCTTTCTATTTTGAAATAATTTAAGAGTCATATATTTATAAAATAAAACATTTTCTTTGAAAATATTCTTATAAGCTTGTAAGGGAAGCTTTTAAGATTTTATAATGGTGGAAAATAGTCGCACCCACCGTATAAGTTAAAAAAACATTTTTACCTTAATTCTATCGAAAAGGTTAAAAAGCACCTTGTTTGGAAAACGACGGAAAGATTCCTTTATAAACCTCTTATAAAAAGTCAAAAAATGGTATAAATGACTTTAACCCAAATTATTGTAAATATTAAAAATTATTTGAAATACATTTATAAGAAACATGGATGTGGATGATAAAGAGATCCCAGTAGATTATTACATATAAACAACCACGGATAATAAAGAGATTGTGAAATAACCCTTACCAATTTCATAACATACGAAACATACAACCCCTGGAAGAGGTATCATAAAATGAATATGTAAATACACATAAATTAAAGTGTATTACACAAAGAATATAATTATGGGCAGTACATACACCACACAAAAGGTAATGGTGGCAATATGGCATGAATCTCACGGGAATAAGGAGTGAGATGAAAACCCCTTACCTTGTACTTTTCCTTGGTTGAGGGTAGTTTAACCTCATGTATAATGGTAAAATAATTTTTATTAAATTATACAAGAATCATATATATTAATATGATTTCATATATGATCTTTTAACATTGATTTGTTAATAATATCTTAGTATTATCGTTGTTTCGGGTGTTAACTTACTCATTTTCTTTTATATGTTTTGTTACGTAAGTTGTGTTTTTCATGGATAGGTTGTATATTAATCAAATACATAATGATATCAAGTCCTTATATACTATTATTAATAATCTAATTAGAATTATACTTGAATGGATATGATGGAGAATGAATCTCATCGCGTTCGTGGAGACGGTAGTCCGTACGTACGCACGAGCGACAATATCATTCTTTTGAAATTAAAATAATATATAATTGAATGGTATAACATATATACATAATAATAATCATGTTATATTTATTATTTACATGAGTTACACATCATTATTATACCCATCCAAATAATAATTTATTGAATAACAATTACACCACGACGTGGAGACGGTAAGTCGTACTTACGCACGTATGGTGACATGTTATTCGAAGGATGTATAGAATACTGAATATGGTTGTACAATATTTATAATAACATCACATTATATATATAAGATACTTTAGTTATAATTTTATAATGGTAATAACAAAGAAGGAAGAAGTGGAAGAAGAAAGGAACTTGGAAAAGGGTTGTGAAATCATTACCTCTTCTTCGGGTTCTTCCTTTTGATTTGATCAAAAGGGATCTTAGGTTGGATTTATGACTAAAATAAGGCATATAAGATGAATTGAGGGAATTTTAGAGAGTATTTGGGCAGAGTTTGGCCGAGCCAAAATGTTTTGAAGGTGTGATTTAATGAGAAGGGAGAGTTCCCTTTTATAATAGGGGTGAGGGGCACCTTTGGAAAAGCTTGAAATATTATTTTATAATAAATTCATATTCGATTTCAATTGAATCCAAAGTGGATTATTTAAATTTTAATGTGTGGATAGGTTTAAAAACACCCAAACAATATAATTTAGACAGGTTTGGGTCATTATACTAACCTTATCTTTAAGTATTAACTCTTAGTTAATTAGTTTCACTTTTACAATGTCTCTTTGTATTTTTATATTATATAGTTAATAAAAGAACTATATACTTCCAAGAGAGCCCCAAGTGGTCCATTAATGATAAACCTATCATGATATAAGTCTCTTGGCCAAACCTTAGATTCTTAAGAATTTAATATTAATTAATAATATAATATTTGTTTTAAAAACTCTTTTATGTCAATTTTGACACTATTCAATAGTTGATTTTTGTGAAAATCATAACAGAATTATTAGTTCAAATAAAGTAGATTAAATCAATACTAATATGTCCTATTATCATATAAAATTATTGTAATTCATTAAAAGTCTCAAATTATATTTATTTGGGAATTTATAATATCAATTATTTTAATTTTTCACTATTATGGAAATTACTACATCATCATTGTGTCATAAATAAATTAAATTATTTAATGTCTAAAAATTACAAATAAAATAAAATTATGTAGGAAATCGTTTTATATTTCTAATGAATATTTATAGTCGAAATTCAAACATATATAACCCTATGTAAAAATTGTTTTTCTAAAGTATATATGCTTGTGTCATTTTCGTATTCATTTGAACTTAATTAAAATAAAGTGTCCCTAGCACTTACAAGTGGCACCATGGGGTCCCAAAATCGACCCAGAGATGCCCATGGTTGGACATGTATCAACCAATAAGGTTAGGACACGTTTTAGGGTAATTATTTATTATTATAATATTACATTTAACCCTTATTTACCGGATTTACCCTTTAACCATGGTAAATAAAATATTTACCGAAGTAATTATTCAAAATGTCTAAAAATAAAAGTTACCTATTTACACAATTTGAACATCCTGATTCCAAATATGGAATCCATTTTTCCAAATTCAAAACACAGAAGTGGCAGAAATTAATTTAAAATTAATTCCCGCTGTCAAAATAAAAAGCGTGTTTTTAAGATATAATAACTATCAAAAGATTCATACTTGTTTATGTTCGGTTTAACTGTGAAATTATGTCCAATGACCAAAATTGTATTAAATGGTAAAAATATATTCTAAATATACTTTAAAACCACTCAAATTCATAATTTATCACTATTAATAATTTTGATTAAAAAGTTGTTTTTAATTAAAATTTAGTAATTTTCACTATTCATTAAAATATTAAAGTTATCCGAAAAGTACCAAAATTTCACCTTAGGCTAAATTGGATACTCCATATCCAAAAATGAAGTCCATTTAGAGAGATAAAATCTCTAAAATTAAAAATTAGGTATTACTATTCATAACGGCTAGTTTGATCGATTGTGGTGTGTGTTAGAACTCGATGTTGCGTACAACACACGCTATTGCATTATTCAAAGAGAAGCGTACTGTAGAAGCCTGTGGTGTTACATTCTCCCCTCCATCAAATAATTTCGTCCTCGAAATTTCTAGAATAATACCGCATGAAAATACTCGGGTGGTTCTTCATCATAAGTTCCTCGGGTTCCCACGTTGCCTCTTCCATCTTATGGTTTCTCCACAAGACTTTTACCAGATGCGTCGTCTGGTTTCTCAGTACTTGTTCTCTCGTATCAAGAATCATGACGGGCTCTTCGCAATAAGACAGATCGGGTTCCAGTTCTAATTCCTCGTAGGTGAGTACATGCGTTGGGTCAGGCATGTATTTCCTCAATAGAGATACGTGGAACACATCGTGAACTTTGGAGAGACTTGGCGGCATTGCCAATCGGTAAGCTACAACCCCAATTCGTTCTAGAATTTCGAAAGGTCCAATGTACCTGGGACTCAATTTACCTGTCTTACCAAAACTTATGACTCCCTTCCATGGAGATACCTTCAGGAAAACATGATCAACGACTTGAAATTCCAAATCCTTCCTTCGATTATCAGCATAGCTCTTCTGCCTACTTTGAGCTGCTTTGATGTGATTTTGGATTACCTTCACCTTTTCCATTGTTTCCTCTACCAGTTATGGACCTACAAGTTTTCTTTCACCAATGTCATCACAATAGGTTGGTGTGCGACATCTCTTTCCGTATAACGCTTCAGATGGTGCCATCTGAATACTCGAATGGAAGCTATTGTTATAGGAAAATTCTACCATAGGTAAATATTGATCCCACATACCCTGAAAGTCAAGTGGGTAGGATCTCAACATGTCTTCTAAGATTTGAATAGTTCGTTCTGATTGTCCATCCTTTTGAGGGCGGTAGGAAGTGCTCAAATGAAGTTCAGTATCCAAGGATTTCTGAAGACTTTTCCAGAATCTTGAAGTAAAATGGGGATCACGATTAGAAACAATCGATAGGGGTACTCCATGAAGTCTCACAACTTCATTAATATATATTCTTTCTAGACGTTCTAGTGGTATATCTTCTCTTATAGAAAGAAAATGTGCTGAATTGGTAATACAATCAACAATAACCCATATTGCATCATTCCTTCTAGGAGTCTTTGGTAGTCCCATGACAAAGTCCATCGTAATATTATGCCATTTCCATTCCGTTATGGGAAGAGGTTGCATGACTCTTCCAGGCAGTTGCCTTCCATCTTTCACTTGTTGAAAAACCATACATCTTGACACAAAATCAGCAATCTCCCTCTTCATGTTGTCCCACCAAAAATGTTCCTTCAAATCTCTATACATTTTACTTCTCCCATGGTGTATAGAGAAATTGGAACTGTGAGCATCATCCAGCAATTCTCTTTTTAGATCAGGTATATCGGGAACACAAAGTCTCTTCCCAAATTACAAAATTCCTTTTTCATACACAAAGTCTCTCAATCTCCCATCATTCACAGCTTTAATATTCTTTTGAAATTCTTCATCATCGGTCTGAGAATTCTTAATCCTTTCTAGTAAAGATGGTTTGGAAACCATTTGAAAAATAATTGATGTTTCGCCTTCCATGGTCATTCTCATGTCCATCTTTACTACATCCGTGAAAATTGGATCCCTTTCAATTCTCATATTGTTCAAAAATCCATGATCTTTTCTGCTCAAAGCATTTGCCACCTTGTTTGCTTTCCCTGGGTGGTAGTGTATCGTACAATCATAATCCTTGAGTAATTCAATCCATCTCCTTTGCCTCATGTTGAGTTCTTTTTGTGAGAAAATATACTTCAAACTCTTGTGATCAGTATAAATCTCACATTTTCACCATAGAGGAAGTGCCTCCATATCTTCGAAGAAAATATCACAGCTGCTAACTCAAGATCATGAGTAGGATAGTTCTGCTCATGAATTTTCAACTGTGGTGATGCATAGGCAATAACCCTATCATTCTACATAAGGACAAAATCAAGTCCTTTCTTCGATGCATCACTATAAATAATGAACTCATCATTCCCCGATGATAGAGTCAATATAGGAGAATTGACAAATATTCTATTCAGTTCTTCGAAACATTCTTCACACTCCTTTGTCCAAACAAACTTAACCCCTTTACGTGTGAGCTTCGTTAATGGGTTTGCCAATCGGGCAAAATTCTGGACGAAACGTCGATAATAACCTACCAAACCAATAAAACTGCTTACCTCAGTTATACTCGTAGGTGCTGGCCATTCTTGGATTGCCTTGGTCTTAGAAGGATCAACAGAGATTCCATCTTTAGAGATAATATGGCCAAGAAAAGAAATCACATGAATCCAGAATTCACACTTGCTAAACTTCCCATATAATTCATGTCTTCTCAGAGTCTTCAGGATAATGCGCAAGTGACTTTCTTGATCTTCGTAGATTTTAGAGTATACCAAGATATCATCAATAAATACCACTGCAAATTCATCGAGATATTCCTTGAAAACTCTATTCATCAGATCCATGAATACATAGGGTGCATTAGTCAATCCAAAAGGCATTACTGTAAACTCGTAATGCCCATACTTGGTTCGAAATGCTGTCTTCGGAATTTCTTCCTTCTTCAGACACAACTGATGGTATCCAGATCGAAGGTCAATCTTTGAAAAGTATTGAGCTCCATGAAGTTGGTCAAATAAATCATCAATGCGAGTTAGGGGATACTTGTTCTTTATTGTTATAGCATTGATCTCCCTATAGTCGATACATAACCTCATAGATCCGTCTTTCTTTTTAACAAAAAGAACAGGGGATCCCCATGGAGAAACACTAGGGCGAATAAATCCCTTATTACTCAATTCCTCTAGTTGTTTATTTAGTTCAACTAATTCTACAGTGGCCATTCTATAAGGGGTCTTCGATATAGGCCTTGATCCAGGAATTAAATCAATGGAAAACTCAACTTCTCATTCTGGAGGATATCCAGGTAAATCTTCTAGAAATACATCTACATATTCTTTCACAACAGGTACATCCTCTATTTGAACATTTCTTTCCTCACCCACAGTCATTTCATTCTCTTCCTCCCCAATAATTGAATTTAGTTGAGCTACTGAGGGTGGATCTAGATAAGAATTAGGTGGTGGTGATTCTGATCTAAAGATAAGGTGTTCCTTATCGTCATCATCAAAAATCGTAACCTCCTACTTCTTACAATAAATCTTCACATCATAGTCTGAAAGCCAATCCATAATAAGGATTATATCAAATTCAATCATAGGTATGATGATGAGATCAGTGGATAAAGAACAATTATGTGCTCTAATGGGGACTGATTCAAAAAACTTTGTTGCAATGATACATCCCTTAGGAGTTTTAACCGACAACTACCTTGTTAAATCAAATTGGAAATATCTAATTTTCTTAGCAAACTGGGAAGATATAAAACAATGCGATGATCCAGAATTAAATAATGCATTTTCTAAACTTGAGGAAACTATTAAATTACCTACCACCGCGTCTTTTGGAGCTTTTACCTCAGCAGTAGTGATAACAAAAGCTTGGCCTTGATCCCTTGGCCTTTTCAGAGGTAAGTTACCCTGACGCTAAGGACATTCATTTGCATAATGTCCCATCTCCCTGCAATTATAGCATTGAACATTGGTAGCTTCCTTCTTCCCTTTGCATTCACGAGATTGGTGGCCTTTTTCACCACACTTGTAACAGACACCCATTCCCTTCAAGCAAGTACCGGGGTGTTTCTTCCCACATTTACCATAGGATGGATATTCAACCTTTCCCTTCTTCCCCTTATTTCCATTCCCAGATTGATCAGCAGATCTCTTCTTTTCTTGCTTTGCTTTAAAGTAATAAGACTTTGAGAATTATTTCTCTTTCTTGATAGCACATGAGAGAATGTCTTCGTATGACGAGAAGGATTATGAGATTAATGCTCAACGGAGAAATGGTTTTAAACCATCAAAGAAACGATTAATCTTACTTCTTGGGCTACATATATAATCTCCAACATACCTTTCTAACCTTGTAAGGTTAGCCTCATACTTTGCAACATTCTCATCATCCTTTTGTCTTAGACTCAGAAATTGCCTTTCCATATCTGCTCGATGGTCACGAGGAAAGTATTTTTCTAAAACCAGATCTTTGAACTCCTTCCATTCCATATTTGATACTTCATCATCTTCCTTAATGTTTTGAATCAATGAACACCATTGATCAGCATCTCCAGTGAGGTGGTAAACTACCATGATAACTTTTTCCCTTTCACTACTCCCCAAAGCCTGAATTATTTTCTCTAGGGAATTTATCCATTTCTTAGCTACCAATGGATTTGTACTCCCATTTAATGTTGGTGGTTTTTTCCTCATGAAGCAATCTAACATTGATCCTCCATGCTGTGGATCAGGGTTCTCCATACGGGTAAGGTTATTATTCATAACCTGAGTGAGTTGTCCCAGTATGGTGATTAGCTGATCGGCACTAGTTGCATCACCAACTCCACTATAATTATCATGAGCAGGAGGGAAATCCCTATATGGAGTGCGTGCATTGATATGGTTTCCATTTCTTCCACTAGGCGCCATTTCTAAACAATGGCATAAACTAGATCAGTTTATGAATCAAAATACATAATCCCATACTTATAAAACACTTAACATAAATTGAACTATTTATGGATATAATCCATAATCATAAAAATGTTTTCTTTGAGAAAGTATATACTCATTAACCCTTCATAATGATTTGTAAAGAAAATGAGAGTTATCCTAAGCATATCCCATGGGAGTGTCGTAACCAAGAGTGCAGCATGGCCCTTTGTCACGCACTAGTTCCCATTCGAGTCTTGCTCAAAGCGGTGTTTTCGGGTTTTACCCCTAGGTACATCTGTGCCAGAGCCGCCTCTACCTGCTCGTATCCAGACTGGGATGTATTTCTCGGAAAACTCACAAAATCTCTACAATACCAAAATTCTAGGAAGTTCTTCTATACTAATCCTCAAAGTTCATCTTAGGTCTATGTGCTCTAATCAGAGTTTATCTAAATCTAGCTTCCAAGGTTTATACTAAACATCCTCTGATACCAACTGTAATACCCCGGCCCCAGTTACCTAGAGTCGGTGCATTATTACATAACATTGGCATGATCACAAAAAAGATCAAATCTCGAAAGACCGATTGGTTTAGTAGACTTGGAAACACTAGATATATTCATGAAGTTTTACATTACATCATAAAAATGAAAACTACAACAACATAGTGTCCATATTCCACACTCTTATCCCTTCATACTATACCTGCAGGTCATTCATAATTTACTTCTTCACATCTAGGGAAAAATAAAACATATAAAAGGGGTGATCTCAAATGCCCAGTAAGGATAACAATATAGCAGAAACTTTCGTAAATAAGAATAAACATTTAAGGCAATGTATAACTAAAACAAAAGCCTTTTAAACTTGAACTTCAAAATAGTATGGAAAAAATAAAATGAAATAATGCCATTTACTTATTCACATGGATATTCTACTAATTGAATAATCACATGCAATATAAATAACCGCTTTCATAATGATGGAATTCATAATGTCAGACTATCATAACCACATAGCTAAGGCCTCGTGCCAAGACTAAAACTATGATTTTTTCAAGGCCTTGTTCCAAGACACTAGTTTGTCTCATGAGACCTGCCGATGCATCGAGGAGCTATAGCGGGCTCCACCCGTCACATATTAAGTCCAATGCATTCCCATATGAAAAGGTTTAAACATGACATAAACATTCGTATTAAAACTAGCATACGAAATGTAAATACTTCATCCATAAACCATGAATGGTATAAAAATAACACATCCATAGTCAAACATATCACAAAACCTTCAATACAATATAGAAGTTTTGTTTAATAATAAATCAACTTCAAATAAGCGTAAAATACATCAAAAGATGTTGACATAGATGAAATCAAAACTCTTTTTAGAGAAATATCTCTTTCTATTTTGAAATAAATTAAGAGTCATATATTTATAAAATAAAACATTTTCTTTGAAAATATTTGTATAATATTTTAAGATAAGCTTCGAAGATTTTATAACGGCAGAAAATAGCTGCCCCCGCCATATAAGTTAAAAAACATTCTTACCTTAATTCTGTCGAAAAGGTTAAAAAGAACCTTGTTTGGAAAACGACGGAAAGATTCCTTTATAAACCTCTTATAATAAGTCAAAAAAGGGTATAAATGTCTTTAACCTATATTATTTTAAATAGTAAAAATGTTTTGAAATACATTTTTAAGAAACATGGATGTGGATGATAAAGAGATCCCAGTAGATTATTACGTATTAACAACCTCGGATAATGAAGAGATTGTGAAATAACCCTTACCAATTTGGTAAATTACGAAACATGAAACCCATTAAAGTGGTATCATACAATTAATATGTAAATAAACATAAATTAAAGTGTATTACACAAATAATATAATTATGGGCAGTACATAGACCACACAAAAGTTAATGGTGGCAATATGGCATGAATCTCACGGGAATAAGTAGTGAGATGAAAACCTCTTACCTTGTACTTTTCCTTGGTTGAGGGTAGGTTAACCTCTTATATAATGGTGAAATAATTGTTATTAAATTTATACAAAATCATATATATTAATATTATATCATATACGATCTTTTAACATTGATTTGTTAATAATATCTTTGTATTATCGTTGTTTCGGGTGTTAACTTACTCGTTTTCTTTTATATGTTTTGTTACATAAGTCATGTTTGTCATGGATAGGTTGTATCTTAATCAAATCCAGAATTATATCAAGTCCTTAGATACTATTATTAATCATAAAATGAGAATTATACTTGAATGGATACGATGGAGAATGAATCTCATCGTGTTCGTGGAGACGGTAGTCCGTACGTACGCACGAGTGACAATATCATTCTTTTGAAATTAAAATAATATATAATTGAATGGTATAACATATATAAAGAATCATTATAATGTTATATTTATTATTTACATGAGTTACACATCATTATTATACCCATCCAAATAATAATTTATTGACTAACAATTACACCACGACGTGGAGACGGTAAGTCGTACTTATCCACGTATGGTGACATGTTATTCAAAGGATGGATAGAATACTGAATATGGTTGTACCATATTTATAATAACATCACATTATATATATAACATACTAGAGTTATTATTTTAGAATGGTAATAAAAAAGAAGGAAGAAGTGGAAGAAGAAAGGAACTTGGAAAAGGGTGGTGAAATCATTACCTCTTCTTCGGGTTCTTCCTTTTGATGTGATCAAAAGGGCTCTTAGGTTGGATTTATGACTAAAGGAAGGCATCTAGGATGAAGTGAGGGAATTTGAGAGAGTATTTGGGCAGAGTTTGGCCTAGACAAAAGGCTTTGAAGGTGTGAGTTAATGAGAAGGGAAAGTGACCTTTTATAATAGGGGTGAGGGGAACCTTTGGAAAATCTAGAAATATTATTTTTTAATAAATTCATATTCGGTTTCTAATGGCTCAAAAGTGAATTATTTAAATGATAATGCGGGGATAGGTCGAAAACCACCCAACCAATAGAATTTAGACAGGTTTGGGTCATTATACTAACCTTATCTTTAAGTATTAACTGTTAGTTAATTAGTTTCACTTTTACAATGTCTCTTTGTATTTTTATATTATATAGTTAATAAACTTACTATATACTTCCAAGCGACCCCCAAGTGGTCAATTAATGATACAACTATCATGATATAAGTCTCTTGGAAGAACCTTAGATTCCTAGGAATTTAATATCTATTAATAATATAATATTTGTTTTAAAAACTCTTTTATGTCAATTTTGACACTATTCAATAGTTGATTTTTGTGAAAATCATAACAGAATGATTAGTTCAAAAAAAGTTGATTAAATAAATCCTAATATGTCATATTATCCTATAAAATTAGTGTAATTCATTAAAAGTCTCAAATTATATTTATTTGGGTATTTATAATATCAATTATTTTAATTTTTCACTATTATGGTAATTACTGCATCATCATTATGTCATAAATAAATAAAATTATTTAATGTCTAAAAATTATAAATAAAATATAATTATGCAGGAAATCCTTTTATATTTCTAATTAATATTTATAGTCTAAAATACAACATATATAACCCTATGTAAATTTTTTTTCTAAAGGATATATGCTTGTGTCATTTTTGTATTCATTTTAACTTAATTAAAATAAAGTGTCCCTATCACTTACAAGTGGCACCATGGGGTCCCAAAATCGACCCAAAGATGCCCATGGTCGGAAATGTGTCAACCAATAAGGTTAGGACACGTTTTAGGGTAATTTTTTATTATTATAATATTATTTTTTTAACCCTTATTTACCGGATTTACCCTTTAACCATGGTAAATAAAATATTTACCGAAGTAATTATTCAAAATGTCTAAAAATAAAAGTTACCTATTTACACAATTTGAACATCCTGATTCCAAATATGGAATCCATTTTTCCAAATTCAAAACACAGAAGTGGCAGAAATTAATTTAAAATTAATTCCCGCTGTCAAAACAAAAAGCGTGTTTTTAAGATATAATAACTATCAAAAGATTGATACTTGTTTATGTTTGGTTTAACTGTGAAATTATGTCTGATGACAAAAATTGTATTAAATGGTAAAAATATATTCTAAATATACTTTAAAACCACTCAAATTCATAATTTATCACTATTAATTATTTTGATTAAAAAAGTTATTTTTAATTAAAAATTAGTAATTTCCACTATTCATTAAAATATTAAAGTTATCTGAAAAGTACCGAAATTTCACCTTAGGCTAAATTCGATACTCCAAATCCAAAAATGAAGTCCATTTGGAGAGATAAAATATCTAAAATTAAAAAGTAGGTATTACTATTCATAGCAGCTAGTTTGATCGGTTGTGGTGTGTGTTAGAACTCGATGTTGCGTACAACACACGCTATTGCATTATTCAAAGAGAAGCATACCGTAGAATCTTGGGGTGTTAAAGTGGGGGATCTCGATTTAGTGATCATGGTGTTAGTGCTGGGTCATCTTCTAGGTAGAGCCAGTTTAGGGCATAGCCATAGACTAGCTGTCATCCTTAGGCAAAGATGAGACATATCCATGTAGTGGATTAGGAACCAGTAGGATTAGAGGTGGGACCATTGATATTTCGAGGTACCGTTTTGATTGAATCTTCTATAGTTGCTGCTCTTTTTGATATTGGTGCCTTTGTTTCATTCATTTCTTGCTGTTTTGTGAACACACTGAATTTTCCAATTGAGCTTTTTTTCCTTTGTGATGGAGTTGGTGACGCCGCTTGGTAAGAACAAGGAGTCGGGTCTTAGGTGCCCGTCGTATGCACTTTCTATGTCAGGGGTTGAGATGGAGTGGGAACTCTTAGTCTAAGATATGGATCTATTTGATGTGATACTTGGCATGGATTTTATGGTATAATTTCAGGTGCACATCGACTGATATAGGCAGTGGGTCAGTTTCACGGAACCTGATGGGAGTCGTCAGGTTTTTCATGGGGAATGGGATCCTTGATCGAGTCATGTGAGACCTCCACTCCCAGAGTTGGGAGATATTGTTTTTTGGTTATCATAACTAATGATAGAGGAAATTGTTTATTCTCTTGATGTTGGACTACCTTATTTAGTGGATGAGTTTCTAGAGGTATTTCCAGATGATTTTTCAGGTTTCCCCCCGGAGTGAGATGTGGATTTCTTGATTGATCTGGCACCAGAAACACAGCCGATATCTCTTACCTCATATCACATGGCCCCATACGAGCTAAGGGAATTAAATATATAGTTGTAAGACTTAGAATCCAAAGGATTCATTTTCCCGAGCATCTCTCCTTAGGCCACTCTTTTATTGTTCATGAAAAAGTCTGATGGATCCCTCTGGTTGTTCGTTGACTACCGGAAGATGAATAAGGTAACAATCAAGAACAAATATCCTTTGCCCCAAATTTATGACTTGTTCGATTAGTTGAAGGGGTAAAGGTGGGTTTATAAAATAGACTTGAATTTGGGCTATTATCATCTCAAGGTGAAAGAGGCAGATATCCCAAAGACATCCTCCCGAAGCAAGTATGACCACCTTGAGTACCTAGTCATGCCCTTCAGATTGACCAGTGCTCCAGTAGTCTTTATGGAAATCATGAACAAGGTGTTCCATAAGTATCTCAATTCTTTTGTTGTCATATTTGCGGATGACATTCTATTTTATTCAGGATTTGAGGAAGAACATGAACATCAGTTGCAGATCGTTCTGGGCACTTTTTGAGAGCATCGCCATTATGCAAAGTTGTCCAAGTGAACTTTATGGATCAAGGAGGTGAAATTTATGGGGCATGTGATCTCAGAGAAGGGGGTTTTAGTGGATCCTGATAAGATCAGTGTAGTTATGTAATGAGAGAAACCAATGAATGTGTTCGAGATCAGACATTTCCTCGGCCTTGCTAGTTACTATAGGCACTTTGTTTGGGATTTCTCCCGGCTTACTTCACCGATGACCCTGCTCACCCAGAAAGAGGTGAAGTATGTATGTGGCCCAGAATGTCAAGTATCCTTTGGGGAGATGAAGAGGCTGTTGACTACCACCCCTGTTCTGATTTTTCCAGAGGCTAGAAAGGGTTATGTGGTGTATTGTGACACTTTATGTGTGGGTCTCAGGTGCGTGCTTATGCTGGATTATCATGTGGGGGCGTATGGATCTCACCAACTCCGACCACATGAAAAGAATTACCTAACCCACGACTTGTATTTAGTAGTTGTGATGCAGGCTTTGAATACTTGGCATCACTATCTCTTTAGGGAGAAGTTTTTGGTCTACTCTGATCACAAAACCTTGGCCTATATCTTCTCGCATAAGGATCTCAACTTGAGGTAGTGTCTTTGGATCGAGTACTTACAGGGGTTTGACTTTGACATTCTCTATACCCGAAGAAAGGGTAACGCGGTGTATGATGTAACGCCCTGACCCTAGTTACCCAAAGTCGGTGCATTATTATATAACATTGGAACGATCTTAAGAGATTAAGTCTCAAAAGACCAATTAGTTTAGTAGCCATGAAGGTACTAGATACATACATAAAGTTTACATTACATCATGATATAAATAAAAACAACATTTTTCACCCTTTGAACACACTCATATCCATTGGCCTATCCCTACAGGTTAAACATAATATAATTCTTCACATCCTGGGAAAATAAAACATAAGAGAGGGGTGATCTCATATGCTCAGTAGGGATAACAATATAGTGGGAACTATCATAAATAATCATAAACATTTATGGCAATGTATAAAACCAAAACACAAGCCTTTTAAACATAAACTTAAGAAAAATATGGAAAAGATAAATCAAATAATGTCATTTAATTATTCACATGGATATTCTTCTTGTCGAAGAATCACATGAAATATCAATAGCCAATTTCATAATGATGGTATTCAAAATGCCGGACATCATAACCGCATATTCAAGGCCTCGTGCCAAGACTACAAAAAAGATTTTGTCAAGGCCTTGTTCCAAGACACTAGTTTGTCTCATAAGACCTACCGATGCATCGAGCAGCTATAGAGGGCTCCACCCGTCACTTACTAAATTCAATGCATTCCTCATATTAAAAGGTTGAAACATAATCTAAACATTCATATTAAAACTAGCATATGAAATGTAAATATTTTAACCACAAACCATGAATGGTATAAAAATAGCACATCCATAGTCAAACATAACTCATTAAATACAATATGGAAGATTGTATTATAATATTTTAACCTCAATTGATAATAATTAAGGATATTAACATAGATGAAAATAATCATCAAAACTATTTGAGAGAAACTTCCCCATTTTTCTTGAAAACATTTAAAAGTCTCACTATTTATTAAGAAGCCATTGAAAATAGATTTTTGAATCAAAGTGTCCCATACCACTTTGAAACTTTTAAAAGTAATTTTAATTTTAAAACATTAATGTCCATATAAATAATTCCTTAAAACCATTTTTAAAACATGTACATTAATGAGAAAGATTTATAATAAATATTTAAAACATTTAAAATAATATTTTAAAACATTTAAAATAATATTTTAGTTAGAGCTCCTAACAAAATGAGAGATGGTTGAATACAAATAATTGAGGTAATATAAACATTATAATATCATGAGAATAAAGATATTCCTGATATACTATGTCAAAGTACAGTATATACACCATATAAAAGTGAATTGGTGCATAAAAACAAAGAAGTATCAAAGGAATGTAAGTTGAGATGAAATCCCTTATAAAGACTGTATCCTTAGGTTAAGGATAAATAAATGAAATAATTGTGTGTGAAAAATATAAATATACTCAATATGATTGGATTTTCAGTGTAAATCAATCATATTACATTCCCACATATTCTTGTAAAAACAACACCAATGACTTGGATGTTTAACTCGATGAATAGAAATTCAGTTAAAATTACTCTTATCAAGTTCATATCGATGACTTGAGAATTTATCAATTGAGTGATTATGTGTTTAAAAAGTTTATCCAAACAAAATGGAGTCTAAATTACTACATAAGTAAATAAATAGTTATTTCACACATAATCTTGGAGTAAAATAATCAATGAAGTTTGTGTAAAACCGAATGAGTGGAAATTGAAATTTGAAATTCCATTACTGATTTGGTAAATGACGAAACATACACCCCATGAAAGAAGTATCATAAAATTATGATGTAAATACCCACAAATTAAATTATATTACACAAATAATACAATCATGGGCAGTATATACACCACACAAAATTTAATAGTGGAAAATATAGCATAAATCTCATGGGAATAAAAGTGAGATGAAAACCACATACCTTGTACTTTTACTTAGTATAGGGTAGGTTAAACTGTTGTATAATGGTGAAATAATTTTTATTAAATTATACCGGAACCAAATATATAAATATAATATCATATATGATGTTTTAATATTTCTTTGTTAATGATATTTCAGTATTATCATTGTTTTTGGTGTTAACTGATTCGTTTTCCTTTACATGTTTTTTATGTAAGTCATGTTTGTTATGTATAGGATGTATTTGATTCATATTCAGAATGATATTATGTTCTTAAAAAGTATTTTTAAATCATCAAATGAAAATTATTCTTGAATGGTTACGATGGGGAATGAATCTTATCGCGCTTGTGGAGACGATAATCTGGACGTACGCATGAGCGACAATATCATTCAATTTATGGTAAAATCATATGTAATTGGATGGTATATCATATATATAGAATCATTAACATGTTTTATTTATTATTTAAATCAATTTTATTCATTATTATACCCATCCAAATAATTAAGTGTTGAATAACAAACTACACCACGACGTGGAGACGGTAAGCCATACGTACGCACGTATGGTGACTTTGTCATTCATAGGATGGATAGAATAATGAATATGGTTTTACCATATTTATAATAACATAATAGTATTTATAAGGTAATGGAGTTATTATTTTGGTATGGAAACAACAAATAAAGAGGAAGTGGAAGAAGATAATAACTTTGAAAAAGCTGGTGAAATTATTACATCTTCTTCGGGTGCTTCCGTTTGATTTGATAAAAGGGCTCCTTAGGTTGAATTTATAAACCAATTAAGGCCTATAGGTTTAATTTAGGGTATTTAGGAGTATTTTTGATCAGATTTTGGTTGATCCAAATGGATTTGTAGGTGTAAAATTAAGAGTAGGGGAAGTACCCTTTTATATGAGATGTGAGAGTCACTTTAGAAAAAGCTTGAAATATTATTTTATTATATAATAATTTTCAGTTTACAGTGGCTACAAGTGGATTTACTTATAGGATAATGTGGGTATGGGTCTAAATCCATTAAACCTATAGGTTTTAGAAAATTTTAGGTCACCATAGTAACCTTATATTTTAGATTTAACTCTTAGTTAATTAGTTTAACTTTTACCATGTCTTCTTGTATTCTTACACTATATGGTTAAGAAACTTACTATAAACTGCCAAGAGAACCTCAAGTAGTTTATTAATGATATATCTATCATTATGTAAGTCCTTTGGCCAAACCTTGGATTTTTATAAATATTTTATCATTTAATAATATAATATTTGTTTTAAAAACTCATTTATGTCAATTTTGACACAATTTAGTATTTTTTTTGTGAAAGTCATAACAGCATGATTAATTAAGAAAACAATTCATTGAATCAACTGTAAAATGTCATATTAATCTATAATTTTTTTGGAATTCATCAAAAGTATCAATTTATATTTATTTTGATATTTATAATATCAATTATTTTAATCTTTCATTAATAAGGTAATTACTACATCATCATTTTTTCATAAATAAATTTAATTATTTAACGTCTAAAAATTATAAATAAAATACCATGATTTAGGAAATATTTTTAGATTTATAATTAATATTTAAATTCGAATTTATCTTTTTCATAACCTTATATTAAAAATGTTTTAGTTATTAAAATTTGAATTTAACACTTTTAACTCTTCTTTAAATTTAATAATAATAAATGTCCTAATCTAATCCAAGTGGACCAAATAGGATCATATTTTATTAATATGGTTTATTTTGGTTGAAAAACACTTATTCAATAAAATTAGTACATATTTTAGGGTAATTATAATATCATTTTTACCTTTAATTATTCTATTTACTTTTAACCGTGGTAAATAAAAGTCAAAAGTTACTATTCACCAAAAATTATTTACATCTTATTGAACCAAATTTTACTTATTGATGTCTAAAATTGCTCTCGTATTTTTGAAATTCAATTCACAGAAGTGGTAAAATTATGTTTTATGCAAATTTGCTAATATGCCTAGAAGGTGGGTAAAAACGTTAAAAAAAATTCAATAAAAATTTTAAACATATAATTTTATTATAAAATGACTAAAATTAATTACATTGAACTAATATAATTATTATGTATATATATTGTCTTAAAATTAATTTAAATAAAATGAGTAATTATTTAAATAAAAAGTTGGTTTTTTAAACAAGAACGCAGTGTTTTCACTATTCCTCAAAAATAGAAAGTTTTTAGAAAAAAACCAAAAGTTCACTCTAAGATAATTTTGATATTACAAATACAAAAAATGATGTCTATTTTACCAAATTAAAAACATAGAAGTTTCATTAATTAATTTAAAATTAATTCCCATTGTCAAAACCAGAAAACAGGTTTTTGAGAAGTAAAAACTATCAAAAGATTGATATGTGTTTATGTCCAATTTAAAAGTAAAATTACTTCCAATGACCAATATTGGATTAAATGATAAAAATATAATCTAATAATACTTAGAAACATTAAAATGTATAATTTAACACTATAAATTATTTTTATTAAAAAAGTTGTTTTCAATTAGAATTTAGTATCTTTCACTTTTCATCCAAATATGAAAGTTATCAGAAAAACACAAAAAAATTATCCAAAATAAATTTTTATGTCCCAATTATGAAGAAGAATTTAATTTCATAAAATTGAGTATATAAAAGTGTCAAATATTGGATTAGAAAGGGTTCTCCATTAAAAGGCAGAAAAACTGCATTTTTTGAAAAATACTTCTTTTATCTGAAAATTGAATTTGCCCTTATATTATGTCTAAGAAACACAAAATATGAATGTTAAAATTATATGATATATATATAAAATTCAAAATGTTTTTATTACTATTCATAACCTCTTTTTAAATGGCTAGTTTGATAGGTCGTGGTGCGCTTGAACTTGGTTTTGCTTACATCACAAACTATTGTATTATTAAAAGAGAAGTGTGCCATGGAAGCTTGGGGTGTTACATTATTCCCTCCTTCAATAAATTTAATCCTTGTAATTTGAAATTGTTATTTAGAAATAAAAGGTAAAAAAATATAAAATAACTTTGTGGAAAACCCAAATTGGAAATAGGGTTAATAAATTTTAGTCTTTATAAGATTAAAGGGAAATGAAGACATCCCCACCAAATTAGGATTTCGAATAGGAGGAAATTGGTGGAAATTATAATTGGAGGAAAAACATAAATATTTATAAGGAGTGATTGGGGTCATCAATCAAAAACAAGTGAATGGAAAATTGAGGGCTTTAGAGCCATAAATCTATGATGAATAATGTAAGGTATTAGGATAACACATTTTTGGTTTTAAGATCCTTTCCATAAAGTTTAAGAATTAATTTAATCATATAATATGAAAAAATACTTGATAAGTAGAGTTCTGTGCTTTAACTAATTTCTACCACAAAATCATCTTTTACTCCAAACGATGAGTATTCAAGATTACTTGGTCAAACCTGAATCACTAGAATCAACTTACCGAGAATCACATAATCCACAAAGGATGGACTATATATTTCCCCTGTCTTTAGAGATTAACCAAAACCAAAATGGTTAGTACAAGATCATATGATCCCCAAAAAAGATAATCCTTTTGAGAAAGAAATATTAATCTTAATTTATAAAATTAAACCAACAATACCCAAAGTTCAATAAATACCATTCAATAAAAAATTGTCCTTAAAACCATTCAATATAATCCAAACTATGATTGAAACCCAAAACTCATAATAATTTTATTACATAGTCTTCTACATTGAATTGTATATCCAAATAACATCAAATAATCTTAAAGTCACATACTTAAAAGTAATTAAACTAATCACATATTCTCTATAATAGGTTAATAATTTCCATAAATAACCTAAATCTCTATAATTCTACAATAAAAACATAGATAAAAATCTACCATTACTCCTCAAATAAAATCCCATAGTATTCTATTTTCCTTAGGCATATAGTGTTCCCAACAGAGCGAACATCTTCTAAAATAACATTTATCACATAATGATAAAATCATTTTCCTATACTAAGGATATCTATTTTATAATAATAAGATCCCAAATTAACTTATTATTGATCAATAAAATCATTTAACTAAAAAGAATTATTCACACTAACCTAGGACATCACGTAGTCTAGTGGTAGGTGATAAATCTCAGTCGCACTTTGGTTGTGGGTTCGATTCCTACAGCATTATCTGATGTGATCAGTTGTCACATGGTCTACATGTTTTCATTTTTCAAAAATTATATTTTATAAAATTCCGAAAAATGAGATAAATTCCTCAAAATAACCATAATATAATTTTACCACAAATGTTATCTCATACCTCGCATTTTCATCCCAAAATTTAATAACTTGTAATTTCCTAAAATTCTAAGATCATAAAATCCCAAATGGTTATTTATAACTATATCCATAATAGAAAAGATAATTCTTCCTCAAATAGCATTTTTCACATAACAAACTACAGGGTTACACATACAATAGAAATTTCTTCCAAAGTAATCCCATCAACAAAGAGAACTAATACTTTTAAACATTTTTCCATCCATTTATTTCCACATAGGTTCTTCCTTGACCAGGAGGTTATCCTATAGAATATGGAATTCACTTGGGTAATGCTCATGTCCCCTACATTTATGGAAAATGACTATAAATGTATTCTTGGGATCATTTTTGTTTTATTCTATAATACTCTTCATTTTTTCTCGGAAATTCTTTACCTTATGTCCTTCTTTACCACACATAATGAATTTATTTGTTATATTGAGACACTTTCCTAGGTGTCTCTTTCCACATTTCCTGTATGATGGAAATTGATCTTTATTTTCTCTATGGTCTCCACTGTTGGATCTCTTATCATTCACCTCCTTTATCTTCTTTATTGAGTCCGGGAGTTGGTTAATATATATGTTGTTGATCATATTTTTAGAAAACTGATTCGGTATGAACATGATATATTTTATGTCCATCAAGATTCCATTTCATTTCTTATTTCCACCACCATTCCCATCTTGTACATCATGTCCAATGTTACTATGACTTCCTTTGAATCCATCCATTGACTAAAACAAGAAATCATTATGTGAGTAACAATAGTCATAAAATCATTTAGAGAATATCATGACACCTTATTTTCAATCTAAAACACTTTAGGATTAACCAAGGTTATTTATTTTCATCTTATATTAAAATCCTTCAAATCAATTTGTAATGAAAATGTGAATTATCCAAATCATATCCCCCGGGAGTGTCGTAACCAAGAGTGCAGCAAGGCCTATTTTCGTGCACCAGTTCCCGTTTGAGTCTAGCTCAAACTGGTCTTTTCGGGTTTTACCCCTAGGTACATCTGTGCCAGAGCCGCCTCTACCTGCTTGTATCCAGACATGGATGTATTTATTGGAAAACCCACATAATATTTACATTACCAAAAATTTTAGATGTTCTACTATACAAATCCCCAAAGTCTATCTTAGGGTAATGTTCTATAATCAGAGTTTTTCTAAATCTAGTTTCTAAGGATTGAACTAAAATTCCTCTAATACCAACTGTAAGGCCCTGACCCTAGTTACCCAGAGTCGGTACAATATTATATAACATTGGCATGATCTCAAGAGATCAATTCCCAAAATACTAATTAGTTTAGTAGACTTGGAAGTACTAGATACATATATAAATTTTACATTACATCATGGAATAAATAAAAACAACAATGTGCCCCCTTTGAAAACACTCATATTTGTTGGCCTATCCCTTTAGGTTAAAAATAATATACTTCTTCAAATCCTGGGAAAAGAAAACAAAAGAAAGGTTTGAGCTCAAATTCTCAGTAGGGATAACAATATAGTGGGAACTATCATAAATAATTATAAACATTTAAGGCAATGTATAAGAGTAAAACACAAGCCTTTTAAACATAAACTTTAGTATAATATGAAAAATATAAATCGAATAATACCATTTACTTATTCACATGGATATTCTACTAGTCTAATAATCACATACAATATCAATAGAAAATTTCATAATGATGGAATGCATAATGCCAGACATTATAACCACATAGTCAAGGCATCGTGCTTAGACTACAAATAAGATTTTATCAAGGCCTTGTGCCAAGAGAGTATCTTGTCTCATTAGACCTACTGATTCATAGAGGAGATATATCAGGCTCCACCCATCACTCACTATGTCCAATTCATTCCACATATGAAAAAGTTGAAACATAATCTAAACATTTGTATTAAAACTAGTATACAAAATGTCAATATTTTAACCACAAACCATGAATGGTATTAAAATAGCACATCCACAGTCAAACATAACTCATTCAATACAATATTTAAGATTGTTTTATAATAAATTAACCTCAATCTATAATAATGAAAAATATTAACATAGATGAAAATAATCATCAAAACTATTTGAGAGAAATATCCACCTTTTTCTTGAAAACCTTTAAAAGGATCACTATTTATCAAAAGCCATTGAAAATAGATTTTTGAATAAAAGTTTCACATACCACTTTGAAACTTTTAAAAGTAATTTTAATTTTAAAACACTAATGCCCATATAAATAAATCCTTAAAACCATTTTTCAATCATAAACATTAATGGGAAAGATTTAGAATAAATATTTAAAACATTTAAAATGATATTTTAGTTAGAGTTCTTAACCAAATGAGATAAGCTTGAATAGAAATAATTGAGGTAATAAAAACTTTATAATATCATGATAATAAATGGATTCATGATATACTATGTCAAAGTACAATATGTACACCATATAAAAGTTAATTGGTGCATAACAACGAAGAAGTCTCAATGGAATGTAAGTTGAGATGAAATCCCTTATAAACACTGTATCCTTAGGTTAAGGATAAATCAATGACATAATTATGTGTGACAAATATAAATACACTAAATATGATTTGATATTCATTGTAAATCAATTATATTACATTCACACATATTCTTGTAAAAACAACACCAATGACTTGGATGTTTAACTCAATGAATAGAAATTGAGTTAAATTAATCTTATCAAGTTCTTATCGATGAATTGAGAATTTATCAAGGGAGTGATTATGTGTATAAAATTTATATCCACATAAAGGGGAGTGTAAATTACTACATAAGTAAATAAAAAGTGATTTCACACATAATCTTGGAGTAAAATAATCAATGAAATTTGCTTAAAACTGAATGAGTGGAAATTGAAATTTGAAATTCCCTTACCGATTTGGTAACTTATGAAACATACACCCCATGAAAGAAGGATCATAAAATTATGATGTAAATACCCATAAATTAAATTATGTTACACAAATAATACAATCCTGGGCAGTACATACACCACACAAAATGTAATAGTGGAAAATATAGCATAAATCTCATGGGAATAAAAGTGAGATGAAAACCCCTTACCTTGTACTTTTCCTTAGTATAGGGTAGGTTAAAATCTTGTTTAATGGTGAAATAATTGTTATTAAATTATAAAAAAACCAAATACATAAATATTATATCATATATGATCTTCTAATATTTCTTGTTTAATGATATTTCAATATTATCATTATTTTGGGTGTTAACTGATTCATTTTCCTTTACATGTTTTGTTATGTAAGTAATGTTTGTTATGTATAGGATGTATTTGATTAATATTCAGAATGATATTATGTTCTTAAAAAATTATTTTTAAATCATCAAATTAAAATTATTCTTGAATGGTTACGATGGGGAATGAATCTTATTGCGTTTGTGGAGACGGTAATCCGTACCTACGCACGAGCGACAATATCATTCAATTGATGGTACAATCGTATGTAATTAGATGGTATATAATATATAAAGAATAATTAAAGTGTTTTATTTATTATTTACATCAATTGTACTAATTATTATACCCATCCAAATAATGAAGTGTTGAATAAAAAACTGCACCACGTCGTGGAGACGATAAGCCGTACGTACACACGTATGGTGACTTTGTCATTCATAGGATGGATAGAACAATGAATATGGTTGTACCATATTTATAATAACATCATAGTATGTAGAAGGTACCAGAGTTATTATTTTGTTATGGAAACAACAAAGAAAGAGGAAGTGGAAGAAGAAAATAACTTTGAAAATGATGGTGAAATTATTACCTCTTCTTTAGGTACTTCCTTTTGATTTGATCAAAAGGGATCCTTAGGTTGGATTTATGATAAAATTAAGGACACAAGGTTAAATTTAGGGTAGTTGGGAGGATATTTGAGCAGGTTTTGGTAGAGATAAATGGCTTTGGGGGTGTAAAATTAATATAAGTGGAAGTACCATTTTATAAGAAAGGTGAGGGTTACTTTAGGAAAATCTTGAAATATTATTTTATTATATAATCATTTTCGATTTATAATGGCTCAAAATGGATTTATTTCGAGGATAAGGTGGGGTTGGGTCGAACGACCTTCAACAAATAGGTTTTAGACAAGTTTAGGTTACCATATTTACATTATCTTTTAGATTTAACTCTTAGTTAATTAGTTTAACTTTTACCATGTCTTCTTGTATTCTTACACTATATGGTTAATAAACCTACTATAAACTATCAAGAGAATATCAAGTGGTTCATTAATGATGTATATATCATTATATAAGTCCTTTTTCCTAACCTTATATTTTTAGGAATATTATATCATTTAATAATATAATATTTGTTTTAAAAACTCATTTATGTCAATTTTGACACTATTTAGTATTTGGTTTTTGTGGAAGTCATAACAACATGATTACTTCGAAAAAAAATTATTGAATCAACCCTAACATGTCATATTAATCTAGAAAATTCGTGGAATGTATCAAAAATATCAATTTACATTTATTATGATATTTATAATATCAATTATTTTAATCTTTCATTAATAAGGTGATTACTGCATCATCATTGTGTCATAAATAAATTTAATTATTTAAGTCTAAAAATTAAAAATAAAATACCATGAGTTTGGAAATATTTTTAGATTTATAATTAATATTTATAATTGAATTTATTTTATTTATAACCCTATATTAAAAATGTTTTAGTTATGAAAATTTGAATTTACCATTTTAACTCTTATTTAAATAAAATAATAATAAATGTCCTAATCTAATCCAAGTGGACCAAATAGGATCATATTTTCTTCTTAAGATTTATTTTGGTCGAAAAAAACTTATCCAATAGAATCAGGACATGTGTTAGGGTAATTATAATATCATTTATACCTTTAATTACCCTATTTACTTTTAACCGTGGTAAATAAAAGTCAAAAGCTACTATTCACTAAAAACTATTTTTATTTTATTGAACCAAATTTTAATTAATGATGTCAACCATGTCTCTCAGATTTTTTAAATTCAATTCACATAAGTGGTAAAATTATGTTTTATGCAAATTTGCTAACGTGCCTAGAAGGTGGGTAAAAAATGTTAAAAAAATACAATAAAATTTTATACATCTAATGTTATTATAAAATGACTCTAATGAATTAAATTGAACTAATATAGGTATTATGTATCTATTTTGACTTAAAATTAATTTAAATAAAATGAATAATTATTTAAATAAAAATTCGGTTTTTAAACAAGAACGTAGTGTTTTTCATTATTCATCAAAAATTTAAACTTTTCAAAAAAATACAAAAAATTCACCTGAAGATAATTTTGATATTCCGAATTAAAAAATGATCTCTATTTTACAAAATTAAATACATATAAGTTTAATTAATTAATTTAAAATTAATTCCCGTTGTCAAAACCAGAAAGCGGGTTTTTGAGAAGTAAAAACTATCAAAATATTGATATGTGTTTATGTCCAATTTAAAAGTGAAATTAATTCCAATGACCAATATTGTATTAAATCATAAAAATATAATCTAATTATACTTCAAAACCATTAAAATTTATAATTTAACACTATAAATTATTTTGATTAAAAAAGTTATTTTCAATTAAAATTTAGTATCTTTCACTATTCGTCAAAATATGAAAGTTATCAGAAAAATACCAAACTATTATCCAAACTAAATTTTTATTCCCCACTTCTAAAGAAGAATATAATTTCATCAAATTGAATATATAGAAGTGTCAAATATTGGATTATAAAGGGTTCACCATTAAAAGGCGGAAAACTGCATTTTTAAAAAAATACTTCTTTTATCTGAAAAATTGCATTTGTCCTTGTATTATGTTTAAGAAACACAAAATATGAATTTTAAAATTATATGGGATGTATATAAAATTAAAAATCTGGTTATTTCTATTCATAAACTCTTTTTAAACGACTAGTTTGATAGGTCATGGTGCGCTTGAACTCGGTGTTGTGTACATCACACGCTATTGTATTATTCAAAGAGAAGCATAATGTGGAAGCTTGGGGTGTTATAGTTAACACCTTAAGAAGAATATTCCTAGTGTAGGCTTTGAGGAATTCCAGTGATGAGTGTAATCTGTTGGCACTCTTTGCTCAGATGCATGTGGAGACCAAGGAGCAAAATGGGGGTATATTCTTGGTGAGCATTCAGTTGACTCCTTATTTTTTGGAGCTAATTCAGAGGGAAAATCCTATAAATGAGCTTTTTCAGTGGTCAAAGAAGTTTCTTCATTGTGGGGATACATATTCTGATTGGTCATCGTCTCCCGAGGGCATCATGTGCTTTAAGGGACGCTCAATAGTGTTTTTATCTCTACAGAAGGTGGTGATGTAGGATAGCCACCAGTCACAGTGGTTTGTCCATTTGGGTGCCTCCAAGATTTATTATGATGTACTTCAGCCGTTCTGGTGGCCTAGTATGAGACGAGACATCATAGACCTCATGTTAAGATTCTGCACATGCCAGCAGGTGAAAGCAGAGCATCAAAGGCCCTCTGGTTTTCTCCATCTGTTACCCATTCCTATCTGGAAGTGGGATGAGGTCACTATGGACTTCATTGTTGGATTTCCTCATACACCTCGGGGTAAGAATTCCTTTTGGGTGGTGATTGATCATCTGACCAAATCATCCCACTTAATTCTGATCAGAGATACAGTTAAAGTGGACGAGTTGGGCTATTTGTATCTTCAGGAGGTTGTAAGGCTCCATGGTGTGTCGTCAGCATTTGTCTCAGATAGAGACCCCCATTTCACTTCTCAGTTTTGGTAAGGACTTTATAAGGCCTTTGGGTCTCAGATTAAGATGATAACGGCATACCATCCTCAAATAGATGGTCAGACAGAGTGAGTGAATCAGATTTTGGAGGACATGCTCTATGCATGTGTTCTAGACTTTGGAGGTTCCTGGGATATCCATTTGGGATTGGTTTAGTTTGATTATAATAATAGTTTCTAATCCTCAATTTGAATGGATCCTTTTGAGGTGCTCTATGGTCGGCCTTGTCGGCCCCCATGTGTTGGGCTGAGGTAGGTGAGACCTCACTGCTGGGGCCGAGTTTGGTGCAGGAGACGTCTGAGAAGGTCAAGTTGATCAAGAAATGCTTATTTACAGCTCAGAGTCACCATAAATCATATTCTAACCAGAGGGATCAAGACTTAGAGTTTTTTGTGGGTTATAAGGTATTCTTGAATGTGGCCCCTTGTCTGGGCCACCATCGATTGGGAAAGCAAGGGAAGATGATGTCGTGGTATATCAGACCTTTTGAGATAACTGAGCATATTGTAAAGGTGGAATACATTTTTTCCTTACCTTATAAGTTGACTTCCATCCATGACGTCTTCCATGTCTCCTAATTGAATAAATACAACCCGGATCCATCCCATGAATTGAATTGGGGGAGTTGGATATAGAGCCCGATTTATCTATTTTTGAGTAGCCAGTGTGAATAGTGGACTTCCAAGAAAAGGTGTTTTGGGGAAATTATATTCCACTAGTCTAGGTTCTTTGGAAGTAATTTAATGATACACATGAGACTTGGGAGTGGAAGTTGTGGGTTGAGAAGGAGTACCCATTCTTGTTTTCTGACCAAGCTTCAGGTTAACTTTCTTGGGTGGAAAGTCTTTCATGGTAGGGAGAATTTTCACATCCATGACTTATTTTAAAGGTAAATTTTATTTAATTTCCATTCTTACTTTGATGTGGGGGTTTCCCATGCATTTTTTAAGGAAATGGTGAGTTTTCATGATTTGGGTCAAACCGTGAGCGCATTTCCAGATTTAAAAATCAAATTTTCTTCTTTTATACTTCTTTCTTTTTTCAACATTTTTCACCCATTACACTTCCAAAATTTCCTCCCCTGACCTATTAACACCACCATATCGATTTTGACCCTTTAGTAATCCATAATCAGGGTGTATTTGGGTTTTTATATAAAGAATTGGGCAATCCTGTAAGCCCATTTCCGGTTTAAAAAAATTGTTTATTTAATATATTATTTAATTTTTATGATTTCTCATGGATTACAACTCTCCCATGAGTCCAATTACCCTATTCATTCCCCTATTATCTTTTACCCTTATTTGGAGCTCATATGCATCACGAATTAGGGAAGACCTTCTTAGGATTTCTCAAATTGTTCAGATTTGAAGAGGTAACTTGTTTCCTTCATAACTCCTTCAATTTTTACTCTTTTTCACCCATTTCAGTTCTCACATGACCTTATATGACTTATTCAAACCTAAAATTTATTTTTTGGATGTTTTTAAATTCATATACTGGTGTATTTGTGGTGATTTATTCAATATCCCTCAAGTAAGTGGGTATCCTTCCTTCTTGTTCCCATTTTCTTTGGGTTTCTTCCATTTTCTTAGGGTTTATTCCATTTCTTATTGAATTTCATAATTTATAGAATGTGTTAATTCGAACCTATGGTTTGATATTTGGTTTATTGGTCAAATATTGTGGTTTTAGTCTTCATCTAAGTCCCTTGTGGTGCGACAGTGGTGCAGTTGAACTTTCACACAAAGATTCAATGGGTTTGACACTTGTGGTAGGTGATTCCATGTGTAATAACTACTATATGAGTTATATTTACTTAATTTACAATTTTATCACACTTATACTTCATTATCCTTTCTAATAATTTTTTTTGGTTATGTTTGTTAAGAAAATGATTTTTAGGTACCAATTTGGTGTTAAATTGGGTGTTTTACATGTCTATTATATGTTATGCCAATTGGGGTAGTTTTATAACTCTTATAATGGATTTATAAAAATGTTTTAGTGCTGAAAATTATGTTTTGGTGAATATGGGTATGAAAATTGTGTTCACTGTGCGGTTTTTAAGGGATTTTGTGTGTAAAACACTCTTACATTTTGTGAGGTTATTCCATTGAAATCCTAAAGGTTTTATTGAGTGATGTAAGTAGTGAAAAGTACGTGTAGATACTGTTTTGAGTTCATTATGACCATAAATAATGTGTTTATGTGATAATGGATTTTTGTAACATGTAAAAATGGTTTGATCACAAAGGGGGAAACCCGGGTATCTAGGAGGGCATATATGTACCAGTACGCTAGTGATCTGAAGCGGTTTAATCCCTATTTTGCTGAGAAAAATGGATAACGACAACACTAAAAAAACAATATTGATGATGTTTTGGGACCACTAGGTTATGGGTATGTTTCTTAACAGTGTCTCATGCATGAGAAAAGATTTTTCTATGGTTACTTTACACTGAGATACGATGTACTTGGGGCCCAAGACTAACTAGTGCCTAGGGGTATTCTCAATATTAGTGCTCATTGACTCTTTTGTATTTATATTTAGAATATGGTGGTTTTGGATGGGAAATATAGTATCTTAAATATTTAATTTTAAATGTGCTCACTCATGGAAAATTACCTTTGAATTTTTTTTACATTTAAAAGTTTCATTCTATAGAAATTATTTCAACCACATTTTTCTTTTCAAAACTAGCATGATTTTTATCTTGTATTTCTTACTCTATGGAATATCTTGGTTTTATACTATTGGTATTAGAATAACAAACTACTTAAAAACCTTTGGTGTAAGTAGGCTTGATCATGTTTGACACAGGTAAAGGAATGGACTTGGGTGATGGTGGTTCGGGTTGTTAGTTCCCTCCCATGGCGCGGTGTTGTAGAGACGGCTTGTGGGTGATGACCCCTTGTCATGTGGATTCCTTGGGGATGTTTCGATGCTAATTTTATGTGTCTTTAGACCTCTTGTTTTATGTTTAAGCCTATTTATTCAGTTTTGGAATTTGTTTAAAGATTTTTTGGAATGAATTTTCATATTCGGTTTATCGATTGTTTTTTATGTTTTATGTACCATACTCAGGTAAATTGTTCCCAAACCAAAATCTATGATACCTGGGAACTTTTTCCAGCCCATGGGGATTGGTAATGACCTTTGGGCCTTTTCATGGGTTGGTTTTGGTTCTGGTTATTATGGGGACTAGATTCAGTTTGTGACAATCTTGATATAGCTTTTTCAAACACTTCTTGTTTATCTGACCAATACAGTGATGCCACAGTTGAGTGTTATATAAGTCATGTGAACATGATTACTTACCTATTAATAATATTTTTTTAATTTAATACATAAATAATGGTATTAATTTTTTCCATATCATGATGAATTTTATTCTTGTAAAATAGGTATTATTTAATTCCAAATTTGAATATAAATTCATCCACATCAAGGAAAGAAATATAGATGATGTTCTTAGTAAAACTTGTCATAAAGTAGAATATTTTTTAAACCAAAATAATTCTAGTTGGAAATGGATTGTGGTATTATATTTTATCCAAAGTAGTGAGTCGTGCTCTATTGGCTTCTTAAATATCCACATATCCTCTGGTAATCTTTCAGAATCTAATCAGTTCCTACATTTGGATATAGATGTGAGGACCAAAAGCTGTATCTAACAAATAATGTATAGATATAAAAAAAATTCACTATATAATGAACAAAACATTCTCTTACCCATGATTTGAGGTGTCGTTCTTCTTCCAGTTTCCTTGATTTTCACATGCAAAACACATTGTATTTTATTCTTTTTCCAGCCTTTGAATCTTATTTTTCTTAGAATGATGGTTCTTAAGATCCTTAGACTTGGAATGAGTCTTTCTGCCTTTCATTATTCTTCCTTACCTTTTCCACTATAAGTAATTATGGTTTTTAACAACCCATGTCCTTTTCAACTTGGTGAATGAGAGTAATAACTTTTAAAATAGTCTTCTCAATATTTATCATGTTGTAATTAACAATAAAATAGGAGAAGGATTTAGGTAGTGATAATATAATGAGATATATGTGAGTTAATTAGGTAATTTATTGACCAATATGTCTAAGAACTATATGTAAACAATAATCTTGACTACATAAATCCCAATGGTATCCCACTCACCAAACTTACACATAAATAATAGATTGAAGATATCATATCTCTATTGTCTCTTCTTCTTTTGATAGAGATCATGAAGGTATATATCATGATATAGGCATATATATCCTCATGTTGCATTATAATATCATTAGAAATATATTATAGAATGAAAAATTGGAAATTTTTGGCATTATCAAAATGTTTCATGTACAAAGATAATTCTTCCTCACTAGCCACTTGGTCAGTTGCTTTGGGAATAGAGTTTTCCAAAACATATAATTTTTTTCATGGCATAGAATAATGTGCCAACAACTTTTCCATTATTTTAAATCCATGTTTATGAGAAGGTTATCCTTAAAAACTATGGATCGTGGTGATATTGTTTAAGTCATGTGGGTTTCATTTCTATGATTAAGAAGATAAGAATCTTAATACTTTATATATTTTATAAAATTAGATAATAAATATTAAATTTATTAATCTCACACTATTTTATCAAAACCCCAATAACCCCCACCATTGGTTTTGAAATATACTATTACATGAATTATTATAGTATAAAGGCCCCATATTCCCCTTCTCATAACCCATACTTTGGTCTAACAAGTTATTTGAGGGGTTTTAGGTATGAATAATTTTTTCCAACTACATTAACTCGTAGTTCCTTGATTTGTTGAGTGGACACCCCAATCTTGAAAACCTCAATTTAGATTTCCATAACTCATGCTTCTCAATTACACCAAGTTCTTCTTTGGTATTAAACCCTTGATATGAACTAAGTTAATTCAACTAAAAACTCAAGTTATAATTCCTTGATAATTGAAAGCATCCTGATATTGCTTGGTCAAGAACTTTAAACTATGCTCTGATCTTAACTTAAGTAGTGGAAGGATATACTAACTTAATATATATATTTGAGGATTTTTATCTTTATGTGAAAATAATCCATTTTTATATTTATTGAATGATTTTTAATACTGAGTGGTTTTGCTTTAGTGATTAACTATGTCTTATATAAAATTTAACACAACATCTAATTTATTTTAGCTCTATCTTGAATAGTTATTTAATTAATTAATTTATTTGATCATGATAAAAAATCTATAATGAAATTAACTATTTAAATTAAAATAAATAAAATAATAAGGGTGGTATGATCATGAGATTTTCTAATTGGTTAGTTTATCTAGAGGATAATAAAATAACCCTTGATTTAGGGGGAACCTTGAACCATGACTTGGTTTATATTGCATCTTTCCACCTGTCCTATCATGTATCTCCTAGATTAGTCTCACCTTGGTTTCAAACATGAACCACCTCCACTCATCTAGGAGATCTATCCATTACAAAAGCTTTTAATCACACATGAGTGAGAGGAACTAAAGGATTGGTTTGGGGGTTTACATAAAAGGAAACTACGGGCACATGGGCCATTATATAATGTGAGGAGGGATTCCATGTATGCCATAAATTTAATTTAATAATAATAATAAATTAAAAGTAAACCATCCAAATACAAAGGTATAGTCTATGGTTATGTTTATCTACATATATGTAATTAATTATACATTTAATAAACTAAGATTCAATCCAAATCATTCTTATTTCGGATAAATCAGACTCAAATTAATTAATTATATTATTTAATTAATAAATTAATTTATCTTAATTCTCATATAAACTATAAATAAATTAAATAATTTTAAATAATTTTAAATTATTATGTGATCTCTCTGATGTCACTTGAAGGTTCTAGATGCAGCAGAAGAACTATTAGGGAAAGATAATGAGGATTTTTTTCATAATCGATGATTATTGTGTGATGCGCATGACAAAGAATTCCATGAACAACAAAATTAATTCAAGGATTAATTGGTGAAAGAAAATTGGTACCAATATGTGGGATCATCACATAATGATTTATAATTAACTTAATTAGTTAAGGAATCACCTTGTGATAGATTATTTATTCATTTATGAATCTAACAACATCTTTAAATTTTATTTTCATTATGTTGTAGATATAAAGTTTAGATTCCCTCTAGAAGTAATTTACAAGTGCACCATAAAATTCTGATAAATGTTATGGGGATCTTCATGTGTTATGATAGAAAATCATAACGCTTGAATTGTTCATCTATAATCAGCTTGATAATTGATTTAAATAAGGAATCTTCTTGATCTCTCTAAAATCAAGAGAGGTGGTAGAGGAATATGGTTCTCCATTATTGAGAGTATTCTAAGATAGGAACTCTCAATATCTTGATAGGATTATTCAATTATCATTTTGCACAACAATAAAAAATGGCTAATGTTCCTGTTGGAAATAAAATAATTGGGTTTCAATAGTGCAAGGGTTAGAAAATAATAATTATACATAGGCCCCTATTATTTTCGTAATCCTTGATGAATCCCATCTTAAAAAAATAATAATATTATTATTTTATTTGATATGTATAAAACTCATGAATTAATTAAACATTATTTCTTGAATAAATTGTCTGAAATTTATTCAAATAATATTTAATAAATTATTTCTCCCCGGAACATTTAAACATGGTCCATCATTCCTCTAAAATATTTATTAGTTCTTAAACAATGTTTATTTATTTAATAATTAAATACTAGTTTTTTATTTTCTAATAAATAAATAATATATTTACTAAATAGAAAATAAATTTTTATTAAATATTCTACTCATAAATGTTCTCTCAAATAACTGGTGAAAAAATATATATAATAAAAAAATGAATAATTATTAAACAAAATATGAGAATAATATTTATTCAACATATTAAATAATGATAGTATTTAAGTAAGGTTCTGGATACACTTAGCATATGACTCTCTAAACCTCTTTCTTAGTGACATTAGGAGGATCCACCTATATTTCAAGGTAAACATCTAGTAACACTCTATAGAGAAATAATTTAATGTCACAATAACATACAAACTCATATGAATAATTAATATTTAATATAATCCCTTTATCACAATATCTCTAATCAAGAAGGTTTCATGTAGGTGTCATCCACCTATGTGCTCGATGTATCTTTCTTTGGATTTCCATAAATGAACCATCCCATAGAACTCCATAACCATGGATTTATTTAGGTTGTTACATTCCCATAAAATGGATTAATATATAATTTTTTTAAAATAATATAATTGAAAAATATTTTCTCATATTATTCATTAATATAATATCATTCATGATGCACCCAACGTATCCTACTTCGTCGTGAACATATGTTGTCACGATTTTCATCAGTATATCAAAGTACATGATTAATAATATAAATTAACAATAATCTTAAAGTATAAGGATGAATACATATTTACACATATAGTAACATCCAATTAAACATATAAATATATATTTACTACTAAGAGGTCTTGATCTCATAATCTCCTACACTGGAAATTGCCAAGGGTGTACACCATGAGAAGGTGCCTTAAGGTCCTATATGTCCCCACCCTTAATTGAATGTATAATTTTTGTTTCATAAAATGATATCATAAAAATATAGAATATATATATATATATATTAATAATACATTCATGGTACTTATAGGTTCTCATCATAGTAAATAATTGCTATGACCTTTCAATGTGATAGTTACTATTAATACATTATCAAATACTACATCACACAAAATATAAATAATGATATGATATGTAGTTTATTAATATTCAGAAAAATTAATATATGTAATCATAAATTATATAGAAGTTGGTTTTTGGGCACCAAATCCAACAACACCCTTAATTATATCAATGACTGTATATACTCCATAATATATACTTTGGCAGGTCAGCCCAAGTAATAAGTATCTACTTGTTACCTTATGAATATATTATTTTAATCTTGTATACAACCATTTTTAATGAGTAAAATATTCTATTCCTCCTAATCATAACATATCATCACAACCCATTATACTTTATGATGATCCTTGATTAGGGATAACTCAAAAATGTTTTCTAAATAGATATTCATCAATCTACCATTCATGTAAAGTTATAGCACACATGAATGAATGATCAATGGATATTTCATTTATTAAAAACAATTATGCATATTATATTCTTAAACAAATTAAATAATATTTATCAAAACCATACATAAGTTCTTTTTTATCATATCATATATGATAAACTACAAGTTTATCCTTATGTTTGTTGCATATTATGGGTTTTTTAACTCACTACATCTCTAGTAATTCTTGTCACATATCTATATAACCACATAATAAAATAATCCTATTAAAAATTTAGTGATTTAAATTCAATGAATTAACCTAATTTGAATAATGATGAGAATTTGGAATCATATTCCTAATGTTCAACTCTTTGAATATATTCAAACTTCTTAACTTCCCAATATCAAATTTTACAATGTCTATATCGTATTTTCTACTTAAAAATATTTCTAATCTGAAAATCATCATCACACTTGGAACCTATACCATCGTAATTTTTCCTTAAAATGAAAGTAACTATTTACATTTTTAATAACCATAATATACTAAAATTTTTAAGATAAAGTGATATTCACTTTAAGTGGCATAATTATTTAGAAGTAGTGAAACTCACTTTCTAATGGTAACTAAATATAACCACTTTTTTATTTTATCATCAATATCCTAAACATATTTAGGACATTTAGAGAAATCATTTTAACTTTATAATGGTATAATATTTTATTTTCTAACTTTGTACTTCTCAACGTTAAAATATACTCCCACTAGCCTCATTGAAATTAAATTACTTATTAGAATATTTTTCTAAGACAATATTTTTTGTGTTTTGAAATAACAATTATTTTATTTTAGTGGGAATATTTGACAAATAAATTATTGTTTTCATATCATATATGGTATTCTATGTGTTTAGATAATTTTCTTGAAAATAAGATTTATTCTTAAAATATGTCACTTATGAATAATGGGAGAATCTTCCATTATAATTAAATAAATACTTTATCCTAGATAAATTATTTTATTCACATCTCCCTTTTAGTAATTTTATATAATTTTGGATGAATCATCTGTGTATCAAAAAAATTATCACATTTATTCAAACAAAAATTGTTTCAAACTCTTTTTAAGAGAGAAAAAATAGATATGAAATATATATCCATAAATTAATCTAGCTTAAAGTATTCTTTAGTATTTGTGCCCTTAATAATACAACCTATTACTCTATTAATTAAATCTTTAAACTTAAAGTATTCAATTACTTATTCAATTGCTTTTGAACTCCTACATATTTAAAACATTTTAAAAATATACAACTCATATCATATACCTTTCAGAATCTAAGAATTAAATTTTATAATATTTATACCTGATGTGGAATCAATTCATGTATTTTTACAAACCTTTCAGGTAATATGAACAATTCCTTCTCCGGTGGCCAACATATGGACAAGGATATAATTATTCCTACTTCTTCTTCTTTAATTTAACTGGTGGTGTGGTATTGACAAAATCTCTTTTATATTATTTATTTCAAAAACATTTAACCTTTTTTATACCATCAATATATAACTTGTTCCTGGTCTAACCATGTCCTAGTTATCCACAACATATTAAGGATATTGGGAAATGTTTTATAGAATTCACTTATTCTGTAATTAATTATAAATTATCAGAACCATTCCATAAGTTTTTATATAATGAAATCAATACCAAGTTCTAGTTTAAGATAAGAAACCAACATCTCCAAATAATTGGTGTACCCAATCATATTGAATACACAATTTGAGAATGAGGTACCTTTTACCATTTTTAATTTAAAGATCCTTTTACACCATATACCTTTTATGTCTATCTTTATCAACATACATCCTTTTCAAGTTTTATATCATTCTATAGGAATCCATAGACACATTTTGCTTCTCAAACATAGAATCTATAGTGAAAAATATAACTGTGAATGTAATGATCCAATGCAGGTCACCTCTCATATCAAACCCATGTCGACCCTTGGAAAGGATTGAAGGTAATACTTGATCCCCAAGGGCTGAAAACTGATGTATGGGAATCATTTAAAAACTCTATGCAATGGTTTCATCCAAATAATCATTAAATGAGCTAGGAAATTCAAACTGGAAATTTAGAATGGCCTATCTGTATATCAGACCAAAGGTACTAGGATCACAACAGAAGTCGTTGGGATTGGGATTTTAAAATTTTTCATCATTTTAATGATATAAATTTTCATTTCCAATGATCTGAGCACTGATACGGTCTGAGGATCTTGCGTAAATTAAACATAATAAAAATATAAAATCAAAAACATACTTTTCTTTATCTAAAGTCATGCTCAATATATGATTTTTGCTGGTAATCACTGCTTGAAGGATCTGAAGAAGAATCCCTCTAGATTATCCACATTCACTTCAAAATACCATAGGAAATTAGATCATTGAATTCTGAATTCTATCATGGAGATCCAAAAAATCCTTCAACGTCTTGATGATCACTACATCGACATACCTTTAATGCAAGGAGATGATCTCGATCAGATCACTTAGATCCAAAGATTATCTCTCTATGGAGTAGTAGAGGAGTGAGAGGATCTGGAAATATCATAGTGAATAGACATTGTGTGAGAGAATCTCTCCTCCCATTTATAGTGGATGGTCAAATACCCAGAAAGGGTTCCCCAACCGCTTTTTATTAAACCTCCATTAAATAATAATTATGACGAACTAAACTATGTCATTTATATTATTTATATTTTATCACAAATATGTAATGTATATTAAATATATTATGTGATAAAACCAAGTCATTTAACATGACTCATCATTCCTGATAATATTAAACAAATCTATAATATTAAAATAATATCCATTAGATTAATATTATTCTTTGTATTTACTTAAATTTTAAATTATTTTAATAAATAAATTCAACACAATTATTCTTTAATTGAATAATAATGAATTTATTTATTATTTGGTGATCAAAGGCTTGGAAAACACTCTGACCCCATGGTGGGTCCCACCATATCTAACTTATATATTCAATAGAATAGTGAAGATTATTGAATATGCTATTATGTGAGACCCTCTAGGCCCTTATCTCAATAGCAGTGAAAGAAATCCACATACCAAGAGTGGAGTATACCAACCCATCAAGGACCCTATATAGATAAGGAATATTCACAAAAATGGAAACCAACATATGAACACGTATTGTGAAATATAATCTATTTATCTTTAAATATCACAGAAAGAAGTATGCACACTTGTGTCATCGTACTTTCTTTCTTTATTATTTGTAGATCTAACTGAGTGTATTTAACTTATGAGCACCTTGGAAAAGTATTTATGAAGTTACTACCATCTTAATCAACCAGGACCAAGATATATATTACTTCCTCAACCTAAAAGTGAAAAATCCTTTCTTGATCATTCAACCAATGTCATACCACCAACGATGTACACAACACAATCTACCTTTCCACAATTTCATTATCATTTATTTTTCCTTCCATAAAATTATGCAATCAAATGGCACACATTAGTAATGATTTCAATTCAGGAGACTGATACATGTGTCCATATATAGGAATGACCAATAAAAACCTAATACATGCGGTGTTCCTATTGGTGGTTTTTTTCACATGATCTCACTACTAGATATCACGAAGTGTGAACTTCATGATAATAAGTCTCAATGCTTGTGATTCCCCAACACCTGGTAGTCATACATCAAGTTTTTCCATTCAATATGTTGTATCTAGACTATATTAAATATATTTAATATTAATTTCATAGTATCCTTAGGTTCTCATTATAGTCTTGGATATGATATAACATTTTGATATGAAAATTAATATATGGAAATTGCCATTATATAATGGACACAAAAATGTCTACACTATAATGGTAGGTGTACATCATGCATAGATCAATGTATACATGATATGGTAATAAAAATTGTTGTTCAAGTTTGGTCTAGGGTTCCCACTATTACAACACTACTTATTTCACTAGATCCAACTTGCTAACGAACCCTATTAGCACTCACATAATAGAGATCATGTTTCTGCTAAGTCACGAGTTTTATTTTTGGATCTTACATGTTTCCACCACATGGTTATTCTATTATGTTCAACCTCACATTATTGAGTAAAACTCTTTAACATATGTAAACCCCAATTTTATATCATTTTTCCACTGTCAAAACCTGACATCTTGGCTGATACTAGTAATAGAATTATCATAATGATAAAACTTTACTTACTAGGTATGATTCCAAGATTTGGAACAAATAGTTTCATTTAATAACTACTTCTTAGCTACCTTATAATCTGCAACATACTTGGTTTTTATAGTTATGGATACCACTAGATTTTATAATATTATCTCACTCATATCGTAAGCTTAACTACGATATTTTATCACACTTATCTAAGGAAGACTAGTTTTTGTCTCCTCAAGACTAAAATATCTTCCTCTCCACATATAAGATTCATATCTTTTGTACTTGACCATGTGAAATTAGATAGTTCTAAATACTTCCCTTTTTTTCTCTTAGAAATAAATTATATTTTCCTACCATAAATTATATGTTGTCAATATCATTTCTTGTATAAATCATGGAATATGTTATTGATCCATCGCTGAGGCATATGGAATTCCACTTACTACTTCAATATCCTCTTATACCCATGCTTGTATTCTTGGAGAGATTTATACCATGTGAAACTACTAACAATACTCTCTCGAATTATTCCAACTTGTATTTTTCAATACCATGTTGGTATATGTACAATTGACTAGGTCCAAGCAGCCATTACATCTACCTCAGTAGTTCCCATTCCCTAGAACTTAGGTTGTTACTTTAAGTCAATATCTGGAGATATTCTTTCATTATGGTATTAACTATTTATAATACTAATAGTTGTTTTCCGTATGTTACCAAAAATATTTTACTTAGAAAATAATGGTGTTCCCACTAACCTCTAGTAGACACATAGAAAATATTCATTCCAAATGAATGCTCAAAGATTTTGTTACTTAATTTAATCCTGAACTAAATTATAGTAACTCACACCCTTTATTGGCATTCTGTGATGTCACCATCCCTTCTAGTTATGTCATATAGACAACTTCCAAGATTGGTGGTATTGACATCCAATTCTCAATAACATGATCATAAAAATTAGCCATGACAAGTAAAATTATAACGAATTTGATCACAATGAATTGGTGTTACCAATTGAGCCTTATTGGGACCACGCTTATACCATCCATGTATTGTGTCACTTGAATACCCACCAAAGTATTAAAAAATATGCCCCTTGTATTTTGATACATGGAATCCATTATTAAATTTTAATCGATCATGTAAATTTTAGATTTTTTTCATATACTAATTATTTGTAGGAATTATTATTCATAATGAATAAAATTTCATTGGCCGTAGTAAATATAAAACCATTTCTATGGTTTCAACCATCCTACGTAGTATGTGTATCTGAAACATTTCTCTTCCATGATCTCTTGTGGAACTTATTCCTATGTCAACTACTTGTGCATCTCCAGCATTGACTCAACCCAATTCAATCTTTGTCGCACTATCTCAAGTAGAGATGTGCACCCTTTTATAGAAATATAGTCTATCACTTGATTATAAACTTTCTATGAAAGGGATTTGATAACTAATTTAGATACACATTTTTTTTTTCTTGATGCAAGTTTGTTTATATCCTAATAAACTCTTTACATATAAACACATGTATTATGACATAATGAATTTATATCATACTATGACTCATATGATATCCATTTTACACTAATGATGACACTTTTTTATGGGATAATACAATTATTTAAAAAGAACATATTGAAATATAATGGATTTTTGTGCAAGTTGAAACATTTATACTACTTATATCATGACTCTGATGTATAAAATATGAGTTTAGAAATTTATCTGTGCAACATTTTTTTGATCAATGATAACATGTAGGACTCATAATCAATCCTTATTATTAGCATCATGGGATTTATGTGAATAAGGTAATGTGAAATTAGGAATCACTTCATGATACATTATATTAATTAATAAATTCTTGGTCAAGATATTCTTCGACATGTCGTCCTAAAGAAAATCATATCTTCTAACCAAGAAAATCTCATAATTAATTTTCATATTCCTTAATTACTCAAAGAAATATTATGAAGTATATTTACCACTAGCTTACCCTTGGCATGTTTCATGCTCTCTCGCTAAACTAATTTTGAGAGCTTTGTGGCATACCTTTATTTCTAAAGGTTTATTTTTCAAAACTAAAGTGATCATATCTTTTATTTATGTTCCATGTGAAATATTTCTTTGACGAACTGTGGCCTCTCACCACAGGGGGGGAGTCTTTGGTGCTGCTCAAAATTTTTATTCCCAGATATGTATCTACCATGGGGAGTAGGAGCGGAAGTAACCCATGCATATGGGTAAAATGGATCCCACCTTTCACGAGGTTAAAGTTGAATGTGGATGGCTCCTGCATTTTTCAAATCATGAGGGGGGGAGGAGGGATCACTAGGGAAAGAAGATGTTCAGTCATCATGGGACTCAATGCTTTCTATGGTCCATGAATTTCATTGGTATCATAGGTTAGGGCCATGAACTCAAGTATTTCTCTTTGAAGTCTCTATAATATTAATATGGAAGAGTTGGAATCTGATTCAAGTGTGTTAATCAGGATCCTCTAGGGAAAAACTAGTTGTACATGGAATCTGATTTTTTTTAAGGTGTAAAAAGTTCATTATACTGGGTATTAATGAAAATCACACATATAGGTAATGGAATTATGCGGTGTATGCCTTGTATAAAAAAGAAAATTCAAGATAATGTATCATTTTTTTATCATCATACTGGATCTTTTCCCTCTGAATGTTTTCTTATTATTAAGGGGGACACACTTGGGCTCCACCATTTCCATCCCCTTAAATTCTGGTTTGTTTGTTTTTTATTTTGATGATAATAAAAAAGGGAATTTTGAGTGACTTAGGAATCATCTTTTCTTATCCTCTTGGAGAATACACTTTATTTATTATAATGTTTATATTAATTTCTTGGTTACTATATTTTGATACACATATGTAATAAGAATATTGTATTTAATACCCTAGTAGTATATCAGTAACATTAGTTGTAATTGATGTATATACACTAAAGAAGAAGAGAATAATTTCTTATTTAATTTAGTTCATTACGATTAAACATCCATAGATTTATTTAATGATATGCAAAACAAATAAAAACCTATTTATTACCACTTTATTTCAAGGACGTTGCGAATGTGTCGTTGGTGTTGGTATTTCCATTGGACTTATCGCCTTGTATTTTAACTTATTCACCATAATAATTAAATATTAATCCATCTTTAATATTCTTATTTCTTGGATAATTTTACCCAAAAGGTATTGAAGAATTTACTATATACTATTCATTTTTTAACCTAAAATGAGACTGGAGTAAATGAGTGAAAATGATATGATAAAGGGATCTGTTGAAACACCGTGATCTATATTTCAATTTATACATGTCTAGTGTAATCATCACCTTATTAATATCTTACATCACTTTATCTTAGGATGTATCTTTGATATGATACAATGTGTTATGTCATTCATATCTCAATGTAGTATCCAAAACAAACATTGGATGTTAATTATATCATTAGGAAATAACCATCATATGCAACATACATGAGTCTTTTGTAAGCATTTTAAACCCTCTATTTCTGAGGTGGCATAATAAGTATAGGGACACCAACACCTTGAATTTTCTATATCATAGTATTATGAAAAATAGTTTGTACTACACATGGAAAATCATGCTAATTTGGACATTTAATTTATCCAATATTTATCGTAGTTTATTTCTGGTATTACTTTACATTTTATACAAAAATAAAATCTAGAATATCATACCTTTTATCTTGATTACCTATTTAAACATTCTTGATTGATTAATTAAATCAATAAATGTATCCCACAATTTTATATAATTCTAGGAACCCTCTGTATTAGAATTTAAATACTCTATCTTTTGAGTATTCTATTGGAAAGTATCCTTAAACTTTCCCTCATAGTCTATAAGCTTTGGTTATTCCACTAATAGAAGAGTTCAAGGTAGTCGTTTGACTGTCCAACAACATTAACTCATGGTTACCTAAATTTTTGAGTGAAGTCCCAGCTTCTAAAATCATAAAATTTATTTTCTCAATGATTGAATCTAAATTTGTAGAAAGATAACTTTGGCTAATTCTTTGTTGCCAACTTTAGTTATGTTAACACATAACTCTCATAAGAACTCCCTAGTAATAAGTGGAACCCTCAAATTTGGATGAAGAGAACCTTGAACACTTGGTTTTGTTCAAATTTGAATGATGGAAGAAATTTAACGACTTAATATTTCTTTTAGTGTTTTTTTGTGTGTTTTTCTCAATGAATGTAATCTGTTTCTATTAATCTTGTCCAATATATGTCATCGTGCTCACAACTAAACATTAATAGTAAAACATTCATCATTTATTTATGAATTTTATTGTTTTATTATTTTATGTATTTCCCGTTCTCATAAAATTTAAAAAATAATAAATTAATGTATAAAGGAAAGAAACTACCTGACTATTCTTGAGCATATATAATTGGTTGATCCATTTAAACTCAATGGATTAACCACAACCTTGGGGTATCATACCTAATTTGTCACTTGACTCATGATGAATATCATCCCCATCCAGTGTATCCACTTATCATATAGAGTACTGCATCATCATGGAAAGTTCTACATATCATCTGGTGTACTGCCTTGTCTTGGCGGAGTCCTTTCCATACATCATATCTCTCAAAAAGTACAAATGTACTCATACATAGGCGAGGGGGACTAAGGGAGGAATATACATCAGATAATGATGAACACACATGCCTTTATGAATTTTTACCAAAAATAAGATGACGTGAAGACCATAAAAAATAATTAATTTTTTACAATCAACGCATGAAATTATAAATAATTTAATAAATAAATCAAACATACACATTAGGAAAGTCGATGCTCAAGACCGGTCAGTGGGTAAAATAAATATGCGATAAAAATTAAATTGAAATAAATTAAAGTACAAGGGTATTTAATTTAATTAAAATAATAAAATAAATTTAAATAATTTAATTATATTTTTTTCCTGAATTAATTAAATTTTAATACCAAAAATTAAATTCATTGATTAATTCAGTTTAATAAAACAATTAAATTAATCTTATTCCTAGGTTTTAAAATTATTAAATTGTAAACCAAAAATTAATATTTTAATTAATTTAATTTGATTATAAAATTAAATTAATTAATTAAATTAATTTTGGTTAACTCGGGTCCTGATAACCTACATAGGCCCAATGTGGGTGACGTTGAATCTGCGCAAACCAGCTTTGGGCCGAGCAAAGCCTGTGTAGGGCCAATCTTGATGAGGAAGGTCCACCCAAACCCATTATGGTCCTGGTAGACCCACCCAAGTCCATTTTGAGCAGTTCTATTCTAGTATAACTTAGGAAGGGTAACCTCATGGGTGGATATTACCACAACTCAGACAATATTGATGTCTTTAGCTGCCCGATCTGGGAGGTCGACATGAGCGTCCATAGAAGGGCAATACTTATTTGATCTAGTTGGGATGCGACAACCAAAGGGTGGGTTATGGAGAGAAAGGTGTTGGCCTTATAAGGAACTATTGCAGAAGGTGTGGTGATGAATGAGGCCATTCTAACCGGTGGTGGACAATGACGATGGGGAAAACCCACCATGATGCTCACGAGGAAGGTATCCAAGGACATGTATATTGACAGAAGGGTAGAATGAACCATGAGAAATATGCAGGGGAGGAAGGAGAGACAGGTGATGAGGTGGGCCGGTTGGAGGTGGCAGCATCACAGAGGAGGTGGTTGGTATAGAATAGGGGTACGTCATCCCAGGTAGCACGCCAGAGAGAAGGGGCACCGACTATCATGGGAGGCATGACTTTCGGTATGTGGGAGATAGCTGATGTGTTTGTGACATGACATTAGAGGAATCTGGTGGTGATCTATGCCTCATTTTGAGCTTCTCCAGCTGCTGGCTCAATAGAAGCAAGGTAGGACCATGTAGGAACGGCTATAGGACAACAACAGGCAACAACAGTCTCTGATTAACAGCACAAGGAAGAGGGCTTCTGGCTGAGGAGGGTTGTGTTGGTGAAGGTGGAGGCTTTATAGGTGGGGTGGGTTTGCTGGAAACCCACCCCATTTATCAAACCATTTTTTTCTCTTTTTGTCTTTTGTGTATAAAAAATGGTCGGACTTCTCATTTTAGTCTCACCTCACCAAAATTATTCATTTTTCTTTATTTTTTCATATTATTTGACAAAAGTTGGTGACTTGTAATTTTTTTTTCCAAATTCTAATAAATTATACTTTTAAAATAACAATACTAATTATTATTATATTAATATAATAATTATTATTATTATTTAATATCCACAATTATGTGGACATAATGGCCATCGACTAGAACTATTCAGGCGACCGGAATCTAGCCAGTACCTGATCTGTAAATTGAAATCGACAAAAAAAAGCACAGGATCATATGTAAATATATCATGTTCATCAAAATTTTAATATCAGCCCATAACTATGAATGATCCATATTTTTTTACAATGGAAATAACTTGTCTATTTTACCTCATATCGAATCACAGTTAGATCCATTGAGACCAATTTGATACCCTCTACTTAATTAAAATGAAAATTAATTTTTCTTTCCTCAGATAATTTACATGATCACTATGATACCAATTAATCGTATCAGGATAGTAGCAGAAGTTATTGGGTATGGGATTTTCAAAATTTTCATATTTGTAGTGACCTAACATTTCATGTTAAATGATTGTATCCCTAGTACGATCCGATGATCTCTTATAAATTAAATATATCACAAAAATAAAATAAAAAATATACCTTTTCCTGATCTGATTCCATGTTTGACATCTACCTATCACCAGTGATCGCTGCTCGAAGGATCTAATGTAGAATCATTCTTGATCTTCCACGCATGTTTTAAAAATCTGTAGAAACATAGATCATCAAATTATGGGTGCTAGCATAGAGATCTGAAAAATCTTTCAACAACCCAATAATCATCGCATCAACATGCCTTCAATGTAAGGAGATGATCTTGATCTGATCACTTGGATCAAGAACTTCTCTCTCTAAAAAGTGGGAGAGGGGAGAGAGTCTCTATAAATATCAAATTTAATAGTCATTGTGCGAGATCATCTCTCCTAGTATTTATATTAGATGCTCAAATACCCAGAAAAGGTTCCCCATCCCCCATTTATTACATTTTCACTAAATAAATAATTATAATGAACTAAACTACATCATAAATATTATTTTTATTTTATCACAAACCGATAATATATATTAAATATATTATATGATAAAACCAAGTCATTTAACTTGACTCTTCATTCCAACAAATATTAAATGAAACTAGAATATTAAAATGATATTTGTTCGATTAATATTATTCCTCATATTTACTTAAATTGTAAACAATTTTAATAAATAAATTTAACCCAGTTATTCTTTACTTGAATAATAATGAATTCATTTATTCTTTGGAAATCAAAGACTTGGAAAACACTTGGACCCTGTGGTGGGGCCCATCATGTCCAATTTACCTTTTCAATAGAATATGGCACATTCTTGAATATGCTATTGTGTGTGACCATCTAGGCCCTTATCTCAATAGCATTGAATAAAATCTAGAGACCAAGAGTGGATTCTAGTAACCCATCAAGGCCCCTGAAGAGATATGTAATAGTCATAGAAACGACAACCAACCAATGGAGAAATATTGTGTAATATAATCTCTTTTTATTTAAATATATCATAAAAGAGGATGCACCCCGTAATCCTACATCAAAAGTGGGGGTTCAAAACCCATTGGCTACAGGGTACTATAGTGTATTGTAGCAGTGGAGGCACTATAGTGGCGGCATGTCACTATAGCGGCGGTAGGGACACTATAGCAGCAGCGGGTACTGTGTGGTACTATAGCAGGTGGGGGTATTGTAGCATAACTATTCACAGAATGGTCCTTTGGAAAAATTTAAGCCTACGGGCCATGTAATGGGATATATGCTCACTAGGCCTTTGGGCTATGTAATGGGTCTCCCTCTACCCAATTTAAAGACGTCTTTGGTTTTCTTTAATAATAAAAATAATGCTTTGACCCCAACCTTTAAAAAAAAAGAGGATGCACACTTATGTCACCGCCCTTTATTGATTTATTATTATTTGATCTAACCAGATGAATTTACCTTCTAACTACCTTGGACAAGGATTTATGAAGGTAATACCATCCTGATAAACTAGACCCATGATATATATTACTTCCTCAACTTGGAAATGAAAAATCATTTCTTGATCGTTCAACCAATGTCATACCACCAATGTTGCGCCCAACATATGATACCTTGACATGATTTCATTATCATGTTTTCACCTTGAATCAAAGTACGTGATCAAATGGAACACAATGGTAATGATCACATGTTAGGATACCAATACACATGTCCATAGATGAGAATAACCAATGAAACCTAAAATATGTGGTGTTCCTACTAGTGGATCTTTCCTCATGATCTCACTACTAGAGATCACCAAGTGAGAAATTCAAGAGAATAACTCTCAATGCTTATAATCCCCCAACACCTAATAGTTAGAAATCAACTATGTCCATTCATTATGATATATCTAGACCATATGACATATATTTAAGATTAATTTCATAGTATCTCAAGGTTCACATTATAGCCAAGGATTTTCTATAACCTTTTGATATGACAATTAATATATGGAAATTTATATTATATAACATACTTACAAATTTATACATGAATATCTCACTATATAAATGATATGGTAATCAAAATTACTATTCAATTTGGGTATAGGGCACCCACAATTACAACACAGATGTCCATGCACCAAATCAATTGGTTGAACAAAACATCCTATCAGAGAAAAATGTATAAAAAATAATAGAATTATCTCATGAAACAAAAAATTTCATTAACTTAACATAATGAAATAAATAAAATCTAATATATAAAATTAAACAAAAGATAAATCTAGGATGAAAAATTCGATGCACAAATTCCAAATAATAAACCCAAAACCAAAAAAATACTTCCCATCTTTATGTGACCTAGGTTTTCTCACTACATCCCATTCCATCTACTATCAGAATAATTCAAGCACCAAATTTAAAAATATCATGACCATGAAAATAAAAGGAAACAATAAGAGTTGAATATTCCCATTGGTATATATAGGGTGTGAGGTGAACATGATCAGTGGGATCTCACTAAGGATTTTTTGAAATTTCTTCCAAATGATGTTTTATTTATGCTATTTTGAATTTATAACATCCCCAACCTAGTTTCCAATTTATCTAGTGACCCAATTCAGGTCGTTATAGGACATCAGACGCACCTCCTCGTATGCTAGAGGCTACTGACTAGTAGCACAATTCTATAGAGAAACGTTGGGGATACTAGACCTGCTTATCATAGTATATCCACAAAAGAAATAATGTCAAAATATATAATAACCATTAGGAACCAATAAATAGTAAAAATATAAAAATATATAACCAAAAACCAAGCTTCACATTCCATAACAATATTAAGAATACTCTCTATATCAATCATTCATACAAATAATTTCATAAAACAAAAACAACCAAAAGAAATCCTAAACACAGAACTGAGTCCAAACCCAATCCTAACATCTTGTGATCCAACCAAACAACCTATTTATGAACCAAATAGTATGTCCATGTCCTGAAAATATACCTAAAAATAAGTAACATCTACTCGGGTTCCCAAGTGTCATGGAAGATTGAGTAGGGTGTGAGTATAACTCAGTAGGACACCACCAACGGTATCTAAAGCAATAAAAAATCTATACAACATTATATATAGAAAACCCTTGTGAAATAAATAAAATAATAAAAAAAGAAAAGTAGATATATCTATGTGTCATAGTTGATCATTTATCAAATAACCATTTTAAACATTTAGTTCTCTAGGGGGAACCAACCAACTAACTATCTCCCGTCATATTGGAATCCAAATCCATAACATAAGGGGATACACACACTTTTAAACACATAGGTATTCACTAATCATCATTTATCAACATACCCTAAAACCTTAGTCTGATAATCACACCATGACCATATGTTGGGAATCAAAGAGCATCATTCTGAAATCCCAACCATTTATTACATAAAACTTACCTTGAAGGCTCAGTCCAGGTAGTCACACCAAATGTAATTGTTAGGGGCCTAGAGCCTCAATCTGATTCCTTAACCTATATATTATAGGGATGGGGTTTAGATCCTCATTCCAACTCAACCTATGGGAGGATCCTCAGTCCAATACCCCACAAACCACCAATCCATGTGTTCATGCTTCATTAAAAAGAACACATTTACCAAACACAAACCATAACCATTAATCACATTTATCAATTACAATTATAACCCATTGTACATACCCCACTTACAAGGCCTAATCCATGAACACATATACCACTATAACAAACACCCCCTTATGATATATTAACCACTAGACAATAATTAACATAAATTTCATTTCATAATTCAATAATATCACACAATCAAATTACTCAATTAAAAATCATCTTGAATCTGCCCCTTTAAAACACAGGTCTTCCCCACAGAAACTAAACCATAACCCAATGCTTTCTTTTCCATTTATAACCATTTCAAAACAACCATTAAAAATTTTCACAAGAAAGGGGTTGCACCCCCATTTCAAATAATCATTTAAAATCTCATAAGAAATCCCATTTTTAAAATCACATTGAGGTCAACACCTCTTTTGAAAACATTTCCCGCTTTCAAACATCATATCCATAATTTTAAATAATAACCCGATTAAAATCCAAAACACTATATTTAAGCTATTTCAAGATAATAAGGAATTTTAAAAAAATTGACATATAATCAATTCAATTATCCCTTTAAGACAATTCCATGAGACAATTCACTATTCAAAACCCATTCATTTTCATAATTTCCATATCTCAATGTTTACCAACTCCTTTCACCATTTTCAAGGGTTTGTAACACCCCAGAGTTAGCCCTAGGTTTTGTCAAACATCAAAGAAGATCCCAATAGGGTCTTTGTGGTGTCTCCCACCTCAATCTAATGCCCAAATTACTTTACATAATTAAAAAACAATGAAACACAATAATCCAGCACATTCAAACAACCACATACTCATATAAAACATCAAGACTATGGTCAAAAGGTTAAAGACCACATACCAAATTTTCATTGATTAACGCTTGATTAAACTATACCCTTGATTATAACTCAAACACCCATTAAATATCCAACTTCAAATCTTTCATAAAATTGAGGTTATTAGGGATTTATAAGAAGAGGAGAAATTCTAAAATCCCTAATCTAGAAAAAGGAAGGAATATGAGTGTTAGACACACTTGTATCTTCTATTTACACCCAAACTCACTCTAAAAGCCTAATAATTGAAGGAGAATCATTTCTTGGAAGTCATGGAGGGTTTGATTTGTCACCCAAGCTGTTGGATGAGGAATAGGGATGAAAATAGGGTAAAAACACTTAAATCCTGAGAGGGAAAAATGGAATTTAAGGTCTGCATAGTTTGGCCTCACGGTTGAACAAACCATGAAACAACTGTATGAATGCCTCTATCTAAGAGGGTCTAAGTTTCATGGTTTTCTAGAAGCACCTACATGGTTTGGAAAACCATGAAGTAACCGTGCGCTAGCCTCTGTCTGAAAGGGTCCCCAAGCTGCACAGATTCTTGGTCTAGGTGCACAGTTTGTAATAACCATGCGCCAACCATGTGTTGCACAGTTTTTGGACTCTTTTCTCGTCCTTTAATGTCCCAAACAACTACGATACCCCCAAAAACTCCTCATACACTTAAAAACTACTTCATTAGCCAAAAAAAATAATTTTAACTAAAATTTAGACAATGACATACCTTTATGAAAGGTTAGGATCTTACAGAATTGTAATAGAAAATATGTTTTTATAAGAAATCATAATAAAAAAAATCACATTAAATTTTCCCTTCTTTACAAAAACATTCTTTTAAATTTGTAAAACAAGATAAACAATCCATTTGAAATATTTCTTTAAAATCTGATGAAACCCTTTAAAAATTAATTCTTTCCTTGGATACACTTTTTGAAACAATTTTCCAAATATTTATTTGAAAAAAAGCTTTCACATGATTAAAAATTCTATAAAAATAAACACACCTAAATAAGACATCATTTCATTGACAAAATAAAATCAAGAAAACTAGTGATCAATTAAAAATGGCATACAAGCTAATTGAAATAGGAAAAAAATAGGTAAATGAGATAGCATATGTAATTCTATAGAAAACACTAGGTATCATGGGCAACACTCTAGTTCCTAAGGTGAGTCTATCATAGAAATACTAAAACATGGGACCAACTGGTAGCATATGTTATGTCCTAAAATATCACAAGTCACCCAACTAGCCTATACCAATATCATTAGGATGCACTCCCCACTAGCTCAGACATATAGCACAAATAGGGGGACACTAGTAGCATGTTTACTAACTTGTGTGGCATAAATATGTACCCCAATCTTAGAATAAAGTTCCAATGAATATAATCAAAATGATATGAGAAAAAATCAGATCGTATAGTCAATGAATCAATAAAAAATAATTAAAAATCTCACCTCACCTCTAACACCCTCGCAAGAAATAACCCTTTTCACATGCATCACAAATTGATAATAAGAATTTTTCCCTTAGGTAAAAATATATACCAAACATAATATATGATTAGGGTCTCAAGAGGGTCACATGCACACATAATGCTACAAACCAATTTAAAATTACAAAAAGGCCTTCTTTAAAACCAACTCAAAATATCGATACATTTACCATCATTGAAACTCATTTTCAAAACATACTTTAAAATTAACTATGTAAACCTATTCCCAAAATCATTTAAAGAAAATATTTTTTTCCTTCGTGTCATTTGAAAATCCATCACACATTTTTACTCTTTAAAGAACACACTTTATCCATTTATAGAACTAAATGGGATCAAATAATTTTGGTTGGGATTTATTTTTCAAATAAAACCATATAAACATTTTCACAATCAATTTTCATCCAAAAATAACTTTAGAATTTATAAAAAAAATTTAAACACCCTTTGAAGACTATAAACCTTTGAACACCTTTTTATTCCAAGTTATAAATCACTTTAGGACATTTATAAAACCCATTGTAGCTATCACGTATAGATATAACTTAAAAATAATAATTCTAATATAACAAAGAACGTAATGAAATGCTAATTAAAGTATGTACACAAAAACATGTACCTTATTTCAAGTGGTAATCCTTAATAAGTCACTTTCCATGAAAAGGGATCCAACGAGCAAGAGGAAAACCCCTAAAATCCTCAAAACACCCAAAATCCTAAATTAGGACCACCCTTAAACCGTAATATTGGCCCAACATACCATAGGGTTTCAAGGAAGAAGTGAAACCAAGGAAAAATGGGAGAAAGTTGAAGGAATAATAGGAATAATGGAGGCACATGCCTCAATATATCCACTTGTAATTAAAGCTTGGAGGCTCAAATATGGAGGAAGGGAGGGAGAGATCCCCTCATGCACACTATGAACCAGTCAAATGAAGAGGAGAAGAAAAGAAAGGGTAAACCCTTTAAATAAAAACACATGGAAAAATGGAAACTCAAAATTTTAACACTTAGGAAGCCTATACAATTTGGCCATATGGTTTATTAAAGTGTGTGCCAACCATGTGGGCTCCACTGGAGACGCACTACACACATGCACAGTTTGGCTGCATAGTTAGGTAAATTGTGCATAAAACATGTGAAATTCCTCTTAAATAAACTACATCTCTCCTGCACACTTGTCACATGACTTACCTAATTGTGTGGGAAAATCATGTAGCGCATCGAAAATATACAAATTTCTAAATCAAATCATAAAAATTCCCAAAAACTTTATGCATCACAAAGTTAATTATTATAAAGATTATAATTGTGATACAAGGTGTTATAATCTCCCTTTCATTCTACATTCTATTCCAATAAAGTATTCGATCAAATAAGAGGTGGAATTTATAGAGATACAAAAATACCCCACCAAGGGAGGTGGGCCTAACTAAAGGAATCCTAAGGAAGGAGGTCCACTTATCATGAAACAACCACACAAAAATAGTGGGATAAATCCATAAGCAATGACAAAAATCTCAGAACATTAAATCACTATAATCACTATAATGAGTCCAAAAGGAAAAAAAATACCTAACATAGGTAACCCCACCATTATATAATTAATTTAAAATAGCGATATAGAAAATAGAAAATACAACTTTTCTAAGTGTGAACAACCATTTAGAACACCTAAACAACCACAAAAGAAGGTTGATCCACAATTCCATTAAACACACCTAACTAAGACTTTAAATAAAACCATCCAATAGAATACCTAATAACAAAACAACATGGGTTCATAACCCAAGTCACGACACCCCCATAGGATCAACCAGTACCCCAAACCAAAAAAGCATCCCACAATAACCCCAATAAAACAAGGTTAACACCCTCGAGTGCTCAATCAATTAAAAATATGATTGATCTTAGCTACCCAGGAATGAACCAAAGGGTAATCTATATTCCATCTATCAAAAATCCAACCTTAACACATCTAATCACATAAACCTTATGAGAAAAACCCAAAAATACAAGGAATACACCCAAAACTAAAACCTATCACTAACCATAAAGAACATACCATATAAATTCAAAATTTTTAATCATTTACAAATACACCAAACATAATTCAAAAAAAATAGACACCCTAAATATATAATTAAACCCGATACTTCTTCTTTTAATAATCCATCTTACAAAACCTTAGAAGGTGAATCAGTAAGCCACAATAGAGATAGTCCCTCAATGATTTTGACCAAGATGGATTAGAATTCCTAGGGGATCTACACTAGAATCATATAAGATTCCTCTTCCTTCTATGAAAATAATGAATTCATTCAAATAACCCTTTTCAGATTAAGCTTGACCAACCATTACTTCCCATCAAATAAAACAATTTCACTTAAATTAACCAAAGTTAGAGCATAACTCATCACAGGTATCCTGACCAGTGAAACTTCTAATGACATGGCCTTTTCAACTACCTCCTAATAAGTGGTTAAGATAAATTCAACAACGATATCTCCAAGTTCTGGGAAAATAACACTTTCAAAGTAATTATCTCTTAATTAATAATTATTGGTGATATCTTTAGAAAATAATACTAGCTCTAACAAATGTTTGACACACTTTTTCAGTAATCCCTTTCCTCGATGAAGGCTCATAAACTCAATGTCCTTGTCTATCTTCACTTATTCAATATATTTCCATTTAATAAAGGATACAGGGAAAAAATTACCAAGAAATTCTCTCATGTAGGTGAGAAGATACCACAATCACCCATTATACTTGGATGGGTATCTCAGATAGAGCGATAAAGGCCTTCATTGTCACAAACCCACCTAGTTCGACCCTGATTTGGTCACCCAAGTCAATTTGTGGCAAGGCTCAAACAACATTTCTGATCCCCATAGGCTTGAAACTAGTGTCGGGCATCATCAAAGTAACCAACGGAACAATTTCACCCAATATAAATGATTAAATGAAACCAGGGAAAGACAAATAGAACAACCCAACATATATATATAAATAACCAAAATGAACATCATCTATACAAAAGATGAGAAAATAGAACAAAATAATACAACCAAAACCAAACTAAAACCAAACAACACAATATATCCATGTGACCCTCAGGTTCACTCTCCAATACCAAAACCAACCATCACCCAAAGTGAAAAAAACCAAGTTAATACCTACACCACATGATAAAAACAAGAAATAACTATATGAGTTAGTATTAAAACTCTGTAGGAATGCCCGAACAAATCAATTCTCAATGCACTTCATTTAAATAAAAGAAACATCAACTTTAATTTTGAAATAAAATATATGAAAGTAATATTTTTCACAAATTTTTCACTTTAAATCAAACACGGTCCCTTTTCCTTTTTACAAATTTAAACCGCACTCTTTTCCAAGTAGGAACCATATCAATTTTAAAAAGGTAACAATATATTTATAATAGAGAAAAATTATCAAACATTTCTAAAACCTTTTTCCATAAACACTTGAAAACATTTTATCATTCTTGGCATAAAGCCACACTGATCAAGAAGTAAGAACAAAAATTTTACAACAAGGAAAATGGTAAAATATCACATAAGAGAATCTAACCAATAGTGAATCACAATCATTCTCTATAGAAAACTAATTTACAATAGACATGGGTGAACCTAGGATCCCATGAATAATCCAGAACATACTAATACAAGTTGAATCATTCTGGAAAGCATGACTCACTCGATGAAATCAATAAATCCCTCACATTCTCAACCATACCCTATATTGTACTGACCGAGGGGAATTATCATATAGAAATAAAACTCAATATATCCCCCTGCTAAGGGACACTGGCTAGTGTGTAAACTAAGCCAGTACAACAATCATTCTCATAGAATTCACTCTCTATTATAGGTTCCCAAGTAAAGATGTAAAATAGTTTGAGCCAATAGATTCCAACCAAGCATCCAATTACATACACATACATAATAAAAATTCACACAACATACATCCCCTAAGTCACCCCAAGGATCAATCTATTTCTATTAAAATATATATATTGAAGGATTCCACATTGAGGATCTATCATTATACTCAAAATAAATGGTTCACGAGGAGTCCACAATAAGAAAAACCCACTCATTCACATAAACGGATAATTAGTATTCCATAATTAAGATATCCTATGCATTTAATATAAAAAAAATAAATAGAATTACCCAAATAGAGTTTACATGATAAACATTTTCACCAACTTTACAAAGTGCTAAACGGGCCTCAAGCATCCTTTTTCAAAGAATAAAACCTACCTTTCAGAAAGGGTAAAAACACCATTCTCAATTCACAACCATTTATATGAAATTTAATTTAAACACTATCATCATATTTTCAAAATAAATCCAATTTTATAAAAGTTTCCAAATGATCCACATATATCCAACACATGCCAACCCATTTTCAAAATCCAAATACGTTCTACTTTCCAACTCAAAACCACTTGGAAAATCCATTAAAGAAACCCAAATAATTATTTCACATGTCACAAATATATTTTCAAAGTCAAGACATGCTTTAAATATCATAAATTTCTCACAAAGGCTAACTAGGTATTTCAGCAAACACTTGGTGTGCAATATTCAACGAAACAATGCTATATAACACGAAATAAAGAAGAAATCACAACTTTTTACACCCAAAAAATGTTCCAAGGGTCAAAAATAAATATTTATCATATAAAGAAGGTGAAAAAATTAATAAAAAAATGTTAAATTTAATGTCAAGTATAATGGGAAACCTACCTCAAAGTCAGGGCGCTTCAACAACGCACACCCAAAACCACCATACAAAGGATCCAAGATCCACAGTCAACCAAGAAAAATGTTAAAAATAAAAAAACCAACATAAACCAAGGGGAAATAAGAACCCTGGGTCCACATTACCATGGGAGAATAAAAAAAATAAATTGGAAGGAGAAGGAAGAGGGATAAGAAGAGAGGAGATTGCCTTGAAAAATCACACTTAACCCTCGAAGAAATAAATATATCTACACCAAGGGAGGAATGAGGAGGCTTGAAGAAACAATAAGTGGATCTCCTAGGGTTGTATGAACTAAAGGAAAAAATGGGTAGATTTAGGGTTAAAATCCCAAAAGGGTATAAATGGAATTTTAAAAAAATTAAGATATAGGAATCTTTCACGATTTGGCCACACAGTTTGGTAAAACATGCACCAACAATGTGAGATAGTTTTTCATTAAGAAAGATCCTACCTGAATACTTACCACACAGTTTTTATAACCGTGTGAAGGTCGTGCGCCCTTAACCAGAAGCATTCTACGGCCTGTATGGTTTCCTGGATCATGTTGCATGGTTTCATATAACTATGAGAAAACCATGTTACACCTACTATAAAGACAAAAAAATAAAAATTTTAACTAAATTTTCCATAATAAACTAAGTAATAAACTTATAACCAAAGATAAATAAAATATCACCTCAAAATTCAAACCCTTCACACCCAAAACTTGAGAGAAAAACTGAGATCCAAAAAATTAATCGGATCCAAGCATGAAAACAAAAACCTGGGTGTGACAATTCTCCCCACCATAATTCATTACACACCTAGAAAGCCACAAAAATTTATAGTTGATAAATCAAAGAAAAATATTTCCAAAAAAGTATGATCCAACCTCTCAAACCAAGATCACCTCAACCGCCAAACCGAACTCATACCTCTTACTCAAAATGATCCAACAATCCAAGACCACTTCATGAAACACGACAGAATGATTGAACCACATTTCTATAAATGATAAATGTTTCTACCAAATGAATATGAACCTAAAATTAGATAAATTAAAATGAAAAATCCCATTTCTAATCCAACATTGGAACCACACTAGATTATCAACACGGGAGGTCTGAACAGACTCCCCACTATAAGAAATCAACTAACACCAGTCAAAACTAGAAGAAACTACAATGAGACCTGTGGTGGGTCTCCCCATCATTGTTGTAAAGACCCATAAATTTCAAGGAAATTTTTTTCTCTATTTTCTTTGGAATTTTACAAGAGTTCAGTTTCTGACAGCACCTGATTCCGAGGCCCGGTGTGCCCGGAATCATTTTCCGAAGTTTGGCTCGGGTACGTTCAGTGAACGGACGAGCGGGTTTTTCTATCTTTTGAACTGGTGCCCGGAATCAAATTCTGAGGGCACCGATGAAATCGCAGCACCGGTATTTTCATAGAAACACCACTTCTGGAGTTGCGTTTGCTCGGTTGTGGTTTTTAATTTTTGGGCTTAAAGTTAAGAAATAAAATAAATTGTTCGACAAACTTTATTTTATTTCACATAAGCCACTTGGAAGCTACTTGAAGCCACTAAAAGGCGGCTTAATCTGAGTTGATCCGGATAGGATGCTATCCAAAAATATCCTACCCCCTTGGTAAGATATTTGTGAGGTGGGGCCCACATGAGCCCCGCCGTTTCTTTTCCTCTAAGTAACGCACCCGCGAAAACCCGTCATTATGAAAGTCAACTGACGCGTTTTCTTAAATTCTTAACGCACCATTTAATTGGGCGGTTTTATTCGTGAATTAAATGGGCGGTTTCTTTCGTTGAATTAATTCTATGAATTAATGGGTCGTTACCTACCTCGTATTCATTTATTGGCGTAATAATAAAATAAGACCAACACGACGTTAGAGGATTAGACCTTGAGAGGTTTTTGGCAGAGGTTCTTGTGCCTTCACCCCTCTTCGCGAAGAACGCGAAGAACGTGAAGAATGCGAAAAATGATGGCCTCCGACGAAGAACGCCTAACCCGCGGAAATCGACGACAAGACGCCGTGTGCCGCGACGCCGATGTTTCCTCTCCCGCGACGTTCTTCGGCGACGTTCTTTAATCCGCAACAAAAACCTTCGATCATCTGTTGAGGTGAGGGTTTCATATTTTCTTTTAAATTTTCTTTTGTGGTCATTAACTCAAGAATGATTTAATTATTTTTTAATTAAATCTTTTGTTCTTGAACCTCGGAGTTCGTCGACGCGACACCCTTCCGCGACGACGCGACGATCCCCTCCTTCCGCGACGATCAATCCGCGAAGGACCCACGCGTGCGACTTGACGAGGTAGGGATTTTTTTGTGGAAATGCCCTTATTCCTGTGAACGTTTCTTTAAAATTAAAGAACCATTTTCAAATGAACAATTTTAATTTATTAAAATTGTTGATGCATGTGTTGAATTATTTTCTCCCGTTGTTGTTAACTAACGCGGAGGGTGCGGGCCAAACGAACACGGCCCGACAACCCTCCATCATTCTTCGTGGTTGTACGGATTTGGCGGGCGAAGACAAAACATGACGCAACGGAAATTTGTTGATTCCGCAGTGAAGAACGGAACCCGGGAGGAACACCGGTGCAGACAGGAAGGAAAACGGACAACCGGAGCAACTCCGGTGGCCCGCAGAAGATTCCAGCGGCGAGGGTCGCCGGCGCGGCGGTGCCGGCGGCCGGAGATGGCGGCGCCCGGACGCGCCACCGGACGAGTCCGCTGCGGGTGAAGCCGCGTTCGTTGCTCCAGCGCGGCCCCAACGCGGGGCCGCGACATCTCCAGACCATGGGGGCAGCACCCCGCGGCGCTCGGCCACTCGGCCGCTCGGCCGTACCGAGCCAGGCCGGTCTGATAGGCCGGGCCGCTCCCTGGCCGGACCGGACCGGGTCGGGTCGACCCGGTTCGGCCGACCCCGGGGGGGGGGGGGGGGGGGGGGGGGGTCGGCCCTGGCCCGGACCCCCCTTCTTCAGACCGTTTTCGATCAAATGACCGTAACTTGAGCTACGGGCCTCCGAATGACGCGCCGTCAGTGGCAACGCGATCCTTGGATCGAGACGGTCGTTTCGGTATATTTCACTCAAGGTTTCGGAATACTTTGGGTTCAGTCGGGTTGGTTCGTACACGAAACCAACCGGGCCCTCGGAGCGGAAACGCTCATATCTTGAGCTACGAACGTCCGATTGACGTGCCGTCAACTTTGTTGAATTCCTCTAAGTGAGTCGGATCTTTTGGCTCACTCCGCCCGAGGTTTGGACGTAGGTGGAGTACGGTCGGGTTGGTTTTTCCTTAAAAACCAACGGGGCCCCTGGGACGAAAAAGCCAATAACTCTCAGACCGGGCGTCCGATTGACGCGCCGTCTGCGACGTTGAGTTCCTGTTGTCAATACAGAACTTTTGGATACATCAACTTCGGACTTTGTGTCAGTTGATGTATCAGACTCTCTGCTCGTGGAGCGGACCCTCCTGAACGAGCTTGCTGTGTGCGGGAACCCTAGAGCTGGCTGTGACTGCTACTTCGACAGCGACGACTGTGCAGAGATCCTCGGTGGATTGCAGCGATGACTGTGCAGAGATCCTCAGTGGACTGCGGCGACGACTGTGCAGAGATCCTCAGTGGACTGCGATGACTACCGCACTCAGAGATCCTTTGTGGATCAGTGCTACAGGTCCTGTGTGGGACCGATCCTGTGTGGGTCTGATCCTGTGTGGGTCAGCGCTCAGCGGTTCTGTGTGAGCCAGCGCCTACAGGTCCTGTGTGGGCCCGATCCTGTTTGGGTCTTTGCGGGGGTTAGTACCTATCGATCCTTTGTGGGTCCGATGACTTAGATGGATCAGTGATCATCTTTATCGTCATCCGAAGAAGTATACTTGTGTGAGCTGAATCTTCTGTTACTCTCCTTTGTGGAATGTGTTGAGCTATCCTGTGTGGATTTACTGTTTACTCACCTTTGTGGATTGTGTTGTGCTATCCTGTGTAGGTTTACTGTTTACTCTCCTTTGTGGATTGTGTTGAGTTATCCTATGTGGATTACTGTTTACTCTCCTTTGTGGATTGTGTTATGCTATCCTGTGTGGGTATACGTTTTCTTTCCTGTGTGGACTGGGTTGTGCTTGGGCTCGGACGTTGGAGCCGAACGAGAATTGATGACTTGGTATATGTATGGGCGTATACCTAAGTAGTGTCGGTTTTTACTTTGTGATTGTATCTTTCTGTTGTGGTTTATCCTTTGTAGATTTCGAGAGACCTTCGGGGGGTCTCAGGGTCCCTACTGAGTAGCTTATACTCACCCCTGCACGGGCTATGCCCGCACTACATTGTATTGGTTGCAGACGACGGACAGCGCTGATCGTGGTGGAGGCTTGCGGAGCAGGACGGTACCTGGAGGTGGACCACTGGGCGGGACGTACACGGAGCGGTCAGGTGGACCGAGGAGCAGTGGAGGCTATCTGTACCCACCCTTCAGGTGGGACTTCCAGAGGAAGGCTTGGCGCTGTGGCTTTTCTTTTCAGTTGCTGTTTTCCCCTTTCAGTTGTACTTTACAGTTGGGCTTGTATTTCCGGCCCCGTTTACTTTTAGCACAGCTTGTTACAGTTTTTACTTAGTGTTTACTTTTCCGCTTGCTAACTCTGTGGTGCTTGTTTACTTTTCAAAGGCAATGCCTTCCCTTTTTCCGAGATTTACGCCTTGGTGCTAGTCTCCAGCCCCTGGCCTATGGAAGGCGGGCTTGGGGTAGTCACGGCACGGGCCCCGAGGACGGTTCGTGACAAATTGGTATCATAGGTGGTCGGTTCTACCGCAGACTCTGATCCTCTTCTATGTGAAGCAATAGTGTTTAGCGTATTGGGTGTGGTTATCAGTCCAGGGAGCCTAGTGTTGGTGCGGCGGCCGACGTATCTGTACACCATGACCCTGACTCCTTATTTCCGACTTAATGCACGAAAACATTGATTGCATGTGTGTTTCAAGTTTTCTTTGTGATTACTTGTGTCAGCTCACCAGGTATACTATTCTGACCGTGGTGCACTTGTTTCCTTTTCAGGATGGCCCGACGACAGAAACCGGCTAGGGTTTCGAGAGTAGAGCGTGACGACAGCCCGCCGAGCGACGATGCCTCGGTACAGGGCTCGTTGACAGCAGAGGCACCGGCGGTACCTTTACCCGCCGAGCCCCCGATGCTTCCAGCGCCGATCGCTGACGATGCACGACGCCTCGGAGCTCTGCACGAGTTCCAACACCAGCGACCACCAAGGTTTCGTGGGGAGACGGACCCCCAGGCAGCCGAGGACTGGCTGGAGGTGGTCGTTCGAGTTTTCAGGCTATTGAGGACACCAGCAGACCTCATGGTGATCCTCGCGGCGAGCCTACTGCACGCAGCAGCAGGACGATGATGGAGCTTGATTCTCCAGGTGCACGATCAGGCCTCTCTCATCTGGACGGACTTCGAGAGCCTCTTCCGCTCAGAGTTCGTCCCGGCCACCCTCCGTGCGGTGCGCATTCAGGAGCTTCTTCAGCTGCGGCAGGGCAGCTTGACGGTCGCCCCGTACGCGGCGAGGTTTACCGATCTTTCTCGCTACTCGACAGACATGGTACGGGACCCCTTCTTCCGGGCCCGGACCTTTGAGCAGGGTTTGAGACACGAGATCAGGGCATCGCTGATCTCCCTTAGCATCCCGACCCAGGAAGGAGTACTGGAGAGAGCCCTTCTGATCGAGAGATTTCTGGCTGAGTCCACAATGAGACCTACCGCAGGGCGGCAGGTAGTAGAGTCTTCGGCAGCTGGTAGCCGACGGATGACTCAGGGTTCCAGGTAGACCAGACCTTTCGGCAGACGACCTCGGGACATTGGCTCAGCAGTGCGGGCCACACAGCGCGGAGCCATTCTTCCGAGAGGCAGGCAGTGCTACGCGTGTGGCGGTCAGGGCCACATGGCTCGTGACTGCCCGACCCGCCGTACCGAGGAGCAGCAGACGGTGGAGGGGCCACCCAGGCAGAGGCAGAGGGTTGACCGTGGCGGTCCGCAGGGAGGAGGCGGACGAGGCAGAGGATCTGGCCGAGCAGCAGGTGGTGGGAAACGCTTTGAGGCTCTGCCACCACCACCACCACGAGTTCCGCCCCGACCACAGGGAGCTGGTGGGCAGAGACAGACACAGCTCCAGGCAGTGGAGGCCTACGACCACGGCACACCAGAGATGATTCGAGGTACGATCTGTGTCTATTCCACCCTTGCTGCAGTTCTTATAGAAACATGAGCGAGTCACTCTTTCATAGCCGCTGCCCTTGTTCGGAGCTCGGAGATTCCGATAGAGCCGTTGGCTCGATCCTTACGGCTAGAGACTCCAACGGAAGCAGACTCGATGATTACGCACTGGTGCCGGTAGTGTGAGCTTACTCTAGGAGGCGAGAGCTTCGGCTGGGATCTTCTTGTAGCAGCGTCGAGGCCTTACGACGTCATCTTGGGCATGGATTGGTTATCTACGGTCCATGCACAGATTGACTGCATTAGGCGTAATGTGCGATGTGTGTGCACCGACGGGAGTAGGTTCACCTTCACTGGAGAGAAGGGAGCCTTAGCATCACAGGATGGACTCCCACAGAGGAGAGGACATCCCATCACTCATCAGTTGGCTAGCCTCATCCTAGGAGCGGTGGACGTGCAGAGTCCTAGTTTTCCTACAGTGGTGGATCAGTATGTGGACGTCTTCCCCGACGATGTTCCAGGGCTACCTCCCCACAGAGAGGTAGACTTTTATATTGATCTGTACCCCGAGACAGCCTCGATATCCACTCCAGCATATCGGATGGCCCCCGCTGAGCTTCGAGAGCTGCGGGTATAGTTGGAGGACTTGCAGGGCAAGGGGTCCATCCGATCCAGCGTTTCACCCTGGGCTTCCCCGATTTTGTTCGCCAAGAAGGCGGACGGGAGCTTGTGACTGTGTGTCGACTATCGTCGCCTGAACTAGGTGACAGTGAGGAACAAGTATCCGCTACCGAGGATTGATGACCTCTTCGATCAGCTCAAGGGAGCACGGTGGTTCTTGAAGATAGACCTCAGGTCAGGCTATCATCATCTCAGAGTTCGAGACGAGGACGTGTAGAAGACGACCTTCAGGTGTCGATATGGCCACTATGAGTTCTTGGTTATGCCTTTCAGCATAACCAACACTCCAGCAGTGTTCATGAGCCTCATGAACAGGATCTTCCAGCCATACCTCGATCGATTTGTTATGGTCTTCATTGACGACATTTTGGTGTACTCGACCACGGAGGAGGAGTATGCCTACCACTTGCGGGTTGTACTAGACACACTCCGAGAGCACCAGCTTTATGGAAAGCTCTCGAAGTGCCAGTTCTGGTTACTTGAGGTCCACTTCTTGGGGCGCGTCATTTCTGAGGCGGGAGTTGCAGTGGATCCCGTGAAGATCGAGACAGTGCTTGCTTGGGATCCACCCAGGAGTGTGACGGAGGTGCGGAGTTTCTTGGGTCTATCTGGATACTATCGGAGATTCGTTCTGGACTTCTCTAGAGTTGCGGTGCCACTCTCAACATTGACGAAGAAGGGGAAACCCTTCGTGTGGTCAGACAGATGTCAGCTGAGCGTCCAGGAGCTGAGACAGAGATTGACCAGCGCACCTATCTTGAGATTGCCTGAGGAGAGAGTTGGATACGTAGTCTACTGCGATGCATCGGGGACCGGACTCGGATGTGTCCTGATGTAGGAGCGGGCAGTGATCGCCTAAGGATCACATCAGTTGAGGCCGCATGAGCAGAACTACGCTACCCATGACATGGAGTTAGCAACAGTGGTCTTCGCTCTGAAGACATGGCGGAACTATCTGATCGGCGAGCGATTTACAGTCTTTTTTGATCACCAGAGTCTCAGGTACATCTTCTCTCAGAAGGACCTGAACCTGAGACAACGACGATGGATCGAGTTCCTCCAGGACTATGACTTTGAGATAGTCTATACTCCTGGGAAGGGGAATGTGGTAGCCGATGCCCTCAGTAGGAGGACGGGCATCCAGCTACTTGAGGAGGTGACAGAGCAGCTAGCCGCTTTGCAGATATCCTTCATGGATAGAGACGGAGCAACCTTTCTTCAGTCTCTCACCTTCTCTCCTCCACTTCTACAGCGGGTCAGAGAGGCTCAGTATGGGGACGTTGACTGTGAGACACGGCATGCACTGATATCCTCAGGACTGGCACCCAATGGTTTCTCCCTAGGAGCAGATCACGAAGTCCTTTTTAGAGAACGTACCTTGGTACCAGTCACTTTATGAGAGGAGATGCTAAGAGATTTTCACACTTCTCTTTTAGCGGTACATCCTGGAGTGGAGAAGATGTACCAGGATCTTAGACGATAGCACTGGTGGCCAGGCATGAAGAAGGCTATGGCAGAGTTCGTTTCACGGTGCCTCACCTGACAGCAGGTGAAAGTAGAGCATCAGGTACCAACAGGCTTGGTACAGCCCTTGGAGGTCCCGGAGTGGAAATGGGATGGGATATCTATGGACTTCGTGACTGGACTTCCACGCACTTCCAGAGTTCACGACTCCATTTGGGTGATTTTTTACCGACTCACCAAGTCGGCACACTTCTTACCCATCCGAGAGCAGGGCTCAGTGGAGAGCTTGGGGCGTCTCTACATTCAGGAAATTGTATGGCTTCACGGTATGCCATCGTCTATCGTCTCCGATTGGGACGCTCGCTTTACTTCCCGGCTTTGGAAGGGGTTGCAGGAGGCGTTCGGGACGCGGCTACATCTGATCACCGCCTTTCACCCTCAGACGGATGGTCAGGTGGAGAGGACCATTCAGACTCTCGAGGACATTCTTCGCGCATGTGTCCTCGACTTTGGTCGCAGCTGGGAGGACCACCTACCCTTGGTGGAGTTCGCGCACAACAACAGCTACCACTCCTCCATCGGGATGGCACCATACGAGGCGTTGTACGACAGACCTTGCAGATCTCCTTTGTGCTGGACAGACCCTAGGGAGTCAGCACTCGTGGGACTAGAGATGGTTCGCGCCATGACAGAGAAGGTCCAGGTCATCCAGGAGCAGATGAGGACAGCTCAGAGCTGGCAGAAGTCATATGCTGACAGGAGGTGGAGGCCACTAGAGTTCGAGGATGGCGACCATGTCTTCTTTCGTGTCTCACCTCGACATGGATTACGGAGATTTGGCCGAGGCGGAAAGTTTTCTCCACGCTTCATCGGACCTTTCTAGGTCCTCGGCAGGATTGGCGAGGTGGCTTATCGCCTGGCTCTGCCACCTCAGTTGCACCGGGTGCACGATGTCTTCCACGTATCTCAGCTGAGGAGATACGTGCACGACCCGACGCACATCATTGACCATGGGGAGCTAGATGTGGATGATGGGGTGACTTTTACGGAGGTCCTGGTGGAGATAGAGGATCGACAGGAGCGGGTCCTACGTGGGTGATCGATTCCTCTTGTCCGCATCAGATGGAAGCACGGGAACCTCCAGGAGAGCACATGGGAGCGGGAGGCTCAGATGGGTGCTCAGTACCCACATTTGTTTCCCAAGTTTATGATGTATCTTTACAGGGATGTAAATCCCTGAGGTGGGAGTAATGTAAAGACCCGTAAATTTCAAGGAAATTCTTTTCTCAATTTTCTTTTGAATTTTACAAGAGCACAGTTTTTGACGGCACCTGATTCCGAGACCCGGTGTGCCCGGAATCATTTTCCGAAGTTTGGCTCGGGTACGTTCAGTGAACGGATGAGCAGGTTTTTCTAACTTTTGAACAGGTGCCCGGAATCGAATTCTGAGGGCACCGATGAAATTGCAGCGCCATTATTTTCTTAGAAACTCCTCTTCCGGAGTTGCGTTTGCTCGGTTGTGGTTTTTAATTTTTGGGCTTAAAGTTAAGAAATAAAATAAATTGTTCGACAAACTTTATTTTATTTCACATAAGCCACTTGGAAGCCACTTGAAGCCACTTAAAGGCGGATTAAGATGAGTTTATTCGGATAGGATGCTATCCAGAAATATCCTACCCCCTTGGTAGGATATTTGTGAGGTGGGGCCCGCACGAGCCCTGCCGTTTTTTTTCCGCTAAGTAACACACCCGCGAAAACCCATCATTATGAAAGTCAACTGACACGTTTTCTTAAATTCTTAACGCACCATTTAATTGGGCGGTTTTATTCGTGAATTAAATGGGCAGTTTCTTCCGTTGAATTAATTCTACGAATTAATGGGTCGTTACCTACCTCGTATTCGTTTGTTGGCGTAATAATAAAATAAGACCAACACGACGTAGGAGGATTACACCTTGAGAGGTTTTTGGCAGAGGTTCTTGTGTCTTCACCCCTCTTCGCGAAGAACGCGAAGAACGCGAAGAATGCCGGCCTCCGACGAAGAACGCCGAACCCGCGGAAATCGACGACGCGACGCTGTGTGCCGCGACGCCGACGTTTCCTCTCCCGCAACGTTCTTCAGCGACTTTCTTTAATCCTCAACAAAAACGTTTGATCATCCGTTGAGGTGAGGGTTTCAGATTTTCTTTTAAATTTCCTTCGTGGTCATTAACTCAAGAATGATTTAATTATTTTTTAATTAAATCTTTTGTTCTTGAACCTCGCAGTTCGTCGACGTGACACCCTTCCACGATGACGCGACGATCCCCTCCTTCCGCGACGATCAATCCGCGAAGGACCCGCGCGTGCGACTTGACGAGGTTGGGATTTTGTTTTGGAAATTCCCTTATTCCCGTGAACGTTTCTTTAAAATTAAAGAACCGATTTCAAATGAACAATTTTAATTTATTAAAATTGTTGATGCATGTGTTGAATTATTTTCTCCCGTTGTTATTAACTAACGCGGAGGGTGCGGGCCAAACGAACACGGCCCGACAACCCTCCGTCGTTCTTCGTGGTTGTGCGGATTTGGCGGGTGATGAAAAAATGTGACGCAAGGGCAATTTGTTGATTCATCAGTGAAGAACGGAACCCGGGAGGAACACCGGCGCAGACAGGAAGGAAAACGGACCACCAGAGCAACTCCGGTGGCCCGTGGAAGATTCCGGCGGCGCGGGTCACCGGCGCGGTGGCGCCGGCGGCCGGAGGCGGCGGCCAACGGACCCACGACCGCACGGGTCCAGCTCGCCCGCACGGGTCCAGCTCACCCGCACGGGACGCGGCTGAAGCTGCGGCCGTTGCTCCAGCGCGGCCCCAACGCGGGGCCGCGACATCTCCAGACCGCGGGGGCAACACCCCGCGGCGCTCGGCCACTCGGCCGCTCGGCCGAACCGAGCCAGGCCGGTCCGACCGGCCGGGCCGCGCCCTGGACGGACCGGACTGGGTCAGACCGGGTCGGGGAGACCCGATTCGGCCGACCCCCGGGGGGGGGGGGGGGGTCGGCCCGGGTCGGCCCGGGCCCCCCGTCTTCGAACCGTTTTCGGTCAAATGCCCGTAACTTAAGCTACGGGCCTCCGAACGACAGGACATCAGCGGCAACACGATCCTTGGATCGAGACGGTCGTTTCAGTATATTGCACTCAAGGTTTCGGAATACTTTGGGTTCGGCCGGGTTGGTTCGTACACGAAACCAACCGGGCCCTCGGAGCGGAAACGCTCATATCTTGAGCTACGGACGTCCGATTGACATGTCGTCAACTTTGTTGAATTCCTCTAAGTGAGACGGATCTTTTGGATCACTCTGCCCGAGGTTTGGACGTAGGTGGATTACGGTCGGGTTGGTTTTGCCTTAAAAACCAACCGGGCCCCTGGGACAAAAAAGCCAACAACTCTCAGACCGGACGTCCGATTGACGCGCCGTCTGCAACGTTGAGTTCCTGTTGTCGATACGGAAATTTTGGATACATCAACTTCAGACTTTGTGTCAGTTGATGTATCAGCCTCTCGGCTCGTGGAGCGGACCCTCCCGAATGAGCTTGCTGTGTGCGAGAACCCTAGAGCTGGTTGCGACTGCTACTTCGACATCGACGACTGTGTAGAGATCCTCGGTGGATTGCAGCGACGACTGTGCAGAGATCCTCAGTGGACTGCGGCGATGACTGTGTAGAGATCCTCAGTGGACTGCGATGACTACAACACTCAACGATCCTTTGTGGATCAGTGCTATAGGTCCTGTGTGGGCCCGATCCTGTGTGGGTCCGATCCTTTGTGGGTCAGCGATCAGCGGTTCTGTGTGAGCCAGCGCCTACAGGTTCTGTGTGGGCCTGATCCTGTGTGGGTCTTTGCAGGGGTTAGTACCTATCAATCCTTTGTGGGTCCGACGACTTAGATGGATCAGTGATCATCTTTATCGTCATCCGAAGAAGTACACCTGTGTGAGCTGAATCTTCTGTTACTCTCCTCTGTGGATTGTGTTGAGATATCCTGTGTGGATTTACTATTTACTCTCCTATGTGGATTGTGTTGTGCTATCCTGTTTGGGTTTACTGTTTACTCTCCTTTGTGGATTGTGTTGAGCTATCCTATGTGGATTACTGTTTACTCTCCTTTGTGGATTGTGTTGTGCTATCCTGTGTGGGTATACGTTTGCTTTCCTGTGTGGACTGGGTTGTTCTTGGGCTCGGACATTGGAGCCGAATGAGAATTGATGACTTAGGTATATGTATGGGCGTATACCTAAGCAGTGTCGGTTGTTACTTAGTGATTGTATCTTTTTGTTGTGGTTTATCCTTTGTGGATTTCGGGAGACCTTTGGGGGTCTCGGGGTCCCTACTGAGTAGATTATACTCACCCCTGCACGGGCTATGCCCGCACTACGTTGTGTTGGTTGCAGACGACGGACAGCGCTGATCATGGTGGAGGCTTGCGGAGCAGGACGGTACATGGAGGTGGACCACTCGGTGGGACGTACACGGAGCGGTCAGGTGGACCGAGGAGCAATGGAGGCTATCTGTACCCACCCCTCAGGTGGGACTTCCAGAGGACGGCTCGGCGCTGCGGATTTTCTTTTCAGTTGTTGTTTTCCCCTTTCAGTTTTACTTTACAGTTGGGCTTGTATTTCCAGCCCCTTTTACTTTCAACACAGCTTGTTACAGTTTTTACATAGTGTTTACTTTTCCGCTTGCTTAATTTGTGGTGCTTGTTTACTTTTCAAAGGCAATGCCTTCCCTTTTTCCAGGATTTACGCCTTGGTGCTAGTCGCCAGCCCCTGGCCTATGGAAGGCGGTCTTGGGGTAGTCACGGCATGGGCCCTGAGGACGGGTCGTGACAATTGTAAATCAACCAGAAGTGGAAACCTAACATGAGCCAACTTGTAAACTTTCCCCCACAACAATCAAAAAACCCCCACCATAAGGAGGAAAATAGGAGGTGGAGCAAGTAACCTTAAACTATATATATTCCCAAACTAAAGACAAAACCTAGAACAATGTACCTCACCCCATAATTACTGACCACAATCCATCTTCACTCTAGGGCATATGGATGGAGCCCGGATGTTTGAAGCATCTCCTTCCTCACAGTTAGGAGCTGAAGATCCCCTATTGGAACTCCTTCTTTCCACCAGAATAGGGGTTTTTGAAGATACACACTCAACCTATTCCACCTCAGACAAAAAAATAGAAATGAGACACATAAAAAAACACAACTCTGATAATGAGGGTCATAATTTAGAGCTTATGAACGATGGATGTTCTTCCATTATAATATAAGTTCTTTGGAAATTACACAATATCAACTTTTACAATTTAAATAAAATAAAACACCACTAGACAAAACCATTACAACTGAAGGAGAGAATTTAAACTGAGCCTAGAGTAGCACACTACTCCTACGAACTAGATACATGTCGCTACATGGAAACAGCCTGAAAAACCCATAGCAAGTGAACTTGGAGTCCACAATCATAAAATTTCTTCAGAACACTTGAGTATGATGAATTCTTATGATATGGATTTCCACACTAAGGACACACCATGATCCTATGCATGGAAGAATATGAAGAAAAATCAAGAGGTCTTTTAATTATATGGAAAGAACCAATAGCCTCAGGCCACTTCCCTATCTCCTTACTATAATTCCCTTCACCACTTCTAGATATCGGAGGAAGAATATATACCTCAGGAACTCCAACTAGAACAACCTGAACATGAAAAAAATTCCTCACCACATCATTAAAAAAAGTTAAACTGAACTCTAACACCTTAGACTATAGATCAGGATGAATCCCAAACTCAAAACATCAAACCTTCAAGGAATCATTCATGGCCCACTCTGGAGTTCAAGGAACAAGATCCAAAAAATGATATAAATACACCAACTCTGATCCATAACCTTTCTATAAATAACACATCTTTATCCCCTTTCTCACCTCTACTATCTCATAGAAATACTAATGGATGAACAGAACCTTGAAGAACTCCCAGGTAAGATATTCATAAGGCATGTTCCAAGAGACCAACTCCACAACTTCTATGTCATCCCTTTCAGCATGAAGGTAGTGAAATTAAACTTTAAAAACTCAGGAAACATAAGGATACTTAATATCCTTTCTATTTTATTTATCCACTCTTCCACTTTGAGAGGATCTACTTGACCGTAAAAGAGAGGTGGATTTAACTTTCTAAACCCAAGAAAAAAAATACTTTGGTTGATCAACTAGAAATCCCGCTAATGGGGAATCACCCATAGTTGCACCATGAATATCCATCAAATATTTGTGAGGGAAGAAATATTTGTGAGGGAAGACACTAGGCAGTAAGAAAACTAAGATCTCAATCAAAACCAACTCATCAATAATATTTCTTGAACTTTAAACACTACATAAACAATAATTCCCAAATCATGGTAAAACTAACCACACAACTACTTGTAATTCGAAACATTAAAATTTTCCTCTTGAAAAAATTTTCAATAAGAAATAAAACATGATGTCTTTACACAATTACTAATGCTATCCCATTGAGCCTCATACGTGCACATTATCATGCCACCCCAATTACTTATCAACTCATCCCAATCAGATCACTCATCCACCCACTTATTCACACATATCATGCATGAGAGAACCCATTAAAATTCCAAAGTTCAAAAAAAATTCACATTTTCCAAAACAAACATTCCACCCATGTTTTCACACTTTCAATCCACTTTCCATTTCAAATTTCACAAATGTTTTCAAAATACCACTAACCTCTCAATAAAAATCCATTTTCAAACTCCACACTTCAAATTATTTTAAAATATAAATCTTATGCGTCCTATTCAAAATATTTTTATCATCTCAAAAAATTCCATTCCATAATAATCATTCTACAAAAATCCACTTTCTAATTATTTCTTCAAAATAAAACCTAAAAATCAATTTCTATATTTTAAAACCACAAAATTTCCATTTTTAAATCCATATTTCACAATCCCAAAACAAGAGTTCCCAAAATAATTTCATAATCATGAGAAACTAAAAGAAACTCACAAGGGGAAACTAGTGTCGATGGGTGACTTGGCCACATGGTTGGAAGCTACATTCTAATCACACCATCAACATGTAGAGTATTCTAAGACCATGTACCCAACTCCACATAGCTTTCCATTCCCTGTGAGCCCACTAATACCGCTATAAAAACTCCCTTTTCTTATCCCAAAAACCGAATAATCCACAAGAACCAAATAGACCAAATAAAACCTGACTTCCCTAGGTGACCCAAGGTTTGACATATAAAGTGTTAGTCAAACACTCCTATGGACTTTCACCCTGAGCTCTAATAGTCCTACGACATCTACCTTGACATTCCAAATAACAAAGGTCACTCTAAAATCTTCGTCCTATAAAGAAAAAACCTTCTCTAATACCATTTTTTCATGAACCAACCTAGGTCGACCCAAATCTGGTCACCCGATTAGATTTGCAGCAAGGCTTGAGAGGTGTTCTCGATCCCCACGGGCTGACAAAAAGTGTCAGGAATCATTAGAGTAACCAAGGGAATTATTTATAAAAATATAAATAATTAAATGAAATAATATAAATATAAATAGAACAACACAACATATATATATAAATAACAAAAATGAACATCATCTTTACATAAGCTGAGAAAATACAAAAAAAAAATACAACCAAACCCAAAATGAAACATGACAACACAAAATTTCTATGTGACCCCAAGGGTCACTCATTGATACCCAAACCAACAATCACCTACGGTGATCAAAACCAAGTTGATACCTACACCAAAAACTAAAAATAATAATGAACAATATGTTGGAGTATTAAAACTCAATAGTCACGCCTGAACAAATTTATTCTCAATTCACTTTCATTAAATAAAAGAAACATCAACTTGAAGTTTGAAATAAAATATATAAAAGTAATACTTTTCACACATTTTCCACTTTAAATAAAACATGGTCCCCCCTTTTTACCATTTAAAACCACACTCTTTTCCAAGGAAGAACCATATACATTTTAAAAGAAAAAGGTAACATTCCATTTATAAGAGATAAAGAGTGTAAAAATTTTCCAAAAAAAAATCTATAAACACTAGAAATTTTTTTACCACTCTTGGAATAAATCCACACTACTTAAAAAGTAATCACAATAATCATAAAATAATGGGTATAAAAAAATATCACACAAGAGAATCTAAGCAATAGTGTATCATAATTATTTTACACAGACAACTAAGTTCTAATAGACATGGGTGAACCTAGAAGGTCATGAATAATTCAAAACACACTAGTACTTATTGACTCATCCCATAAATAATTCCTCAATAGATCACATTAATAATGCCCTCACATGATTGGAAATACCTTATATGGTTTAGACTGAGGGGAACTATCCCATAGTAATAAAACTCAATATATCCACTAGTGAGATCATAACCTAAACTAGTGTAGTGTTTTTTCTCAAAAAATTCTCTCACTATGCCGAGTTCCCATGTCAAGATGTAAAATACAGTGAGCCAACCTATGCAGACCAAGAATCCAATCACATACACATATGTAATAATAATTCACACAAAAGGCATCACTTGAGTTACCCTAAGGATCAATATATTTACATTCAAATAAATATATATAAAAGGAGTCCACACCAAGGATCTCCCATTATGCTCAAAGTAAATGGGTCATCAGGAGTCCATAATAAGGAAGTCCCAACCAATCACATAAATATATCACGAGGCTTCAACAACAAGGTCATCCCATCCATTTAATATAAAACAAGGCAAGTGAATTACCCAAAGATAGTTTTCATGATAAACATTTTCACCAACTTTACAAAGTGACAAATGGATCTCAAGTTTCCTTTTTCAAAGAATCAGAAATACCTTTAAAAACGTAAAAAATACCATTTTACATTCATAAAAATTTATAATAAATTGAATTTGAACACTTTCATCACATTTTGAAACTGAATCCACTTTCATAAAAGTCTCCAAATGGGGCACACATCTCTAACGCATGCCAAACCATTTTAAAAAGCCAAATACATGTTAATTTCCAACTCAAAACCACTTGGAAGACACATTAAATAAACCCAAATAAACCTTTAAAATTTCATCAATATATTAAATAAGTAAAACCATTTTTTAAATATCACAAATATCTTACAAAGGCCAACCAATAATTTTATCAAACACTTGGTACAAAATATTCAATGAAAAAATTCTATATAACACAAAATAAAGAAGAAATCATCAATTTTAAAACCAAAAATGTTACAAGGATCACACACAAATTTATAGCATATAGAAAAGGTTCTAAATGAAATAAACTAGTGAATGTTAAATTTAAAGGTAAGTGAAAAGGGAAACCTACCTCAAAGGCAAAGCGCTTTAACGACGCACACCCGGAACCACTATATGAAGGATCGAAGATCTAGGATCGACCAAGAGAAACCTTTAACAAGAAAAAACCAACATAAACCAAGGGTAAACAATAACCATAGGTCTACATGACCATGGGAGAATAGAAAATCCAATGAAAGTGGAAGGATAAGGAAGAGGGAGAAGAAGAGAGGAGATTAACTTGAGAAATCACGCTCAACTCTTGAAGAAATCCATAGATCTACACCAAGGGTGCAAGGAGGAGGGTTTAAGAAACAAGGAGGTGATACTATAGTGATTTATGAACCAGATGAAGTGAGAAATGATAGGATTTGGGGTTAAAAACTCAAAAGGGAAGAAATTGATTTTTAAAAAATTTATGATCGGAGAAGCTCACATATTTTAGTAAATCTTGCATCAAATGTGCGAGATGGTTTTACATAGAGAAATAACATCCCTTCATACTTAATGCATAGTTTTTCTAGTTGTGTATAGGTTTTTTACCCTCAACCAAAAGCATTCTAAGGCCCACACTATTTCCTAGATCATGCCGCACAATTTCCCTTAAATGTGTCCAAATCATCCGCCCCCTGATGTGAAGCCCAAAAACTAAAATTTTCAACTAAAAATCCTAGAGTAAACTAAGTAATAACCTCAAGACCAATGATAAATAAAATATCACCAAAAAATTTAAACCCATCACACCTAGAACTCGATAGAAAAAATTAGATCAAAAAATGAACCTAAACCAAGTATGAAAACAAAAGCTCAGGGGTGACATTCACCGTTGAAGCATCGGGTGATTTGTGAGAATTGAATATATTTTCAAATTTATATGGGAATATAATTGTATTAAGATTACCTCAATCATAATGGAATGAAGGTAGGTAACAATTCAAAAATTCGTGCATATAGTCCAAGAACTAGGAAGAGTTTTTCTCTACCACCCATTCTTGCATTAGGGCGGATACAATAAGTGAAGAACCCAACCCTAAATGATGATAAGGTTCACCTTTTAATTCAACATAACTAATAGGATTATTAATCTTATTATACCATAATTTATGATGAATAATCTAAGTAAAATAAAATAATATTTAATGAACTCATGCTCCACAAATCAAATCAAACAATTCCATAAATATAAAAGTTATAATGGAACACATTTAAACGATAAGATTTTGATAAAAATAAAAAAATTATGTAAATCATGTTCAAAATATTACATATTTTATACATTAAAAAATTTCAATTTAAGTCATTAAATCCCATAATTAAATCCACCACATGTTTAAATCTATTTGATTTTAACAAAAAAACAAATTTCATTTGAAAAACACACTCTAAATTTTATTTTAAAACCATTCCCCTTGAAAACACATTGTGACCAAAAAAATCCCCTTTTCACATCTTAAAATCTATTTTGAAAACATAAAACCAACCTTAAATAGTTAAACCCAAAAAATAAATCATAAAAATTAATCAAAACTAAATCCAATAACATTAATTATATAATAAAAACTCTCATAATTGCATTTACATTAATGGAAACCACCATTAGAGTCAATAATAATAGACAAGTATCAAAATAAATAATTTGAGGAAGAAAAAAATTTGTGCATTGTTTGGTTTCATGGTCTGGAGAATCGCGCATCAACCATGCAATATGCACCATGAAGTTTTCATACCCCTAGTGCATGGGATCTACACAATTTGGTAAATTGTGTGGGATAACCTTACAACTCTAGTTTTTTCTATATTTATATCGTATGAACTATGAAATACCCACAAATCATTGGTATTATGAATGGGAATCAGAACATCATCATCTCACATAAAAAAATTAAAAAAAAGTAAAATTTAATATTCAAACTCAGATTTCCCATGGTGACTCAAGTTTCATCACAAAGGATGGTGATCAAGAACCCATATGTGATCTACATCTTGAGTCCTAAAAATATCCATAATATAATTTCTAATAAAAAACACCCCATATAATATAGCGTTGGTTCTGATACCATTTTTCAAAAATCAACCTAAGTCACCTCTCGGCTAGCACACAATCTAGTCCATGGAAAGGTCTAAAGAGCATTACTGATCCCCATGGGTTGGAAAGTAGTGTATGGACATCATGGAAACACTCTAAGGAACTATTTTTCCCAAATAATCAATATATAAATAATGTAATTCCACTTAGAAATTCAACATGACCCATCTGTATATCGAACATCCATGCATCAAATTAATAAGTCAAAAAAACATCCAATCAGATAATAATAAAATAGAAATAATAGAAGTGGGTCAAAAAACAAAACATCTCCTAATCTGAACATAAGTAAATAAATAACATCTCATATAAAACATGAACTAAAAGATAAATCTTGTCCATTAAAGATGATGCACAAACATCCCAAGAATAAAACCAAAATAATTTTTTTTACCCATATCCATGGAACCTAAGGTCACTTGCCACATCCCAAATCATCCAATATGAGGCCAATTTGAACACCACACATGGAAATAACACAATTACAAACCTGAAAGTAAAAATAATAGTTTCATATACCCACATTATTATTCATGGTGTGATATAAACATGCCCAATGGGATCTCACCAAAGTGTTTGTGAAATTACTTCCAAATGAAATTTCATTTATGTTAGTTTTAATTAAATTATAAAATAGTTTTTTATAGGTAATAATAATAAAATAAACAACATTCCATTTTCCTTTTTTTACAAAATCATACCATTACATTAAAAAAAGGTGAGATAATCGATTTTAAATATTTATTTAAAACCTTCCTTCAAAATATTACACATCCCTTTAAAAACTGATTATTTACTTAGAAACATATTTTCAAACCATTTTCAAAAACTTTCTTAGAAAAATGAGTTCCATCACAAGAATAAAACCATAAAAATAAACATACCTTAAGAAGTATTCATGTCAATTAACAAATAAATGTAAGAAAAATAGTGAACAATTAATGATTTTATACATGCCAATCAAAATGGTGGAAAAAAGAGGTAAATGTGATCCTATATATATTGTCACATAAAATACTAGATTCCCTGGTAAATGCACTAGTACATGAGGTAATATGTTCTTATACATACTAAAACATGGGACCAACTGCTGACATATGGTGCATCCTAAAATATGAAAAGTCACCCAACTATCCCACACCGACATCCTTGGGGTGCACTCCCCAATAGCCTTTCCATATAGCAAAACTATAGGGACATGATTAATGTGTGTAATGACTGGTATATAATAAATATAGAAATATCTATTAGCATATGATTCCTATAAATACAATCAAAATAATATGATAAAATAATCAAAGTTTATAGTCAATTAATTAATCAAATAATAATTATAAATCATACATAACCTAAAACTCCCTTACTAGAAACAACCACTTTTGAATCAATCAAAAATAAATAGTAAAAATTTTCACCTTTGGGAGAAATCCATACCAAACATGGTATATGATTAGGGGCTTAAGAGGTTCATATGCACACAACACAAGAAAACCAACTTAAAATGTCAAACATACCTTCTTGAAAACTGACTCGGAATATCAAGACCTTTCTCACAATTGAATTCCATTTTCAAAACATCATTTAAAAATACCAATGTAAAACCATTCACAAAATAATTTAAAGAATCAATTTCATCTTTCCTTGAAGTCATTTGAAAATCCATCACGTCACCTTATTATTTAAGAACCACACTTTATCTATTTATAGACCCAAATAGGGTCAAATGACTATGTTTATCAAAGTTCATTCAAATAAATAAATATAAACATTTTCACAATAAATTAACAACAAAAATAACTTTATAATTTTGAAAAAAAATATACACTCTTTGAAAGCTAAAAAACCATTTAACACCTTTTATTCCAAGTTATAAATTATTTTAAAAAATTTATAAAACCCATTATAGTTATCACATATAGATATAATTTTACAAAAAAATCATTTAAAATTATAAATAACACAATGACATGTCAATTAAAGGAAGTAAACAAAAACACCTACCTTATTCTAAGTTGTAACCCCTTTCAATAATCCATAACGAGTCGATTCTGATGGAAAAGGATCCAATGACAAAGAGGATGATCCCTAAAAACCTCAAGCACACCAAATTATTAATTACGACCACCCATGAACCCTAATAAAAACCCCAAAACGCATAGGGTTTTGAGGAGTAAGTGAAACCAAGGTAAAATGGGATAAATAATAAGGAAGATAAATGAATAAGGAAATAGGGGCTTACCTTAATAAATTCATTTGGAATCAAATATTAGGGGCACAAAGATGGAGGATGAAGGGAGGTAAATCTCCCCTTATGTGTGCCCTGAACTAGTTAGGTGAAGAAGATGAAAAAATAAAGAGGAAACATTTAAATTTTTATAAGGGAAAATGGGAATTCAAAATATTATAACCTAGACAGCTCACACGGTTTGCACACATGCTTTGGTATGTTATACACCAACCTTGCATGTTCCGCTGGAGACCCACTGCATACTCACACAACTTGGCTGTATAGTTTGGTAAACCATGCGCCAACCATGTGAAAAACTTCTATAATAAACTATATCTCTCTTGCATTCTTGTCTTATGGTTTACCAAACTATGTGGGATACCCTTGAGACACCCATAAAATATCCAAATTTCAAAATCAAAGCCCAAAAGATCCCAAAAACATAAGACAACCTAAAGAAAATTAATATAGATATTATAACAGTGACACAATGTGTAAAAATTGAGACCTCCAGTGAATAATTTAGATGCCTATCATAGATATATAACATTGTATATGAGATGTATTCACCAGTTGGTGGATTTGTAAGTGATTGTTATCGCACATAATGTTTTCCCTCTTGATTGATAATAATTACCAAGTTTCAGTACTAGTCAAGGAAGTTATTTTCGTTTTGTTTTTCTTTATACAAAATAGATATCCGGGTCAAGATAGATGACTATGATGCCATTTTTTATAAAAAAATCTTTTATTAAATGAGTATAATGTTTTATTAACATTAATAAGGAATTTTATTAGATGGGATCTCATTAAAAGGATGACCTGTTTTAAACTTATCATATATATTAGTAGGATAAGATCCTTATTTCATTAATAAATCACCCCACTTTTGCATGAAACTCATCACATTAGTTATTTTGATAATTTATAATGCCAATAAAAATAGGATTGATTATTGGATAGTTTAGTGGAATTTTTTTTCCATATCTAACATATATATAATATTCAACTCTATTCCTATAGTATTCTAACACTTGGGGTTTCCTAGTTAAGTGCATCCTAAAGTTAACATAAAAAATGACCTAACATGAGACAATCCAAGGGAACCCTTATTTGTCATGAAACTGCCCAGTTATATAATCCTAAGCCACTCATTGATTCCTTTACATACACAAGATAAAACAGGGGCACCCTTATTTTGTGAGAAACTACCCAGTCAAATGATTGAGTCCTTGAAAAGTGTTGTTTCAGAAGGAATGCCACACTTATTATTTGATTAGTTTTATTTTAAAAGTATCACCTATTTTATATGAATCATATTCATATTAAACTCATTACTATTGAATCTTATAAAACCTTTATTATCAAATTTTTAATCCTTTGTGTATGAATGATTTTAAAAATTTAGTTTTGGAATCTCTATTGCATCCACCAAATTAATGTGTTCACACCACATTAATGTGTAGCTTTTACAAACCTCACAATTTTGTGTTACTCACCAAAAATAGAAGCCAGGTGTATTTATACATATCCAAATGAATCATATGCATAAGTTATATGAACTTTTCATTTAAAATAATAGAGTTATGTGAGATTGATAATCTCCACATGAGTAATCCCATAGTGAAAAATATCTGACCCCACACCTTTATAGAAATAGGTATAAGCCTCTAGGTCCATGGGTAGTATAACCCTAATTCCCTCTCCCAGGGAGACTTTAATCAAGATATAATTCAATTAATGATATATTTAATACTTAATATGCAAAAATATATTCAAAAACTATTATTAAACTTGTAACTCTAAAAAAATCGATGTCAAGGTGGAGGAAAAACTAAATTTTATGGCATTGCACCTAGAATATAATGCAGGTGTCTATATATTATAATCAATTTATCATATAAATAAAGCATACACAGTATTCATATTCTATAAATAATTTATAAACATGAATGAAGTAAAGAATAACTTCTTAAATAAATGAAAATTTAATAAATATAAACATGAGAACAATTTATAAAAAAAATCATAAATTAAAATTTTACTATAAAATTTTTTTATATTTAGGATTAAAATTATGAATATTCAATAATAATAGACATAAAAACTTGTATATTCAATTTCAATATAAAATATTTCATAATTATTTCATTATATGACATTTCAATTCAAACATATGATATTTTATTAATTATAAACATTTCATAATTCAATTTCTATTTTACAAACCTTTTACATAATATAAATATCATTTACTATATATTATTTAAATATTTATTCAAATTAAACATAAAACACTTATTTATGTGGTTTAAATGATATCATTAAATAAGGCCCTATTTATTTATTAATTATGAACATCTCATAATTTTAAATATAAACTTATCTATATTTAATCCATATTTATGTAATTTGTAAACTCTTTATAAATTATCATTCTAATTTCTAAATAATTATTTTATTTAAAGATTTAAAATATTCCATATAATTTGGTTAATATTTTTAATACATTTTAATTATGTTTTATAAAAAATGTACAAACTATATTAATTTAAAAATTTATTCTTATTATTAATATTATATTTATAATAAATGTTTCAAAACATTTAAATAATTAATCATAAACATTTTATAGTTAATTAATTTATAAAACATCTTTTTATAAATTTTATAAACATTAAAAAATATATTTTAATTATTTTTAAGAAATTTAAAAATAATATAAATTAATTATTAATTTATATTTTTAGGTAATAAATAAATATTTTATTTATTATCATAAAAAATATGATCAATTTCATATTTAAAATAATCTTGTAAAAAAAATTTATAAAGCCCACCACTTTTAATTTTATAATTAAATTATAAACTTATAAACATAAAATGTATATTTTATATAGATAAACACTATATATATATATATATTCTAAAAATATTTATTTTATTTTATTAATCCAAAATAGGGTCATCCATGGGATAACCCATCTAAGCTTCCATCCACCACAAGGGTAGCCCGCCAAGCTAAGGACATGTTGGTAGTAGGCGGAAGAAGTCGTGTGAGGGAGTGTGGGTCAGTTCATGGGGTGACGCAAGCAGAAGAAACATCATGCATGGTATCATGATGGCAGGGAGGGGTAGACTAGGGTGTCACTATGCAGGGTGATATGAGAATTAATCAAGTGATATGTTGCATGCTTTGAGTAATAAGGCAATTCCCATCTGAAGAGAAATCTAATGTGGGATTTTCTCAGTATGGGAATTGTTCATCCTCTCTGGTGTGCACTGCATGTTGTGCTTCCCTATCCTTATTTATTTGTGATATACACATTTAATACACAATTCATGCATTGTATCCATATACAGTGCTCAATGTTTCCTTATTACACTATGCTTGACATTTGTATATCGAGCTCGAGTATATGTGTTGCACTACATATGTAATCTAATATACCATTGTTTTCCTCATGATAAAGATAGGATTCTTGTTCATCCTATGCATGAATTGATAAACATTACATTGTCATAAAACATAATTTCAAGCCCCACTCTCATCACCATGTTGATACTCAACACTACAAAGTGAAAAGATGGTGCTCTTTTTTTTGTAACTCACAACCAGCAACATTATCATATAATACCACTATGCATTTCCCTATTGATCATATTAATAGGTTAACATTATGATAATTCTAGAGTAAAGACATACATAAATCAACGTTATCATACATGTTGAGGGTGGTGTTTATGTGGTTGTCCTCAAGAACTAGTCAATACACACTTATTTGTTGTGATGCGTTATGAAGTGATTAGAAAAAATAATTTTGTTAAGAAAATAATGAATTTAATTATTAGACGAATGTTATTTTAGAAAAAAAATGGTAAAGCAGTAAATAAAACTATGATTTAACATGATTTAGATTGCATTGATTATATGTTCATGACAAGAACACCACCCATGTTAGACTTATATTACTAAAGAAATAAGAAAGCATATATAAGAATTAAAACATGAAAGAATAAAGAGAAACTATTTGAGGAGTATGACCAAGAAAAACATAGTGGAATTGATCAAATACTTCAAGAGGATTTAGCAATGCTCACTCCTAGAAAAACTCACACATACACACAACATAAATCCTACAAAAACAGACATCAAATATAGATATGAAATCACTTACAGTGCCTAATTTCAATACTGAAACTCGGACATGATTGAAAATATGAGTCAACAACCACCATAAACTATGTGATGATTTTATTTCTTCAATACCACATCATATTATCCACTTAATCTCCACTAGAATAAAAATTTAGTAAGATGGTATCAAAACTCTGAGTATCGGGGAGAAACCAGTATGCTAAGAACCTCTATTCTTCTTCTTCCTTTTGAAATCTCACAAGAAACATCAATTATTCCTCTTATTTATCACCCAAGAAAAAGAATAAATGAACAAAATCACTCAAATTACAAAGGATGAAGCTGTTGAGTATTGATGATGGGTAGTCAAGGCATCATAAAGTGTTGGCAGACACACGGGGTACACGACATGTGGATAACCTATCACGATGCCCTCCCCCCAAAGGTACCCCTCCTATGGTGGAAATGAGATAAAGGAGATAATGATGCCCAAATATTTCCTCCAATAGGACATGGGTTGGTGAAAATCACTGAGGGTATATCATATTAACAAAATGGGAGGAATTTCCCTTTAATAAGAATATGAGGAACAAGAGATATATTAAAGAACTAAAAAAATCATACTCATAAAAAAAAGAATAAAAAATACCAATAGATGCATATAATGTCATAAAACTGAATTTATACAAAAGAAATTGAAAGTACCAATATAAACTCCTCATTTGTGACCTCAAATCCCAAATAGCACCTGAACAAATCCACCAGTTAGTAATATCCATCATGATCACCAACTAGCTCCTATAGTCCTAAAAAATAGTTTATATATACGTAACGTGATCATAATAGGTATAATCAATAGGATCCTTCCTAGATACTATCTTGAAAAAGATAAATAAAGAATACCAAATACCAATGAACAAACAAGTGAAGCTAACTCATCACCTTAATAGGTATGCTATGTTCCTAGCCTGACCAAGTATTTTTCAAGAAGTGTTTCATACAAGAGATAATATAATATGAAACATAATATCAAATTAAGGTACCCTACGATCACTTCCCCATAGGTTTACTGCTCTACCCCAACATCACACATCATGATCCATATATCTCCAAATATAAAATCATGTCAAAAAATACCCATGAAAATGTGACATGCCATGCGCCATGTGCATCATATCATCTCACCATCTCATCTTCAATATACCATCTCCACACAGTAACCATGTTGTTTTTGGGATCCACCATAGCTCATACATCATATATTATACCTCAACCCATTACATACAATAAAAAACATCCCTATAATAATACATAGTATATTTTATCCAAAGATACATGTGTATGAAATGACCAAAATCCATTACATACCTCTATTCAAATACATGTGGGGGGGAGGTAACCACCATGTATACCAACACATAATACTACCTGGTGAAGAGAGTGGTGAAAGAGGGGGTACTCATCCATCCATTCCTGGATAACCTTGATTTTGGGGAAAACACCTGCTAGAGTCCACCGGTGTCAGTTACCATATCGGCATGGGTGGGGTAGCGTATGAAATCACATAACACAGGAATATACATATAGCTCATAGCCACACTATGGAAAAAACCTATCCTTATACTCAAATGTAGTTATCATCTCTCAAACATCAAACTCCCATATCTAAATATTATATATCTTATAAGCTCACAAACATTTAAAGAGACTTTTAATTAATAATTTCAGTTTCACATTCACATTTCAATAAATTATAAACCAATTATTGAATTCTCTCTAGGTATAAACCAACATCTTATATGGTTCTTCAATATTTATCATCATTTATAATTACATTAAGACTCCAACCCCTTGGGTTAAATTTTTTAAAATTCATTATCATTCTATAATTCTAGGTACTCTATGACTCATCCTAATCTACCATAAATGATGCATAAACAACACACAACCAACTGCGTCAAGAAGTGGAAAAAGGAATGTGTAAATAATAAACTTGGCTATTTGGAATATAAAATAGATTTATTATCAATAAATTATCCCATATTTTATCATAACAACAATGTGAAATCCTAGTTTCAACTTACTCCATAATTTCTAGTTCTATCACCCATATCATCATGTATATCATCATGCATCCTGCCATCACAAGCATCGACTATTTTAACAACCCAAAACTCCACATCCATTCTCATAAAACCATTATCCATCCCAGACTCACATCACATTAAATAGAAATTCTCTTGATCTATATCAATTATGGAAGGTAGAAAGAAAATAACAAAAAAACAAATAGGGAAACTATTCCCTAAAACCAAGGCATTCATCCTTCATAAGGAAATGTGATCGCTCAACTTCAAAATTTTATATTTATCAAATAACTAATAATTTACTTTATTTAATTAACTAATTCACTTATCATAGGTTACAACCACTGGAAACCTAATGCATCAACTATAGATAGCTATATGATATATAAATATGCTTTAAAGCACAACTTATAGTTTCGTCAAACTATAAGGAAGAACAATTTTAATTAAGAATGCCTATTTATTATTTAGAGAAAAATCATTAATATATTTTTGTTATTTATATATTTATAACATAAATAACATGTTAAACCATATAATATACATAGATAACACATTATCTATCAAATAATAGGCAAATCATTACCATGGTGGAAACACATGTGATCACTGAAACCAAAACCCAAATCCATTCCTTGATCTGGGTTAATCTTCAATAAGGTTAATTTAATTATTACCCAAAAAAATAAAGAATTATAAATTTATTATTTCACATAAAATATGAGAAACAAAATGTCCCCTTCCTCGATTAATAATTTTAATGTTCTTTGAGTGAGAACAGATGCTAAAAAGATCAACCACCACTGAAAGAAACACCACCAAGATGAAGGAAGACTAGATGAAACCTAACATCTATAAGACACTAATAAAACATGATCAGATATCTATCCAAAATAGAGAGGATTTTCACAAAAATCACATAGGCTAAAGGGAAAGATAAAGGGGAAATTGAAGGGAAGGGTACCTTGATCATGAGCACTTGATTTTCTATGATCTGTGTTAGAATCCATAAGAAGCTGACCACATGATTCCAAGAGGAGGTAGAACCTACACTTACCCAGTGATGATTTCTTTCAATAGATCCTCAACATGAGAGAATTACCAACCACTCCCTAGGCTCACCGAAGCATGTGGAAATAAAAGGAATCCAAGAAAAGAGGGTCAAATCCGTTAATAGAGGATAATAATTGGATTTAAAACACATTTAATACCCTTTATTTTAGATACACATGTTTCTCATTTGAAACAAATGAGATCCATGAAGAATGGTGATGATTTAGGTCATTTAATAATAAGATTAATATCCACAATTAACCTCCACTATGGTTGTGGTTTTCTTTAGATTACTAGCCTAAAACGACTTCTACCAGGGATTTGTTCTCACACTAAGGCCATTTTACCCTCGCTGTGGGATATAGTATGGATGAAAAAGTTTTCCCCCATCCCCGTTTCAAATAGGATATCCCCCAAGGCACCATTCCATCGAAAGGTATTTTCATATTGTTCGTTTCAGACAGGAGGACACTACAGACAACACAGACTTCAAAATATATTGAAAATACATGTTCCTATCTATGGTGAACCAAGAACCACATGAAAATCCCAAAACATCTTGATCATTCCCTCACCTCTAACATGGTCTTCACCAAACCCACCACCAGTGTTTGGGGACCCCTAGAATGTCCAAGACAACTCCCCTATCCTCTGAAACACCTCAAAACTCCCTCTTGTAAACACTAAGCCTCGAGAAAATATAAATGAAATTCTAAGAAGATACAAAAAATTACCATATACACCTATAAAAAAATTATTTCCTAAATAATTAATAGAAAACTCAAAGGGAAGGAAAGACAAGGGTTTGTCTAAACAGCCACCCCATGATATACCTCTCAAAAATCTCACCACCACAAGAGAAAATCCACATCACTTAGAGTAATAATGAAAAAAACTACACAACACTAACAAACAACTCCCAAAAACTCTCTTGGGGGATATAACTCTCAAATAAGAGCAAGCCATAAACAACAGATTAAGGAAGAGAGAAAAATTTCATAAACTAGATAAGAAAAACATCATAAAACATTGGTACAAAACAATAACTAACCATCAAATAGATTTTGATACTAAGAACGTATCTAAGACTCAAATTACCATGTTTTCTTCTCCATGACATCATGACACAAAATGACACGAACCAATGAAATAATACAACCACACAATAACTTTTCCAAATCATCCAAGATCTCCATAGGCCACTCCTCGAAGGTCACATCATCATTAATGTCGATATCTCCTCAGTTGATGGTTTGAGAGTATCCATAAAGATATTGGCGATACTGCAGCACATAAAAAAATATTGAATCTAGATCACATTTAGGAGATGTTATATCCAATATTAAATGGCTCTAACATAACCCAACACCTTGATAGGTCTAACAAATTTGGAAGATAGATTACTCCCATGACCAAACATTTACTTCCCATGATGAGGAGTCTCCTTTAAGAACACATAATCTTCAATGTCAAACTTCATAGTTGTCCTTTTATAGTATTCACCTGAATTTTTGAAATCCTATGTTTCCTTCATCCCCTTTTTAATCACCTAAATCATCTTTTTAATTATTTTCACTAGTTCTGACCTGATAATTACTGACTCTCCGAACCCATTCCAGAAAAATGGAGAACAAAAATATCAATCATACAAAGATTTGAAAGGTTTCATAACAATTGTGGATTAAAAATTATTATTTGAAATTTTTTGACTAAAGTTAGTTTCCTCATCCACGAACCCCTAAAATATAAGACATAATCAAGAAATGAGACTTCAAGAGTCCAGATAATCTACTCTATCAAACTACATTTCTACATATAAAAAGAAGTGTTAAGGCACAACTGAGATCCAAAATGATGTCAAAGAACTCTCCACACCCTAGAGTTAAAATGAGGATCATGATCAGAGATGAGCATCCTTGAAAATAATTTGAGCCTTAACATTTCCTCTCGATAATATCTAGAAAAAACATTCATTGATCTTGGCTTATTGATCGCTAATAAGTGAGATGATTTTTTCAAATGATATACTATCATCCATATATTATCATAGACACCTTAATATTAAGGAAAACTAATTAAAAATTCCATTAAAATGTCCTCCCACTTAAACTAAAGAATATATAATGGGTGGAGAAACCCACTAGGAACATGATGTCCAAAATTCACCTTCTGGAAAAATAAACATCAGAATATAAACTTTGTAACTAAATTCTTCAACTCAGGCCACCAAAACTAACCTCTCAGATCATGGTAAAACTTTTCCAAAATAGGATATAACACTAAGTGTTTACTTTTAAACTCATATAAAACCAACCTACGCATCATTGAAGGTATGAAAAGACCCCCCTTGAACAACACCCAATGTTGATCATCCTCAGACCATGTATAGGGGGATCACTCTAGACAACTCATTTTCTCCAAACTTCCACCATAGAATACCCTATCTAGGACTCACATTTTACAACAAAGATGACTACACCATAATATGATAAAGTAATCCTATGCTACTAAATTATTCTATATCAAGATAAATCATGTAGAGTTATTTAATTACTCTCTAATAATTTTCAGATTCACACACGACATCACTACGTTACCACCTTCTCAGTGCATCATCTACAACATTTCCTTCCACAGTGTATAAAAAATATTGAAGTCGTAATCCTAAAATAATTTTAGTCACTATCACTATTTCAATTTTAGTTTACACTAAGAGAAGACATGCCTCAGGATCTTATGATTGGTTAAAACAAAAGAAAATATTCATTGAGGTAGTGTCTCCATAACTTTAAGGGAAATACAACCTCTACAAACTCTATATCATAGGTGGTATAGTTATTCCAATGGGTTTATAACCATATATACCCATAATAAACAATTTATATCTACCTCGTTATAAGACTACCCAAGTTAATATGTGAATTTTGACATAAAAACTTAAACTAAATTCCCTATTCTAGAAAATAAAGAACCCTATCACTAAAAAAATTATTCTTCAGATACTCAAAATAAACCTATCATGGGACATTACATAAGAACACAATATCCTTCCTGGTGAAGGATTCTAAAGGAGTCTTAATTTGAGATAATTCAAGTATGAACCTCCTATAATTTCCGGTAAGACCAAGAAAAATTTTCATCACAAAAAAATTATTAGGAGCTTCCCAAGAAAAAATCACATTAATATTAGAAGAATCCATGGCTAAACTATACTAGGACATGAAATTCCCTAAATAAAAAAACATTATAAGTCCAAAAATCACATTTTTATAGCTTCCCAAAGAGCTATTGATGACAAAGAACTCCCAAAACTTCCTAAAGACACTCTACATGCTCCTCCTCAAACACAAAGTACATAAGGATGTCATTGATGAAAACCACCATGAATTGATCTAGAAACTCTTAGAACACTACATTTATCATTCCTATTAACATATATAGAAAATTCATCACACCAAAAAAAATTCAACAAACATGTAATGCCCATAACGACATCAAAAAGTAGTATTCATTATATCCACATCCTTCACCCACAAATGATGATATCCTAATCACAGATCAATAATTGCAAACAAACTAGATACCTTCATCTAATTAAATAAATACTCAATCCATGGAAGATGGTAATGATTATTTACTTTAATTAGATTCAAGTGAAGATAGTTGATACACATACGTATATTATCATTGGCCTTATTTGTGGACAAAATTAGAGCACCCCAAGGTGACACTTTCATCCAAACAAAACCTCACTACAAGAGATCATTAATCTAAATCCACATATCCTGCAATTCATAAGGAACCATCCTATATGGAGACATAAACATTAGAGACATTCCCAATTGTAACTTTATCCCAAAATCGATCTTCTATCAAGGGTGAACACTACAACCTCCCCAAGAAATAAATCAGGCTACTCTTCCAAAACCTTAGAAAACACCATTGGTTGAACCTTGAATAGGATTAACATTAATTTGACCATAAAGGAAGGAAAATACAAAACATGACTCTAATAAATCTGAGGGTATTTATTTCAATTGAACAATAGAAAACTCTCCATTATCATCATATAACATGATTTTTCTCTTGAAGAAATACATGATGTCCTACATCGAATACAACCAGTCTGCACTAAGGATGATATTGTATGGATGTATCCATAAACATAGGAATTCTCCCTAAGATAGATTCCAACCTAGACTAGAAATTAGTATCAACACACTTTATACAAATAAGATTGACCTCCAATTGGAGTAGTAAATTATAAGGGTACTGGAAGCCTCTCTTTATAAAGTACCAAGGAATAGTCTAGGTTAGGTGACATGGAGGAGTGTGTAGAACCCGAACCAAACAAACCATTCACCCAAGTAGAAACAAATAAAACGATTCCTTGAATGACGTGTGGTTTTCCTAATTCTAGAAACTCTAGAGCATGAATCTGGAAATAACCAAATCCATAGCCTCTTTGATATTAATTATGATCACCTCCATGGTCATGATCTACTCTTTAATGATGAAGAGTATCATGATGATGTAATCTACCTACCATGTCTTCCATTTTTTGATCCAAATTTAGAGCACCCTACTTCCATTGCCTCTGCTGAAACTACTACAATAGAGAAAGATGAAGCAGAACACCAGCCACATGGAGCCTTCTCAAAAATCTCAGGCACTCTTGACCTTAATGACCATAGCCTCCATAATAAAAATGGATTTCTAATCCCTTGGATGGGTCCTGAGAGATGCCAAAATCGTATAAATAAGAGGATAAGGGTTGATACCAACCCCCATATATTTGAAAACTAGTTTATCCTACTAATTTATAACCATGGATCATAGAAATATTATGTGGAGAATCTCGTATCTCCCCTCTCATGATGATCTGGTTTTGGATAGTACCCTATCAATACCATCTAGTCTTGACCACACCTTGAGGTATATCAATAATATAAACATGGTGACTTGGATTAGGATCTATAGATGTAGTTCCTCCTTGAAATGAATCTCTCTAGCATCCTTATCTGGAAATAGGTACAAAGTATATCAGAAAAGGGACTTAAAACAAATATTGAACTCACATACGTTAGAAATATACTATTAATGGGTAAGCATCTCCTAGATAATGGCCTCCTTTGTGGTCAAAGAAAGAAACTCAGGTCATAAGTAATCCTATAACTTCTCACATAAGATATTGGAATCCTCATAATATATAAAGAATAAGAAATTAAAATTTATTTCAACCCCATGAAACATCATCACTGCCAGAAAAACTTGGTCCTCCTTCTGAGTATAAACCGAACTGAAGGTTGTATTGGCTTCCTCTAACCAGCCTTCCATCACTAAGTCTGAAATGATTCCATCATACTTCTATATACTTTGGTGTTGAAACTCTTAGAGTGTCTTACTTTATGGTCCACCATCACTGGTATCCTATCATCTGAACTACCAAATATTTATTTATATTTTCCCTAGATTTATCATAGTGGCTAACCAAGGGGTTTATCTCAAGGTGGAAGTATGTTTATCCTAGTGACTCTTATAAAATATTTTTGTAATTATGTTTATTTCAAAAATAGTAAAATAAAATGTGAAATACTGATGTAAAAGATTAAATGAAAATGAGAACCGTAGAAACAAAGAAAGGAAATAGAAATAAAATGAAAAGATGAAAATAATTTCAGTAAGAAAAGAACCAGCTCCAGATTGATCAGATCTCTACTTCCTATCATTGTTCAACAATGATTATACTTACAATTCTCAACCTCAGATATTTCATGCTCAATCCCTTGACACATACACCTCTCACTCTCCAAATAGTTAACAAACTCATAATAAATCTCTTCTTATGCATGGGATATCTCTTAATTGTGAAAATAATCTCATGTTCAAATCAATTTTTCACAAAATGTATTCCATGTAAAAATTTTCATCACTTGGTTAGAAAATCACACAGCCTATTCTAAGTAACTATGTTGAGTAAAAAAAAGAATAAGAGGAAAAATAAAATGGAGTTGAGAGTAGAATTTCTTTTTATTAATGAGTACAATCTTACATCTCCCTATTTAAAAAATTTAAATTTATAATAATGAAGAAGAACTCAACGACCAACTAATTTTTGATCTCCAAGAAGCATCAAGCATCACCTCCTAGAACAAGGCCAGCAAATTATCCCTCTATGACTGGAGGTTTGAGATCAAGCATGAATACAGATAAAAACAAACAATATAAAATTTTATTCATGAATAGAGTAAATTAGAAGATTGAAGGAGTAGGAGAGTGTGTGTTTCATGGAAAATTGAAATAATCGAGTTATCCCCCTAATATAAAAAAATTATTTATTTAAGTTTCATACTAATACTAGGATTACAAAAAACATCACCATATTTTCCATAAATATTCACCTAAAAAGAATACACATGGAAACCTCTGTCACCTACACATGACCAGAGTTGAACTTCCTATAAAACAATAATAATCCCATGTGTACCTTTATTTATAATTAATAAACTTGAACCTATATATTTTAAAAGATAGTTACATTCTTCATTATCTCCAAAAATAAATTATAAAATATTACTAAGATTATTACCCCAATTTAATTACTCATAATATCACTACACATGATTCATAAATGGCCTCAATTTATCTCTGAAATTGTCACTTTTTAATTTACCAGTTCTTGTGCACCCAACTACTTACCCAGGTAATCAGCTTCTCCCATAGGTATCCAAATGTTACCTCAAAATTTTATTTTTATTTTGATACATCAATTGTCTTCAACCATATTCTTCAAAATGTATCTTTAATACCCATATGGGGTATCTTAGGCATCTTCACCTCTTGGTAGATCATTGAACTTCAGCACTGTGCTTAGTTGTGAAGTGAATTTTCCAGCTCACCTAGACTGGAACAACAAATATGTGACTCACTCTCACTTACTTCACACTATGAATGAAAATTATTCTTCAAATTCACTTAGGAATTTAGTCGAACACATGGCACACACCATTAAAATTAGTCACAACCACAATATTGGGAATAATCATAGCCCCAAAATCAATAATTCATCCATGAAAATCAGAAATCCCACCAATAAATACATATATAACATATTTATGATAGAGATTAATGTCAAAACCATCCTCAAACATCATCTTAACACTATCTTTAATCCATTTTAACTACACATAAAATTGATCTTGAACTTAAACATCATCCTCAACCATATTTGATGGTGTTTGAAACCCTTAATTCAAATAGGAACAATGTCTTTATGAAATTAAATATGATTTCATCTTCAATGTGACACCAAAATATGTGACAAAGGTTAATGTCTTGGATATAGGTCTTTAACTTAGACTAAATCTCAAACTACTTTAGACTTCCCATAATATTCATCTTAGGATCATTGATCGTGGATTATCATCACACTTGATTCCATAATACACTTTAATTTACTCATTGAATTCATCAAAATTTGATTTTGTTTCACCAATAGAACCTAAAAAACTGAGAAATGGTTTTCCTAGAAACCACATATTCAAATATCTAAATGGATTCCTCCATAATACTCGGCCACATATCCTATGGAAAACCTTATGTTAGGGTTTTATTTATGTACACTTGAATTTTCATTCATGATAAGTTAACCTCATTTCGTCTAAAAGGTCATTGATCATGTGGTAGGTTGGTGTAGTAGGTTGATGCAGAATATTTATACCCACATGATCAATTGGAATATTGCATGTATTAGGTTTCAACTTCCTCTTATAGCCACTTAAAAATTTGTGGGTTCACGGTCGCTTCAATATTTTATGTGAGGTCACTTCTCCCTCCCTCACCCATGATCAGTTAAGTGATTGTATCCCTTTATGTGGCCAGTTTCCCCTCTATTAAAAATATCACACTACCACATATGAAAAAAATAAATTAAATAAAAATTATAATATAATAAAACATTTAAACAAAATATTAAAATTAAATTCAAAAAAGTATAATTTAATTATTAATAAAAACACATAAAAGGAAAAAAAATAAATTTACTATACAAGAATATAATTCAATAACACTTGAAATTAAAATTTAAAAAGAAAATTAAAAACAAATGAAATAAATTAAATTTTAAAGAATGAATATTAGAGAATTTAAACATAAAATAAAGAATTAATAACATGGTTTTCAATAATTAACTAATTCAACTATAAATCAACAAAAAAAACTATAATTAACTTATTAAATACATATTTAATAATTTAAAAAATAGTTTACACAGACAAAATGGTGTGTAAAATGTCATCAAATAAAGGCCATATTAAATTCTCCCCTACCTAATATGTTTCTTTTCCTTAAGAAACCACTTATATAGATCTAATGGTAGATAATAAGTCTCAAAACTAAAAAACTATAATTATATAAAGAATTTATTTTCAAAATGATTTTCACTCATGGATTATAAGTTAAAATTGTTAATACCCTATCATATTTAATGTTATTAATGAAACATTTTTTGTTGTTTTAAAAAAATGATTAAAATTGAAATTTTAAAATAGAATTTAACCCACATTGATTTGTATCCAACTGAAAGTCCAAACTTCCCTTTACCTCTAGGAGAACATACTCACATAATTTAAGATCCATGAAAATTATACACAAAATTGGATGGGTATGAATTAATAATTAGTAAGGCAACATAAATAACCCATTAAAAAGCTTAAAGAATAAAATAATGAAATAATTAAGGAAAAGAGGTTCAACCTGGATTAGAATTTTCATTTAAGAATCTATTTGGATTAAAATCTTATGAGTTTAATTTTAATTAAAATTTTCAAATTAAATAATGATTATATAACATTCTCCCAATGTTTTACCAAAATACATTTTTTAAAAAAGGTAAGAAAAATGATTTACCAAATTAAATCTATAAGGTAACAAAAAATTAACCACCTCAAAGTGGAATCAAAATGTTCAATTTTTTGAAAATTTTCATCCACTAAATATTCTTAAGTGATTCTTAAAAACATAGAAATTTTAAAAAAAACTAGGGTTTTTTGGGTTCTGAGGGAATTATAGTTTAGCTCAAACTAGTCCGCTCCACCATACTTAAAACCCAAAATTTTCCCCAATGTTGAATTCCATGGTGGGAGAAATTTTTTTATAGTGTATGTTCTAAAAGACTTTTAAAATCAGTTGTCAAAAGAATGTTTGATGGTCCCAAGTTATCTCAAAAAAACATGGTACCACACAACACAATCAACCAAAACAATTCACAACATGCTCAAAAATACCTACAAATTACTACTTAACAAATCAAGAACAATAGTATATATTTTTTGATAATATTAATGCTAACAATTTTATTTTCAAAAAGGTAATCACTTAGGCACCAAAATGATCATGCAAAGAAAAAATTCAATATTTAAAGACTCAAAATAGAAGCAGTGATCAATTGGTTTTACATGATAATTTTAGCATGAATTTTACCACTGTAAAAACAATAAATAATTATTTAATTCCTATAAATAGTAAGAAAATTTTTTTACTTAAAGAAGAAAAAAAGTATACAAATTTGAACAAAAAATCCTTTGGTTGAGAAGCTTAAACACTTTAAGTTAAGAATTAGACACATCCCTTTTTTACAATCTTAATAAGTTCCTAAGGTACCCAAATTTCATCTCTTATAAGAGAAAAAATACAAACATTAATTTCAAGAATTTATAGTTGAAAGTAAAATAAAACTAGAGTAAAAATTTTAGGGAGGTCGGTTCAATGTTTCTCCACAATTTAGATTCTCTTGATCTTTGAAAATTATTGAATTTGTTCTTCTACAGGATGCAAAATTATTCTCACCATTGCACTTAAAAAACATACATTATAACACAAATGAATTTATTCTCTATGGATAACAAAAAATAAATTTTTCAATCAAGTTCAATAAAGTATCGTTGTCACAAACCGAGCCACTAGGGCCCACATAGTCAGTAATGAATCGAGATTGACACCCCAAGTACACCTCCAATAGGCCAAGTACTAATAGAAAATGTAGATTAGGATATCACACAAAAGGTAGACCTTTTTCTAAGGTTCCTTCACACAAAAACCCATCTCTAAATACACATAATATGTTGAAAAGTAAAATAAAACTGATATCAAATGCAGTCATACATTTACACCCCACAAAAGGGTATGAAAAAAGTATTGGAAAGCATAACGGTCCAAATAAAATCTCAAAATAGCTGTAAAAGATTCCAACCTACTAAGAAGTATGGGATTGATATCTAATTCAACTCCAAGTATAAATCACGGTCTATCTATCTTAACTATGCTTCACCCACTCTAGGTCTACCTAGGACTCCATATCAGGCCTATCATCTGTATAAGACCTGACATGTTCAAGTAGAGCCCATGTAGTAGTGAGTATAGCAATAGGGTAAAATAAACAAAAAATTAGATATACTCAAAATAGACACCAAGTCTCTAAGTAGATCACATCCATAAAACTATCCTTGGATTCCACTCAAGGCTCCAATGGTAATGATCGCTAGGGATAACTCACTACATGAGACTTCTAAAACTGATGACACTCATTTAAGAGGTCATGCTCATCATGCATTTCCATGAATAAGATACTTTCTGAAACTCATACAATCTCAATATACATATAGGGGATCTCACTTGGGGCCTCAGGGGAATTCCTAGAACCCTAGATGGAATAACCCACCAAGTAAGGGATCATACACTTGTGTATGTTGGTTCAAAAGATTCCTAAAACCCTTACTTAGGTAAGGAGGGGAATTAGGATCAAATTTGGGCCACACTAAGGTATACCTACTCTAATCCACTGAGGGGATCCTAAACTATACTTAGAACAATATGCCACACTGAACCCGCATGGTGAAAAATTGAGAAAATTCATTCCAAAACAAATGGAACTCACCCACACTAATCCAGAAATAGGGAATTCACCCATCTAAAGTGGAAGAGATAAATCACCCAATTTAAATTCCACTGAACTAAAAAGAATGGAGGCTCCAAACTACCTCATAGGAAGTACAAAAAATGTACTTAGGGTCACATGTAATGTGACCTTGCATGTACACCTGAGTGTGTCCTTGATTTCACATAGATAGGCTAGACATGTTGAACTACACAGTGTGTACATGTAGTACAAAACATGTATTAGAAGCCAGGGGTATTACTATTTCATCCTGGAATGTGCTAGTGTACTTTGGACCTTACATGTGTACCTTGTCACATCTATTCCCATTCCCATGCCCAAGTACACGTCCATGACCCCTCACTCAGAGTGTCTTTCCATGAACTTGACTACAAGACCAAGTATTACTACACGACATGTAATCCCAAATCTCCAACTTCATCAAATAGGAAGAACACACAACCTGTGTGCCTGAACTACACGATGTGTGATCATGATTTCTGAATGGAAATTCCTTTTTAACCTCTTAAAACCCCTATTTTTTCTGATTAATCCCATATTGACCCCCATGGGGTCCTTATAATTCATAAGAAGGCTTTAAAATTTTAAATAAATGCATCAATGGGGATTGGGACTAAAAACTAAAAATCCACCTACAAAATTGTGAAAAAACTAAATCTTTGTGTCTAAATTGATGCCTGGAATCCATTTCACCTTGATCTGGTATCGATCGCCATCAAGGAAGAAGTATGTTAGTTACTCTTATCCTCCTTGGTTCATCTATCATGCATTGGAGGAGAACTCTATCCCCTATACTATTTTTATATGAGACAAAAGGGAGGGTTTTTTATTGATTTAATTAATTATTTAATTAAATGAATTATTTTTCACACCCACCAATGCCTCCCACTAAACGTTTGACACCGACCAACTTTATGTTGCGTATAGTGTAAGCCCCACATTTTGGAAAGAATTGATGACTCAAATTTTATATCCAAGATCCCAAACAAAAGGAAAACTGTTTATTCTGAAAATATGTGTGCACATGCCTTGACATATATTAATATTTTAGTATACCAATATGGAGTCTCTTCAGGCCCCAGAATCTTAGGTTGTATTAATTCCTTACTTTGAAAATATTCTTTATAATATTGAAAATTATTACAAGTGAAAAACAAAAACATTAAATTTTCCCAAAAATAGGGATTTTTGTCTTGAAAAGAAAAAATCATACTAAAAAAATTGATGATACCGAGTTACCATATATTTCTCACACTCCTAGGTGATCTACTCTATATTCTCATGCTACCATTAGACACACACTAAGGGAATCACTCCCCCATGAAGGATCTTATCATTCTGATCAATGATCCCTACCATGTACCCCATAAAGGTATCCTCATCCTTGATGTCTAGCTCTCCCCAGTTGATCACATGTGATAGGTCATGCACATATATCCTCAACTGTAACATGTGTAAACATAATGTACCTAGTATAACTTAGATGGTAGGGCAAAGCGGTACATCACATTGCTAACCCTATACAGCAATTAAAAAAGGACCAAACTTTTCACCTCAGAAAAATCTCCATAAAAATCACCAAAATGAGACCTTCATAAACACATGGTCTCCCTCATTAAAATCTAAAGGCCTATATTTCTATTATTCATAAGACTTATAATGGATCTAGGACGTCCTCATCTGCTCCTATATGATTTTAAATTTCTTTTCCATCCCTCACAACAACTTCGATCCCATAAATACTGACTCTCCTAGGTTAGTCCAGAATAGCGCTGACCTACGAGGTCACCCATACAAGTCCTTGACTGGTTTCATACCAATAATGGAGTGGTAAATATGGTTATTTGAAAATTATACAAAGGTTTGGTGTTCCTTCCAACTATGGACAAATTCCAACATGGAAGCATGTAGCATGTCCTCTATAACCCGAATGAGTTTCTTTGTATGGATATCAGTTTGAGGTTGGAACGTTGTGATCAAATAAAACTAATTCCCAAAGGTCTCCTACAATCATATTCATAATTGTGATGTCAATCAATCACTATAGTCTCAAATTATATTAAAGGAAAATTCATGAAGCAGTACTATATCTTACATATAAAGGCATCCCGAGATCTCTACTGAACTCTACATTTGAAAGGTTGGGAAGTGGTCCAACTTGGAGAGTTAATCAATGATCACCTAGATAGCATCATGAACTCTATTTGATCATGTAATTAATGTCATTAATTCCATATATATAATATCCAACATCCACTCTAGAGCCTCTAGGGGTTGGGCTAGACCTGATAGAACCTAGTGCTCAGCCTTCACTAGCTGACAAGTGAGGCATCAAGAGACAAACTCTACTACACATTTCATTATTCCTATTCACCATAACTAACACTAAAGTTATCAGTACATCTTATATACTCCTATATTTACCACCAAGGTGGATGTATGGAACTCCCTCATCACCCCACTTAACTTCACTGGTACCATCATCCACCCTCATAAAGGGATTATGTGCTCCAAAACTTCATAAAATATATCAGGAGAATTTCTAATGGATATATGAGTATGCAAGGTCTCATAGTCGATATCTACAAGTTGAGACCCTAACATACTGAATAAGAATAGGGGTAAAAACCATCGATTGGAGGTAAGTCGTATCATCCTTGTACAATAAGGACAACTGTAATGAGGAGAAATACTCTATCGTCTCACTCAACAGCTGTGAAAAATATCTCATGCTGAGAAAATCATTCACCATGTTCCCCTTCTAAGTAGTATAGACAATATCAAATTCATAATCCTAAATAAAATATATCCATATCCTCTATCACAAGTTGAGATAATTTTATGAAAAGATATAATTTATACTCTTGTGATCAAAATAGATGATAAACCAATCACCCATAAGATAGTGTCACCACTTTTTATGGTGAAAAATACTATGGTCAGATCTATAATGTGTTTCATAGTTCTGATCATGGGGTCTAAAATGTTGGGACACAAAGAAAATCATTACCCACCTCTTCATCAGAACACATCTGAGCCTAGGTCTATAAGAATCATAGAATACTATGTACTTAACACACTCTTATAGAAGTCTCGGGATTGGTATTCCCATCAACCTCTACTGAAACTCATGAAAAACCTACTGGAACCTATTTTTCCACAAGAATTTTTCCCCTTTCAGGTCAAAGAAGTCAAGTGTTCCATGGTCTTAGATAAATTGGGTATGAATCTCAAATAATAGCCTTCCATCCCAAGGATTCTCTACACCTCAGTCATGCTCTTGGGTGAATACAAAGCTAGAACTACCTCAACCTTTTTTGGAACCACTATTACTCCCTTTTCACGAATGAAATTTCCTAGTAAGTGGACCTATCGAATCAAGAACTGCACTTCAAGAGATTAAAATAAAGCTAGTGCTCTTGGAATATGTACATAACCATCCTCAAGTGTCTTACATAATCCTCCTCTGATGCCGAGTATATGAGGATATCATTGATGAAGAATGCCATGAACTGGTATAATAAGTGATAAAATATCTAGTGCATGACTCCCATTAACACTATCAGGGAATTAATCATGCTAAATTGTATTACTAAGAACTCATAGTGACCATAAAGAAATTAAAATGTCATCATCTATATATCCCCATCCCACACTCTGATCTGGTGATAGACTGGCCTGCGGTAAATCATTGAGAACTGCTTCAAACCTCTTAATTAGTCAAATATTTCATTGATTATCTGAAGTGGATAATTAGTATTGATGGTCACCATATTTTCGTGATGATAATACAAAAAAAACCTCAATCACCTGTCTTCCTTATTGGTGAGAAACATTGAGGCTGTTTAGGGTGAAACACTAGGTCTGACCATGATCTTCCTCTGAAAATCATCTAATTTCACCTTTAGCTCATGAAGATATATTGGATCCATATGATATACTAGAATACATATTGTGTCCATATTTGGGTGCAATTCTATGTAGAATTTGATCTCACGGTGGGGAGGTAAGCCAGAAATGTCCTTAGGGAAGACGTCCTCATACACCACCACCATAGTGGGTAACTGGATTCTCGTAATATCTACCATGCTAAGAAAAATACTATCCAACATGTGAGTGATTGGATGCATCCTCCTATGCATGATAACATCCTTCTCTTCCTAAAATTCCTTCTCACTAATAATGAAAAAATCCATCTTATCAACATGGAAAAACCACATCCTTCACTTGTAAGAGTCAATTTTTGTATGAACCGTGGATAGCCAATCCATACTTAAGATAAAAACATAAGGCCTCATCACTACTATGAAAAGATCCCATAATAATATATCTTTTATTAAATTCAAGTAACACTATCAATAAAAGTGTTTTATCATTGAATCTCCTCTAATGGGAGTCTCCAACCACAAATTTGGAGCTAAAGGCTCAATTGGAATCTATAAATTTCAAAAAATGGGTGTTCCAAGAAAGGAATGGATCACACCATTGTCTATAAATATAGAATCTAATGTAGAAAAGACATATATATTACCAAAAATCATCCTTATAAACTCTAAGTTGAAAGCCTATACTACCTGAAGATACCCTTTTCCCTAACCACCGGCTCCCTGGGCCTAGAGGAAACCACCTAGGGGTGGTTACAATAACAACTCAAACAGTCCACCACCTTCTATTTCTCTCTCATCTCCTATACCATTCATTCCACCCTATATACCTCCATGATCAAATTGTTTCCTCTGCATAGGAATCCAATTTATTGTCTCCATGTCTATCATACAATGGATCAGACAATATTGAGGGGGATATCCTTGAACATCGCAAGAGTAACACCACCTCTCCCTCAGTTGGTTCGAACCATCCTATAAGCCTTGTGTCAAAGACCCTCTATGACGAGACTATCCTTAAAAATTCACAGCTTTCCTTGAATATTGAGTTTTACATCATCTAGAAGCTACCGAAGTCTCAGCTCAAGGGTGCCTACTGCCAGCACTAACTATTGATGACTAAACTGCCAAGAATCTCTCCACTACCAAGGTTCACTCGAGCACTCCAATATAAGTAGGAATGAAAAGAGATATCCCTCCAATCCTAATGTCTCGGAGAAGGACCTGCTCAAAGGTACATGTTGAAAAATGAATCTTGGGCCATATCCATGGAGTATCACAAGTTATTAGTTAACCTCAATTCATACTCATCAGCTGAAATGTTTTTCTATTGGAGCTCCATAAGCTCCTAGATATATACTTCTCTCAGTATATCTGGATAAAACTTCTCTATAAAGAGATAATCATACTCTATCCAAGAGAGAATCATTTCATCTTGTATCTAGGTTACCAAACTCCACCATCTCACTACAAATCCATGGAGGATGATCTCTTCTAGGACCACCATATTATCATGAAGCGTCTTAAAATAGTGGAAAACTCACTTAACTTCCTTAATATAGTCCTCTATTGCTTAAGGGTCTAACTCACCATGAAACCTAAGGGGTCCCTAGCTGTAAATCATATAAAGGGAGATAAACCTATACACAAGCTCTACTGGTACCATCAAGACTACCTAATTCCCAATGGGTGGTGTAAAAATTGGAAAACCATCCAGAGGTACCACCTCTAGCACATGTCCCCATACTGAAGCCTCGTCCCTAGGAAAATCATCACCACAATCTTATCATGGAATATTGGTTGGATGAATGCATGGGGGAATCATAGAATATACAATATGTATAGCGACTCTATACTTTTACACGTGAAATTACATGATTTTAAGAATAATGAAAACCAAGGATTGAAAGTTATGATGGTGTTAGAAGACTAGGTACATAATTAGAAAACATGAAAATATAAAAAAAACATCATTTTATTAATCTCCATAACAATCTTATAACTCCCTTTGAGATCCTATAACTGTATAGGATAACTTGGGGAATATATAAACAAAAGGGGTGAGATAAAAATCATAGTAAGGGAATAAACATGGGAATAAATCATAATACATGAGTTAAAAGGCATAAGATGATAACATAAAAGGAAAATATCGTGAATAAACAAATGGAATCATAAAATATAGAACATGGAATCATATGGTCATAGAATTATTGAAATGTGGTAGCAACATATAACATAAAATAAACATGAGTCAGATCTAACTGCAAAGACTATATCACATGGTGGGAAAAGTATCATAATGGATCAAGTTTACTCTATAATTCCATACATGAAACCTCATGAGACTAAAAAATTTCCCAATGAATTAGAGTGATATCTGGGTGAAACCATCATAACATTTTCATGCATATGTGTATCGAATAATGAAATCAAATGGGTACCCATTAAAAGAAATGGGTTTTGTAAACACGTCATAAGGCAAGACCAAAGGGTTTAACATAATGGTTTCTATTAAATAAGGGTTTAAATAATAATTATTAATTAATAATGAAAAAACAAATATATCTTGAATAATTATGCCTAATTGGATTGAAAACAATTAATAGATTCATTATGTAACATTAGAAATGTGCCACTTATGTGTGGTTTTAAGGAAAAGAACGAAGAGTCAATAGAAAAAAAAAAGAATAATTGTTTGTATAAAACCAGAAATGAAAAAAATAGTTTTACATAATGAAATGAGTGATTTTATAAAAATATTGGTAGATTAAAATAGTTTATATAGTATACTTGAAAATGGGTAAGAAAATGGATCATTTCCCTTTAATTGGGAATGCTTATAAGGAGGAATTGAGAAGGGAACCTTTTAAAACATGTATTTATTCGTTAAATAAGGATGAATTGAGCTATATACACATGTTTTAGAACATATAAAAAAAATTAATAGAATTATATAAGATTAATTCAGTAATTAATTGGGGTAAAGATAGAGAGGTGTAACCCAAAGGAAAAAAAATGGGGTTTTAGAGAGATCACTTACCTTATGTTCAAATGCGTTCTGCAGTTGCACTTAATGACCTGGATAATCAAATTATATGCATTAATTACTTAATTTAAAACCTATGATACATGTATTTTAATTATTATAATTTTATTAGGTTCATTTATTTCCATTTTAATGATTTTTAAAGTTCTATTACATCATTCTGAGAACATTTTTTTCATGGTTCGTGGTCAGTTGACTTGTGTATAATTATGGTAGTTCGTGTTGAATGGGAATATTATTTCATAAGTGAAATGAAATGGTATTAATACACTTAAAAACGTTTTAATGGTCCAATATATCATTTTTTCGTAACATGAGGATGGTTCATTTGATAAAATATTAATGATAAATGTTTAGTTTATTATGACATTTTTTCCGCCCATCACAAACCAATTTTGTTTTATTAAATATTATGTCTATATATTATTTTTAGAAAAGGGAATAAGTTATAATATACTTATTAAAATATTATTTTACCATAATAATGGTTTTGTTACCAGCCTTGAAGGTGGTAATGGAAAATGAAAAATCATTATCCATGGAGACAATCAACCTTCATAATTTGGATGATTTCGTTTCTTTGAATAAGAGGATATAAGAAAAGGGATGGAAAGAAGATATTCAATTAGAAATATAACATGAAAATATAAACATGATAGTATATATTTATGATTTTATGGATTAATTAGGCATGGATAAGATATAAAAAAGAAATGAAATTAAAAGATATGGTTTAAAAGAGTTACCTCTTGAATATGACCTCATTGAAAGACCCCTTAAGGAACATGGAATTGGCGTTTTGTTGAGAAAAATATCTATTAGACATCGTTAATAGGCTTGGAAAGGAAATTGGGAAGAATATTGATAAGATACAAGGCTTAGAAGGTTTGAGGAGAAGGGGTGGTATTTATATGGAAGGAGAGGGGTATTTTTTTGTTATTATATTCATTAATTTATTATTTTGGATCAAGACTATCAATAGTGTTGATTCCTAGGACTAAATATAAAAAATGGTTTAGGATAGTTTGAACTAATGGGTTCTTATATCATCCATGACTCAAAAATTCATGTATTTGGATTATAATGTTAAATTCTGTAAATTATAATATTTCACTATTCACCAAAAATTCATATATTTTAGAAAAATCCCAAAAATTCACCCTAACTATTTTTTGATGACTAAATTTTAAAAATTTATTCCATTTTATGAAAATATTTTTTTATGTATGATAATTTTAATTTTTAAATAAAATCATCATTTATTCAAAAAATACCGATTTTAATATTATAATTTATTTGTTTACCCTTTGAAATATAAATTAAGGTCACATAAAATAATTTTATAATTATATAAAAACATAATATTAATTTATAAATCTATTTTATGAAAATAAATTTTCTTTTAAATAATTATATTAATTATAAAATTTTAAATAAACATATATATTTTACAAAAAATACCAACACATAATTTATCATTTTTAAAACATTTACTTGCTTATACCAAAATATAAATATATCATTTTTTATTTATAATATGCTTAAATTTTATTTTATACTTTCATAGGTGAGGTTATTATTCTAACGACTAGATTAATATTCTTAACGGTCATATTAATATTCCAATAATCAGAGTTATAATGGTTATAAAGGTTACTTAATTCCTATAAATACCTTTTATTTCATTCACTTTTATTTTCTCTTAATGTTATATATATACTTTAATCTTAAAAATTAATATTTTATTATTAACATTATGTTTTATTTTTTTATCTTTGTTCGTGAGTGTAGTTATTCTAGTGGATTGGGTAGATCCAAATTTTCCTCTTCTCATTATCTTATTTTAATTTATTATCCTACTATAATATTTGGAATTATTATTTCTTTATTTGCTGACTAATGTATCATTCTTCATTTATGATAATAATTTGGAGAATCCTTTATCTTGTCTAAAAGGTATGGTTGAGAAATCATCTATGAAAGGAATAATGATATACCTTCCTTTATAATTCTCATGTACATCCGTTACAATTATAAGAATATTGGATCCTTCACAATTCTCATCGTTGATAAAGTTACATGGTCCTTTCTATTTAGATATTCTTCCACTTTATTTGATTTAGCAAGATGGTAGTGAATTGATTAGTCATAATCCTTGATGAGTCTAAACCGTCTTCACTAGTTCATATTCAAATCCTTATGTGTGAATATATATTTTAGGCTCTTGTGATCAATATATATCTCACACTTCTCCCAAAAGAGATAATGCTTCGATATTTTAAATGTGAAGATCACAACTGCCAACTCCATATCATTTATGGGATAGTTTTCCCCATTAAATTTCAACTACATTGAGAAATATTCTACCACATTATCATTTTTCATGAGTACCCATCCTAATACCTTCTTTTAAGCATTTTCGTATGCCAAAAAGAGTTCCCCACTAGTCGATAGTATAAGTACTGGTGTAATGATAAGCCTTTTTTCATCTTTTTGAAGAAATATTCACATTCACTGGTCTAGAAAATTTTTACTATTGTGACCCTATCCTTTTACTTATAACATTACATGATTTTATGCATAATTATAAATCATAGTACAAGCCAAGGATCGTTAATTCTAGTGTCTTGGAATACTAGGTACATAAAACATAAAACATGGGGCTAAAAAAATTTCATTATTTAATCTCCATAAAGAGATACTAAAATCTTTTGATCCCTTAAATCTACATAGGGTACCCTAGGGAACACATGAACAAAGGTATGAGCTAAAACGCCCAGTAAGGGAAATAACATAAGAATACAGCTTAAGAACATGAGTTTGGAGGCATGACATAATGATATCAAAAGCATGGAACATATGAAATCATATCATATAAACATGGGATTATATAAACATGGAATAATATACATGTGGAAAAAACATATAAAATTTCTTTAGTACGAGTCAAGGCTAACTGCTAATCCCATTTCCCATAGTAGTACGGGTCAAGGCTAACAGTCAATCTCGTTTCTCATTGTAGTATGAGTCAACGCTAACCGCCAATCACATTTCACATCACATCTCGTGATACTTAACTTTACCCAATGAATTGGAGAGATATCTGGGTTCACCCATCTCAAAATATTCATGAATATTCTTTCCACATAAATAATCATACACAATCAACCATACATAAACATAAGGGTACCCATGGAAGGAATTGGGTACCACAATCATGACATAAAGAATAACCAATGGGAGTATCATGAAAGTGTCCATGAAAGAATGGTATTAGAACATAAATGGACGTTCATAAGGTAAAATGGGCATATAAAATGGTATGTGATGTCAAACATAAGTGAAAACATATAAGAAATACATTTTAGAAATATTAGCATTAAAACATTTTTGTGCGGTTTTAAGGAAAATACAATAGATATTTTAAAATAGAAAAGAGGAAAATATTTTATATAAAACCAGAATTAAACCAAGAAAGTTTTCATAATAAAAATACTTATTTTATAAAGACAACGATGGCTTAAAACATAGGATATAGTGTACTTTAAATTGGATAAAAATTCGAGAAGTTCCCTTAAAACGTGTTTGCTTATTGGAAAGTTATAAGGAGGGAATCTTTTAAAAACATGTATATCTCCAAAACAGATTGATGGAAGGGTATTAATAAATGAATTTTGTAAAACTACACATAATTTATAATATTTACATAAATAGATAAGATAAATCCATTTTGATATAAAGAAAGATAAGGCAACCTGAAAGAACAAAGAAGGTTCGGGTAGAATTTGTTACGATTTATTAACATGGTGTCAGGTGTACTTAATAGGGATTTATGAGAAAGAAAAGGGGTTTATTTTCACTTATAAATCATGAGGGAAGTATGGGAGAGGTTCTCAATAATACCCAGTCATTATTTATTACACATAAAATTGAATAGCATAGAGGATATATTGATTAAGAGTGAAATGGAGAGGATCCCTTACCTTAAGTCTGGTGGTGTTCTCCACTTGTTATTGATGTCATAAATAAAAAAATTAGGTTTATAAATTAATAATTCCATAAACTCTTCTATATTTAATTTATTTATTATAACCTTATTTAGTTCATTCAATACCTTTTTGATTGGTTATAAGGTTCAATTTCATTGTTCGGGTCTGTTTTCTTACTTGGTTTCAATGACCGGTTCACTTATATTCATGTTCAGATAAACATGTAAGATGAAAGTGGTTATAAATAATTTAAGTTGTATGTTATTAGTGAACATCCAGGATATTACATGGTTATAAAAATTCATTTGGTTATTTGGATTGAAGATGAATTATTATATAAAACCTCAGTGATAACCATTTTGGTTAATCGGTGGGTTTGATTACAGTGAACAAATTTTTTTATAACATAATATCATTTTTACAAAAAGGATTAAAGAACATTAACTAGGATATATTAAATATATAATAATCTTTTTCAACCATAACACAAATGTTTTCATGACCAGAATTAAGGATGATAATAGAAATTGATAAATCGTTGTCCTTGAATGTGCTAAATTAACACATCTCAAACAGTGTTTTCATTTACTTTAAATAAAAAATGGGAAAATAAGAGAAGATAATGAAGTATCCCATTAGAATAATATAATTGTAGTACATGTATGTTTTCCACAGTTATCATAGCATTTGGGTGAAGGGAGGTGAAGAAAGAAATAAAAAAGAAAAGAACTTAAAGAAATGAAAGAATTAGAAAGAGGAATTTACCTCTTGGGTCTTCCTCTGAGAACCTCTTAAGGGGAGAGGTTTTGGTATTTTGTAGAGAATAGGGGCCTTTGGACGTGTGGGAGGAGCTTGGGGAGATATTTGGGTAGAATATTGGCAAGGCACAAGGCTTGAGAGGAGTGTAGAGAAGAGGGAGTGAGGGGGGGGGGTTATAGTGGAGGAGAGGAGGGTTTTCATAATTTTTTAATCATTAGTTTATTAATTTCCCTAAATACCAAAAATAGTGATGATTCCATGACCAAGAATATTAATAAGTGCATGTGAGTTTTATATTTGGGTGATTACATCACTTATGATGTCAGGAATAGTGGATTTAAATTATAATGTATTTATACAGTAAATTAATGTATTTTACTATTCAATAAAAATTCAGGTATTTCATAAAAATATAAAAAGTTCACCCTAACCATTTTTTCAAATGTAAAATCAAAAAATTAATTCCATTTTTCAACAATAATTTTCTAAATATAATTAATTTAATATTTAATTAAAATCATAATTTATTATTAAAAACTGGTTTTAAAACATTCATTTACTTATTTTAAAATATAGGTACATCATACTTTCACTTGAATATTATTTATATACTATCATAGGTAAGGTTGTTATTCATTAGGGTATATCACTATTCATAAGGGTATATTAATATTCATAAGGGTAGGTTACTATTCACCCAAAATCAAGTTTTTCTTATTGGACTCCAAATAACTTACTGATCGCAATCGTGTATGTCAGAGTTTCAAAATTCCAAACACAGTAGTGACAAACTTATGTTTAAAGGTCACATAACACTCTGTAGTTTATTATGTTGTGATTTTATCTGATTATATAACATAATTATAAGAAATTAAATTCCATTTATAAAACATTGGGTCATTATATTCTTCCCCCCTTATGAAATTTTACCCTCGAAATTTTATTTTACATTCTAAGTCATAAAAAGGTGTGGGTACTTTTCCTTCATTTCCTCATCCAGTTCCCATGTTTCCTCTTTGTACGTATGGTTATTCCATAGTACCTTGAATAGGTGATTAGTATTTTTACATGGAACTTTTTCTCTACGATCCAAGATCTTCACTGGCTGCTCCTCGTAAGAAAGATCATCCTCCAACTATACCACCTCTAAAGAGAGTACATGTGAAGGGTATGGTATGTACTTCCTTTAGAGGGATACATGAAATACATTATGTACTTTCAACATGGTAGGTGGAAGTGTTAGTCGATAGGCCATAGCTCTGACTCGATCAAGGATCTCATAGGGGATGATATACCTGGGACATAGCTTTCCTTTTTCCCAAATCTCATGAACTTCTTCCACATAGATATGCATATAAATAACATTTCTCCAACTTTGAACTCAAGGTCTCGTCGACGATTATCTGTATAACTCTTCTATCAGCTTTGGGCTTCCTTGATATGATGTTGAATGGTTTTCACATTCTCCACCATTTCTTCGACCATTTCAGGTCCTAGCAGCTTACACTCACCGACGTCATCCCAACACACTAATGTTCTTTACCTTTTCCCATAAAGAGATTCATATGGTGTCATTTGAATGCTCGAGTGGAAACTGTTTTTGTAAGAGAATTCAACCAGTGGAAGATGTTGGTCTCATCCTCCTTTGAATTCCATTGAACATGCTCTCAACATGTCTTCGATTGTCTGAATAGTCTGATCGGATTGTCCATCAGTTTGAGGATGATAGGCTGTACTGAAGTTCAATTTAGTGCTTAGATCATGTTGGAGACTTTTCAAGGACTTCGAGGTGGATCTAGGATCATGATTGGATAAAATATATAGTGGTAATCTATGCAGCCGTACCAATTCATTGATGTAAATCCGTGCAAGTTAATCCAATGAGAAGTCCTCTCGGATTACGATAAAGTGAGTTGTCTTTGTAAGTCGGTCCACAATGACCCATATAGCATTTTTTTCCTCTGGATGTTCTTGTAAGTCCAGTGACAAAGTCCATGGTAATGTTCTCCCACTTCCATGCTGGTATGGGTAGTGGTTTCTTCATCCCCTTAGACTTTTGCCTCGCAGCCTTCACTTGTTGACATACCAGGCACTTTGATGTATATTCAGAAATATCCCTTTTCATATCGTCCCACTAAAAGTTTACTCAGAGATCTCGATACATCTTTGTGCTCCCTAGCCGAATAGAGAAGGTTGTGCTATGTGTATCATTCAAAAGACCCTTCTTTATATATGGATTAGACGGTACACATAATCATGACCCAAATCATACAAATCCTTCTTTATCAATCTTTAACTCTAAGGATTTCCTGTTTCTGATAGCTTCCACCCTTTTTAGAAGTTCCACATCTTTTCTTTGAGCATCCTTTATTTTCTCCATGAGGAATGGTTGAGCAATAATTTGAGAAAGGATTGATTATGTTTATCCCTTAATTATTCCCATGACCATCCTCAGCAAATCTAAGTAGATCATATCATTTTTTATTCTCATCATTGATAAAGATGTAGGATCCTTTCTACTTAGAGCATCTGCCACCTTGTTTGCCTTACCGGGATAGTAGTGGATTGAGCAGTCATAATCCTTGATGAGCTCTATCCATCTTTGTTGGTGCATATTAAGAAATTTGTGTGTGAATATATATTGGAGACTCTTGTGGTTATTATATATCTCACACTTTTCCCTATAGAGATAATGCCGCTAGATTTTTAATGCAAGGATCACTGCTGCCAACTCCATATCATGCATAGGATAGTTCTACTTGTGAATTTTTTGATACCTTGAGGCATAGGCTATCACTTTATCATTTTACATTATCACACATCCTAAGCCCATCTTTAAAGCGTCACTTTACACCACAAAGAGTTCTCCACTTATTGTGAGTGTGAGTACCGATGCACTGATAAGCCTCTTTTTCAACTCCTTGAAACATTCTTCACATTCCAGAGTCTAAAAAAACTTTAATCCCTTTCATGTCAGCTTAGTCATTGGATTCTGCAATCACGAAATGTTCTTAAAAAATCGTCTAAATACCTGGATAGACCCAAAAATTTTCATATCTCCATTACAGATGTTGGAATGGGCCACTCTTCAATTGCATTTATCTTTGAAGGGTCCACAGATATCGCTTTACTAGTGATAACATGCCCTAATAATGATACTTCCTCCATCCTGAAGTCACATTTACTATATTTTTCATATAGATTCTCCCTTTTCAAAGTCTTTAACACAATATTCAAATGCTTCTCATGTTCCTCCTTTCTCTTGGAGTATATCTGAATATCATCAATAAAAACAACCAATTTTTTTTCGAGGTAATATCTAAAGACTATATTCATTAAATACATGTAAATTGATGAAGCATTAGTGAGTCTGAAGGTAATAACTATGAACTCATAGTGTACATACTTTGTTTGAAAGGAAATCTAGAGAATATCTTCCATCCTCACCTTTAATTGGTGATTTCCTGACCGAAGGTCCACCTTAGAGAAATAACTAGCCCCACGAAGCTAATCAAACAATTCATCTATACATGGAAGGGGATACTTGTTCTTTATCATGATTTTATTGAGCTCACGATAATCAATGCATAGGTGCATCGATCCATCATTCTTATTAATGAAGAGGACTGGCTCACCCCATGGTGAAGCACTAGAGAGTATAAAATCCTTCTCCAAATTCTGTTATAACTGCTTCTTCAGCTCTTCCATCTCTACGGTGTCCATTCTGTATGGTGTCTTTGATATAGGCAAAGATACAGGAATAAGTTCAATTAAAAACTCAACCTCCTGGCCCGGAGGAAGAACAAGAAACTCTTTAGGGAATACATCAATGTAATCCCTCTTGATGGACATGTGTTCAAACATGATTATCTCTTTTGTCTCAATCATTTGAGCTAGATATGCTTTCTCATAAGGAAGCAATATTCACACTTGAGAAAATGATTCAAAAGTAGATTCATCTCCCTCCTTACACTTGTATAGAATTGGATGATGCTTCAGAATGTGAAGATTGATATCCCTTTTCTGACAGTTGATGTTGGATTTGTATAAAGATAGCCAATCCATGCCCAAGATAGTATCGAACTCCACTAAAGGAAGTATGAATAGATTTTCTGGGAGGTTCAGTCCAAAAACATTAACCAGGGAGGAGTAATAAACCACAGATTCAATAATTTCCCCATTCGTTGTTCTCACAGATAACTAGTCCTCCAAATTTTGAGTTAGTGTTTGAATAGTTCTACTAAACTTTCATGATGTGAATAAATGCATTGAACCAAAATCAAATAGTATGTTTTCTATTATTTAATGAATAAATAGCATAATTTTCACTACATCATTGTCTAGCTCCACCTCAGTAGTACTAATAGCATAATCCCTTCCTTGTTTCCTTGGAGGTTGTTTCTAATTGCCTCCGACAACACTCAGCTTAGGGAAATTGCTTTCATAATAGACTCAGTGTTGATCTGAACCTTTTATTCTTCTTCTTTATTAGTGGGATTCTTCATATCTCATCAGTAGTTTTTAGCTAGATGACCAAACATTCCACATTTGAAGAAATTCTTGGTTCCCTTCAGATAGTTCCCAGGGTGCTTCTTCCCACAACTTCTATAAGGGAAAAATTCGGGCTTCTTTCCATCATAGGAATTTTTTGTCGAACCACCCATTTCATTCTTCATTTTCATCTTCCTGTCACTGGTCCCGTGAGATCACTAAGAGTCTCCAATCTCCATTTCAACCTTGAGGGCACAACAGACAATCTCCTCATAAATGTGGAAGTCTCGAATCGCCAATGATTTTCGTAGACTTAGCTTTAATCCGCTAAATAAGCAATCCTCCTTGCTTTCGGTGTTCTTTACAAAGCTAGAGGCGTACCTTGCAAGCCTTGTAAAGTTTTCTTCATACACCCTGATGGAATCATCTTCCTTATAATTGAGTCTGATGAACTCTCTTTCCATCTTGAGACCGAGGGTTTGAAGAAAATATTTATTGAAAAACATCCTCTTGAATTCCTCCCAATCCATGGAATCAATTTCCTCTTTGGAAATTGTATTATTGATCAGTTTCCACCACTGATCATCTTCCCCATCAAAACAATAGACCACCAGTATAAATTTCTCTTCTTCCGAGCACTGGAGGATGGAGAATATCTTTTCAATAGATTTAATCCATTATTCCGAGAGGAGGGGATCAGAAGACCCGCTAAACATGGGATGAATTTTCCACAAGAAGGATTATACATCAAATTGATCCTTCCTTAGAGGAGGATGGTGTTCCACATGATTCAAGTTATTATTCATAACCTGATCCAGCTGATTAAGTATTTTCATGAAGTTTTGATAACTCGTTCCCGTCATATCATGCATATCATTAGTGCAATATTCACATTTCCTATAACATTGGTTGTTGGAACTTGTTCTTCTATTTCCTTTAATTAACTATTAAAAATAACATACAATTAGAGGGCTTTAATACTTATCTATTGAGCATGAAAGGAAATTTTAACATAAAAGGATAAACTTGTAAAGGAGAAGTATATCCTAACTTGTGATTCCTTAGGTTTAAATCAAGGTTATTATTGATCTATTTCTTAACTTATATTCTTATGGGATTTTTTCCATAATAATTTTTTGTACTAAGCTCATGATTCTACCAATGCATATCCCCTGGAAGTTTCAATACCAAGAGTGCATCAATGCCCATTGTTGTGTACCAGGATACCCCAGGTCAAGCCCAAAACTCCTTGTTGGAGTTTTCACTCCTAGGTACATCTGTGCCAGATCCGCCTCTACCTATTTTTATCTAGACAGGGATGTATTTTCTTGATAAACCACTTACTCTATACTTACCAAAACTTAGGGGAATTTCCTTATACTTAGTCTCATCCTTAAGGTTCTCACTAAGGTGATCTATTCCTAATCTCAAAATATAACTAGACCTCCCTCTGATACCAACTATAGTGACCCTAGACTTTTAATTATAACATTACATGATTTTAATCATAATTATACATCAGATTACAAGACAAGGATTGTTAATTCTAGTGTCTTAGAAGACTAGGTACATAAAACATAAAACATGGGGCTTAAAAATACTTCTTTATTTAATCTCCATAAAAATCTCCTAACTTCCTTTGAGCCCTTACATATGCATAGAGTACCTTGGGAAACACATGAACAAAGGTATGAGATAAAATTCCTAGTAAGGGAAATAACATAAGAATACAGCTTAATCACATGACTTTAGAGGCATGACATATTGATATCAAAAGCATGGAACATATAAAATCATATCATATAAACATGGCATCATATAAACATGGAATCATATAAATGTGGAAGTATGAGTCAAGGCTAACCACCAATCCTGTTTCCTATAGTAGTATGGGTCAAGGCTAACTGCCAATCTCGTTTCCCATTGTAGTATGGGTCAAGGCTAACCGCCAATCCCATTTCACATCGCATCTCATGAGACTTAACTTTAACCAATGCATTGGAGCACAATATGGGTTCACCCATATCAAAATTTTCATGAATATTCTTGCCACATAAATAATCATACATAATCAACCATACATAAACATTAGGGTACCCATGGAAAGAATTGGGTACCACAATCATGACATAAGGCATAACCAATGGGAGTATCATGAAAGTATCCACGAAAGAAAGAGATTAGAACATACATGGACGTTAATAAGATAAAATAGGCATATAACATGGTAAGTGGTGTCAAATATAAGTGAAAAAATATAAGAAATGTATTTGAGAAACATTAGCATTAAAACATTTTTGTGCGGTTTTAAGGAAAATACAGTAGAGCTTTTAAAATAGAAAAGAGGAAAATATTTCATATAAAACCAGAATCGAACCAAGAAGGTTTTCATAATAAAAATACTGATTTTATAAATACAATGGTGTCTTAAAATAGAGGATATATTTCACTTTAAATTGGATAAAATTTCGGGAATTTCCCTTAAAACATGTTTTCTTATGAAATGTTCTAAGGAGGGAATATTTTAAAAACATGTATATCCCCAAAAAAGAGTGATGGAAGGGTCTTCATAAATGAATTTTGTATAAATAAATAGAATTTATAATATGTAAATAAATATATAATATAATTCCATTTTTATATAAATAAAGTTAAGGCAACACGAAAGAACAAAGAAGGTTCGGGTAGAATTTGTTACGGTTTATTGGCATGGTGTCGGGTGTACCTAAGAGGGATTGATGAGATAGAACATGGGTTTATCATCACTTATAAATCATGAGATCATTATGGGTGAGGTTCATAATCATACCCCATCATTAATTATTACACATAAAATGGCATAGCATAGAGGAAATATTGATTAAGAGTGAAATGGAGAGGATCCCTTACCTTAAGTCTGGTGGTGTTCTCCACTTATTATTGATGACATGAATAAACAAATTATATTTATAAATTAATAATTACAGAACCTATTATTTATTTAATTTATTTAGTATAACCTCTTTTAGTTCATTCAAGACCTTTTTTATTGGTTATAAGGTTCAATTTCATTGTTCGGGTCCGTTTTCTTACTTGGGTTCAATGACCAGTTCACTTATATTCATGTTCGGATAAACATGTAAGATGAAAGTGGTTGTCCATAATTGAAGTTTCATGTTATTAGTGAAAATCCAGGAGATTAAATTGTTATAAAAATTCATTCGGTTATTTGGAGTGAATATGAATTATTATATAAAACCTTAGTGATAACTGTTTTGGTTAATTGGTGGGTTTGATTACAATGAACAAGTTTTGCTTTATAACATAATACCATTTGTACAAAAAGATTAAAGAACCTTAACTAGGATATGTTACATATATAATAATCTGTTTCATCTATAACAAAAATGCTTTCATGACCAGAATTAAATATGATAATAGAAATTGATAAACCATTGTCCTTGAATGTGCTAAATTAACACATCTCAAACAGTGTTTTCATTTCTTTCAAATAAAAAATGGGGAAAGGAGAGAAGATAATGAAGTATCCCATTAGCATAATATAATTCCATTACATTTATGTAACTGGATTTATCATACCATTTGGGTGAATGGAGGTGAGGAAAAAAATAAAAATGAAAAGAACTTAAATAAATGAATTAATTGGAAGGAGGAATTTACCTCTTGATTCTTCCTCCTTTGAGAACCTCTTAAGGAGAGTGTTTTTGGTATTTTGAAGAAACTAGGAGAATTTGGATGTGGAGTAGGATCTTGGGGAGAGATTTGGGAAGAATATTGGCAAGGCACAAGTCTTGAGAGGAGTGAAGAGAAGAGAGAGAGTGTGGGGGGGGGGGGTTATAGTGGAGGAGATGAGGGTTTTCATAATTGTTTAATCATTAGATTATTAATTTCCCTCAAGACCAGAAATAGTGATGATTACATGACCAATAATAGTCATAATTTCATTTGAGTTCACGATGTGGGTTCTTACATCACTTATGATGTCAGGAATAATGTATTTAAATTATAATGTATTAATACGGTAAATTAATGTATTTTACTTTTCACTAAAAATTCAAGTATTTCAGAAAAATCTCAAAAATTCACCCTAACCATTTTTTGACATGTATAATCAAAAATGAAGTCCATTTTTCAAAAAAATATAAATATAATTAATTTATTATTTAATTAAAATCATAATTTATTAATAAAAACCAATTTTAAAACATTCATTTACTTATTCTAAAATATTTGTACAGCATAATTTCACTTGAATCTTATTTATATACTATCATAGGTAAGGTTACTATTCATTATGGTATATTAATATTTATAAGGGTATTTTACTATTCATAAGGGTAGGTTATTAGTCACCAAAAATCATGTTTTTCTTATCAGACTTCAAATAACTTACTGATCATAATCGTATGTCAAATTTTTGAAATTCCAAATACAGAAGTGAAAACATTATGTTTAAAGGTCACATTGCACTTAGTAGTTCATTATGTTTTTATTTCATGTGATTATATAACATAATTATAAGAAATTAAATTCTATTTATAAAACATTGGGTCGTTACATTTACTCCCTTCTAAGTCAACTTGGTTAGTGGGACTGGTAATCATGATAAGTTCCTCACAAATCATTGGTAATATTGAGATAGACTAAGGAAACTATGGATCTCTTTTATAGATGCTGGTTTGGGAAACTCCTCAATTACATTTGTTTTATAAGGTTCCACAAATATTATTTTGTCGGTGATAAAATAACCCAATAATGATACTTCCTCCACCCATAACTCAAATTTACTATACTTTGCATGTAGTTTCTCAGTTCTCAAAGTCTTTAGAACAGTGTTCAAATAATCCTCATGTTACTCCTTTATCTTAGAGTATATCAAAATAAAATCTATAAATACTACCACAAATTTTTCAAGGTAATCACTAAAGTATCTATTAATTAAGTCCGTGAAAATTGTTGGAGCATTAGTGAGTATGAAGAGCACCACTATGAACTCATAATATTTATACCTCATTCAAAAGGTAGTCTTGAGAATATCTTTCTTCTTCACCTTTAAATGGGGATATCATAACTGAAGTTCCTCCTTATAGAAATAGTTGGACCCATGTAGCTGATTGAACAAGTTATCTATCCATATAACATCCTGTAACCTGTACTCCTAGATCCTGTGTTGAAATCCATAACTTTACATTTTTTTTCTATGATGCTGATAATTTTGACCCAAATTTTTCCATCAAAACCATAAAACATCAAAAGGAAAAGTTGGATCACTGACATACTGGAGGACCTTTTAGGTTTAAAATTTTATAGAACTAGTAAACACTCTTATATAAACAACTCATATCAACTTGGAATCATGAGTCATCAAAATTAAATTCCTCTCATTTAACACGAATTTTATTATTTCACAATTGGTCATTAACATCATCCTTGTGAAATCCTTTATAGACATAAATCATTCAACATAATTATTTAAAAACAAGGGAAAAGGAAACATAAGAAGGGTGAGATTAAATGCTCAGTAAGGGAAATCATAAGCATTAAAAATTAAATTTCATCAATGAGCATAATATTGCATAACGGTATAATGACAAAATCAAAGTGTGTGATATAATCATAAAAGAACTCATACCCATCAATAATTGGAATATCAAATATGAAAACATAGAAAAGGAAAAACCCATCAAAATCAATAATAAAAAGCCATGTGATATAAATCTCGATCATTAAAAATATTATACTCATAGAAAACATAAAAATAACATAAAAGTATCTTGGGGATATATTTATAATTTTCATTATTATAAATGGAATAACCATGTAGTCGACTTCTATACATAGCACTCTTATAAATGGAATAATCATACTATCGACTTTCATACCCAATTCATCCTTGGTCTATCACAGACCCACCCATGCTTGGTCATCTCATAACCACCTATCATTGGTTTATAACATAACCGCCCATCTAATGTCAAATTACCATTTCAAAATCATCACACATAATTAACCCATGGAAATAAAATGGGTTTAATAACAATCTCTTCGAAAAAGGATTAACCCATGGAAAGGAAATGGGTTCCATAAAAATATATTTGAAACATGAATAACCCATGTAAGTGAAATGGTTTCAATAAAAATATCTTTTAAAAATTAATAACCCATAGAAAGAAACTTGTTTCAATAACAATCTCTTTGAAACATGAATAACTCATGGAAATGAAATGTGTTCCACAACAATATCTTAAAAACATGAATAACCCATATAAATAAAATGGGTTTAATAAAAATATATTTAAAACATTAATAACCCATGGAAATGAAATGGGTTACATAAAAATTTCTTTGAAAAATTATTAACCCATGGAAAATAAATGGGTTTCAAAACAATCTATTTGAAACATGATTAACCCATTGAAATGAAATGGGTTAAATAACAATGTATTTAAAAAAACATAATACATTCAAATAATGAATTAGGATGGTATAAATAAAAAATATCCGTAGTTTAGGATAAGTAACAACAACTTTGTTGATGTTGATGAATGGAAATACCACTAAAAGATCATTAAAATGTTCATGAGGAAAATTATCTTTAAAAATTCCAAAGCATCCCATACCACTTCGAAACATTTAAACCATAATCCCCATGAAATAGATATCATCAAAATTAAATGTAAAACCTTTTAATTTTAAGTATAATAATAATAAAATATATTCATGAGTAGTATATATTCCAAATAAAAGTAACTTGGTACATAACAATACAATATGCCTTAATGAAATGAAATTGAGATGAAATCCCTTACCTCGAGTCCAATTTTCCATGATTTATTCTCTATATTACTGAATAATAAAATTATGTGAATTATATACTTTAATAATAACCTTTTCCATGTTTTTATTACTTTTATTTCACTTATTAACAATTTATATACAATTACTTAATCAATAACGTTTAAGCTGGATGTTTTGACCCCAATCGGTTTGTGTGTCCAAAATGAATTTGGTAGTTCAACTATGGTCAAAAGTTTCATTATTAAAATAAATTTAAAATAATAATAATAATAAAATAAATATTATATTTATAAAAAAATATACTTTTAAAATAAATCATGAATGATGGATATGAAAAATTAAAGAACGTTAAAATCATGGAGATGGTAGGTCGTACGTACGCATTAGTAACGTTATCATTTTTTAATGATTGTTATGGAAAGAAGGAAAGTGAAATTTATCTTTCCAAAATGATAATTATATCATAAATACCATATTATTTAATAATATATAATTATATATAGAATTACTATGATGTAAAAAGAATCACATCGTGCCAAGGAGGTGGTAGTCCACAGATCCACGAATGACGTTATCACTTTTTCAGTGTGTGAATGGGTAATAAATAAAATCATATATTATGTTTACAGAAAGGTAATTATATAATTAATATCATATATATGTAATTTATTTCACATATTTTTAATTAAACCCATCGTTAATGCATTCCATGTAATATGTGAACGTACCAAATCACTTTGAGGATGTGGTGGTTCACACGTCCACAAACGATGCTATCATATTTATACCAAATAGAATGCATAAAATTATGAATTATATAAAAATTAAATAAGCATGAATATATCATAAATATAATATATATTATATAAAAATAGGGTTTCTATCATAATGGACAATCATGAGAGGTGGTAAAGGAAAAAATGAACAACATCATTTCGTGTGGCGGTAGTTCGCTGTACACATGAATGGTAAGTTCGTTACCCATTTGACGAAAGTGTGAGTGGGTGTTGTAAAAACTCCTAACATAACAAAATATTAGTATATTTAGGATAATAAAGTTATTATATAATCATGTAATAATAATAAATGATGTGTTGGAGAATTAAATAAAATATAAATTCACATTGAAGAATGTTACCTTTTTAGGGTATCTCCTTTTGGTTTGCACCAAAGGGATTCCTTGGTTGGATTTTTTCCCAAAGTGAGGCTTATAGGTTTATGGGAGGTATTTTTGGAGACTATTTTTTCATATTTTTTATGGTCCAAAGTGTCTTGAGTGGTGTGAGTAAGGGGATGAGTGAATGCCTTTTTATAATGGAGGGGGGTGGTATTATTGTAAATACGAAAAGGTAAACACTATTGGGTGGTTTACCTTACCTAATGTGCCTAAAAAAATAGAAACTTAATGTATTAAAGGGTAATTTTGGTAGATAAAAACATCCACCACAAAAAAATATGTGTATTTTTATAATTGTATTCCTTAACTTCCAAGTTTCATTATTTTTATCATTTTAGTAACTAGTTTTCTATCACATGTAATTTAAGCATTAAAACTAAATTAAAGTGAGATTTATTAGACAATATATACCAACTGAATTATAAATATTATATATAATTTATAAAATATAAATCTCAAGTGTGTTGGAAATTAATTTTAAAATAAGTTCATGTAACGTGTGAAAACACAGCTTTAACTGAGACCATGTTAATAAAGTTTTTCCTATCTATGGGTCAATATGTTAATTATAAAACATCAATTGGTCCATGAATGAAAAAATATTTGGTATTTATTATTACATAAAATTAACTTCTAAGAATATAGGATTATTATTAGTTTTAAATCATTTAATAAAATATCATTTATTCTAAAATAAAATTAATGTCAATTTTGACATTATTGATTTAATTTTAATTTAAAAATATCATAACATCATAGGAATTAAAATATATTAATTTCAAATATTTTTATCATGATATATTCATCTAAAAAATAATTTTACATAATAATTCATCAAATTTTCTTTACTTTTAATATTTTTAGCATCATTTTTATTATTTAATTATTAACTAAATAATCCATGCATTTGCCTTTGTTAAGCATTTAATTTAATTATATCATCTATAAAATTTAGAGTTAAATTATCATGATAAAAAAATCATTTTAATTTAAAAATAATTTATATAACTAAAACTATGTAGCTTCTTCCATACTCTAAAGGTTTATAAATGTTAAAGGTAAGGAATATTCCTTTTGTGTCTTTTTCCTTACTTAAATTATTATATGGGTCACATTCATTGAAATGTATCTAAATAACTAATAAAATTAGAAATAAGAGGGGATATGGTAAAATTATTAGAAACCAATAGATTTTGGACCAGTTTCTAGGTAATTTTGGACCTTAAGCTTAAGGTTTAGTCCCTTTTTAAGCTTAATTCTACATTAATTGATGTAATTAATTTTAATTCCTTTCAAGAATATTTTTGGTTGAAAATTAAATTGATCTTATAAGACTATAAATATTATATTTATTACAACATTTTATGTATGTTTTTAAAAATTCGTTCCACATAAGTGGAAAAATTAAATTCAATGCTAATCCCATAGACATGATGAGAAAGTGGGTTTTTAAAGTGGAAACATTCAAAAGTTTGTTGAGTCTTTATATCTAAATTTAATATAAAAGAATGATTCAATTTAAATAATTTTTTTTAATAGATATATAATTGATCTATTGTGACTTTAAAAAAATTTAAAATATAATTTAACATTAATTATTATTTAAATGAATAAGCACTTTTCAACTAAAAAGTAATATTTTTAATTATTCATCAAAAAATTAAACTTCTCGGAAAAATACCCAAAAAACAACCAAAATAAATCTTGATATTCCAATTTAAAAAAATATGTTTATTTTTTATATAAAAATCATAAAAGTTTCAAAATTTAGTTTTAAATCAAGTCTTCCATTAAAATGCATCAAAAATGTCATATTAAATAATAATATTAAATGTATATAATTGTTCAGTATAACCATGTATTATGTGTAAAAAATTTATAGAATAAACTCACTTTTATGTGCAATAAAATATAAACTTTATGTTACATGTAATTAAAGATAAATCATGCATTGCATGTAATATAAGCTATCAATGAATTTAAATTTATTTGAAAGAATATATTTCTTAAAATCTCAGGATGTTACATCCTACACCCATTAAAATTAATTTCACAATTGAAATTTTTCCTAGTTATGAAATGATTAATATTTATGGAATTCCTCAACTGAAAACTACATCATAAAAAGAGTTAATAAAACATCATTTTATAAAGGGAAAGTGGAAAACATAAAGGTCACTAGAAGTTACGCATTACTAGGATTATACATAGGGGTGAAATAGGTGGGAAATTAAAATATTGATTTTTGAGGAAAGACTAATTACGATTTACTAATATATAGTGATAGATAATATGGTCAAGTGTAAGTAAATGATGAAAAAACCACAATCAAAATAGTATTGTAAAAGTTCATTGATGTCTTCATAAAAGATGGTAATAGGTTAACACTTCATTATAAGATCCTTTTCCAAAAGTTAAATAATTATCTTAAAATCTAGTCAAAGTGAAAATATAAAAACTTTATGAGTATAATTTAATCATTTAATCAATTTCCACAAAAATATCATCCTTTTCTCCAAATGATGTGTATTCTATATGAAGTTTCATTTCCTGAAGAACTAAAATAAAATTTTAAAACCATATTTCCATAAAATTGACAGTCAAGCTATTTCATATATCTTTAGAAATTAACCAAAGCCAATTTTTTCACAAGGTAATATAATTACTAAAATTATTAAACCTTCAAATGATAAACTTATCTTGAAAATTCAATAGTATTACCCAAAGTTCAAACTAAATTATTCCATGAATAATTTTCCTTAAAATCCTTCAAGTACATACTAACTAAGTTCGAAACCCAAATATTATTTGGATTTGATCATATATTGTTCAAAGATAAATAAATTATTATTCATAAAATGTAAATACCATGTGTTTTCAAAATAAACATAATATTTACCTAAAAAAAGTTATACTAACCCAAAAATCATGTAGGCCAGTGGCAGTGCATAAAACCCTTATCATTCATTAATCATGGTTTTAAGCCCCATTGTATTTACGGATACGATGGGATGTCATCGAACATACGATTTTTCCCTTTTTCCTTTAAAAACTAAAAACTCTTCATTTTTATTCTATGGGTTATAAATTCCTCATAAAAAATGTCTCCAAAAAACACTTTAAGATCTCATCACTTAAAACCTCAATGGTGTATCTAATACTTTGAACATATGATCATCTTTAACCTTATAGAACTATTATTGTATCCATAACTCTTAAGATAACCACACATGAAAAAATCATAATCTCAAAAGTTATCTAACAAACCTTTTATACCAACTATAATATCCCAAAATCCACACTACTAGATCATATGATAAAATCCATAAAATTACACTTCCATCTATGATTCCAATAATTATGACCCAAATTTTTACATAAAAACCTTTCAACATCAAAATAAAATCATGGATCACTTACACACTGGAGGACATTTTAGGTTTATAGTTTTAGATAACTACTACAAACTCTTACATAAACAACTCATATCAAATTGGACTCATAAGTCATAAAAACTACATTTCTCCCATTTAACCTAGCATTTCATATTTCACAATAGGTCATCAACATTATCATTATGAAATCCTTTATGGACATAAATTATTCAACAAAATTATTTAAAATCTTGGGAAAAGGAACATAAGATGGGTGATCTCGAATGTTCAGTAAGTGTAGGAATAAACATTAAAAATTAAATGAAATCAATGATAATATGAGTGCATAAGGGAATAATGGCATAATCAAAGTGTATGATAGAATCATAAAATAACTCATTCCCATCCATACCAGGAATATAAATTATATGAAAACTATAAGGCCCCATCCTTAAACCTTACTTAATATTGAATTAAATGAATAATTCACATTGAGGATCTTTTCAGGTTTAGAGTTTTAGAGAATTAGGACATAAATATTACATGTCAAAAGATTACGAAGTAGAAACTTCTACTAAGTTTCCATAAAATAAAAACTCTTATAAAGAAACATGTATAGTTCCATGTTTTAGGTAGCATGACTTTTCCTTGATCCCATCCTTGACCCTATTCCACGTTAAGTCCTGTGAAAAACATTTCAAAAACTTGGGATGAGCATAAAAAGCTCATTAAGGGATACACAAAGAATGAAAACTGTTAGTTAATCAAAACAACAAGTAAACCATGTATACTTTATCAAAGTAATACCTTCACCTTCATGAAGTAGTAAAAACTCTTCACTGAATAAAATATCATTACTTACCCTTTTTTAACCAAAGGATTACCATAAAACCCATATAAAGATCACATAACATATAAAGGTAACTTGGGACATAAACATACTTAAGTGGAATAACCATAAGGTCGACTTCCACACATACTTAATGGAATACCCATACGACCGACTTCCACACACACGTAATGGAATAGCCATACAGCCGACTTCTATACCCAATGCATTGGAGGTTATAACGTAACCACCCGTCCTGGTATTCACGACACCACCTGTCATATGGTTTATCACGTAACCACCTGTAAAAGGTCCAAGTACCATCATTACACATAAAATATTGAAAATATAAGCATTTCAATAAAAAAAATTCATTTTCAATCACAATAAGTAATTCCCAGATATTGAATTAATCAATCCATTTTCAAAAACCATATAAAAGAGATTTTTTAATCAAAGTGTCCCATACCACTTTGAATATTTTAATGGAATTATAATTTTAAAACATTAATTTACATATAAATAAATACTGAAAACCATTTTTAAAACATGGAAATTAAAGATAATGATTTAGAATAATAAATCTTTAAAACATTTAAAATGATATTTTTGTTAAATAGTTTTTAACAAAATGAGAGACTCTTGAATACAAATAATAGCGGAATAACATTTAATCCGAACATTATAATATCATGAGAATAAATGGATTCATGATATAATATGTCAAAGGACAGTATACACTCCATATAAGAGTGAATTGGTGCATAACAACAATGAAGTCTCATAAGAAATGTAAAATGAGATGAAATCCATTATAAAGAAGGTATCCTTAAATTAAGGATAAATCAATCTCATAATTATGTGTGAAAAATATAAATACACCCAATATAAGTGGATATTAAGTGTAAAACATTCCAAGGTTACTCACACATATTCAAAGGATGACATATTAAATAACTACATGTTGAACCCAAAGAAATCGAAATTGGGTTAAGAAGTTCCCTTGGTAAAATTCGACAGCCTAACGGCGTCACATAAAATTTTACAAAAAGGGTTGATGAGAGAGATAAAGGGGATCTCATCACTTGGACATAAAATTTACATAAATAAGGATATAGAAGAACATATCCCAACATAATAGTATGTGAATTAAAAGACATAACAAAAGAAGTCTTTTTAAAAAAAGGAGGGTGAAAGGTCCCCTTACCGAGTTGGGTAACTTTCAAAACGTACACCCCATGGAAGAAGGGTCATACAATGAGGATGTGAATACCCATAAATGAAATTATACTACACAAAGTGTATAATAATGGGAAGTACATACACCACTAAAAGGAAACAGTGGAAAATGTAGCATAAATCTCACGGGAATAAAAGTGAGATGAAAAATACCTTACGAAAACTCGGCAGCATAACGACGCCACTTAAAACTTTCAAAAATGGATTGATGAGATCAAATAAGGTATCTTATAACAGTACAATAAAATGTACAGAAAGAGGAATATAAAAGAACATCCCCCATCATAACAAATAGGAGCTTAAAAGAAGTGACATAAAGGAGAGTACTTAAAGAGAAAGTGAGAGGTTCGATCTCTTACGAAAATTCGGCAGCCTAACGACGCCACTCAAAACTTCCAAAATGGATTGATGAGAGAGAATAGGGTCTCTAATCATATGAAAATAAAAAAATATAGTAAGAGTAATATAAAAGAAAATCCCAATCACAAGAAAGATGAGATTAGAAGGAATGACATTAAAGGGTGTACTTAAAAAGAAAGAGAGGAGTAGGATCCCTTACCTCGTGTCCGACATGACTCGATCGTTCTTTAATCTCCTGAATAATAAAATTTGGTCAATTTATAATTTCTCAAGGACCTACTTTAAATATTATTATTCAGTTCATATCACATATTATAATGTTATAATAATTGGTTAATAAAGTGAGTTCGTATCAGACGTTTTTGTCGATGTTCAGTACATGAGTAAAAATTGACCTTGTTGGAAAAGAAGTTTTCATGTAGTTATAAGTACATCATCTCCAGAATAGTATTTATGTTCTAAATATCATATATATCCAGTATATATTAGTTTTATACTATTCCATATCATTTGGAGATAAAAAAAATTAAAAGCACCGTTCATGGAGACGGTAGGCCGTACGTACGCATGAACGCTACTTTCATTTTTTTGCCATATTAATGGAATTAAAACAAAATGAGATTTATATATATATATATATTATAATTCCAGAATGATACCCATCATTTAGATGTAATATATTACATATATATCCATTATATATATGTACTAATAATAGTACATAACATTTGGAGATAAGAAATGAAATGTACCGTTCATGGAGACGGTAAGCCGTACGTACGCATGAACGCTACTTTCATTTCTTTTTTTTTTGTATTAAATTGAATGAAATAATAAAGATATAAAGGTATATTATAATTCCAGTAGTATAACATATGTAATACCATTAATTCCATCCTTTATACGTCCCACATATGACATTGACGAATCAAATCACTTTGAGGGGGCGGTAGTCCGCACTTCCTAAAATGAAGATATCGCGTTTACCCATAATGGAAACCATAAAGGTATGACATAAATGAAAAATACATAATCTTAAAGAAAAAATAAACATATTATATATCATATATAAATATAGTGACATCTTAATGGCCACCGATGAAGGTGTTAAAAGAATGCCGAACAATCATCGTTTTGGGAGGCATAAATTCGCCATCCACAGAAACAATATGTTCTTTAACCATTAGATGTAGGTGTGTGTAAGTGTAGCTATAATACTTATTATAAAAACATCCTAGTATATTTAATATACTGTATTTGTTACAAAATAAATTAATAAAAAGAGTTTAGGGGGTTGGAGAAGCAAAATAAAACAAAAGGACACAAGTGAAGACATTACCTTTAAATCGGGTAACTTCCTTTGATTTGAGCTCAAAGGCTTCCTTGGAAAGGATTCTGCTCAAAGTGAGGCTTAAAGGAGTTATATAGGGATGTGGAGAGATGAAATGGGAAGGGTTTGGCCGAGCCAAAGGCTTTGGAAGTGTGGGTAAAGAGGTAGAGGTGGGGGCCTTTTATAAGAGGAGAGGAGGGGCACTCCTGGAAAGGTATAAAGTGTAACTTTATTTTTAAATGCGTTTTGGATTTTAATGGTCCCACATTGATGTGTTTAAAGGATAAGGTGATAAGGGTTCTAAATCCACCCATCCAATAGGTTTTGGACATGTGTAGGTCTTAGATTTTACATTATCTTTCCATTTTATTTAAATCGTTAAATAATGAGGTAATCGATGCATCATCATGATGTCATAAATAATTTAATTTATTTAATGTCTAAAAATTATAAAAAAAATACTATGATGTAGGAAATCTTTTTATATTTCCAATTAATATTTATAGTCCAAAATATAATTTATTTAGACAAAATTAAAAATATTTTACTTAGGTGATACATTCTTTGTTACATTTAACATTCTTTAAAAAATAAAAAGATAAAAAGTCAATTTCTCGCAAAATTGATTCCATGGGGCCCCCAAGTTTGGCACAAGGAATCCCATGGTCGTCCATGAGACAACCCGTATCCTTAGGACACATTTTGTTGTCATTTTTTATTATTATGATATTATCTTATTATCTTTAACTACCTGATTACTCATTAATCAAGATAATTAAAGATAATTACTGTCGTTACTATTCATAATGTCTAAAAACAAAAGAGTCTTAATTACATAATTTAAACCTTATGATTCCAAATATGTAATTAATTTTACCAAATTCCAAACATATAAATTGCAATAATTAATTTAAAAAAGCTTCCTCTTGTCAAAACAAATAGCGGGTTTTTTTAGAAACAATATTTATGAAAAGTTTGGCACTTGTTTATGCCAAATTCCAAAGTGAAATTAATCCCAAATATATTATAATTACACTTTAAAACAAATTAAAAAGATAATATAACCATATAATTAAATTATATGAAAAAGCAGTTTTGATGTAAAATGCTGTATTTTTCACTATTCATTGAAAAATGAACATTGTCAGAAAAATACCAAAAATTAACCCAAGGTAAATTTCAATGTCCCAATCATAAATAATATGTTTATTTTTAAAAATAGATCTTATAGAATTTTAAAAAAGTGGATTTAAAAGGGGTTCTCCATCAAAAGGCGGTTAATCGACCTTTTAAAGAATATTAGAATGTTTACGCTTAAAAACTGGATTCATTTTCATTTTTAACCCTCTAACATTTATTGAAAAAAAAGTAAAAATATTTTAAAAACATATATAATCATTTTTTAGTTAGTTCTGTTCATTCCCGCCATTACAATGGCTAGGCGTTAACTACCATTTAAAATAATATTATTTTATTATTAGAGTGCAACGTAAGATTTCAAAGAAACTTGTTGTTTCATATTGGGTACGCCATCGAGCACAACATTCCCTTTAAATTAATATTAATATTTTATTCACAAATATGGATAAATATAAAGATTTCATATTCTTTATTTCCTAGGGTGTTACAAAAATGTATAAAATGAAAGAGTCATTATAATTAATAATAAAAATCCATACGATATCAATATTAATCATTAAAAACATTATAAAATCATAGAAAGAATAGAAATCTCATAAAGGTATCTTAGGACATCATTATACTTTTCAATCTTATAAATGGAATAAACATGCGGTCTAATTCCATACATGTCACTCTTTTAAATGGAATAGTTATACGTCTGACTTCCATACCCCCATTGGAGTCATATCATGAACCCACACATCCTTGGTCTATCACGGAACCACCCATCAATGGTTTATAATGTAACCATCCATAATATTTCAAAGTAACATTATTAAATCATCACACATAATTATCTCATAGAAATGAAATGTGTTTAATAAAAATCTCTTCGAAACATGATTAACCCATGGAAATGAAATGGGTTCTATAAAAATCTCTTTGAAACATGAATAACCCATGTAAAGTAAATTGGTTCAATAAAAATATCTTTGAAAAACGAATAATGTATTGAAAAGAAATGGGTTTAATAACAATCTCTTTGAAATATGAATAACCCATGGAAAGGAAATGGGTTCCATAACAAACTCTTGGAAACATGAATAGACCATGGAAAGGAAATGGGTTCAATAAAAATATATTTTAAACACTAATAACCCATTTAAAGTAAATTAGTTCCATAAAAATATCTTTGAATCATCATTAACCCATGGAAAAGAAATGGGTTTCAAAACAATCTCTTTGAAACATGATTAACCCATGGAAAGGAAATGAGTTAAATAAAAAACTTTTTAAAGAGAAAAAATCCATCCAAAGAATGAATGAGTGTGGTATCAATAAAAAAACTCAATTGAGTATAATTAAAAATATTTTTTTTGATGTTGATGAATTTAAATACAATTAAAATATCATTAAAACATTCTTGTGGAAAATAATCTTTAAACATTCCAAAGCATCTCATACCACTTTGAAACTTTTGAACCATTAACCCCATGAATGGAATAACAATAAATGAAAATTATAATGTCATTAGAATAAGTATATTCATAATATAATTTTTCAAAGAGGCATTATATACACCTTATAAAATAAGATAGGTGTATAACATAACAAACATCACAAAGAAGGAAAATTGTGACAACAATCCATTTCTGATTTGGTAAATTTGAAACCACAATCCCCATGAAATAGATATCATAAAATTTACATGTAAAAACCCATAATATTAATTATAATAATTATAAAATTCATTCATGGTCACTATATACACCAAATAAATTAAACTAGGTGCATAATAATACAATATGCCTCAATGAAATGAAATTGAGACAAAATCCCTTACCTTGAGTCTGATTTGTCATGATTGTTATCTATATTTCTGACTAATAAACTTATGATAGTTATATACTTTATTCATAACCTCTTCCAAGTTTATTATTACTTTCATTTCACTTATAAAAAATTTATATACAATTAATTAATCAATAATGTTTAAGTTGGATGTTTTGACCATAATCGGTTTATGTTAAAAACAACTTTGTTAGGTCAACTATGGTAAAAATATCATTATTAAAATATATATAGAATAATAATAATTACAAAATTATCATATTAATACATAAATCATACTTTTAAAACCAATAATTGATGATGGTTATGAAAAATGAACCAACGTAACAACATAGAGATGGTAGGTCGTATGTACGAATGAGTAACTTTCTCATTTTTCAATGATCGTTATGGAAAGAATCTAAGTAACATTTATATTTCAAAAATGAAACTTATATCATAAATACCATATTATTTAATCATATATACTTATATATATAATTATTTTTATGTAAAATGAGTCACATCACGCCGAGGAGGTCGTAGTCCACATGTTCATGATCAACTTTATCACTTTATCAGTGTGTGAAAGGGTAATAAATAAAATGATATATTATGTTTTAAAAAAGGTAATTATGTCATTAATATTATATATATTTCATTTATATCGCATATTTTTAATTAAAACCATCCTTGATACATTCCATGTAATGTGTGAACGTATCACTTCGCTTTGAGGAGGCCATAGTCTACACACCCACAAACGATCATATCGTATTTAAAACAAATGAAACACATAAAGGTATGTATTGTATGATAATTAAAGAAGTATGAATAAAAAATAAATATCATATATATCATATAATAATAGGATTTCCATCATAATTCTCAACCATGATAGGTGTTAAAGGAAAAAAATGACATCATTTCGTGAGGCGATAGTTCACCATACACATGAACAGTAAGTTTGTTACCCATTTGATGGAAGTGTGTGTAGGTGTAGGTAAAAAACTTAACATAAAAACATATTAGTATATTTAAGAAACTGGTGTTATTATATAATAATTTAATAATAAGAAATTAATGGGTGGAGAAACAAATAAAATATAAGTTTACATTGAATAATGTTACTTCTTTTTCAGGTAACTCTTTTTGGATTGCACTAAAGAGAATCATTGGTTGTATTTATGACCAAATTATGGCTTATAGGTTTAGGGGAGTTATGTTGGGAGATAATTTGAGTATATTTTTTATAAGAAAAAGTGGCTTGAGAGGTGTCATGAAGGGTAATAGTGAATGCCTTTTATAATTAAGGGGTAGTGGAAATCTTGTAAATACCAAAAGGTAAAAACTATTTGGAGGTATCTGAAAGGCACTATTGTGGGAGCTCTCAAATGATGTGTAATTTTTACATATTAGGTGTAGAATAGTGGATGACCAAGGTTGTCACTCAAAGGAGGAAGTAAATTAAACAACACATTAAAGGTATTCTAAAAATAAAATAAAAGATAAGAAACAAACTACTTAAAAGGATGGATTTTTTTACAATTTATAAAGATATATAAAGTATGCTAGAAGAAGATTGTATTTTTTGTTTGTTTTTATTTCTAAAATGAAATTAGATTAATAAGGTGAACAAGAATATTTTTAGAAGGTATAATCAATAAAAGTATACTTCTTCATTTACTCATTCATCATTACTATTTAAATTAATAACCACTTAATTATTATCCCCTGATTTTTTAACCTCCAAACCCTATGAGAATAAACTTAAACACCATGATGAAATTAATTAAACCCTAGGCTATATTTGGAACATGAAATTTCAGCACCCTACTTTGATTGGTTTTCTAACGCTAGATTATGGTAATTGGTGAATTTGGGTACATATACACTCTATAAATGAGGATTGATTAAGTTTAAGTTTTATATTTGAACTCTACAAATTGATCTCGTGTGGTCTTGTATTACCAATTAAGATAACACTCTCACAATTCACACAATTCTCGACCTCGCATGTTTTTTGTTTATTATTCAATTGCTTTATTAGTTTAATTTAAATTAAAAACCCTATTAATAGATCATATTAAGTCAATAAAATTATTTCATTGATTAAAAATAAATGAATGAATAAGGTAAGAGAAATATCTATTACTATAATGAACTACTCTTCCATGGGTGGTGTAGTCATCATAGAAATGTTTTGCATTTACAAAGGTTGTCGAAAGGGTATAACCAAATAATGTCTCTACTATTGATTTACATAACAAATTGGAAGATTAATAGAAGAATAAAATTGAAAATAATAGAAATAATGGAATAAAAACTAAGAGTTTTTTTAAACCACAACAATATTACAAAGTGAATAAGAAGAAGAAGAAGAAGGCTTTGATAAAGGGATCCTAGCTTCAAGAGATCTCCCTATTGAAATGACTAGAAAAAATAGAGTGAAAACAATTCTACTCTACCTTCAATATCCCAATTCATGTCCCAATACCTCCAAATGAGAAAAACACCAATTTATAGAGTGGAGGGGAGGATAGGTTTTAAGAGGATTCAAGTGTGAATGGGGAAATTTAGCCAAATAAATTAAGCTAACTTGCACTGCCTGTTTGAAAAAAAAAACAAATTAACCATATATCCTTATAGGAGGATGGTTTTTGAGAAAATGGGTTGTCAATATTATTTCCAAAGTTTTTCCCAATCCAGGAACAGATGAAGAAGTTATGGCCTAAATAATGTCCAATCTGACGGGTCCAGCCCATCTTTGACTTCATGGACCTTTTACACCAATAAAATGCACGATTTACCTCTCATGTTATGAATTAAATCTATATCCCATTAATTTAGTAACACATTTAAAAAAATATTATGTTCAAATGATGCACATAAAAATAGTTATGCCTGAATTACAATAGTGCACTTTAAAGGAGAAAAATGTAATTTTCATCAAATTTTCAAATGAATGATCTAATCCCAAATATTTTATAAATAAACATATTTAACACAATTTGAGTAATTTATATCATTTATTATCAATAAAATTGTGTTTTAACATCTCTCCCACACTTACCCTTTTTCACTCCTGGGAAAAGTCACATATCATGTATTCCAAAATAAAATTATGACAAGATATGCATGTTCATATTACTCAATCCATAGTGAAGATATAGGAAAATTAATATTCTCATAATGAGTCAATATCAATAAATTTTAAAGTCATTTTCTTATAAATTTTGTTAAAATAAAATCTAGTGAGATTAATAACACTAATCATAGTGACAACAAGTCATGGGTATACCATGCCACTAATTCCCCCATGTGTGTGTGGCAATCATTTCAAACTTGTCTATACACCCTTTATCTATTATATTCAGGTCAATAAACACTTTTCTTCTTACCTTATTCTCTTCCACAAAACCTATTCAACATCCTTTGCAATCAAATTCCAAATCACACTCATTCAAGCATTCCTATATTTCAAACCATGAGCTCCCAACCTAAATATCCCAACATGTTGTACATTTATTCACTTTCCTCTTTATTGATTGTTTTTTTTTGTTTTTTAGGGCATATAGTGGTCAGATATTAGGTACACACACATAGGTAAATCTAGTACAATGATGAAAATTATCAGAAGCAAAAAAATGTATTTAAAGACCACATTATAAGATGAAAATAATCACTTACCCTGAATATAAATTCAATTGGGTGAGAGAAACTCACAGGTCCTGATTGTGTGAAAATATGTGTGGAGAAATAAATGTCACAATTTACCATGAATAAAAATAAAAAATAATGGTTTCAAAATCTAAAAGTTTTTATTATGACACCACCAATCATGTCATCAATAACTTCTATTTTTATAAAAACAACCCTTAAAGATGAAATATTCCCCATTATTATCATTCCACCAATGAATTTTGAAATTATTCATTTTACATATGTTCCACATGTAAATGATAATGCTACATAATATTTTTTTTGTTTTTTTATTGTAGTTTTTTTGAAATTTAACATAAAAATTAATATAAAATACACTCAAAAAATAAAAATAAAAAACCTAAATATCTACCCTGAAAGGTTTTACCCTCCCCAAAACTTAAAATATTACAATTTCCTAAATCTGAACCTATGAGATGATATGTACATACAAAATTTATAATTTTAAATAGGACAACTAATATAAAGTTAAAGGGTTAGGAACATTTCGATATTCTCAATTGATGATGGGGTCATGTAGTGTGCCAAAATCAACTGCATGGGTGGGAAGTACTTCAATGTATTTCTTCAAACATTTCCTATAAACTATAATGATTTTTATAGTGTCCTATTGTATGGTCTTCACCACACCATAAGGAAAGACATTAGAAACAACATAAGAACCTAACCATTTGGAACACAACTTACTGAGCATCAACTTCAGTCATTAGATGTAGAGTATGACTTTATCTCCAACATGAAACTCTCTATATTAAATAACTATGTCATGTGATAATTTTGATATTTCCCTGTAGATCCTTGATTTCTCATATGATAACAATCAAATATCCTCAAGCTCTTAAATATGCAACTTCCTTTGAATTCCATCTTGGAACAAATCCATGTTGCATTTTTTTATAGCCCAATAATCCCAATGCTCAACTTCCATAGGGATATGATAGGCTTTCCCAAAAACAATCCAAAATGGGGACATACTTATGGGGGTATTGTAGGCTTCCTTATAAGTCCGTAATTCATTATCCAAGCTCTGTCTCCAATCCTTTCTATTTGACTGCATAGTTTTCTCCAAAATTTTATTTAACTAGATATTTGAAACTTCATCATGTACATTTGTTTGGGGGTGGTATAGTGTTGATTTTTTTTTGTGTCATCCCATACTTCTGAAGGAAGGAAGAAAAGTTATAATTTCAAAAGTGTGTCCCCTGACCACTGATGATAGCTTTTGGTACTCTAAACATATAAAAGAATTATACCTTGAGAAAGTCCACTACAACATGAGAATCATCAGTCCTGGTGGCCTTAGCCTCCACCCAATTTCTAATATAATCAACAGTGATAAAAATTCACAAAAAAACAAATGAACTTGAAAAATGACCCATAAAATCAATTCCCCAAACACCAAAAATCTCATAGAATAATATGGGTTATTAGGGCATCTCGTGTCTCCTTGAAATATTTCTAGTGTGTTGGAAACATGAGAAAAACTTACAAAACACATGAGCATCATGGAATAAGCTAGGTCAATATAATAAAAAGTCTAAGACTTTCCTAACTATCTGTGGGGTCAAAAGTTTCTAACACAAGCAAGTGTATGAAAAATATGTAAAACAGACTCAAACTCGTGATTAGAAACACACCTTCTAATAATTTGATAACTACACATGAGCCAGAGGTAAGGATCATCCCAAACATAAAATATATAGACTCACTATTAAATTTTTAGACTTGATGTTTCTTTCAATTTTCAAGAATTTCAAAGGCAACATGGTGGTTAACTAAATTAGCATACCAAGTATGTGTACCTGAGAGTGCATAAATATGATCATTGGGGAAAGTGTCTTGAAGTAGTACATGGTCCAAGGTGTCAGTCTCTAGTGTGTGAGTAAGCATACTCATGTGGTCCTCTGCCATGTTTTCTGAACCCTTATTGTATTTTATCTCAATATCAAATTCTTGAAGAAGGAGCATCCATGGGATGAGTCTGGGATTTGCGTTTGGATTCTTCAAGAGGTACCTTAGTGCTACATGGTCAAAAAAACCACTCCAAAGCCCAATTAATATGAACGGAATTTATCTAAAGAAAATATGATAGTAAGAATCTCCTTTTATATGGTTGTGTCGTTTTATTGGGATAAATCCAATGTCCTCGAAGCATAGTCAATCACATTTGAACATCCCTCCACCATCTATGATAAGACTTCTTCAACTAAGAAGTTTGAATAATCACACATCAGCTCAAATGGAATGTCCCACTATGGGGGCTGTATGATTGGTGGAGAAGTTAGAAACTATTTTAGTTCATCAAATGAATTTTTTCAAGAACCGTCAAATATGAAATCAGAATCCTTTTGAAGTAATCACGAAATAGGAAAAGAAATCTTACTAAAATCTTTGATGAAGCACCGATAAAATCCTGCATTCCATAGGAATGATTTAACATCTCACACACATAAAGGTTAGGGTAATGTTAAAAAAAATCTACCTTATATCTATCAACCTCTATCCCATTTTTTCACACTACATTCCCTAATACAATCCAATTATGTACCATGAAATGACACTTTTCAAAGTTTAAGACCTAATTTTTATCAATACAATGATTCAACATATTTCCCAAACTAGATATACAATCATTAAATAAAGACCCATACACTGTAAAATAATCCATAAATACCTCCATTCAGGTCTCAATAAAATCATAAAAAATACTCATCATACATCTTTGGAAGGTACCTGGGGTGTTGTAAAGGTCAAATAGTATCCTCTGGTAAGAAAATGTAACAAATTAAAAAATTAATGTTGTCTTATCCTAATCCTCTAGGGCTATAAGAAATTTAAAATATCTCGAAAATCCATCCAATAAACAATATTGTGTTTTCCAAAATAGTATATCAAGCATTTGATAAATAAATGGGTGGGGAAATGGTCCTTTCGAATGGATTGATTTAGTTTCCTATAATCAATACACACACACCAAAAATTTTGTACCCTCATTTTAACTATCTCCTATCTCTTATTTCTAAAAATAGAAACACCATTTTTCTTAGGAAAAAATTAAATAGGACTCAACTACTGAGAATTTGAAATAGGATAAATTATACCTACCTCATGAAATTTTTCAACTTCTTTTTTAACAACTTACAAAAGAGTTGGATTCAGTATTCCTTGTGGTTGCCTAATTAGTTTATCCCCATCCTCCAAAAGAATCCTATGAATGAAAATAGAGGTGATAATACCAGATATGTCAGCCAAGGTCCACCCGATATCTGTAATGTTCTCTCTCAAAAGATTCAATTTTTTTTATTCATGTTCAAAAGGTAGATTGTTAGCAATTATAACAAGTAATCTCTCACCACTAAACAAGTATGAGTATTTTAGATTTGGTGGAAATGGATTGAGTTCTAGTGTAGGGGGTCATGTATGGATGGAGACATTGAAGGAGATGAAATATGTGCACAATGAACATCATTACTAGAATAGACATCATCAAAATCATATAATAGTGCATCAAATCCATCAGTATACTCAATATCCAAGTCATAATCAGAGTGAACATGATCAAAATCATAATATGAATGCATTTCAAAATCAAATCTAAGATATTTTTGTGCATTTTTAGAAGTTCTCTTAGACATCAAACTAGAACCAATTCTCATAATATCTCTAAGCATGGGACAATAAAAATACATGTGGATTTTACATGGTGGTTCAAAATGGGAGAAAAAAAGTATAATTGTCCTATGAGGGGTACTTCATGTAGTACATAACATTAAATATCAAAAATTCATCCCCAAACTCTATGGAAAGTGCACCTAAATAGACATTTGTGATCATTTCTTTAGTTTTGAGGAAGGGCCTACCTAAGATAATGGGAGCACTAGAATTTACCTGATCATCCTCAATGTTAAGCACGTTGAAATTTTATGGAAATATCATGTATCTTACCCAAATAAGTACATACTCAAGGACTACCACTTGATATTTTGTAGCTCTATTTACCAACTACACCACTACTCTCGTCAGATTCAATTCACTAACCTTTAAATAAGATAATATAGAGTGGGGAATTACATTTATGGAATCTCCCAAATCACAAAAAGCATCAGAAAAGTGTAACTTCCCTATGGTTTATGGGATGGTAAATATCCCTAAATCATTGTACTTTTTTGGAATTGTTTGAGTTGGTGTAAGGAGTGCTGACACATTCCTTTCAATATTGATCCTATAATTTCCCTTGAGACCTATTTGATTAGTGCAATGTTATTTTAATAATTTATCATACCTTGGGATTTTCTTAATGCATCTAATAAAGGGATATTTATCTCCACACTCTTGAATGTGTAAAAAACCTCTTTTATATCACCTCTTCATCCATATTCTTATTTTGAACAATTATATTTGGAAAGGGAATGGTTTTATGAGGAACATCATCAAAAAAAATCTTACCTTTATCTTTCTCCTTGGGTTTCTCATCAGTTGGTATGGAATGGGGCTTCTCTAGAGTTGAGGTGAATCCTGGTGGAATGATAGGTGTAGATGTATCAGTTGTTTTCTTCCCACTTCTCAATGTGATTTCACTGAAATTCCCCTTATGATTTGGACTAGGTTGGGATGGAAGATTTCCAGAGTTCTTACATACCAGTTCATGGAGGGTGGTGGAAATATAGCTCATTGTTGTCTTCAAATCCCTCAACTCAAAACCTTGAATCTTTAGCTCATTCTGTTGATTAAGAAAAATTTGTTTCAAAAGATCATCAATTTTATAATCCAACTTTGGTTGATAATTCCCTTATTGTTGTCTTGTGGATACTTGAGCTTCAAATAACCATTGGGGTTATTGAAAACCCTGTTTTTGAGAAGGAGGCTTCTGGAATTTTTGTTGAAAAGGGGGCCTTTGTTGCTGTCCAGATCCATACCTCATGTCTGATTGATCCTTCCACCCTTGTTTTTATATTGGAAAAAAGTAATCATAATTATTCTAGCTATCTGGTTGTTTTTGTTTATATGGCTTCCTAAGGAATATTGTTGCACAATCCTCTATCTCTTGTAGTTGGGGGGAAAATCAGTTGGGTGATTTGTTTCAGTGAAAATTCCACAATGCCTCATAGGAATGGGTTGGGATGTCTTTGGATCCAAAGAAATATGACTCAACATAGTGTTCAGTTATTCCAACTTGGTATCAATTAAATTAATTTCAAGAGAAGATGGACTTACCTAATGTACTCCTCTAACATGTGGTGTACCTTGATTTCCAAATTGTTGGGAGTTTTGTGCCAACTTGTCGATCAATGCACATGCGACTACTAGTGTTTTGTACACTAATTATACTCCATCCATGATATCTAGCATGATCCTTTCCTAAGCATGAGGCCTTATTATAAGTATTGGATAATAAGTTTCTCACTAATTTTGTGATGCAGGCAGCTTGCACATTACTTATTGAATCGCTCCCAGTGCTCATACATTAACTCTCCTTGGGGTTTCTTGATTCTTGATATCTCTTTGTGAATGGAAGTGTTCCTTGATACTGGAAAAAATCTCTATAATAAAAGATATTTCAAATCATTCCAACAAGTTACATCTTCAAGTTTTAATTAATACATCCAATCTTTTGCAGTTCCATCAAGTGAGAATGAGAATGCTCTTAGTTTGATTTGATCTTTAGATACATGGTTTAAGGGTTGAGAAAACCCCATTAAATTATTTTAAATATTTTTTGTATCCTAAATAGATAGTCCGTAAATTGTTTTAAGTTGGTGAATTAACCCATATTTCAGTTCAAATTTTGATTCAATATTTGTGTATGCAAAACAATTTGGTTGATAATTAATATATGGGGAATCTAATTATCGAATAGTTCTATTAAGTTCATTATTATTATTTTAATCAATTTTTTATTGTTTTATGTTTTAATTAGTATTTCTTCCAATTTCAATTTTACCATAATGGATAAATTCTCCAACTCATAGAATGTTGAAACATCCCATAGATTGATACTGTCTGATTGGACCCCTAAGGTTGTGCTCAATCTCAGGACCAAGATCTAAGAGATATTCAGGATTAGTTCATTTCATAAATTAAAAAAATGAAATGAGGAAAATTGATCCATAATAGAAAGATAATAATTTTTAGTTGATGTTCTGATAAAAAGAAAACAAGAGAAAAAATTGAAAACTTGAGAAAGGGGAAAGAAGAAATAAAGAGGAGAAGAAATTATTAAAATGAAAAATAAAATAAACACCAATAATTGGTTGAAAAAATTACATTCCTACCTATAAATGGTGCTGATTTGAAAGGCACTATCATGGGAACTCTCAAATTATATGTAATATTTACTTCTTAGGTGAAGTAGAGTGGTTGTCAAAGGTCGTCTCTCAAAGGAGGAAGTAAATTAAACAACATATTAAAGGTATTATAAAAATGAAATAAATGAGATGACACACGGTACTTAAAAATGAAGGGTATTTTTTTACCATTTATAAAGATATATTAATTATGATGAAATAATATTTCATTTTTTTGTTTTTATTTTTGAAATGAAATTAGATTAATAAGGCGCACCGAGAATATATTTTTTTAGAAAATATTTTTAGAATGTGTGATTGTTCTATCTATACTTATTAATTTACTCATTAATAATTATCATTTAAATTAATATCCACTTAATTATGATCCCATAATTTTTTAACCCCTGAACCCTATTAGAATTAACTTAATCACCAAGATGAAATTAATTAAACTCTAGGATAGCTTAGGAACATGAAATCCTAGCACCCTATTTTGATTGGTGTTATAAGGAAATCTTATGGTCATTGGTGAATTAAGGCACACATATACTCAATAAATGAGTATTAATTGAATTTATGGATTATATTTTAACTCTAAAAATTGATCTCGTGTGGTCTTGTATTACCGATTAACATCGCACTCTCTGTAACACCCTAGGTAAATAAAGAATATGACATTTTCATATTTATCCATATTTGTGAATAAAATATTAATATGACTTTAAAAAGACGCTATGCTCGATGGCGTACCTAACACGCAACAACGAGTTTCTTGAGAATCTTACGTTGCACTCTAATAATAAAATAATATTATTTTAAATGGTAGTTAACATGTAGCCGTTGTATTGGCGGGAATGGATAGAAATAACTAAAATATGATTATATATGTTTTTAAATATTTTTACATTTATCCAATAAAAGATAAAGTCTTAAAATACGGAAAGAATTCAATTTTAGGCGTATATGCCCTAGTTTTCACTAAAGGTCCACTTATCGCCTTTTGATGGAGAACCGTCATTAAATATAGTTTTGTTCACTCTTATACATTCTATTGGACCAAATAAAACTCTTCTTAAGAATTGGGACATCAAAATTTACTTTGTGTAATTTTTTGGTATCTTTCCGATAAAGTTCATTTTTTAATGAATTGTGTAAAATGTTTTATTTTAATTCAAAACCTCTTTTTAATCTAATTTATTTATATGATTAGATTATATTTTTAATTGGTTTTAAAGTGAAATTAGAATATATTTTTACCATTAAATCCAATAGTGGTCGTTGGAATTAATTTCACTTTGAAATCAGACTTAAACTAGTGTCAATCTTTTGATACTTATTGTTTCATAAAAACATGTTATTTGCTCTGAAAGCGGGAATTAATTATTTAATTAATTAATGTGACTTATATGTTTTTAATTTTGTAAAATAGACTTCATTTTTTAATTCTGAATATCAAATATAGCTTAGGGTGAATTTTTGGTATTTTTCTGAAAAACTTCAATTTTTGATGAATAGTGAAACCACTAAGTGGTACTTATAAAAACTGATTTTTTCGTTTAAATGAAAATTTTCCATCTTTGTGTTTTTAATTTCAAAAATCCGACATACATGGTTGTCATTAAGAAGTAAAATGTGGTTCAATGGGATAAAAATAATTTTTTTGTGAATAGTAACTTATTAAGTTTTTAATCGCGATTAGAGGTAATTAGTGTAGTTTATGGTAAGAATAATGTTTTAATAAAATGAAATGACCTAGAAACATGTCATACCATCATTGGATGTGTCATGGACGACCAAGAAAATCCATGGGTCAACTTGGGGACCCCATGGAGCCACTTTGGTTGGAAAATGACATAAATATCTTTTTATTTAATGTTAAAGTAAAAATGACACAAACATGAGATGTTTTAATAAAACAATTTTTACATGGGGTTATACAAGTCATATTTTTTACTATAAATCATCATTGGAAATCTAAAAATATTTCCTACATCATAGTATTTTTTTTATAATTTTTATACATTAAATAAATTAAATTATTTATGACATCATGATGATGCAGCGATGACCTCATTATTTAACGATTTAAATAAAATGGAAAGATAATGTAATATCTAATACCTAAACATGTCCAAAACCTATTGGATGAGTGTATTTAGAAACCTTATCACCGTATCCTCGAAATACATCAATGTGGGACCTTTAAAATCCGAAACTCTTTTGAAAATAAAGTAACATTTTTTAACTTTACAAGAGTGCCCCTCCTCTCCTCTTATAAAAGGCCCCCACCTCTACCTCCTTACCCACACTCCCAAAGCCTTTGGCTCGGCCAATCCCTGCCCATTTTGTCTCTACACTTCCCTATATTACTCCTTGAAGCCTCACTTTGGGCATAAGTCTTCCCAAGGAAGCCTTTGAGCTCAAACCAAAGGGAGTTACCCAATTTTAAGGTAATGTCTTCACTTGTGTCCTTTTGTTTTATTTTGCTTCTCCAACCCCCTAAACTCTTTTTATTCATTTATTTTGTAACGAATAAAGTATCTTAAATATACTAGGATGTTGTTATAAGAAGGATTCGAGCTACACTTACACACACCTACATCTAATGGTTAAAGAACATACTGTTTCCGTGGATGGCGAATTTCTGCCTCCCGAAACGATGATTGTTCAACATTCTTCTAACACCTTAAAAGGTGTCCATTAAGATGAAAATATATTTATATATGATATCTAATATGTTTATGTTTTACTTAAGCTTCTGTATTTTTCATTTATGGCGTACCTTTATGGTTTCCATTATGGGTAAACACGATATCTTCATTTAAGGAAGTGCGGACTACCGCCCCCTCAAAGTGATTTGATTCATTAATACCATATGTGGTACGTATAAAGGATATATTTAATGATATTATATATGATACCATACTGGAATTAAAATACTATTATGTATCATTATGTTTTAATTCCATTAAATATGAAATATAAATGGAAGTAGCGTTCATGCGTACGTACGACTTACCGTCTCCATGAACGGTACATTTCATTTCTTATCTCAAAATGTTATGTAATATTATAGGTACATATATATAATGGATATATGTGTAATATATTACATCTAAATTATGGATATCATTATGTAATTATAACTTATATATATCTCTCTCATTTTGTTTTAATTCCATTAATATGACAAAAAATGAAAGTAGCGTTCATGCGTACGTACGGCCTACCGTCTCCATGAACGGTGCTTTTTGTTTTTTATCTCCAAATGATATGGAATAGTATAAAATGAATATTTAATGGATATATATGATATTTTAATCATTAATACTATTCTGGAAATTATTTACTTATAACTACATGGACAATCTTTTTCCAAACAAGTTCATTTTTTACTCATGTACCAAACATCGGCAAAAACGTCTGATATGAACTAACATTATTAAACAATTATTATAACATTATAATATGTGATATTAACTGAATAATAATCTATAAAGGAGGTACATAGGCAATTATTAATTGACCAAAGTTTATTATTCAGGAATATAAAGAAACGAACAAGACAAGTTGGACTTGAGGTAAGGGATCCTACTCCACTATTTCTTTTTAAGTACACTCTTTTATGTCATTCCTTTTAAAGCTCATATTTCTTGTTATTGGGATGTTATTTTATATTAATATTACTGTAATTTTTATGTTCATGTGATGAGAGACCGTATTCTCTCTCATCAATCCATTTTGGAAGTTTTGTGTGGCGCCGTTAGGCTGCCAAATTTTCGTAAGAGATCTAACCTCTCTCTTTCTTTTTAAGTACTCTCCTTTATGTCACTTCGTTTAAGCTCCTCTTTTTTATTTTTGGGGATGTTCTTTTATATTCATATTTCTATAAACTTTAAGTTAATATGATGAGATACCCTATTTTATCTCATCAATCCATTTTTGTAAGTTTTATGTGACGTCGTTAGGCTGCCGAGTTTTCGTAAGGGATTTTTCATATCACTTTTATTCCCGTGATATTTATGCTACATTTGCCATAATTTCCTTTTAGTGCTATATGTACTGCCCATTATTTTACTCATTGTGTAATATACTTTCTTTTATGAGTATTTACATCAATGTTGTATTGTCCTTCTTTCACGAGGTGTATGTTTCGAAAGATACCCATGTCGGTAAGGGAACCTTTCACCCTCCTCTTTTTAAAAGACTTCTTTTGTTGGGTATTTTAATTTACATATTGTTATGTTGGGATATGTTCTCATATATCCTTATTGATGTAAATTTTATGTCCAAGTGATGATATACCCTTTTTTTTATCTCTCATCAACTCATTTTGATGTGACGCCGTTAGGCTGTCAAGGGAACTTCTTAACCCAATTTCGATTTCTTTGGGTTCGACTTGTAGTTATTGAATATGTCATCCTTTGAATATGTGTGAATGACATTTTATTATTTCACACTTAATATCAACTTATATTTTCTGTATTCGTTTGTCACACATAATTATGTAATTGATTTATCCTTAAACCAAGGATATCGTCTTTGTAAGAGACTTCGTCTCAATCTCCTTTCATTGAGGCATATTCTGTTTTATAAACAACCTTCTTTTATACGGTGTATAAACCCCTTTGACTTTTATGTTTATTCAAAAGTAATCCTTTTTATACGAAGTGTTTATTAAACGACAAAAGGGAATGTTTTTGTCGTACATATGCGGCGACAACGACTTCTCAGCCGTTGTGACCATTATTTGAGTTTTGGCTTCCTCTACAAGCCATACCTTCTTTTTAAAAGAAAAATAAATATCATGTTTTACTTTTCTTTTATTTTGGTATTGAAAATGGTTTTCATAATGTTTTTATATCAATGTGTTGTATTGATGTCTTGTAATTGAAAGGTGGAAATGTTATGTTTCCTTTATGCATGTTTTATGTGATATGATTATGTTGAGGTTCTTGGGCATTATTATGAAGACGGGTGGTTCCGTGATAAACTAAGTGCGGGTGAGCCCGATATAGCTCTCCAATGCATTGGGTAACGCGAAGGAGTGAAAAGTTAAGGTTTCTTCGAAGAGATTTAGGGAATATACTATGGTGGGTATTCCAAATGTAACCAAGAGGGTTACTCTCTACGTAAGAATGTTATGAATGCCTCAAGTTACCTTTTATGTCTTCTGATTTCTATGATTTATTCATGATTTGATGAGGCATGTTAAAGTGCCTATGTTTTATGGGTAAAGTATGATTTAATTCTTATGTATATATGAACTCATGTTTCCTTTCCATATTTTTATAACCCTTACTGAGCTTTTTATGCTCATCCCAAGTTTTTGAAATGTTTTTCACAGGTCAAGGGAAAGGTACATGATGTGATGATAGTGTCAAGGATGTGTCAAGAAAGAATCCATGTTTTATTTTAAATATGTTTCCGTTGATGGGAAGAATGAATACTGTCTTTTATGTAACCACTTTGTTTAAATGTGGAATGTAATGCAAGTTTCATGATCTAATTATCTAAAACTCTAAACCTAAAAAGATCCTCAATGTGTAATCTTGTAATAACTCAAGATTACGTAAGGTTTAAGGCTGGGGCCTTATACTCTCACAACTCACACAATCCTCGACCTCGCATGTTTTGTGTTTATTAATCAATTACTTCCTTAGATTCATTTAAATTTTAAAATAAATTAATATATATTATTAAGTGAATAGAATTATCTCATTGATTCCAAATAAATTATTGAAGAATGTAAGAGGTAGATCAATTACTAAAAAAACTACTCTTCCATGGGTGGTGTAGTCTTCGTAGAAATATTTTTCATTTTAAAAGGTCGGGGAAAGGGTATAAACCAATCATGTTTCTACTCTTGATTTCCAAACCATATAGAAAAATTAATAGAAGAATAAAATTGAAAATAATATAATAAATTAAAGATAAAATAAGAGTTTATTAAAAGCTCAAAAATATTACAAAGTGAAGAAGAAGTAGAAAAAGAAGGATTCGATGAAGGGATCCTAGCTTCAAAAGCTATCCCTATTAAAATTCCTAGAGAAATGGAGTGAAACCAATTCTCCTCTACCTTAAACCTCCCAATGCACGTTCCAACCCCTCTAAAAGAGAAAAAACCAACTTATAGAGTGGAGGGGAGGCTAGGTATTGAGATTTTTCAAGTGTGAATGGTGAAATTCATCCAAACAAATTAAGCTAAATTTCACTTCCTGTTTGACCAAAAAACACATGAACCAAATGTATTCCAGAAGGATTATTTTTGTGAAAATGGGTCTTTGAGCTTATCTTCAAATTTGGCCACAATAAAATAAACGATGAAGAATTTATGGCCCAAATACATAACTTATGTCCAATATGGAGAGTCTAACCCATCATTGACTTCAGGGACCTGTTACACCATTCAAATGCATGATTTAGCTCCAATTTCCTGAATGAAATTTGTATCCCATTAAGTCAGGAACACATTAAAAAAATTATGTTCAAATAATGTATATAAAAATATTTATGTCTGAATTACTAAAATTCACTTTAAAGGGTAAAACTATAATTTTCATCAAATTTTCAAATGAATGATCTAATCCCAAATATTTTATAAATAAACATATTTAACACAATGTGAGGAAATTAAATCATTTATTATCAATAAAATACTCAATAAAATTGTGTTTTATGAGTCTCCCTAACCTCACGTGCTTCCAAAATATAAAATTAATGTATTAAAGGAAAATGATGTACGATCCAATCCTCCACCACATAAAAATAACTATATTTTATAATTTTGTTCATTAGATTCTAAGTTTCATTATTTTTATCATTTTAGTTTTCAATAAAGTAATTAGTTTTCTATCCCAACTAATATAACCATTAATACTAAATTAAAGTGATATTTATTATAAAATATATACCCACATAATTCTAAATATTATATATAATTTAAAAAATATAAATCTCATTTGTTTTGGAATTTTTTTTAAAACAGGTGCATGTAACGCGCAAAAACAATTTGTTAACCTGGACTATGCTAACAATGTTTTTACTATCTATGTGTCAATATGTTATTTACTAAAAATATATCGGTCCATTAATGGACCATATTGGGTATTTATTATCACTTAAAATTCGCTTGTCAGAATATAATATTTTTATTATTTTTAAATAATTTAAAAAATATATATCATTTTTTGTAAAATAACATTAATATCAATTTTGATATTAGTAATTTAATTTAAATTTAAAATATAAATAAATTATTGGAATTAAAAATCTATTAAGTTCACATATATATAACATGATATATTCCTCTAAAAAATAATGTAACCTAATAATTCATTAAATTTAATTTTATTTTAATGTTTTTAGCATCATTTATCTTGTTAAACTATTAACTAAATAATCTATGTGTTAGCGTTTGTAAAGAGTTTAATGTAATTATATCAGTTATAAAATTTAGAATCAAATTATCATGATAAAAAAAATCATTTATCTTTAAAAATAATTTTTATAATTGAAACTATGTAGCTTATTCTATACTCTAAAGTTTTATAAATGTTAAAGGTAAGGAACGTTACTTTTTTTCCTTTTCCTTACTTAAATTATTATATGGGTCACATTAATGAAAATTTGTCCCACTAACTCATAAAATTATAACCAAGAGGGGATATGGTATAACTATTGGAATACTATGGATTTTGGGAAAGTGTCTAGGTCATTTTGGATCTTAGGCTTTAGTTTTAGTCCCATGTTAAGCGTAATTTTACCTTAATCATTATAATTAATTTTAATTACTTTACTAATATTTTTAGTCAAAAACTATGTTGATATTATTTGAATATAAATATTATACTGATTACAAATGTTTGTATATGTTTTTAAAAATTCAATCTACAGAATTGGATAAATTAAATTTAAAGTTAATCCCATAGATGTGATGAGAACAGGGGTTTTTAAAGTAGAAAGGTTCAAAAGTTCATTGAGTATTTATATCTAAATTTAATATAAAATAATTATTTCATTTACCTAAATTGTATTAATAGATATATAATTGATCTATTTTTAATTTAAAACAAATTTAAAATATAATTAAATATTAATAATTATTTAAACAAAAAAGAAATTTTCAACTAGAAAAAAGTGTTTTCACTATTCATCAAAAAATGAAACTTCTCAAAAAAATACCAAAAAATCACCCAAAGTAAATTTTGATATTATTCTTTCAAAAATGAAGTTTATTTTTTCATATAAAAAATATAAGTGTCAAAATTTAGTTTTAAATCAAGTCTTCCATTAAAAAGTGTCAAAACTTCCATATTAAATAATAATATTAAAAGTATATTATTATTCGGTATAGCTTGGTCTTGCATGTAACACAAGTTATCAAAGAAAATCAATTTTAGGTGGAATGCAAGATAAACTTGATATTTCTTGTAATTCGAGATAAATGGTGCATTGCATGTAACACAAGATACCAATGAATTTAAATTAATTTGAGAGAAGTTTTTTATTAAAATCTAGGGATTTTACAATCCGTGGTTGGGGATACTTATTATTTATCATGATTTTGTTGAGCTAGAAATAATCAATGAATTGGAACATCAACCCACCCTTCTTCTTGATAAATAGGATTGGTGCACCCCATAGTGAAGCCCTCGGGCATATAAACCCCTTATCCATATTTTCTTGTAACTACTTCTTTAGTTACTCTAGCTTAATAGTGGTCATCCTATAAAGAGTCTTTGATATGGGAAGAGATATGGATATAAGATCAATTGAGAACTCAACCTCTTGGTTAGGATAAAGACCATGCAACTCTTCAAGGAACACATCAGTGTAGTTTCTCACTATGGAAATGCCTTTGAGAATGATCCTCTCGTTTATCTTAATCATTTGAGAAAGATATTTTTATTCATAAGGTAATAATATCCACCATTGAGATACTGATTCTGAATGAGATTCATTCTCCTTATTACTCTTGTATAGAATTTGGGGAGGCCTCGAGATGTGAAGAGTGATCTCCCTTTCTCGATATTCAAGCCATGCCCAATATAACATCAAAATCCACCAAAGGAAGTAATACAAGAGTTTATGGGAGGATCAGTCCCTAAAAGGTAACTAAGGAGGAGTTATATACTTTAGATGAAATAATTTCCCCATTAACTATTCTCACAATTAACTCAACCTTCATATTTTGAGGTGGTGTTTGAATAGTTCTACTGAACTTGAAAGATATGAAAAATGAGTAGAACAGTGATCAAATAACATGTTTGTTATTATTGAATGAATAACCAACATACCTATCACCACATCCTTTTCAGGATCCACCTTAGTATTAGTGATATAATATTCCCTTTCTTACTGCCTTGGAAGTTTTATGTGTTGATTGTCTCTAAAAATCATTGTATTAGGGAATTCCCTTGCATAATTCCCATGTTCCTAGTAGTTGAGACACTAAACCGTATGATGAGTGTTGATCTGAACCTTCCTTTCTTATTTTGCATTAGTTGGATTTATCAAATTCATTTGGAAATAATTATCCTGATTCTCCTCTCTTTTACATTTAAAGAAACTTCTGGGCCCCCTTAGATTGTTCCTCGGATGTTTCATCCCACACTTTTGACATATGGGATGTTGAGTTTTCTTTCCTTCATGGTATTTATCTATTGATCATATCATATTAAACTCCATTTACATCTTTTTATCTTTGATCCCACACGACCACTACGGGTCACCAATCTCCATATCAACCTTTATGGAACATCAGGAAATATCCTCATAATTTTCAATATCTGGAATCCTCAAATCCTTTCATTGAATCAGATTTAATCCACTAAATAAGAAATCAAACTTACTTTTAGTTTCTATGATAGATTTATAGGCATGTCATGAAAGCCTTGTAAATCTTTCTTCATACACCCCGATAGATTCATCTTCCTTTTACTTTAGTTCAAATAACTCCCTCTCCATCTTAAGATAGATATTTTTAGGAAAATATTTATTGAGAAATATTTTCTTGAATCCTTTCTAATCTGTGGAATCAATTTCTTCCTTAGAATTTGTTTTTTTGATTAGTTTCTACCACTGATCATCTTCCCCATCAAAACGATAGATCGCCAGTATGAATTTCTATTCTTATGAGAATTTAAGGACAAAGAATATATTCTCAATGAAGTTAATTCACTAATCTATATTGAGGGGATCATAAGATCCACTAAATATGGGAGGCCTTTTTCACATAAAGTATTTGACTACAACTTTCTCTTTGTTAGGAGAAATAGGGTGTTCCACATGATTCAAGTTATTATTCATAACTCAATCCACTTTATCTAGTACTATCACGAAGTTATAAGATATCATTCCCAATAGGTTTGGAATCTCATTAGGGAAATCATCACATTTATTATCACATTGATTGTTGTAACAAGTTATCCTATTTCCCATCATTAACATAGAAAAAAAAATAAAATACAATTATGGGGATTAAATACTTGGATAATGAGCATGGAAAAATACATCTATTAACATAGAAGGAATAACATATAAATGAAAATTATATCATAATTTATCATTCCATAAGTTTATATCTAGGTTATCCATGGTGATATAATTATCCCTAGGGTTCTTAATAAAGTTTTTTAGTCCTTACACCAAAAAATAACTAGAGTATTATTTGATACCAACTATAGTAACCCTAGACTTTTACACATAATATTGCATGATTTTGAGCATAATACATACCAAGTATTGAATGGTATAGTTTATTTGTAAAACTATGTACCTAATTAGAAAACATGAAACTAGAATAAAAAATCATTTTATTAATCTATATAATGATCCCTTAATTATTTTTAAGCTCCTATAACTACATTGGATAACCTGGGGCATACATATACAAAATGAATGAGCTAAAAATCCCACTAAGTGAATAAACATGGGAATAAATCATAACAAATAAGTTAAAAGTAAAAACATGATAACATAAAAGGAATGGAACATGAATAAAAATATGTAAGAATAACATATAAAACATGGTATCATATGATCATGGAAATATTGAAATGTGGCAGCAACATATAACATGACATAAACATGATTCAAAGTTAACTGCCAAGACTATATCACATGGTGGGAAAAGTCCCATAATGGATTAGGTTTACTCCCTAATCCCATACATAATGTCTCATGAGACTAAAACATTACATAATTAATTGGATTAAAATCTAAGAAAATCCATCATAACATGTTCATTCATATTTGTGACACAAAAAGAAATCAAACATAAGGAATAATCATAAGGGGTACCCATGGAAAGAAATGAGTTTCCTAATCAAGTCATAAGGAAATATCATAGAGAGTATCATAATGGTATCCATGAAATAAGAGATTAAATCATTATTATTCATTAATAAAGAAAAAATAAGAATATATCTTGAATATTTATATCCATCTGAATTGAAAACAATAAAAAGAGTGGTTAGGTAACATTTGAAATGTGTTACTTAAGTACAGATTTGGTGAAAAGAATAAAGAGTCTTTAAAGAGGACAAAGGTAAAATTGTTTTTATGAAACAAAAAATGAACTGAAATATTTTTTAATGATAAAATTATTTATTCTTGAAAAATATTTTGGGATTAAAATATTTTATGGAGTGTACTTCAAAATGGGTAAGAACATGTAGAAGTTACTTTTAATCGGGCTTTCTTATCAAGATGAATTGAGAAGGGATCCTTTTAAAACATGTATTTTCCCCTAATAGAAATATTAATTTAGATATATACACATATTTGGAACATATAAATAGAATTTAGGATAATTATATAAGAATAATGAAGGAATTAATTGGTGTAAAGGGAGAGAAATCATAACCCAAAGGGAAAAATGGAGGTTCAGAGAGATCCCTTACCTTATGTCTGAATGTGTTCTTCACTTTCAATTACTGTCCTAGATAATAAAATTATATTGAATAATTACTTAATTTAGAACCTATTATGAATGATTTTAATTTTTTATAATTTTATTTAGTTCATTTATGGTAATTTCTATGAGTTATAAGTTCAATTACGTCATTCTGGGAGAGTTCATTTTCATGGTTTCATGGTCGGTTCACTAATATATAATTATGAAAGTTCTTGTTGAATGAAAATATTATGAAGAAGTGAAATTAAATGGTATTAATATGCTTACATAATTTTAAATAGTCCCATATATCATTTTATTTTCTTACATGAGTATGATTCATTTGATAAAACATTAATGATAAATGTTTAGTTTATTTTGGTGAGTTTTCCATCCATCACAAACTAGTTTTGTTTTATTTAATATTATTTCTATATATTAGTTATAGAACATGTAATAAGTTATAATATACTTATTAAAATATGATTTAATTATAATAATGTTTTTATTACTATACTTGAAGGTGGTAATGTATAAAGAAAAATCATCATCCACTGAGACGATAGACCACCATAATTTGGACAACTATTTTGTTTTCTTGAATAATAGGAGATGAAAAAAGAGGTGTAAAAAATTTAATCCATTATAAATATAAAATTTAAGTATATAAATGATACTAGAGTTATTAATATTTGATAGATAAATGAGGTGAGTAGAAGTTAGAAAAAAGAAATGAAATTAAAAGAGATGGTTTGAGAAAGTTACCTCTTGAATATTACCTCCTTGAAGCGCCCATTTAGGAACTTGGAATTGGCCTTTTCTTAAGACCAGAAGATATTATAAATGGGTAATAGGATTCTTAAGGTAATTGGATAGAATATTGATAATATACAAGGATTAAAAGGTGTGAGAAGAAGGGGTGGTATTTATAAGGGGGAGAGAGATGTTTTTTATTATTATACTCATTAGTTTATTATTTTTGATCCAGACAATAAATAGTTTGGATTCATATAACTAAATATAGTAAATTGTTTAGTATATTTTGAAAAAATGGGTTCTTACATCATCCCTAACTCAAAAATTCATGTATTTGGCTTATTATGTTAAATATTTTAAATTATCGTATTTCACTATTCACAAAAATTCAACTATTTTAGGAAAAAAAATTACCCTAACCATTTTTCAAATATTAGATTTAAAAAATGGAATAAATTTGATGAAAATAATTTTCTAAGTATAAGAATTTTAATTTTTAAATAAAATCATTATTTATTCCAAAAATACCAATTCTCATATTATAATCGATTTTTTACCCTTTGAAAATTTAATATAGGTCACATAGAATTATCTTATAATTATTATACAATATAATTTTAATTTATGAATCAATTTAATGAAAATTATTTTAAATCATTATATTAATTATTGAATTGTAAATAAACATTTACGTTTTACAAAAATACCAACACATAATTTATCATTTTTAAAAAATTTATTTAATTATACCATGATATAAATACATAATTGTTTCATTTATAAGATACCTAAATTTTATTTTATACTTTAATAGGTGATTTTACTATTCAAAAGGCTAAATTACTATTCTTAATGGTCATATTAATATTCCAATAGTCAGATTTATAATGGTCATATAGGATCCTTACTTCCTATAAATGCCTATTATTTCATTCACTTTGATTTTCTATTAAAGTTATATATATACATTAATCATTAAAATGAATATTTTATTATTAACATTATGTTTTGTTTCTACAGATTTTTTCATGAGTGCGATCATTCTAATGGTTTGAGATGATCCCAAATTCTCCTATTCTCATTATCTTATTTTCTATTTATTATCCTACTATAATATTTGGAATTATTATTATTCTATTCTCTGAAAAATGTATCATTCTTAATTTATGAGAATAATGTTTTCATTTGGTTCTCTATGTGATATGTGTTTTATTACATAATTATAATAAGGAAATTCTATTTATTAAATTATCGGTTGTTACAAAACGCACCACAATCAAAGAGTATATCTGAATAGATGACTCTATAAGGGCATGGAAACCACAACCTAGTACAATATGATGCATGTACCAATGCTTTTCTTACAACTAATGTCTATATGTACTGATTCAACAAGCTAGTTATCATAGTCCTGGTGAATGGATACATCAACTACCACACCAACACTGGGTTCCCTGTCCTAAAAGACAAACACAAAACACTTTAACATCGTTTACCTAGTTCCCAAACCAGAACTCACAGTTATAAAATCACCAAACTTTGGTCCTAAGGTACAACTGAATGCTTTGATACCACTCTTTCTTAACCCAACCTGTTGGGGCCCACTTGGTCAGCAACAAATTGAGAGTGACACCATAAAACCATCTCCAATAGGCATGAGGCTAGCGACTAGCACTGAGTAGGCATATCACACACATGAGAGGCATTTTCCCAAGGCACTTGTACATACACACCCATCTATGAATACCCATGAAATGTTTAATGGTAAAATAAAACTAATATCAAATGCATACATACTTCTATATCCCACAATAAGGTATGAAAAATTTATTGGAAACCATAACAACCTTAATACAAGACCACAAAAGTTGTAAGAGATTCCAACCATTTAAGAATAAGAAGACTGATAGATAATGAAATAGCTGGTACAAAACATGGTCTATCTTCATCATCTATGCTCCACCTATTCCAAATCTACCCAGGACTCCATCATAGGGTTTATCATCTGTATAAGACATGGAATGTGTAGGAAGAACACAAAAAGGGGTGAGTATAACAATTTTCAGTAGGCACCCCAAAAATCCAAAAAAATGAAAATTTGAAAGGTAATAGTCTGATCAACCCATAATTAATAGGTTAAAGGAAACCCAACATAAAATATACTCAAAATATACACCTATCCTCAAAGTATATCAAAATCGTATAACCAGATTATGATTCTTCTTGAGGCTCTAAAGTTAGTGCTCATCTAGGAGAAGTCACTCCACGATCCTACTACCACTGATGGTAGTCATCTGAGAGGTCATTCCCATCAGGACAATTCATGAAGAATATACTCACTGGAACTCAGAACATATCAATACACAAATAATGAATCTAACCTAGGGCCTCAATGGGATTCCTAGAATCCTAATTGTAAAAACCCACTAGGTAGAGGGTCATAAGCATGTGTATGTTGGTCATGATGATTCCTAAAAATCTCACCTAAGGAAGAAATGTGGGAATGAGGATAAACTCTATGAATTATAGAGGGATACCTAGTCTAATATTCCCTGGAGATCCGTAACTATGCTCTGAAAAAGATTCCAAATTAAACCGACATGGTGAAAAACTGAGAAAAATCATTCCAGAATAAAGGGAACTCACCAACACTAATAAATAAAGGGGGAATTCACCCAAATAAAGTGGAAAAAGGGAATCCACCCAACTGAAATTACACTAAACTGAGTAAAACGAAGGCTATAACCTTCCTTATAGGAAGTACACGATGTGTACTTTGGGTCACAAGACATGTGGCCTATCCTGGAAACCTAAGATTTTTCTAACCATCACACGGATTGGCTATCCATGTCAAACTACACTACTTGTACATGTAGTACATGATATGTCTTGGAATCTTGGGGTATGATCATGTCCTCCCATCTTGTACCCATGTACTTTATCCCATTCCTGTGTACTTGGTCTTTTCTATTCTCATTCCCATGCTTGGGTACATAGCCATTCCCCACCTCACTTGGGGTGTCTACCCACTCACTTGTCCATAAGTCCAATTCTGATTACACAACATGTAATTTGATTACATGGTTTGTAGTCCCAAATATCCATCTTACCTAAATAGGAAGAACACACAACATGTTCTCCTAAACTACACATTGTGTGATCAGGATTTTCAAACATAAATTCCCTACGAGCCTCCTAAAATCACCTTTTTCTGATAAATCCAAGATCAACTCTCATGGGGTCCTTAGAAATCATAAAAAGGATTTAAAATTTTAAAGTAAAACATCAATGGGATTAGGACTCGAAACACAAAATTTTCCTACCTCATGGTGAAAATGTCGAAGATTTGGGCCCAAAGCGATGCTGGGAAGCTACAACACCTCGATCATCATCAAGGATAAATTCTAGTGGTGCCACTCCTCCTCCCCATTTCATCCATCATGCATGGGAGGAGAAATTTATCCATTCTCCTATATGTGTAGGGGATAATAGTTTATTTTATTCACTTAATTAGATGATTAATTAATTAAATGGATTATTTATCATTCCCACCAAAACCTCCTAACAAACATTTGATGCTGAAAAAATGTATGTCATGTCTAGGGTGAAACCCATGTTCCTAAAACAACCGAGGCCTCAAATTTCCCATCTGATGTCCCAAACAATGAGAGAAAAAATTATTTATAAAAGATATGCATACATTCCTTGAAATATATTAATATTTTAATATACAAATACCAAGTCTCTCCAAGCCCCAGAATCTCACACTGTCTCAGTGTCTGGCTCTAAAAATATTCTTTATAATATTCCAAAGTCTTATTATGAAAATACAGAGATGTTACAATCATTTTTGAAAAATTAGTTAGCATTGTCAAATTTAGGTAGAACAAAAAAAATCTATACCCTTCCCTCGCATTTACATAAAATCATATAATAATAATTTAGACTCTTAAAAAGTTAAGGGTGGAAGGAAACAACATTGGAGTTTAGTAGGAGTGAACAAAGTAACTCAAGATGGGTTGTCATGTGAAGTGTCCTGCCTTATTATTTTCCAAAAAGAGAAAAAAAAATTATTAAATAAATAAAATAAAATTAAAAAACTAAAAACCGAATAAAAACATGAAAATATTGGGTTTAACCCCCCCACCCCAAGGGGTTATATATTTTAACTCTCCATAGTTGTATCGTGTTTAGTCCATCCCTAATCTATTGGAGGATGTGGATTCTTCCTTAAACCCACTATATGAAATTCTATCTAGTGTGTTTCTTGACTCATCGGTCCCTAGAACCATAAATAATTTCTATAACTTTGAGGTACTCTTATGTAACTTCCCAACCCATGAGTCACTAAATAGTTCCTCAAGATGGTGGGTTACAGGATCTTAAGCACGCGTCCTCATACACCAAAGGCTGTCGACTAGCAGCAAGGGTCTGCAATGGTAGAGTGGGTGACTATACTCTCATGACTAGAGTAAAACAATGGTATCATGAGTAAATATGTAAAATCATAATATAAATAATTGATATGAGATAACATCCAGATGATATTAATAATAAACCAATCCAATGCAATGTTATATCAAAAATGATATTTTTCATGTCTCTATACAAAATAGCAGAAAAAACCTGGAAATAGTCATCCAGCACAATACATGTATAAAAATAAAATAAGTCCAAATTGACTATGTTCATATAGCATCATGATCTTAGATCATTTTTGTGCTCCCCTAATCTTAAGCCTAACCAATCAAGCATCATAAGGCGGTTGCTTGTCTTGGTCCCTACCTACATCCATAATTCCATTTGGGTACCCAGCTATGCCCCAAACAGGGTGTGAGATAAAAATCAGTAGGCCACCACCAATGGTGTATATAAAAAATTCAGTCTATGTAATATAAGCATAAGAAATGTGCAATATATTATAGTAAAATAAAATAATAATCATGTGTGATATTATCCAGACAACAAGGACCACTGTAAACCAGCAACTGTAAATATGAAATAACTGTAAATCATGATAAAGCATATGTAATACTATCCAATCTAATAACTGTAATAAAATTACGATACCAATGCTATTTATAAATAATGTAAAAATACATAGTGTCATATGTCGATTGATTACGTGTTAGACCTACAAGGGTTGGATCCTATGAGTAGAAATGTCCAGTGCATCCTCAATGACATGTCCCATGTAATAAAATGTCAGACCCAATAGTTGAATCCAATGAGTAATAATGTAAAGGTATACCATGTAATATACATCCATGGAGTAAACATTTCCATGGTATCTAATATAATATTGAATCCATGGAGTAGAAAGGTCAATAACATTCATAGAGTAGAAATTTCCATGAAATTCATTATAGTTCTAAATACATGGATTGGTAATGTATATACAATTCAATATAATCCCTGATTCTATACCAAGACATCCATAATCAACATGATCACATAAGGAAACAAGGTTCATTAATTAACTATTATCTTTACCATTTATCTTATTTCATAAACCAATTCATAATCATACACAATTTTTGAGTTCATCCAACACATTCCACATCTTCTTTCTAAACCATTTAATCAATTTAATAAAATGTATTCACATGTAAAAGAGGCATAGTCCATCTTATAATATCTCATTTAATTCGTTAATGCTCCCACTAAGATGGAGAGCTCTCACACTATAACACCCTGAGATTTTATGAAAAATATTCTTTTAATTTCATTAATGTCTTGTGTTTTATGCTACACCAAGATTACCTTGCGCTATACGCAACACCATATTAGCTTGCAGTATATGCAACACTATTCTTGGATCGTGTTACACACAATTTTGATAATAGTTATTCTACGCAACATTGAGTATATATATATATATATATATATTCAATGTATAAATGAAATATGGTTGGATTATGTTATACGAAACAACAAAGGATTCTTGCACAACACGCAACCCTGACTTGGCTTGCATTACACGCAATCGCGACCTTCCTCGATAGCATGTGTTGTACGCAATACCGTGTTTTACTAAACAATGATATATTATTATAATATTATTATGAACTAGCCGTTATGAATAGTATTAACTAAATTTTGAATCTTATAACATTATTATTCGTCTTGCACATTTTCTAAAACATGGTATAAGAACAAAATAATTTTTTCGGATAAAATAAGTATTTTTCAAAAAATGCAGTTTTGCCGCCTTTTAATCTAGTTTTTGACATTTTTATAAGTTCAAATTGACAAAATAAAATTCTTCTTTGGAATCATGAAATAAAAATTTACTTTGGATAAATTTTCATATCATTCTGGTAACTTTCATATTTTGATGAATAGTAAAAACACACTATATTTTAATTAAAAACAATTTTTTCAATCAAAATAATTAATAGTGATAAATTATTAATTTGAGTGGTTTTAAAGTATATTTAGAATATATTTTTACAATTTAATACAATGTTGGTCATTGAATATAATTTCACATTTAAACCAGACATAACCACGTGTCAATCTTTTGATAGTTATTATCTCTTAAGAACACGCTATTTGTTTTGACGACGAGAATTAATTTTTTAAATTAATTAATGCAACTGATATGTTTTGAATTTGGTAAAATAAACATCATTTTTGAGTTCATAATATCAAATATAGCTTAGGCCTAATTTTTGGAATTTTCTGGAAACTTTCATTTTTTTGATAAATAGTGAAACCACTAAGTGAGAGTTAAAATAATGATTTTTTCATAAAACTTAATTTTACAGCTTCTGTGAATGGAATTTCGAAAATCCGAGAGACAAGGTTGATGTCAGTAAGTAAAATTTGGTTTAATGAGATGAAAATAATTTTTTTGGTGAATAGTAACGTTTTACTTTTTTTTACCACGGTTAAAAGTAAATAGGGTAATTAAGGGTAAAAATGATATTATTATTATTACCCTAAAACATGCCCTAATTCTATTGGACAAGTGTAATTAGACCAAAAACAACCTTAGTAATAAAATATGACCATTTAGGTCCACTTGGATTAGATTAGAACATTTATTATTAATTTATTTAAAGAAGGGTTAAAATAGTTAAAATCCAAGTCTAATAAGTAAACCATTTTTAATATGGGGTTATACATAAGATAAATTAGACTATAAATATTCATTAGAAAGATAAAAAGATTTCCTACATAATGGAATTTTATTTGTAATTTTTAGACATTAAATAATTTAATTTATTTATGACACAACGATGATGCAGTAATTATCTTATTAATGAAATATTGACATAATTGATGTTATAAATACCAAAATAAATGTAATTTGAGACTTTTTATGAATTAAAATAATTTTCTAGGTTAATATGACATGTTAGTATTTATTTAAGTAACTTGGTTCGAACTAATCATTCTGTTATGAGTTTCAAAAAAATCAATTACTAAATAGTGTCAAAATTGACATAAAATAGTTTTTAAAACAAATATTATATTACTAATTGTTATTTTATTCCTAAAAATCTAAGGTTCGGAAAAATGACTTATATAAGGTTATATATATTAATAATAAACAACTTGGGGTTCGTTTGACTTGATATAGTAAGTTTATTAACCTTATAGTATAAGAAAACAAGAAGACACGGTAAAAGTTAAATTATCTAACTTAAAGTTAAATCTAAATGATAAGGTTATAATTGATACCTAAACTTGTCTAAATTCTATTGGATGAGAGTATTTCTACCCCTAACCACCTTATCTTCGAAATATATCAATTTGGAGCTATTAAAAACCGAATTTGACTTTATAATAAAATAATATTTTTAGTTATTCCAAAGGTGCCCCTCTCCTCCCTTATAAAAGGGCACCTCCTCCCCCTCTTCCTCACACCACTTTGAGCCTTCAATCTCGGAAAACCCCTGAAAATTTCCCTTCTCCACTTCCCTAGAAACATACTAGAGGTTCTGGTCTTCCTCAAAGACCAATTTTAGTGCCCTAAAAGGAGATCTCAAAGAGGCGCTTCAAAGAAGAGGTAATGTTCGTTACCGATTCTTTCATATTTATTTCTTCTTCCACTTATTCTTCTTAGGTTGTTTCATTATGAATTAATAACATCAGTATCACTTATATACTGATATGATATTATAATTATGAAATAACCTTATTTCACCATCTATCCATCCTACGGAAAACGAAATCACCGCGCGTGGGTACGTACGGAATACCGTCTCCACGCCGTGGTGTAATCTATTTTCCACCACCACCTTACTTGGATGGGTATAATGGTGTACATAATAACTATATATGATTATTGTAAAGTGATATTGATTCTTAAATAGTATACATACACTCCAATACAATTCCACGATCATGAGAACGATATCATTGCTCGTGCGTACGTACGGACTACCATCTCCACAACGCGATGAGATTCATTCTCCACGTTAACCATTCATAAATGATTATAAAGTATATATAATAATTAATAATGAAATATATGACATAATAATGATTCTGTATTTATGTGTATATATATGTATGTCATCTACTTAATTACATTCAACTCAATAAGGAAAAGAAAACAGCGTTCATGCGTACGTACGGTCTACCGTCTACATGAACGGTGTATTTCTTTCCATTTACTAATCTATTATATATATATATTCTGAATATATATTATATATAAATCATGTTTTATATTCTGGAATTAAGTAATTATGATATAAGTAATCATATGAATAATTACAAATCAAAACATGGACGACAAATGAAATGATTTTACCCAAAACGCTCTTTAACATGGAATTTAAAAAAGAACGGGTAATATAAAGCCATAAGTGAACATTATATGATATCATAACAATCAGTATGATTCTGTAATAAGTCAATGACATTATTTAAATCATTATACCCGAGGTTCGGACACATATGAAGCAAATCAGACCTAAGGTAAGGGAAATATCACAATCTCATTTTTATCTGAGATTGTCTATACTTTTAAATTTACTGGGTTGTATTTTATCATACACATCCATGTTTCCTCAATATGTAATGTTATTTACATCCACCTAAAACTGTTTAAATCCAATTTTACCCTTCGGTGTTATTTTAGTAAAATATATGAATGGAATCTTTTATCATTTTTCGTACGAGGTACTTTTTTGACTTTTCCGACAAAAGTACGAGAAGAATGTTTTTTTAAATTATATGGAATGAATGGATTTTTAAAACATTATTTCCAAGAATATTCCTTTACAAGTTTTCAAGTTTATTTTCAATCAACTTCTTTTAGTTTAGAATTGTACGACATGTTAAGAAAGTAAAAGTGTTTTTGATGCAGAAAGGATATTTTCCTCAAGAATGGAGTTCAAGTGTTTTATCAAAAACAATTTCCATCTAAGATAATAAAGGGTTATGTTTCTATCCCTTTTATTACATTGATTTGATTATGTTGTGATGGAATTATATTTTTATGAATTCGTTTATCTTATATGAATTGTTTTATGATGTCACGATGTTTAAGATTCCCATTTTTATTACTTGGGTTATGCTATGATGTATGGTTTCTGATTTTGTGGCACACATAAGAATGGTATCATTATGAGATGGGTGGGACCTATATCTCCCTCCAATGCATTGGGTAAAGATTTTATATCTCATGATATAGACATGGCTGGAACGGTAGGTTATACCGGTTCTGTGAAACAGGACTGAAACGAGGAGTAAACTCGGTTCAGAAAGGGACTTTGTCCACTAAGATAGTCTTGGAAATGAGTCATGACTAATAAGAAATGATTATCTATGATTATTTGTGTATGCCACAAAGTTTCATGTTTTAAGTTATGATTATTGGGATTATATTTCACTACTATGATTTATCCCATGTTATGATATTATGATCTCTTTTGCAGGTTAAGATTTCAAAAATGTTATGTTCTTAAGAATATGATGTGATTGATATTTCTTTTGTTTACCCTTACTGAGCATTTGAGCTCACCCTTTTATGTTTTATTTTTCCCAGGATATAAATAAAGGTTTTAGGTATAAAAAAAAGGAAGATCTTTATGGGAGATGTTGAAGATCTTTCACCACGATTAGAGGATTACGTTCCGAGTTTCCAAAGACACTAAACTATTACGGTCCTTGTGTATCTGTTTTTGTTATGTATTAAGTATTCTGCAAAAGTAATGTAATGTCCATGTACGTTAATCTTCGGGTCTCTACAGTTGGTATCAGATGAAAGGTTTAGTCAACCTTTGGAAACTAGGATGCGAAAACGTTAGTAAGATCCCTAGAGATATTTCTAGGGTATGTCTAGGGATGTCCCTAAGGATAAGTATGCATATAAGATATAGTCCTTGAACTACGGTAATGATATTAGAATTTAACCTAAGATGTTAGATATTGAGGGTGCTCCCCCTTTACTATGTTGTTTTCCCTAGCATGATTTTTATCTCTCACACTATTCTTTTTGGGTTTTAGAAAATGGCTGGAAACAGGAAGATTCATGATAATGGAGGATATGACGGACAATGGAATGATTTTCTTCATGAGGAACCAAATGAAACGGGATCTGGAAGTCCAAACATCGTTATTATGCCTAATCAGCAATCTCATAATATGATCAATAATCTCAGCTTTGGTAAGTTTCCCGACTCATATAATAAGAGAAAGATGGAGTTTCATGATGATCATAGAGGAAAGAAAGTTCAATTTCCCTCATGTAAATCATGTGGGAAGAGGCATCCGGGAGATTGTTTCAAAGGAACTGGAAGATGATTTGGGTGTGGAAAAGAAGGACACAAATCCAGTAAGTGAAAAGGAAAAGGTTCAGTTAACACCAGGGATGAGGATAATGGTATTTCTATGACATCAACAATGGTTAAATGTTTTAAATGTGGAATGTACGAGCATTATACAAACCAATGCCCTAAGGGAAAGTCTCATGAAGAGAATCAATATGGTCGTATGGGTAGTATTTATGTTGATGATGATGAAGATACTACAAATGATATGTGAGATGAAAGAATTTTTGAAGCTCGGTCAATGGTTTAAGAATGTAGTGGAATGATTACATGTTTATCATGTGTAATGTTGTATAAGTAATCTCATGGTACTATGGAATAAAGAGACATCTAAGGATTGTTACACTGTTGTCTTTCCTTGAGTTTTGAAAGTGTATGATTAATGGTACCAGTATCCATGAAAGGTTATTCATATATTTTTGGAATGTAGATGATATGCGAATAATGAAGGGATAAGGAGAAAATTAAATGTTTGATAGTATTCATGAGCTCATGACTGATATAATGAGAAGGTTATATCTTGGTTTGAGTATATAGAATTTTTGGATTTTGGTATGTGGAAAGAGTTAACTTTTGACTGCATTCATGTTTTCACTAAGGTTCAATGGGTATTCATTCTTCAAGAGAATACATGATTAAGGTATTCACATGTTTGTAATTTGACCAACAAGATATATCTTATGATATATGGGGGATAAATGATGGCATTCACGTGATCATTTTCTTTATACTATGAGCTTGGACGGAAGTATTTTAGATAATCCTAAAGATTGGAATGGATTATGTTGGAAATAAGTTAGTATTGTTTAAGGATGAAACTTTTTTGATATTGTTGATGGGATGTTATAGTAATATAGCTTTGGAAAAAGGACAACCTGCAGGACGAGCGACAGCCCATCGTGTCGGACAAGGCTGTGGGAATCGAACCCACAACCGAAGTGCGACTGGTGTTTATCGCCTACCACTAGCCTACAGGAAGTCCCTGTTTAGTAGAAACTAGTTTTATTATATTAAGCAGTATGATATATGAAGTATAAGTCCATTTTAGGAACCATATATGATTAATCTCACTATAGATGGACTTAAGTATTTTTTGATAACTTTTCTAACCTTTTGTTTAAGACAGAAGGAATGACCCATCATTTTATCACATGATCTACTAACACATCCCGAATGACAAATTCAACTTCATTTCTTTAAGAGATGAAGTGGAAATTGTCCAAAGAACGACCAACGGTGAGACTATAACAAAATCACGAAAGTATTTATTCTAATTCCAATTTCATCAACTTTAGGGAAATGATCTTGAAAACCAAAAATATTGTCATAGTGCTCTTATATCTAATGAATCAGATGGTACCTTAGATCGTCACAAATTTATGGCTTTGTGATTGCTGGCTTTTCCATAGCCATGTTCTCTACCACTCTCCATCAGAACATGATGGTTAGATTTCTCTTCCATATCCATATTTTCACCTATGTGGAAACCCAGTGATTAGTTTATTTGGGTAACCGTTACGTTTCATACTTTTGTTCTTAAAGATTGATTTTGGTATTCCTTTTTAAGATGTGAGTTTCTATTAAAGAAACTTTCGAATAGTAAACCATTTATAACCCCGATGAATTTCGAGGGCGAAATTCATTTTAAGGGGGGTAGAATGTAACACCCCGAGATTTTAGGAAAAATACTCTTTTAATTTCATTAATATCTTCTGTTGTATGCTACACCAAGATTACCTTGCGCTATACGCAACACCGTATTAGCTTGTAGTATATGCAACACTATTCTTGGATCGTGTTACACACAATTTTGATACTAGTTATTCTACGCAACATTGAGTATATATATATATATATATATTCAATGTATAAAGGAAATATGGTTGGATTATGTTATACGAAACAACGAAGGATTCTTGCACAACACGCAACCCTGACTTGGCTTGCATTACACGCAATCGCGACCTTCCTCGATAGCGTGTGTTGTACGCAATACCGGGTTTTACTAAACAACGATATATTATTATAATATTATTATGAACTAGCCGTTATGAATAGTATTAACTAAAATTTTGAATCTTATAACATTATTATTCGTCTTTCACATTTTCTAAAACATGGTATAAGAACAAAATAAATTTTTTGGGTAAAATAAGTATTTTTCAAAAAAATGTAGTTTTGCCGCCTTTTGATGGCGCACCCACCTTAAATCTAGTTTTTGACATGTTTGTAAGTTCAAATTGACAAAATAAAATTCTTCTTTGGAATCATGAAATAAAAATTTACTTTGGATAAATTTTCATATCATTCTGGTAACTTTCATATTTTGATGAATAGTAAAAACACGCTATATTTTAATTAAAAACAACTTTTTCAATCGAAATAATTAATAGTGATAAATTATTAATTTGAGGGGTTTTAAAGTATATTTAGAATATATTTTTACAATTTAATACAATTTTGGTCCTTGAATATAATTACACATTTAAACCAGACATAAACAAGTGTCAATCTTTTGATAGTTATTATCTATTAAGAACACGCTATTTGTTTTGACGACGGGAATTAATTTTGTAAATTAATTAATGCAACTGATATGTTTTGAATTTGGTAAAATAGACATCATTTTTGAGTTCATAATATCAAATATAGCTTAGGCCTAATTTTTGGAATTTTCTGGAAACTTTCATTTTTTTGATGAATAGTAAAACCAGTAAGTGAGAGTTAAAAAAAATGAATTTTTCATAAAACTTAATTGTACAGCTTCTGTGAATGGAATTTCGAAAATCCAAGAGACACGGTTGATGTTAGTAAGTAAAATGTGGTTTAATGAGATGAAAATAATTTTTTTGTGAATAGTAACTTTTTACTTTTTTTTACCACGGTTAAAAGTTAATAGGGTAATTAAGGGTAAAAATGATATTATTATTATTACCCTAACACATGTACTAATTCAATTGGACAAGTTTAATTCGACCAAAAACAACCTTAGGAATAAAATATGACCATTCAGGCCCACTTGGATTAGATTAGGACATTTATTATTAATTTATTTAAAGAAGGGTTAAAATAGTTAAAATCAAAGTTTAATAAGTAAATCATTTTTAATATGGGGTTACACATAAGATAAATTCGACTATAAATATTAATTATAAATATAAAAATATTTCCTACATAATTGTATTTTATTTGTAATTTTTAGACATTAAATAATTTAATTTATTTATGACACAACGATGATGCAGTAATTATCTTATTAATGAAGTATTGACATAATTGATGTTATAAATACCCAAATAAATGTAATTTGAGACTTTTTATGAATTAAAATAATTTTCTAGGTTAATATGACATGTTATTATTGATTTAAGTAACTTGGTTCGAACTAATCAATCTGTTATAAGTTTCACAAAAATCAATTACTAAATAGTGTCAAAATTGACATAAAATAGTTTTTAAAACAAATATTATATTACTAACTGTTATTTTATTCCTAAAAATCTAAGGTTAGGCCAAATGACTTATATAAGGTTTTATATATTAATAATAAACAACTTGGGGTTCGTTTGGCTTGATATAGTAAGTTTATTAACCTTATAGTATAAGAAAACAAGATGACACGGTAAAAGTTAAATTATCTAACTTAAAGTTAAATCTAAATGATAAGGTTATAATTGATACCTAAACTTGTCTAAATTATATTGGATAAGAGGATTTCGACCCCTAACCACCTTATATTCAAAATATATCAATTTGTAGCTATTAAAAACCGAATTTGACTTTATAATAAAATAATGTTTTTAGTTATTCCAAAGGTGCCCCTCTCCTCCCTTATAAAAGGGCACCTTCTCCCCCTCTTCCTCACACCACTTTGAGCCTTAAAGATCAGACAAACCCTGCCAATTTCCCTTCTCCACTTCCCTAGAAACATCCTAGAGGTTCTGGTCTTCCTCAAAGACCAATTTAAGTGCCCTAAAAGGAGATCTCAAAGAGGCTCTTCAAAGAAGAGGTAATGTCCGTTACCGATTCTTTCATCTTTATTTCTTCTTCCACTTCTTCTTCTTAGGTTGTTTCATTATGAAGTAATAACAACAGTATCACTTATATACTGATAAGTTATTATAATTATGAAACAACCTTATTTCACCATCTATCCATCCTATGGAAAACGAAATCACCGCGCGTGCGTACGTACGGAATACCATCTCTACGTCGTGGTGTAATCTATTTTCCACCACCACCTTACTTGGATGGGTATAATGGTGTACATAATAACTATATATGATTATTTTAATGTTATATTGATTCTGAAAAAGTATACATACACTCCAATACAATTCCACGATCATGAGAACGATATCATTGCTCGTGCGTACGTACGGACTACCATCTCCACGACGTGATGAGATTCATTCTCCACGTTAACCATTCATGAATGATTATAAAGTATATATAATAATTAATAATGAAATATATGACATAATAATGATTCTGGATTTATGTGTATATATATGTATGTCATCTACTTAATTCCATTCAACTCAATAAGGAAAAGAAAACAGCGTTCATGCGTATGTACGGTCTACCGTCTCCATGAACGGTGTATTTCTTTCCATTTACTGATCTATTATATATATATATTCTAAATATATATTATATATAAATCATGTTATATATTCTGGAATTAAGTAATCATGATCTAAGTAATCATATGAATAATTACAAGTCAAAACACGGATGACAAATGAAACGATTTTACCCAAAACGCTCTTTAACATGGAATTTACAAAAGAACGGGTAATATAAAGCCATAAGTGAACCTTATATGATATCATAACAATGAGTATGATTCTAGAATAAGTCAATGACATTATTTAAATCATTATACAGGAGGTTCGGACACATACGAAGCAAATCGGACCTAAGGTAAGGGAAATATCACAATCTCATTTTTATCTGAGATTGTTTATACTTTAAAATTTAATGGGTTATATTTTATCATCCACATTCATGTTTCCTCAATATGTGATGTTATTTCCATCCACTTAAAATTTTTTAAATCCAATTTTACCCTTCGGTGATATTTTAGTAAAAGATATGAAAGGAATCTTTTATCATTTTTCGTACGAGGTACTTTTTGACTTTTCCAACAAAAGTACGAGAAGAATGTTTTTTTTAACTTATACGTCATGAATGGATTTTTAAAACATTATTTCAAAGAAGCTTCCTTTACAAGTTTTCAAGTTTATTTTCAATCAACTTCTTTTAGTTTAGAATTGTACGACATGTTAAGAAAGTAAAAGTGTTTTTGATGCAGAAAGGATATTTTCCTGAAGAATGGAGTTCAAGTGTTTTATCAAAATTATTTTCCATCTAAGATAATAAAGGGTTCTGTTTCTATACCTTTTATTACATTGATTTGATTATGTTGTGATGGAATTATATTTTTATGAATTCCTTTATCTTATATGAATTGTTTTATGATGTCACGATGTTTAAGATTCCCATTTTTATTACCTGGGTTATGCTATGATGCATGGTTTCTGATTTTGTGGCACACATAAGAATGGTGTCATTATGAGATGGGTGGGACCTATATCTCCCTCCAATTCATTGGGTAAAGATTTTATATCTCATGAGATAGACATGGATGGAACAGTAGGTTATACCGGTTCAGTGAAATAGGACTGAAACGAGGAGTGAACTCGGTTCAGAAAGGGACTTTGTCCACTAAGATAGTCTTGGCAATGAGTCTTGACTAATAAGAAATGATTCTCTATGATTATGTGTGTCTGGAACAAAGTTTCATGTTTTAAGTTATGATTATTGGGATTACATTTCACTACTATGATTTATCCCATGTTATGATATTATGATCTCTTTTGCAGGTTAAGATTTCAAAAATGTTATGTTCTTAAGAATATGATGTGATTGATATTTCTTTTGTTTACCCTTACTGAGCATTTGAGCTCACCCTTTTATGTTTTCTTTTCCCTAGGATATAAAGAAAGGTTTTATGTATAAAAAAAGGAAGATCTTTATGGGAGATGTTGAAGATCTTTCACCACGATTAGAGGATTACATTCCGAGTTTCCAAAGACACTAAACTATCACGGTCCTTGTGTGTCTGTTTTTGTTATGTATTAAGTATTCCGCAAAAGTAATGTAATGTCCACGTACGTTAATCTTCGGGCCTCTACACACACACACCCAACAAGGTGTTAACTCATGGGGAAGATATATAGACACACCCCATGGGTGGTATGGGTTGAGGATGACAACCTCCAACCATCACATGGTACCAAGTGGGAAACCTATCCAGGTTCCAATCAATTTAATAAATTCATTGAATTAATTCAAGTTGTAACATCTAGGATGTGTCACGTAGAAAAAAATCTATAAAACAGCCATACTTTTTTGGGAAAAGATATATACCGCCTACTGTATACATTTGGAAGAACACTCTTCTAGTATCGACTCATAATTTAACCTAGATTGGAAGAAAATATAAAAATGATTGAATACCCTGGAAATAGTTCATATTATCTTACACCAAAATAAATTTTTCTATACGAAGAAAAACAAATAAAGGAACAATATAGACATAGAACTTATCTGTGCAGATTCAATGAGATGAACAACGAAGTAATCAGACATCAAACCAGAGAGTTCCTTCAATCCCAGGCTTAGGTATGAGGATGATCTAAAAATTAGAGGTATGTGGCCACCGTTGGAAGAGAAAAATAAAGGGATATGAGGATTTAACATTTTAATTAATTAAGAGGAAAAGGTTCATTTTCCATTAAAATAATGAGTTGTGTAGTTTGGCAGTATGTTTGGCCAAACAATGCGCCAAACATGTACCCATATCCGCCTCAATACCCATATCATATGGTCATAGTTCATGATTAGGAAAACTGTGTACTGACCATGAATTTATCCTCTACTAAAAATTTCATGTGGCTCACGCGGGTGTTTGGCCATGGTTTCATGGTTTTATTAAATCATTCATCCTTAGACAGATCCATGGACCACCCAGCGTGGTTACTCCAAACTGTTCGGACTGGGCCGTATGGTTTCTATTGACCATGTGTCTCAACTACCTTTTCAAGAAAACCTAGGATCCAGGCTCTGAATAAGCCCCAAACACCCTATAAAATCTGATGACCTCATTAGGCATCCACATTTGGTGAAAACAAATCAATTAAACTAAAATTCAAAAGATTTTTACCTCAAATAAAAACCTAGGATCTTACAGTATCCCCCTTAAAGAAATTAAACCCTAAATTGACCTTCCAAGGGTGGTAAAGCATCATATGATAATAAATCTATCCACTAGGTGTGTACATCAGCCTCCTGCCCCCAAGTATCATCATGTACATGGTCATTCTTCTATAGCACTCGTACTAAAGGGATAGATCAGCCTTATAGATCCTTTCTACTTTGATCAACAATACGTATAGGATGCTCCTTGAATGATGCATCTATCTATAACTCAACCTCATCTTGATGAAGAGTATGATATGGGTCTGAGTGATAACAATTTAGTTGATATAAATGAAAGACGTTGTGCATGGGTCAGTACCTATGAGGTAACAACAACTGATAGGCTACTATCTGGACTCTCTCTATAATCTCGAACAACCTAACATATCATATTGAAAGCTCACCATATCTCCTAATTCGTATGTGCCCCAACCTCAATGAGATATGTAAAAAACATTGTCCCCAACCTCAAACTCTAGAGGTTGTCCAAAAACAATTAGTGTAGGATTTTCATCTAGACTTTACAATATCCATCCAATTTCTGATCAACATAACCTACATCGAAGTCTCTTACATGAGACGTGGTCTGAGAAATTTTGTATCTCTTGCCTCTAACTAGAAAAAAGGTGATCATCATGGCCTACCATAAAAATCCTCATAAGGTTCTATCTATATAGTCTCATGGTAGCTGTTATTGTAGGAGAATAAACTAGGTGTATATGCCTCTCCCCAAAACCCCAAAAAGCGAGGACACATGCTCTAAGTATGTCCTCCAGCACCTGTATAGTACGCTCTGACTGGAAATCAATCTGAGGGTGGTATGTTGTGCTCAAAAGCACCCATGTACCCAACAACATATGTAAGCCTTTCCAAAACTGTGATGTAAATAAGTCATCCCTATCAGATACCACAGTATGAGGAACCCTATAATGGCACAAAATCTCATGGATATAAAGTATCCCAAGATCATATACTAAGAATTTATCCCTAATTGGTAGGAAATTGGGAGACCTTTATGAGCCTGTACATAAAAACCCATATAGCATCACTACCTCAAGGTAAACTTAGCAACCCTATCAAAAAATCCATCACAGCATCATCTCATTTCCAGACAAGAATAGTTAATTTTTTTAAGATCCCAACTATTCACTAGTGTTCCACATTGAACTGCTGACAGGTGGAACACCTCATAAAAAACCATCTATTTCCTATTTCATCACCAACCACCAGTATTGATGGTGAAATTCATGATACACCATGATAATGATGGTATGTACTTCCAAATATGAGGTATGAAACTATCTCATTATATCCACATGTATTTCTACTAGAACCCAAACACGGCCATGAATATGTGGGATTTCATCCTCACCAATGATCCAACCATGACATATGTCCTCACCTTCCATGCTCTCCTATAGGACAAGGTCCTAAAAATTTGAAAATTGTCTCATCCTCGCCCTATATAGAAGAGTGGAAGTCACTACTAAGTATGAGAAAAAATTATTCCCTTGATCATCTTTCACCTCCAAGTGCATCTCCAAAAATAATTTTGTAAGCTGCCACTCATTACCATCCTCCTAAACTTCCTGTATCTAAGTCCTCATACTTAGTGCATCGGAAATTGCATTACCCCTTCCGGGTGTATAAGAAATCTCGAAGTCAAAATACTATATGTATTCATCCCACCTTTGTTGCCTAAGATTCAAGTCATGCTATTTAAACATGTACTTGTGGATTTTATGGCCCATGTACACCACAAAGCCCTATCTATATAAGTAATGCCTCCAATAGTGCAATGTTTGAACAATAGTGGCTTACTAAAGATCATGGGTTGGGTAGTTCCTCTCATGTGGTATCAACTGAAAAGACTCATATTCCACAAATCACTCATCCTACATCAAAACTGCTCCTAACCTAATACCTGATGCATCATTGTATACTGTATAGATTCTTCTCAAATCTGGAAAAATCAAGACTGATGCTGAAGTCAATCTCCCTTTCAGATCCTAAAAGGATATCTTGTAGGTATCTTACCATAAAAACTTCACACCCTTATTATTCAATATCATAAGAGGTTCTGTTAATTATGAGAAGTCCTATATGAAATGAACATCATAATCGACTTTCCCTAAGAAACTCTGTATGCCAAAGATATTCTTATGATTATCCCAGGAAACAACAACTCTCACCTTATTTGGGTCAACTGATACTCCTATCTCTGAGAGAATATGACCCAAGAAGTGAATCTTATTTATCCATAAGTTACACTTTATGAGTTTAGTATATAATTGATTCTCTCTTAGTGTATCCAAAATGATATCAAGATTTTTGGCATGGTTGTGTCGATTATGATAATACATCAAGATATCACCTAGGAATACCACCATAAATGAATCTGGATATGTATGGAGAGCTCGGTTCATCAGGTCCATGAAAAATATTAAAGCATTTTTTATACTAAATGTCATAACCAGATACTCATATAGACCATACCTACTACAAAAAAATTTATGAGGTATGCCTGTCGACCTAACATGTACTTTGTGATAACCCAATATCATATCAATATTCAAAAAAAATTCAATCTCCTCAGAGCTGGTTGAATAGATAATTTACTTGAGGTAGAGGATACTGTTTCTTAACCATCAATTGGTTCAATTTCTAGTAATCCACACAGAACATTAGGGTTCTATCTGCCTTCATGGAGAAAAGGACCAGTGTACCCCATAGAGAAGTAATGGGTCGGATAAACCCCTTTCCTTTAGATTCCTCTAGATTTATATTGAGCTCTTGAAACTCCATAGTATCCATATTATAATGAGGAATGGATATTGTTGCATCTCTAGGAACTAGCTCAATGGAAGACTCTACCTCTCGATTAGGAGGTAAACCAGAAAAGTCATCCGAGAAAACGTCCCTGAAATGATCAAACACTAGATGGAATTAATCCTATCATATTCCCTAATCATCCACTATATGGAATCCATCCTATCATATTCCCCGATCATTTAGATACAAACTAGAAATATGGTCTATCATCCCACCTAGCCCACGATGCTTTGGTCCCTCTCTACCAGCCTAGACATCCCATTCTCCCTTGTGAATAAAACTCTTCCCTATGGTGATGTGAAGGTCACCCTTTGGAGACAAAAATTAATGAATATGTGAAAGGGAATAAACCATTCCATCCTTATAATGATTTCAAACCCTATAATATCAATAAAAAAGATGTCCTATATGAGGTGACACCCACCTATCTCAAGGGGAACTCCCTGCACCGTCATACACTCTCCAATTTGATTCTCAATAGAGTGTTGGGCATCATAATTCCATCAAAAAACTGAACAACAAGTTCAATTCTCTCCAAAATAGGTACAAATATTAAGCTATGAGATGAACATGTATCAAAAAATAGATGATACTAGAGTAAAGTATACTAAGATCATACCTATCACAATAGATATCCTAGCACTCTACTCCTAGGATGTAGGTTGTACTGAATATATCTGTCCTAAACTGTGGCCCTGAGAAATAGCCAGACTACCCTGAGTAGGACCAATCTACTATCTTGGTGCAACTGGTGTCTAGATACTTCATCCATGACCACCTCCTCATCCTATATGAACAATATTTTTCTAATTCCAAGATTTATGTGGAGCTATGAATCCCACTCGTAAATCTAGATTCAATTCCACCCCCTCCTATTAACCACTGGTGGAAAGGTCCTACAAAAATGATGTAGATGGACCATATTATCGCAAGATCATCACTCTAATGGGTCTCTATTTCACCACATACTCATGTGTCCCCACCTACCAAACTTTTTATAGAAGATATAAATACCAGAACTAACACTCCAGTTGGTATTAACCTCATGAGAAACCTCAAAACAGTGCTTCCTGGTACATGATACTGAACCACTCGGTCAAGAAGCTTCACTACTCTTCTTCGAGCCTCTAGTTTCCATCAAATTACATTCAGTAATCAATGCATGATTCACTATCTCTGATATAGTAATCAACCAAAACACATTCAAATGTGAACGTACGACATGCTTGAGACCTTCCTCAAAGAATCTCATCCTAGATGGATCATTAGTAAGAAAGATATGTGAAAAATTCTAAAGCTATGTAAAGAATGTAGAATAATCCATAATTTTCATCTCACCCTACACCATTCACATAAACTCACTGTCTCATTCAGATCTCACAGTCTCAAGAAATAATTAATCATAAAATATGGATTGAAAATACCTCCAAACCATATATTGAATACTATCAGCCTAGTTCAGAACATCATACCAATCCTTAGTCTATATCGAAGCATATACGTCACCATATTTACTCTCCTCCTAGGAGGTGTCTCTATATGCTCAAAAATAAATAAAATAGTCCCAATCCATGGCTCATCAGCATGTTGACCACTATACCCTGAAAATGTGGGTAGATGTTGCTACTATAACACACGTGTTAGCTCTATCATAAACTAGGTAGGTTGCAGGGCTCCCTGAATGGTTAGAATAAATCATAGGAAAGCCTCTCAGAATTGATTATCAACACCCATATCAGTAAAAAAGGGTATTTCCATAAGTTTAAATACTAGTGGTTCTAATGGAGGCTCATGGACCACCACCTCCAGATCATGGTTGCCACCACCCTCCTAACACACTACTGGAGGTTGTCATGGTGGCATATCTCTATAAATGTCAAGCTCACTCCTGGGAAAATATTCAGCAACCAACAGATCATAGATATAAACATAGGATATGTACAATAATTCCTATAAAAAACCCACACCCCTATTCCTACTCCTAAATCCAAGACTAGGTAACAAGAACTACCATAAAAAGCACCAGAGACACTGCCTACATCCCACTCTAAATTTGGGCCTGGGTCAAGATCTTTATTTCATAGCACGGGTCCTGGTATATGTATTTTCAATTGCAACCATTTATCAAAGACCTTTCCATTAGATAATTTCAATTTCATTTCCATTCGTATTTATAATTAAATTATATTTAAATGGTTGAAATAAATGTATTACCACTCTTAGCCTATAAGGTCCTATACATATTATAAACTAAAGTGTGGTATCTATTTAATCCCAGCCATAACATGTTCTAGTCCATGAGACCAATGGTCCATGACTCATCATGCCATAATTGACTTCTTAGGGTGTCTGTTATAGCCTATACAGGAAAACACTATTTAAGTTATGGTAGGTACATTATGTACAAATTATTTTTCTCCGTCTACTGTAATTACATTAGTCGATAAAAATTATATATCATAAGTTACAAATAATAAATTTCGTGCAGCTAAGAAATGCATCTTATATGACATGGAATATTCATGGAATGTGAATCCTATAAGGTTACTAAAATGGTTCATGATCCATAATTCTATGTTATATCAGGCTAAGGATAAAATGAAATTCCTTAATCATAACAATAATAACATCACAAATCATGTACATCACCCAATAGTGGGATCAAATCAACTATAATAGGCATAAATCCAGAACAACAAGTCCCATCCTAGTCAATTTATCTTTTTTCTATACATGGGTTAGCTACTCCCAGGCACAACTCATTACCAAATTCTAACAATTTTCTAATCTCATATCTAATGTTCCCAAAATAGTAAGGTAAGAAAATAAAATCCTCTGATACAACTTTGTAACATCTCGACCCAGGATCCACTAAATGGTTCCCCAAGGCGGTGGGTCACATGGCCTCAAATACACCTTCTCATATGCTAGAGGCTTTTAACTAGAAGTGAGGGCCTATAATGGTATAGTGGGGAGACTATTCTCTCATGATCAGAGAAATATAGTGGTATCAAAAGTGATTAAATTAGAATACTCATAACATAAATCGTTGACATAAGATAAAATCCAGATGACAGTAATAATAAACCAAGCCATGGTAGTATCATATAAAAAATTATGTATGTCGTGTCTCTATAAAATGACAGGAAAGACATAGAAATAGGCATATTGTACGATACATGTATTAAAAATATAAAAATACCAAAATGATTATTTCGATATAGCATCATGAGCCTAGCTCGGTACGGTGCTCTCATACTCCTAAGAACAACCAATAAAGCATATTCAATTAGGTGATTTCCCCATTCCCTACATGCATCCATGAAGTTTTTTTGGGTACCAAATGATGGCCCGAATAGGGTGTGAGATAACACTCAGTAGGCCACCACCAACGGTGTCTATAAAAAATTTAGTTTGTGTAATATAAGTAGAAGCAACATTTAATATATGAAAGTAAAATAAAAGAATAAGTAGGTGTGATACTATCCAACCAACAAGGCCCACTATAAACTAGAAACCATAAACATGATCTAATTGTAAATCATCATAAATCAAGTGTAATACTCTCTATTCTAACAATTTTAATCAAATACCCATATTATGGATATCTATAAATCATGATAAACATCCACTACGACCTATGTCGAGTGATAAAGTGTCAGAACCAATGGTCATATCCAAGGAGTATTAATGTACAAGGAATACCTTGTAATCTGGATCCATTTAGAATAAATGTCTATAGAATCTAATATAATATCAAATTTGCAAAGTATAAATGTACATGGAATTCAATATAGTCTTGAATCCATGGAGTAGAAATGACTATGGAATTCATTGTAGTTATGAATCCATAGAGTGGTAATGTCTATGGAATTCTAGATATGACTTGATGTTATACCAATCCATCCATCATCAACATGATAACATAAGGAAATAATGGTCATTCATTAACTATTCCCTTTAATATTTATCTAATTTCATAAACCAATTCATAATCTCACCCAAGCCATGATTTTATCCAAATCATTCCACATCTTCAATTTAAATAATTTAATAAATTTAATTACATGTAATCACATGGTAAGGATTCATAATCCATCTCCTCATATCTCATTTAATTTATTAAGGCTCCCACTAAGATGTAAATCTATCACACATACCCAATAGGGTAGTAACTCATGGGGAAGATATGTAGACACACCCCACGTGTGATCTAGGTTGAGTTTGATAACCTCCAACCATCACATGGTACTATGTGGGAAACCTATGGAGGTTCCAATCAATTTAATCAGTGCATTTAATTAATTCAGGAAAAATTCCTAGAAGGTTTGACATGTAGAACATCAGAAATGATTTATAAAACAACAAGACTTTGTGGGAAAAGGTATAGATCACCTACTATATACCTGTGTTGGAAAACTCATCTAGTATCAGCTCATAAATCATCCCAGGTCGGATGGAAATGGAAGAATGATTGAATACCCTAGAAGTAGGGCATATTATCTGTAACCAAAATAACCCTATCGATATAAATACAAATAAATAAAGGTGCATGATGAATATATAACTTACTAGCATGGATCTAATGAGACAAATGATAGAGGAATCAGACACCGAATCAGAGAGATCCTTCAATCCCCAACTTAGGCATGAATATGCTCTCAAAATGATAAGGAGGTGGACACTACTAAAGGAAAAAAATAAATGGGGATGTGGATTTAACATTTTAATTCATTAAGGTAAAAATGGTCATTTTCCCTCAAAAGAATGGGTCTCAAGGTTTTTCCACAAAGTTGGCCAAATCATGTTCCAATAGTGTACTCCTATCTATCTCAACACCCATCTTTCATAGTTATGGAACATAGTTAGGAAAACCATGCACCAACTATACATTTAGCCTATGCTAAAAATTGCAGGTGGATCGTGTGGGCATGTGGCCCTAGATCCACGGTTTCATCAAATTGTGCAGCCTAGAACAAACCCCTAGACAACCCCACATGGTTACTCTTAACTATGTGAAATTGGTCGCACGGTTTCTAATAATCATGTGGCCCAACTGCCCTTTTCAAAAACCCAAGATCCAATCTATAAAAAATCCCCATACACCCCCTAAACTCCTGTGACCTCATTAGGTATCCACATTAGGTCAAAACCAATCAATTAAACTAAAATTCAAATGATCCATAACTCAAGGAAAAACCCAGGATATTACATCTTCAACAAAATAAGATATTTTATTCACCTCTATTATATTTTTAATTCCCTTTTTATAATGAATGGTAGGTAAAGGAAAACTTTTAGGAACCTTGGAATCATGAAAACCATAAAATCTATCTTTAATAATTAAATTAGCTTCAACCATTTTAAAATTATAATGATATAAATGATTCAAGTAAAACTTAGAGATAAAACCATTATCTTGGTGTACTTCTTATTCGTAAAACACCACCTTTATTATGGCCTTGGTCTCTGAATTTTAAGTAGCCCATAAATTGAGATTTTTAATGTGTTGTAGAAGCTTTAGAAATTCATCAAAATATGAATGTTCAAATTCATCTTAATCCTATCAAAAAATTCAGATTGATCCTCAAAATATATAAATGGAGTAATAAAATCAAGATAAAGTTCAAAATAATCAAAATCAATAATAAACTAAGTTTCATCCCAAAAGTTTATAACTCCCCGATATTTTTCAACCTATTGTTCTTCAAAAGTATATAAGTCCCCTGAGAGTATGTTTGAGGAAGGAGTGAGGTAGTAATGCTTACCTAGGCTCTCCACAAAACAAACCACATCATTTACCATGTCTTCCATGCCAAAATACAGGGTATCCTAAGCTGGATCGGCCTACAAAATGGTGAAATAATCATTAAATGGAAAATAAAAAATGATATCATCACAATAAACACTTGAGATTGATTGATCTTCCAAAAATTATCTAGATTACACTAATTAAATAGGTACTCTCACCTTCCAACCCTCAAAATTAGTCTCATTGTGTGGATTTTGTGATTCCTTCCATGCTTCAACCTCCTTGAACCCTTCCTCAAATGCCAAAAAAATGAGATCTTATCTTTGAACCTCTAGTATATAAAAATTAAAGGAAATTTGTGGAAATTATTTGAGTTCGTTTTCTAAGGCTACTACAGTAGTTTTCCTCAACTCTTTAAATTCTTAAATGATTTTATGAAACACTTCTTCACTCAAAGTCATAAATTTCTCCATAATTTTATAGGTAATAAATCCGACTATGTATTCTAAGAGTTGGGATGGTTTCATCATTTTTTTTATATTTTTTGTTTGTTTTTTTGAAGTTTGAAATAGAAAATTATGAATCACTAAAAGAATATGGTTCCCCGGTAAGGGAACCAATTTTTGATATCCAATCATCTGAATCATCAAAGATTCATTTATATGTTCCCATGATTTAGAAATGTGGCTAACTAAGGTGTCGGTCTCAAGGAGACAATGTGTTTATCATACTGACTCTTATAAATTCTTTTTTTAAAATTTTTTTCTATATTGAAATCAGTAAAAGAAAATGTGAAATGGTGATTATTAAGATAAAATTAAAATACCAACAACAAAAAAATATGGGAAAAACAAAAGTAAAATAATAAAATAAAGTCAACAAGAATTTAACTAACTCTAGATTGATCAACTTTGTACTGTCTATCAATGATCTAAAAAGATTATATCACCAATTCTAAAACTCACATATCATATGCTTGATCTCTCAACACATACATATATCACTCTATAAATAGTTAAAAAACACATAAAAATCCCTTCTTTTATATGAGAGATATCCTAAATGTTAAAGGAATCTCTAGTTCAAGTCAATTTTTCATAGAATCTTGTCCATGTAAATGTGTTCATCGCTAGTTCAAAAAATTACATGACCTTTTCTAAGTTACTCTATTGGATAAACAAGATAATAAGAGGAAAAATGAAAAGGATTTGAGAGTGTAAAACCATCATAATAAATGAGTGTGCTCTTGCATCTACCTATTTCACAATTGAAACCTACTAAGAATGAAGATGAACATAATGACTAGCTATTTTATGATCTGTGAGAAGCATCAAGCAACACCTTTTGGAACTAGGTCCATAAATTATACCTCCATGATAGAAGGTTTGAGATCACATACAAAATAAAATAAAAAATAACACTAAAATTTATTTAAAAATAGAGAAAAACATAAGAGTAAAGGAGGATATGAAGGGAGAGTGTGTGTCAGGGAAAACTAAATAAATAGTTCCACCCACCTCCTAAGATAAATACTTCATTGTTTAAGTTGTGTGCTAATACCAGCATTATGAATAACATCACTATCTTCTAAATCAATCTTTACCTCAAAACCCTCCACATGGAAAAATTTAACTAGTCACTGTCACTTACACATGACACGAGTCGAAATTCCTAATATGAAATAACAAGCCCACTTGCACATTTATTTTTCCCTAAGAAACATAAACCTGTTCATTCTACAAACTCCATACATTCTTCATTATCTTACGAAATAAATTCCAAAATATTACCAGGCTTATGATCTCAATTTAATTACTTACCAGCTCACTACACAAAATTACTAGATATCCTTAATTTATCTCTATATGTGTCACTTTTTAATTTACCACCTCTTATGCACCTAACTACTTACATAGAAAATATGATTCTCCAACAGGTATACAAATGTTACCTTTGTATATTATTTCATTTGTAATCCACCAAGTGTCATCAACTAGCTTCTTCAATAAGATTCTTCAATACTCGTATGGTGTCTATTGGGTTTTATCAACTCTTGCTAGATCATTAAAATTAAACACTACACCTAGTTGAGAAATGAATTTTCCAGCTCACATCCATTGGCATGAGAAATCCATGATTCACTCTCACATACTCCAAACTCAATGTGTAGCTATTTCTTTAATATCACTTAGGAATTTGGCCGAAAACATGGCATGCACCAGACTCAGTAGTCGTGGTCTAAATTTTGGGAACAATCACAACCCCAAAATCAACAATTCATCCCTATGAACAAGGAATAATATAAATCAACACATCTCTAACTTATCGATGTTGGATATCAATATCAAAACTATCCCTGATCTATATCAACTACATAGAAAATCACCCTCAAACTTTTTCATCATACTCAACTAGATTCGATGGTGCTTGAGATTCCTAATGAGAATAAGAATGATGACTTGATGAAATTAAATATGATTTCATCTTCAATGTGACACTGTAATCTATGGCCAAGGTTACCAACTCTGATATGAATCTTCAACACAAAACCAAGATCAAACTACTTTAGACTTCTTTTCCAGTTTATCTTAGGATCATCATGTTGGGATCACCATCATGATCGATTCAGTACTCTAGTTAGATTTTCCAACCAAATTCATCAAAGGTGGTCTTTTTCATTAGCCAAATCCTACAAATCAAGAAATAGTTTTCCTAGAAATCCCATCTTTAAATCATGAAATGGATTCCTTCACAATCATCAGCCACATTTTCCATGAAATACAAAGTTATAGAGTTTTATTTATGGACAATTGAATTTTTATTTATGGTAAGTTAACCTCCCTTCATTAAAAAATTCCATAATCATGCAGTAGGTTGGTGTGATAGGTCGGTGTGGCAGCTTCATACCGTCACAGTCAATTAGAATATTGCATGCAACCACTTGGTGTGAGCATGAAATCAGTTGGAGATTTCTCTTACAGTCTCTTATAAATTAGGGGGTTCATAATAAATTAAATTTTTAAATGTGATCACTTATCCCTACCTCACTCATGGTCACTTAGGTGAACATATCCCTTTATGTGGCCACTTTCCCCTTTGTTAAAAATTTCACGTTAGCGCATATGAAAAATAAAATAAGAAAATTGCGAATAAAAATTATAATTAATTAAAACATTTGAACCAAATATTAAAAAAATACAAAAAATAATAATTTAATTATTAATAAAAACAAATAAAAGGAAAAAATATATTTAATAAGAAAAAAACTATAATTCAATAACATTAGAAATTAAAATTTAAAAAGAAAATTAAAATGAAATAAAATAAGTAAAATTTTCAATAATGAACAATCAATAATTTAAATGTATAAGTAAGAATAAATAACATGGTTTTCAATAATTAAATAATTCATCCATAAATTAACCACAATAGTATAATTAACCTATTAAATACATATTTAGAATTAAAAAATGATATTACAAAACAAAAAATGATGGGGGGAAAATCAAATAAAGGCCACATCAGTCATTGAACTAAACTATCTGATGATCTACTAGAACATCCTGATATACATATTCAGTTTCAATATTATAAGGATATATAAACCCATTCCTTTTATGCATATTATTACATGATTTTAAGCATAATTATCCATAAAAAACAAACCAATGATTTAAAATCCTAGTGTCTTTGTATGATTAGGTATATAATCAAAAAATAATAAAACATGAATAAAAAATATTTTTATTAAACTTGATAATGATCACTTAAATACCTTTAAGATCCTATAACTGAATAGGATAACTTGGGGAATACATGGAAAAAAGGTATGAGCTAAAAAACTCAGTAAGAGAATAAACATGGAAACGAAGCATAAAGCATGAGTCAAAAGGCATAACATGATAACATAAAAGGAATAGATAATGAATAAAAATATTGAGAAATAACATAAATAACATGGAATCATATGATCATTGAAATTTATGAATATGTTAGCAACACATAACATGACATAAACATGATCGAGGATAATTGTAAAGATGATATCACATGGTCGATAAAGTCCTATAATGGATTAGGTTTACTCCCTAATCCCATACATAATATCTCATGAGAAAAAAATTAACCAATGAATTTAAGCACTATCTAGACACACCCATAATAAAATGTACATTAATATTCATGCCACATAAAGATATCAAGCATAAGGAATAAACTTAATGGTTTCCTATGGAAATAAATGGGTTTCAATATCACGACATAAGGAAAAACCAAAGGGTGTATCATAATGGTATCCATGAAATAAGGGATTAAATAATTCATGGGAATTAATAAAAGAATCATACAAATCATTCATGAATATTAATGTACAATTTAATTGAAAGCATTAAAAATACCATTTAGGTAACATTAGAAATGTGCCACTTAAGTGCGGTTTTAGGGAAAAGAATAAAGAATATTTAATGTAAACAAAGTAAAAATGGTTTTTATAAATACATAAATGAACTAAAATAGTTATTCATGAAAAATTAGTGATTTTATAAAAATATTGGTGACTTAAAATAGTTTATAGAGTGTACTTGAAAATGAGTAATAGACTGAGAAGTTCGGTTTAATCGGGCTTGCTTATTGAGAGTAATTGAGAAGAGAACTATTTAAAACATGTATTTCCCTATAAAAGTAAGATGATTTGAGATATATAAATATGTGTGGAACCTGTACATAGAATTAATTATAATTATATAAGAATAATAAATAAATACATTGGGGTAATGAGTGAGAAAGTGTAACCCAAAGGAAAAAAATGGAGGTTCAGAGAGATCTCTTACCTAATGTATGAATGTTTTCTGCACTTTCACTTAATGTCTTAGATAATCAGATTAAATTAATTAATTTAGCAATTAATTAAAAACCTATTCCAAGTATATTTTATTTAATATAATTTTATTAAGTTCATTCATATCTATTTTTATGAGTTATATGGTTTAATTTCATTGTTCTGGGAGCGCTTGTTTCATGGTTACATGGTCGGTTCACTTGTGTATATTTTTGGATGTTCATGTCAAATGATAATAGTAATATAGAAGTGAAATTATATGGTATTAATTAACTTTCATAAGTTTTAATGGTCCCATTTATCATTTTTATTTCTTGTATGAGAATTATTCATTTGATAAAAAAGTTAATGATAAATGTTTAGTTTATTTTGGTGTTTTTTCCAACCATCACGAACTAGTTTTGTTTTATTTTATATTATGGACAGATATTAATTCCATAATGTGAGAACATATATAGTATAAATATTTAGGTCATTTTAAACAATTATAAGTGAGCTTAAACCTTTCATGAAAGTGTTAATGGGAAACAAAAACTCATCATCCACAAAGGCGGTGAACTGACATATCATAGATGATGTTTTCATTTTTTTTATAATAAATGGAGAAGAGATGAGATTTAATGATTGATATTACATTAAAAAAATAAAATTAAAGTATATATATGATACTATAGTTATCGTTCCACTTTGAATATGGGGTGAGGATAAGGTACCCAAAATAAAGAATTTAAAAGAGGAAGATGGAGGATTTACCTCTTGAATATCATCTCCTTATGGACCTCTGCAAGGCACTTAGAATTGGCCTTTTAGTGAGACCAAAAAAACTAGTATGTGGGGAAGAGTATTGGGAATGGAATTCGAATAAATATTGGAAATATATAATTATTAAAATGTATGAGGAGAAGGGGTGGTATTTATAAGGGGAGGAGAGGGGTGTTTTTATTATTATATCCATTAGTTTATTATTTTGGATCAAGACAATAAATAGTGTTGATTATCATGACTATATATAGTAACTAGTGTATTTGAGTTATAACTAATGTCTTATTACATCATTCATGACTCAAAAATTCATGTATTTGTCATATAATGTTAAATATCGTAAATTGTTGTATTTCACTATTCACAAAAATTCAATTATTTTTAAAAAATAAGAACAATTAAACCTACCCATTTTTTGAGGTGTACATTTAAAAAATGGACTTAATTTTATTACAATATTTTTTAAATATAATAAATTTAATTTTTTAGTAAAATCATCATTTATTTTAAAAAATATCTATTTTAATATTATAATTGATTTTATGGACCGTAGAAAAATCACTTAGTGTCTCTTAAAATTATCATATCATTATAATAAAAATTATTATTAATTTATGAATCAATTTTATAAAAATAAATTTTCTTTTAAATTTTCATATTCATTATAAATTTTTAAATAAACCATTTTGGTTTTAATAAAAACCCAGAACTTAATTTACCATTTTTAAAACATTTATTTTCTTGTACCACGATATAAATATATCATATTTTTATTTTTTAAGATACCTCAATATTATTTTACATTTATATAGGTAATGTTACTGTTCTATCGATCAGGTTACTATTCCTAACGATTAGATTACAATTCTAACGGTCGGGTTACTATTCTGATGGTCAGATTACTATTTCAACAGTCAGATTTATAACGGTCATATGGGTTTCCTAAATCCTATAAATACCAATCCTTACATTAATTCTTCATTAAATTCTATTTTCTCTCAATGTTATATATTCTTTTATCTTCAAAATGAGTATTGTATTATTAACATTATTTTTTATTTCTATAGCTTTGTTCGTGAGTACAATCATTCTGGTGGATCGAGAAGATCCAAATTATCCTATTATTATTCTATTACTTTATATTTATTGACCCACTATAATATTTGTTATTATTATTTGATTATTTTATGAATAATTTATCATTATTCATTAATTTTTTGTTGGTTTCTCTATATGATGTATGTGCTTTATACTACATGATATAATTATAAGAATGGAAATTTCATTGATAAAATTATAGGTCATTACATTCTTCCCCCCTTATTATTTTTCCCTCAAATTTTTGTTTTAAATGTTATGGTGAAAAAAGGTGAGAGTACTTCTCCTTCATCACTTCCTCTAGTTCCCATATTCTCCTTTTCGTATTTACGGTTCTTCCATATTACTTTGACTAGGTGAGTTGAATTATTGTGTATAAATTTATCTCTATAATCCAAGATCTTTATTTTTTTATCCTCATAAGAGATATAATTTTCCAACTATACCACATTTGAAATTATTACATGTGAGGGTTATGGTATGTACTTCTTCAAGAGGGATACATGTAATACATCATGTACTTGAGACTTGGTTGGAGGAAGTGCTACTCAATAGGCCAAAAATTTGATGTGATCAAGAATCTCAACGGGGATGATATACCTGGGACTTATCTTTCCATTATTCCTAAATCTAATGACTCTCTTCGAAGTAGATATTTAGAGGAAAAATAGGTCTCCAACCTCAAACACCAGATCCCATCGATGATTGTATTCATATCCCTTTTGTTGACTTAGGGATTCCCTAATGTGTTGTTGAATGGTCTTCACCTTTTCTACCATTTCTTCAACCATTTTAATTCCCAGTAGATTATTTTCACCAAATTTATCCAATCATGAAGGTATTATAAATTTATTCCTATAAAAGGATTTATATGGATACATTTGGATGCTTGAGTGGATACAATTGTTATAAGAAAACTCAACCAATCAAATATGTTGATCACTTCTACACTTTAAGTCTATCAATAATTATCTCAACATATCTTCCAATTTCTAAATAGTCCACTTAGACTAACCATAGGTTTGAGGGAGATATGTTTTAATGAAGTTCATCTCAATGTTTAGGGAATGTTGGAGACCTTTCTTGAAATTAGAGGGAAATCTCAAATCTTGATCAGATACAATAGATAATGTTACCTCATAAATCCTTACCACTTCTATGATATATATTCATGCAAGTTGAACAAGTTATAATTAATCTCTAATTTTAATGAAGTGACCAGTCTTTGTAAGACAATCCATAATAACCCATATATCATTATTTCATCTGTATGACTTTGGAAGTCTAGTGACAAAGTTCATGATGATACTTTCCCATTTTCATATAGGTATGGGTAATGGTTTCATCATCCCCTTATACTTTTTCCTTTTAGCCTTCAATTTCTAACATACCATGAAATTTGATATCTAATCATAGATATCCTTTTTCATATTGTCCCAACAATAGTTCTCTCAGAGATATCAGTACATCTTTGTGCTCCTTGGGTGGATTGATAAGGTCAAGCTATGTGAATCATTTAAAATATCCCTATTAATCTAAATATTTGATGGTGAAAATAGTCATGACCCAAATCTTATGAATCTTTCCTCATTAATTTTGAACTATGAGAATTCCTCATTTATGATAGCTTCCAACTTCTTCTAAATTTCAACATAATCACTTTGAGTATCCTTTATCTTCTATAAAAGGGATGGTTGAGAAATAATTTGAGAAATGAATGATGATGTTCCTTCATTTAATATTCTCATGTATATCATTTTCAAGCCTAAGAATATTGGATCATTATCAATTGTCATCATTCATAAAGTCATAAGATTCTTTCTACTGAGAGCATCGGTCACTTTATTAGCTTTACCAGGATGGTAGTGGATTGAGAATTCATAATCCTTGATAAGATCTAACTATCTTTGTTGGAACACATTAATCTCCTTTTATTTGAATATATATATTAGGCTCTTATGATCAATATATATCTCAAATTTCTCCCCATAAAGATAATTTCGGTAACTTTTTAATATAAAGATCACATCCACCAACTCCAGATCATGTGTGGGATAGTTTTTCTCATGAACTTTTAAATACCTTGAGGCATATGCTATAAATTTATCATTTTACACCAGTATATAGCATAATCCCTTCATTGATGTGTCATTATATACCACAAAGTGTTCCTCACTTGTGGGTAGTGTAAGTACCAGTACGGTGATAAGCCACTTTTTTGATTCATTGAAAATTTATTCACATTCGATAGTCTATAAAAACTTTAATCTATTTCAATTATTCTTGGTTAGTGGGTTTGAAAATCATGAGAAGTTACTCACAAATAATCAGTAATACCCACCTAGGCCAAGGAAACTATGGATCTCCATTATAGATATTGGTTTGTGCCACTCCTCGATTGCCTTTGTCTTAGAATGGTCTTCAGATATTCTTTCTGTGGTGATAACATGCTCCAAGAATGATACTTCCTCCATCTAGAACTCACATTACTCTAATTTTCAATTATTTTATCCCTTCACAAAGTCTTTAGAAAAATTTTTAAATTCTCTTCATTCTCTTCCTTGATCTTGGAGTACATCATAATATCATTGATAAATAATACCACGAATTTGTAAAGGTAATCTATGAAGACTCTATTCATTAAGTCCATGAATATTTTTGGATCATTAGTTAGTCTGAATGGAATCACTATGAACTCATAGTGTTCAAATCTCATTCAAAAGGTAGTGTTTTTTAATATCTTCCTTCTTCACCTTTAAATGGTGATATCCTGACTAAATTTCCACCTTATATAAATACAGAGCCCCACATAGTTGATCAAACAAGTAATTTATTCATGGAAGGGGATACTTGTTCTTTATCATGATTTTTTTGAGCTCTCGATAATCAATGAATAGGTGCATTGATCCATTCTTATTCTTGAAAAAGAGGACTGGTGCACCCCATGGTGAATAACTTGGGCATATAAAACCCTTTTCTAGATTCTATTATAACTAATTATTAAGTTCTTATAACTCAATGGTGGATATACTATAAGTATTATTTTATATGGGGAGAGATCTATGTATAACTTCAACTGAGAACTCAACCTCTCAGTCAGGAGGAAGTCCGAGAAATTATTTAGGGAACACATCAGTATGGTCTCTCATAACGGACATGCCTTTAAGCATGATATTGTACTTTGTCTCAATCATTTGATCTATATATTCTTACTCATAAGGAAATAATATCCATGTTTTATAATAATATCCCAAAGGATATTCATCCTCCTCTTTACATTTTTATAGAATTGGAGGATTCGTCAGGAGATGTAGAGTGATCTCCCTATCCCAATAGTTGATCTTGTATTTATATAAAGATATTTAATCCATGCCTGATATAACATCAAAATCCACTAAAGTAAGTAATATGGGATTTTTTGGGAGGTTTAGTTCACAAACACTAACCAAGGAGGACTTATATACTTTAGATGCAATAATTTCTCCATCAGTTGTTCTAACAGATAACTCAACCTCTATATTTTGTGGTAGTGTTTCAATATTTCTACTAAAATTTCAAGATATGAAATAATTTTTAGAACCAAAATAATGAATTATATTTTTTATTCTTTAATGAATAACCATCTAACTTTTCACCACATGATTGTTAGGATCCAACTCAGCAGTAGTGATAGAATATGCTCTTCTTGTTTCCTTGGAGGTTGTTACCATTGATGGTCTCCAAAAAACCCTTGGCTTATGGAATTGTCTAGAATAATTCTCACATTCCTTCTTGTTGAAAAACTGTACTACCGACTGAGTGTTGATCTAAAACTTCTTTTCTTATTTTTCATTTGTGGGTTTCTTCATATCCCTTCATTAATTGTTAACCTAATACCCCTCTTTTTCACATTTTAAGCATCTCCTATTTACCATTAGGCAATTATCAAGATTCTTATTTCCATTCTTTATTCATATGGTAGGTTGTTTTTTCTTCCCTTTATGGGATTTATCTATTGATCCTTCCATATTAAACCCAATTTTACAATTTTTTCTCTGATCCCACAAGACCACGAAGAGTTTCCAATATCCATCTCAATCTTAAGGGAACAATGTAAAATCTCCTCATAAATTTCAAAGTCTCAAATTTCAAATGATTTTCATAGACTTGGATTTAATCCACTAAAGAATCAATCCACCTTGATTTCAATGTTCATGAAAAAGCTAGAGGTGTATCATGCAATACTTATGATGTTTGCTTCATATGACCTCATAGAATCATCTTCATTTTGCTTTAGTACTTGGAACTACCTCTCTATATTAAGATGAAGAGTTTGGTGAAAATATTTATATAAAAATATTTTTCTTGAATATTTCCTATTCCATAGAATCAATTCCCACTTTAGACTTTTAATTTTTGATCAGTTTTCACCATTGATCAACTTCTCCATAAAAATGATATACCTCTAGCACAACTTTCTCTTATTCTATGAATTATAGGGCATATAATATATTCTTAATGGATTTAATCCATTTTTCCATGATGAGAGAATCATAAGATCCACTAAAGGTATGGGGCATTTTTCATATAAAGGATTCAACAAAAAAATGTTCTTTCTTAGGATAAGGAGGGAATTCCACATGATTTAAGTTATTATTCATAACTTAAGCTAGTTATTCTGATAATTTCATGATGTTTTGATCTCCCATTCCCATCAGATTTGGAATCTCATTAGGGAAATCATCATGTTTCCCATAAGATTGGTTGTTTGTACATGTTCTCATATTTCCATCCATTAACTAAAAAAATAAAATAAAATGGGGGGGTGATTAGCTAATGAGAATATAAAAAGGAAATTTTAAACAAAGAAGGATAAAATAATAAATGAAAATTTAATCTTAAATTATGATTCCCAAGGTTTCAATCAATGTTATCCATGGTGGTATAATTATCCCTAATATTATTACTAACTTTTTCTAGTCCAAATCCTCAAAAATAACTAGACTATTCTCTGATACCGACTATAGGGACCCAAGCCTTATATACATATTATTACATGATTTTAAGCATAATTATTCATAAAACAAAAATACAAGGATTGAAAATCCTAGTGCCTTTGGATTATTAAGAATATAATTAGGAAACATGAAACTAGAATAAAACATATTCTTATTAATCTCTATAATGAGATCCTAACTCCCTTTGAGTTCCTATAACTATATTAGATAACCTGGGAAACACATAGATAAAAGGGATGAACTAAAAATCCCAGTAAGGGAATAAACATGGTAATGAAGCATAAATCATGAGTCAAAAGTTATAACATGATAACATAAAAGGAATGGCTCATGAATAAACATATAGAGACACAACATACAAAACATAGAATCATGTGATCATAGAAATTTAGGAATGTGGAAGCAACACATAACATGACATAAACATGAGTCAAGGATAACTTCCAAGATCATATTACATGGTGGAAGAAGTCCTAGAATGGATTAGTTTTACTCCCTAATACCATACAAAACATCTCATGAGAAAAAAAATTACCCAATTTTTTAGAGCGCTATCTGGACCCATCCATCATAACATGTATGCAACGACCATAACTTTTATAAATAAAATTCCCGTTTTGGTTGAATTAAATGTCTTATTATGAGTTATGGTTATATAAAACACATGAAATTCCTTGTGTTTATTATATAAAATCATATTTAAAAGACCTTTAAGTATACTTATTGTTGATAATATAGTTTTTGAACAATGATCATATGATTAGTATAATTTTTTCCTTTTGAAAAATCCAATCAACACAGAAAAAGGTAGTGATAAAATCAACCATTAGGATCACACCATGGAAATCCCATTTATTAGAGATTCAAAGAAAGATAGTATCACTAGTCTTTTCCCTTTACCAAGAAAAATCTAATATACAAGTACTAAATCACTAGTGAAACTATTTATGTGATAAGTTCAAGCTCATTGACATTATGACCCAAATCATGTACGCTGAACCACACCATGAAAGTCTCGCCATAGCTCACCTGACCATTAGGGTGTTTTCTAGAATATTAAAGGGATATGTATTAAGACCTTAAAATTTTGAACATTGATATTATATTTTCAATAGAATAATGGTTATATTTACTTCTACTTTATAAATGATTTTGATTTTTATATAATAAAACACAAATTGTAATTTTAATTAATATTCAATTTTAATTAAGATGTTTATTTTGATGAATTCATGGATTTTTGAAATAAATTATATTTTAATAAAATATTGTTATTAAATAATTTTATTAAATATAAATTATCTTATAATTTTTATGAACTCGATTATAATTTTTTTAAGTGTTCAAAAACTGTTATTGTCAAAAACCCAGCATTTCTCAATAAATGTAGATTATTATTTTAAAAGTAAAAATTCAAATATTTATAAAATTATTTGGTTTAAAAAAAAAAATAATCATAATTTCTAAATTATCAAATGATGAATTTCTCATAATATTTCGAGATAGTCAAATTTTCAAGTAAAAATTAAATACAATATGAATAAACAATGTGTATTATGACATAATAATGACCCAAAATTATGTAATAAATACAATAAAGGTTATCCTCAACTAAATATATGATTAACCTTTAAAATAGTGTGACTTTAAGTTTATTTTATTAGTTTTATAAATCTTTTATGAATCATCCCAAACCTGTAAAATATTTTAAGGTTTTAAAATTACTTTTTTAAGGACATGACTCACTTCCACATCACTAAGGGTAATGTTTTAATAATTTAGGACCTTTTAATTTTAAAATAATTAAAACCAATCCCCTTTGTAAGAAACTATAGGAAAAAATATTAGAATGTTTGTGGTTCTGATTACTTATTATATAGATTCCAAAACCTAAGTTTGAAAAATTATAAATAATTCCCCACTAATTTAATATATAAGCCCAGCCAATATCCCATTAATCTTCAATCATAAACCTTGGAGTACATCCTTAATCTTCCCTCCCATCTCTGGAGTCCTCATAAGGTTCCCCCAATCTCTTAATAATCTCCTCTCAAGCATTTGAAATCACCCTCTCAGGGAAAAGGGTCCTCTCCTTATCCTCTTTATTCAATAATCTTTATTATCTTATGCATTTATTATCTATTTTCTAATGTTGGAATATTTTATCTCATAACCCTATTATTTATCTTATGATTTATATATTATTATAGATCCCTTTCACTCTCATTAATCCCTCCCATGAACATTTATACAGCCTCATTATGCTACCAAAATTTTACTGTGATTTTCCATGCTAAGCAATTGTGTAGTGAATACCCATACCTATGTTCTATCAAGGGTGTTAAACTTTATAAACTTATGATTATTTTATTTTGGAATTAAATTTATTTATTACACACTAATTTATCTTGTAATAAAATTTTATGATAAATTATTCCATGTTTTATAATCCATGTGGCACACATATGCATGTGAATGAAATGAATATGGCGAGTGAGCCCAGAATTATATAGTGCTCCAATGCATTGGGTAATGTTTTAGTCTCATGAAATAACATTAAAGGGATTATGGATTGAACCTAATCCACCATATTACATTTTCAATTATGATTTCTTAGAAATTATACTTTACCTATGTTTATGATTCCTAGTTTTACGTTATTACCACATTTCCCCATGTTGCATTTATGTTATCATGCTATATCATGACTCCTTGTTCATGTTTATGATTATTTTCAATTTTTTGTATCATTTATATAAATATATTTTAACATGTAATAATATATTCATGTTATTACATTTTTACTCCCTTACTAGGCTTTATGGATCACCCATTTCTTATTTATGTCTCCAGGTTATCCCATGCAGTTTTAAGTACGATGGAATAATATGAGCATGTTAAGGAAGTTTTCAATAATATCAACTTGTTATCCATTTTAATTTGTTATGTAATGTACCTAATTTCCAAATAAACTATACTTATCAATATTCCAGGTTTTATTATGTGCAATCTTATGTAATAAATCACGAATTAATGTGTAACAAAGACAGGGGTTGTCATAGTTCATATCAAAGGAAATTTTTGTTACTTTTGGGATTAGAATTAGGAAACTATAGATAAATCCTTAGGTATAAGACTAAACATAGTAATATATCCTGAAATTTTGGTATTGTATAGAGTAATTGGTTTCCAAAAAAAATCATCCCTATCTAGACACTACAAGTGGATGTGGATCTCGTATGAATGTACATAGGGGTAAAACCTGAAAACACCGCATTGAACTAGACTCAACTAGGAAATAGTGCATGATAATGGGCCTTATTATACACCTAGTTTGACATTAATAGGGTATATACTTTGATAAATTCAAAATATCATTATGAACCACTATTAAGGGAACACAATTCCTATAAGAGTATATGTTAGGAAACAGATCATGGATAATATAGATTGAATCCTAGAAATTCATATGGTAAGGAAATACACATAATTTTTAAGTTAAACCTTTAATGTCATTATATTCCCATTTATGTGTTTAATAATTTAAAATTAATCATCCCAAATTTTCCCTTTTTTCTATACAAAGTACGGAAATTGGAGGAACTGAGTAAACTACCAATGTGAAGGGCAATGTGATGACTTCCCAAACGAGATTCCCGACCTGTTGGGAGAAAGAATAGTGAAATTTTTGACAATAATATCTTAGCTGACTCAGGTTTTGAATAGAATCCAAGATCAGAAGGTGCACCCAAATCCCCCATGAAAGAACAAACAGCAATTGAGGCCTTTATGTGATAAATGCCCCCAACTTTCAATGTATCATTTGATCCATTAATCACAGAATAATAGATCAAATCCATTGAGAAGATATTTTCCATCCTTCAATGTTATGAGAAATAGATGGTTATACTGGTTGTTTGTCATATGGAGGGAGAGTCTAATTAGTGGTGGACAGTGATCAAGAATACGAATCGTGAGGAAGAGATCGAAGCGATGGGGTTGAAGGAATTCTGGAAAAAAAATTAGACAAATATTTTCCTTGAACTCTCCAACATAAAATGTAATGGGATATCCTTAACCTCAAGTAAAAAATATGAAGAATCTATCGAGGCATATGAGGAAAACATCACAATACTTGCATGATATTCCTATGGCTTTGTCATTACCCCTGAATGAAAGTTTTACTGCTTCTTCGGTGGGATAAAACCTAGTCTATGAAAATCCCATGCAGTCCAAGACTTTGTTACCAATGAATAAATTGTCTGATGTTCCCTCAAAGTCAAAATATAGATAAATGAATATCAAGGGTATCATGAGGATAATAAGTAGAAATTGGAGTTTAATTCTGCTCATGCGATGGATAAATATAATGGTGAAAATAAATTTAGGCATCCCACTTGTCAAAAGTATAGAAAGAAGAACACTAGAAATTGGTTAAGGGGATGAAAAAATACTTTAGTACAGGAAGGAAGGGATCCTAGCTAGTGATTGTCGATGGGAGAAACCCACTAATGTGATAGAGGTAGAAGTGGGTAACCTTTTGTGGTATACAGATGTGACAAACTTATAGCCCATGACTCAATGAAATTTAAAGTTCATGAGAAGAACTACCCAATGCATGATTTGGAGTTAATTTTAGTGTTATTTACATTGAAAATCTAGCGGCGTTATCTCTTTAGGGAGAAGTGTAAAATATATATGGATCACAAGATCCTTAATTATATATTCACATAGAAAGAGATCAATATGCGCCAACGAAGATGGTTAGAGCTAATCAAGGACTATGATTTCTCAATATACTTCTATATTAGGAAATCAAATAAGGTGGAAGATGATCTAAGTAAATAGGATCCAAAATTTTATCATTGATGAGAATTGAGAAGGATCTGATCTTCTTAGACTTGAAAAGGATGGACATGGGAAACGTAAAGAAACATCATCAATCCTTTCAAAAATTATTTCTCAACCATACCTTTTGAAGAGGATAAAAGAAGATCAAAGAGTTGATATGGGTATTCAAAAGAAAGTGTAATCTATAAGAAAATATAAATCCCTAGGGTTTAATAATAATGAATAAGGAGTTGTGATATTTGGGTCAAGACTTTGGGTACCATCAAATATTGAGTTAAAGAAGGATTTTTTGGATGATGCACATAGTTCGACCTTCTATATCCATCCAGGAAGCACAAATATGTATCTAGATCAATGATATCACTATTGGTGGGACAATATGAAGAAGGAGTCACGGAATATACATCAAGATGTCTTGTATGTTAGAAATTGAAGGCGGAAATAAAAACATCCAAGGGGAAGATTCAACCATTACCCATACCTACATGGAAGTGGGAAAACATAAACATGGACTTTATCACTGGTCTTCTAAAGAAATCAAGAATAAATAATGCTATATGGGTTATGGGGGATCATCTTACAAATATTGTTCACTTCATTAAAATTTGATATGACTTCTCATTCGATCAACATGCAACGATATACATTAGATAAACGGTGAAGTTGCATGGAACACCACTATAGATTGTGTATGATCGATATATAATATTTAACTCTATGTTATGGAAGAGTATACAACATGATATAAACACTGAGTTGAACTTAATCAGAGCTCATCACCCTCAAATTGATGTCCAATCTGAGTAGAATTTCCATACACTCAAGTACCTTTTGAGAGCATTATAAATTGTCTTCAAAGAATGATGGGATCAATATCTTACTCTAGTTGAAATCTCATACAATAATAGTTTCTAATAAAGTATCCAAATGGCTCACTATGAAGAAATTTAGTGAAAGAGGTGATAAAAGCCTACATGTTGCGATGAAATTTGGGAATGCAAACTGCTAGGTCCTGAAATGGTCAAGGAAGGTTAAGACTATTCATCAGCACATCAAGGGTGCTCAAAGTTGAAAAAAGTGATATGATAACAATCATTAAAGATACCTAGAGTGAGGTTAGATACAAGGTATTCCTATAAATATCTCCACAGAACAAATTCTTGAGATTTGGAAAGAAGGTAAATTTTAGTCCAAGATACATCAGTCCCTTCAAGATCCTTGATCATATAGGAGCATTGGCCTATCGACTGGAACTCCCACCGAACCTATCTCAAGTGAATGATGTGTTCCATGTATCCATATTGAAAAAGTACATACCATACCCCTCACATGTACTCAACCCAGAGGTGGTACCATTGGAGATTGATCTCTCATTTAAGGAGCAGTCAGTGAAGATCTTAGATCATAGAGATAAAGTTATATGAAATAAGATAATACACCTTATCAAAGTGATATGGAGAAACCAAAAATTTGAATAAGTGATGTGTAATGTGGAGGAGGTGTTGAAATAGAATTACCCTCATATTTTTTATTATGTGAGATGAAAATTTTGTAGGAAAAATTTCTCAATTTGAAAGATTGTAATGACCTAAACTGTTATAAATAAAATTCCCTTTTTGGTTTATTTAAATTTCTTATTATATGTTATGGTTATAGAAAATGAATGAACTTATTTAGTTTTATTGTATCCTATAAAATTTAAAATACTTTCAAGCATATTTATTATTGATAATATATCCCTTGAATAGTGATCATATGATTAGTATAAATATTGGGTTTTGATAAATCCAATCAATACAGACAAAAGAAGTAATGGCCTCAACTAGTAGGATTGTACCCTATGAATCCCATTTATCAGAGCTTCTAAGGGAGATAGAATCACTGAGATTTTTCCTTGACCAATCCAAAGATAATATTGAACAACTAATGAATGAAGACAAACTATTTGTGGTAGAATTTCAATCTTATTGAGATCACGACCCAAACTATGTACAATGAACCACCCCATTAAAGTCCCACCATCACTAACCTTAATCTTAGGGAGTTTGCTGGAATATTAAAGGGATATGTATCAAGATTCTAGTATCATGAATATTTGTATTATATTTTCAATAAAATAATGGTTATATTTACTTCTACTTTATAAATGTTTTTCATTTTTATACAATAAAACACAAATTCTATATTTAATTAATATTCAATTTCAATTAAGATTTTTATTTTGATGAATGAATGGTTTTTTAAATAAATAATATTTTAATAAAATGTTATTATTAAATAATTTTTATTAAATATAAATGATCATATAATTTTTATGAAGTTGAATGTAATTTTTTTAAGGGTTTGAAAACTGCTATTTTCAAAAAACCCAAAATATTTCATTAAATGTCAATTATTATTTTAAAAGTAAAAATTCAAATATTTAGAAAATTATTTAGATAAAAATAATATTATTTGTTGAACCATAACATTAAAATTATCCAATAGTGAATTTTTCATAATTTTATGAGATAATCAAATTTTCGGATAAAATTTAAATACGGTATAAATATACAGTATGTATTGTGACATCATAATGACCCAAAAATGATGTAATAAATACTATAAAGTGTATCAAAAAACAAATATATGTTTACCTTATAAAATAATGTAATTTTATGTTTATTTTATTTATTTTATAAAGCCTTTATGAATCCTCCAAAACCTATAATATATTTTAAGGTTTTAAAATCATTTCTTTAAGTACATGACTCACTTACACATCACAAAGGGTAATATTTTAATAACTTAGGCCCTTTGAATCATAAAATAATGAAAACAACCCCCCTTTGGAAGAAATAATGGGTAAAAACAATAGGAATGTTTGTGGTTTTATTTACTTTATTATATAGAGTCCAAAACCAAAGTTTGAGAAATAATAAAGAATTCCCCACTCATTTCCTGTATAAACTCACCCAAGATCCCATTAATCTTCACTAAAAAACCTTAAAAAACATCTTTACTCTTCCCTGACCTCTCTATAGTCCTACCAAGGTTCCACAAATCTCTCAAGAAGCTCATACCAAGCATTTGGAATCTCCCTTTCAAGGAATGATATCATCTCATTCTCCTCTTTATTCAAGAAACTTCATTATCTTATACCTTTATTATAAATTTTATAATGTTTGGATATTTCCTCCCACATCCCCCTTACTTACCTTATTATTTATAAATGATGGGAGACCCTTTTAACTCTCATTAATACCTCCCATGAATATTTATACACTCTAATTATGTTGTTGAAATTTCATCGCAATTTTCCATGCTAATAAATTTTTTAGTGAATACCCATACCTATTTTCTATCAAGGGTGTTCACCTTTATGTACTTATAATTATTTTATTGGGGATTTACATGTATGTATTCCACACTCCTTGATATTGGAATAAAATGTGATGGTAAATGACTACATGTTTTATGATATATTTGGCACATTTATGCATGTGAATGAAATGAAAGTGACGGATGGTCCTATATATCATTTTTCTTTCTAGTTTGAGGATGAATCATTTGATAAAATGTTAATTATAAATATTTAGTTTATTTTGGTGATTGTTCCAACCATCATGAAATAGTTTTGTTTTATTTAATATTATGTCCATATATTAATTACATAATGTGAAACAATATATATTATACATACTTAGGTCATTTTAAACAATTATATGTGAATTTAAACCTATCATGAAAGTTGTAATGGGAAATGATAACTCATCGTCCATGAAGTCGATGAACCAACATATCACAAATGATGTTTTCTTTTTTTCAGAATAAAAGGAGTAGAGATTAGATTTTATTATTGATATTACATTAAAACAATAAAATTACAGTATATATATGATAATGGAGTTATCATTCTACTTTGGATAGGTACGGTGAGGATAAGGTAGATGAAAGAAATAATGTAAAAGAGGAAGATAGAGGATTTTACCTCTTGAATGTAGTCTCCTTGAGGACCTCCTTCAGGAACTTGGAATTGGCCTTTTGGTCAGAATAATAACACTAGGATGTGGGGAAGATTATTAGGAAGGGAATTGAAAATAATATTGGAAATATCCAAGGCTTAGAATATGTGAGGAGAAGGGGTGGTGAGGGGATATATTTATAAGGGGGAGAGGATTTTTTATTATTATTATATTAACTTGTTTATTATTTTGGATATATACTATCAATAGTGTTGATTATTATGAATATATATAGTAAATAGTGCATGTGAGTTCGAACTAATGGGTTATTACATCTGTCATCACTCAAAAATTCATGTTTTGTCTTGTAATGTTAAATACTGTAAATTATCATATTTTATTATTCACCAAAAGTTAAACTATTTTATGACCCATTGAAAAATTACTTATAGTCTCATAAAATTATATTATAATTATAATAAAACAAAATAATAATTTATGAATCTATTTTATGAAAATAAATATTCTTTTAAATCATTATATTCATTATAAAATTGCGAATAAAACAGTTATGTTTTTAAAAAATACCAATACTTAATTTATCATTTTTAAAAAATTTATTTACTTGTACCATGATATAATTATACCATATTTTAATTTTTTAAGATAAATAAATATTATTCTACATTTACATAGGTGATTTTACTTTTCTATTGATTGGGTTACTGTTCTTAACATCCAGATTACTATTCCAATGACCAGGTTACAATTCTAATGGTTAGATTATTATTCCAATGATCATATTTATAACGGTCATACGAGTTCCATAAATCATATAAATACCTCTCCTTACATTCATTCTTCACTCACTTCTATTTTCTCTTAACTTTATATATTCTTTTATCTTCAAAATAAATATTTTATTATAAAATTTTTGTTTTATTTCTACAGCTTTTTTCGTGAGTGCGGTTATTTTGGTGGATCAAGCATATCCAAATTATCCTATTCTTATCATTTTATTTTCTATTTATTATCCTCCTATAATATTTTTTATTCTTATTGGATTATTTCCAAACTAATGTATCATTCTTCAAAAATGTTTCATTGGTTTCTCTATGTAATGTATGTGCTTTATACTACAAGACATAATTATAATAAAGGAAATTTCATTGATAAAATTCTTGGTCATTATAGAGGACGTTGACCTAGATACATACCTGAAAAAGAACAAATAGTTAAGGACTCATAATCCCAGAATATATTGAGTTTCAATTTAATATCAATGTCTAACCATTTTAAACCCAAGCACAAACAATAATGGTGTATGATCCTTTCCTATGTATCTACCCTTCAACTATTATCGCTTCAATTAGTAGGCTCAACAAACTTGAAGGTTCAATTATCAAATCAAAAGGGACCCTAAATACCCATTTCATAGCTGGTATCCCTTGTTTATATCACATAATAAACTCATTTGACATTGTTTTCATACTAACCCATGTAATCATCACTAGTGTCTACCTATAAACTTCATCTTATCTGTCAAAATGATCCTTTGATTCCACTTTTTCATGAATACATCCCCCTAGAGGTACCCATCCTAAGATAGAAATGAGATAAGGGTGATAATAAATCCTAAAACATGACTCTAATAGGCTATGGATTGATGACAAGCACTGAGGCTATATAATACTCACAAAATGTGAGGCATTACCCTTAAAGAAGAATATGAGGAATAAGATATAAGATAATACCACATAGGAAATCATATTCATAAAAAAAAGATAAATTATCCCAATACTTGAATGTAATTTTATACAATTTAACATCTATAAAAAACCAAAAGCATCAAAAGAAAGTCCTTAACGATGACCTTAAAACCCAAATAGATCGTAGACAACTCAATGAACTAGAAATGTATAAACTAGTCATAAAATAGCTCTTGTGGTCCTAAAAAATAGTTTATATATACATAGGGTGAGAATAATAGGTATACTCAGTAGGATCCGCTCAAAAGTCTCTCATGTAAAAGATAAAAACATTCTAAAGACCAGTTAATAAACTAGTGAATCTAACTCATCACATAAATAAGTATGATAAATTATTAGCCTCACCAAGGATCTCCCACTAAGAATCACATATGTGAGATATTATAATATCTAAAATAATATCAAATGAAGGTTCCCCACTACCACTTACTCATGGGTTTTTCATTCTATCCCAACATTTCACATCCTGATCGTTCTCTCTCCAAATATATAATAATTCCCAAAAACATCATCCACCATAGCTAGAGGGAGACCAATTTTGTTGCAGATGCCCTTGCAAGCCTCAGTCTCCCAAGTGATGGAGTTATCATCTTTGATGGTTTGGGTTCTCTTCCACGGGAGTGTCAGGTTTTTGCGCAGAAAGATTCACTTGGCTTACATTATTCCCACCCCCCTTGAGGGCCTTTGTAACAAAGGTACAAGGACTTTCCTTGAAGATAATTAAAAAAGTACTTTTCAGTCATACACCCCATGCATAAAATCATCTCATCATCAACATCCCATCTCTATATAGTGACTAGTTAGTTTTTGGGATCCACCACAGCCCGTACATTGTGTATTATACCTCAAGCTATCACAACCCATACACAAAATACCTATAATAATCCTTAGGGTACTGTTTCGAAATATGCATGTGCGTGAAATAACTACAAGACATTACATCCCTTCACATACATAAATACACACACACACACACACACACACACACACACATATATATATATGTGTGTGGGGGGGGGGGGTAAGGTAACAACAATTCGTACCAGCACATAATACTACCAGGATAATAGAGCAGAGAAAGAGGGGATATTCAATCATATGTTCCTTACCAACCTATATATTGGAGAAAACACCCTCTAGAGACCACTAGTGTTAGTTTACCTATTAACATGGGTGGGGTAGCATATGAAATCACACAAAATAGGAATATATATATAACTCACAACCATACCATGAGAAACAACCTATCCTTAGACTCAACTGAAGTTATCATCTCTCATACACCTAGCTTCCATTGCTAAGGAATATATATATAGTAAGCACATAAACATTTCAAGAGAATTTAATTTAATTATTTTTAGTTACACATTCAAATTTCATGAAATTATCAACCAATTATTCCATTCCCTCTAGGCATAAACCAACATCTTACAAGGTTCCTCAAGATTTATCATTATTCAGTATTCTATTAAGACTCTAACACCTTGGGTTAAATTATTTATCATTCATTATTATTCCATAATTTCAGGTACTCTATGACTCATCCTAATATATCATAAAATATGCATAAACCATGCACAACCATCTGCGTTGAGTAGTGGGGAAAGGAATACAGGAACAAGAAACCCAATCATCTGGCCTATAAAACATATTCCTTATTATTATCCAAACTAGATTAAATATCCTTATAGGGGGTAAATTAGGGTATGATATATTAAAACAACTACCCCTTGAGATCTTGTTTCATCATTAAACTAAACACTTTTATCTCCCTTTCTCATATTAATGTATGAGTATAAATAAAAAAATGCACGAGACATGAAAATTTTACTTGGATCACCTACACTAGATTACATCCAAGGATAATACACTAGAAATGTTATTATATACCAAATCCACTAGAGAACACTACTGTTATAATTTTTAGATCAGACTCACTATCTTATTAACACTCAAATTTACCCAAGAGATGAAGGTACAACGGTCTTTGTAGTCTAGCTTGGGTTGTCGAATCCTCAAAGACCTCAGAAGTAACCTATAGACACGTACATTCTATGGATTGTTTTTGGCTATGAAGTGGCCAAATTGTGATGATTTTATATGGTTTTAAGTGAAATCTAAGAGAATTAAGTGAATTTAATTAAATTAGAATGGGTTGATCTTAAGATTATGGTAAGGGTGGATTGAATGAATTTTACTTCTTCAGACCATTTTGGTTTAATTAATTCTTGATGAATCCATTCTTCAAAATAACACTACCTTCATCATTTTATATGGTCCTTTTAGTAATTGGATTTATCTTCCTCAAACACAGTGAAGATAAAGAGTGGAAATAACTGAAGAATAGAAGTCTTAAATTAGTTAACCAATTAACAACAATTCATTCATAAAATAACATTAAATCGAGCCTTTGCATCTTCCTAATATCAACCCATTAAAGGGTTATCCCTCCATTGATGGTATACTCTCAAGGGTGGGTGGAATATGCCTTACAATAATTAGATTGAAGAAATTAAAAACGCGGAAATAACGAGCACTCCTCCGTGTGTGTGAATGAAATTCACACCTATGTGTGAACTAATTCAGCACAACAAAGAGATATCACTGTGATTTGTGATTATATTATTTTAATGAATGAAATGGGAATAATATAAGAGAAAGATGTCAATTAAGAACAAATAAGTACAAAAAGGAAACTTACATGGAAATTGAAATGCGATTACAAACACAAAGTGGCAGCATAACATTACAATTAAACCAAACACCCAAGATCCTAAAATAATCCAACACCACTTCCTTAAATAGGAATTTTTGAGCCCTTGGGTCGAGCCTCCAAAATTCCATGTCTCCTCAATTAATTTTGGTAGGCCATTGGTGGGTGGAAATTAAGGGAGAGTTGATTTTTCCACCCTTGACCCGAGGTGGCATCCAACTTTCCTTCATCGAACAAAAGTGCTTGGAATACCTTCTAGATGGCCGAATCAGAGTAGGCCATAAAATAATAAAATGGAGCATCGTATGTTTTCTAATCTCCTGTAAAATTTGGGCCCATTTGGAGTTTTTTATTCTTAGATATGATCATATTAGTGGGATATTTTTCTGGGCCGCAGAATCTGGCCCAAAATTTTATCTCTAACTTGCACTGCCTAAATGAACATCATGGAGGCCGAATTAGCATTGGATCATGAAGAGTGATTTGTTCCTATACATGTATACTAGAATACCACGAAATATAGTATTCATTGGGCCTGTATTTGTGGCCCCACAGTCTTATCAGTGGGCTGGTGTCCAATCTAACTTCTCCAGAATTGTTCCCTTTCATAAAAAAATATCCCCATCTTCTTCAATGAATTCTCCAATAATACCTGAATCAAACATGTTCATATATTTAAGTGTAGATAAAATTACCAAAATTTAAAATTAAATTATATATAATTATATTCCTTAAAATCAGATGAATCATTGGGTACTTTAAATTATGTTCAAAAATGAACCACATAATAGTGCATTTTAAGAAGGTATTACAATCATAATGTGAAATGATGTTCAAAGTGTAAAATGCACTAAAATGGTGTTTATGAATAATAAATCACATGAATATTATATATATTAATAATGAATATTAGCCTCATTTAGTGGCTAATCACACCCCCCAACTTGAGTTTTGTTAGTCCCGAGAAAAATATATCTCAACAAAATGAAATTAGAATTCCCTTTTCCAAAAACATTTTAATACACAATGATCACCAGAAACCCTTATACCAAAAAAACATGAAACCCATAAAAATATTTTAATACAAGATAGTTTCATAAGCAGATCTCAATCCCAAGCCCATTCCTTTGTTCAAATTCATTGCCATATTTCATCCAATATCAATTAAGTATGAGGATGTGTTGTGTATCACAATAGACATGGGGGTTCATCTTTATTCAAGGGGGAAATTACATAAGCTCTAGGTGGAAAAACATTTCAATATTAAGATGAGTATTCAAATTCATTGTCGATGACTCCTAGGCTCGAAGACCTTAGGGAACCAAGTGAATCCCACATACTCAGGCATCATCTCAATTTAACTTAGTCAAAAACAAATTCAAATTACCAAAAATAGAGATAAAATTACAAACTTTGGGCCAGATAACTATGGAGTCATAATCCCCAAGTGCTGAAAGCCACGCATTAGGTCATTTCATTTCTCTACGTGAAAATTTATTATTATTTTTTATTTTTTTATTGAATACTCATACTAAAACTAAAATCATCACCAACCCTATGTTATTTATTTGGGTAACCCCATGAACTCAAACTAATACCCCACTATCCAAAGGAAGTGCATTGTGATCTTTTTTTTATTTGGATGAAAATATAAATGATGAAATATCAAATTGGACTGCCATACTTTCCAAAATCTATGCTCATGAAATTATACAAGGATTAAAATCAGAATTAGGGCATGATAAATTATTTGATATTCTGTTTCAAAGTGTGCAATGTGTATTACCATGTTCAAAGTTAAAGTAATTTTTCCTTCTATTTACACTTTTTTTTTTCAAATCATTCATTTTTTTTGACACAAAATCATTTTTTATTTTATCTCCCCCCAACATAAAATAACACTGTCTCTAGTGTTTTAAAAAAAGAAAATTTAGAATGGGGTAGAGGTAGATAATGAAAGTTAAAAAAGGAAATTGAAAATGAGGATCATTGAATGAAGTCACCTGGTGGATGAAGTTGAGATTCTTGCTGCTTTATTTTAATCCTTTGATATCCATGTCACTTGCAGAGTTTCCTAGTAGAAAAAGGAAAGATAAAAAATAATATATATATATATATATATATATATTTATATAATATGGAAAGTAAAATATAAGTATATATATAAAAATTATAGAATAAGGAAGCACAAAAAGTCGTAGGTCAGTGGTAAGCGTGCGCCCCTATCTCCCTTCGGTCCTGGGTTCGAATCCCCACAACTTCACCAGTTGTGATGGGGTTTGACCCACGACTCACGACGTGTCCCTTTTTATTATTATTATTATATTGTTATATATTTTTTTGTATTATTATTTTAATCCTACAAACACATTAAAATAAAAAAAACTGATGATACATTGTCTTCGTCTTAAATTTTTGGGTAAGGCATTAATCAAGGATCACACCACGTGACACGGATGAATACGGTGCTCCCCTTTCATACCCATCTATACTCATAATAGAAGAACAATTCAATAGTCTATTTTTCATTTTTAAATATCAAAATGATTAATTAATCCTATTTAAAATATAAATTTGATTAAAACAAAAAAAATGATTGGAAACTTGAAAACCATGGGTTGCCTCCCATGCAGCACTTTGTTTAACGTCGTTAGCCCAACATGGATCCTAAATATATCAATTTTTCCTGGTTCATAGGTAGGCTCAGTTAAATCAACCACTATTTCCTATTTATTTAATGATTTAATGAATGGTTTTAACCTTTGACCATTGACCTTAAAAATGTAACCACTTGTGGTATCTTGAATCTCTACTGCCCCATGGGGGTACACCTTATGCACTATGTATGGACCTGACCATCTAGACCTTAACTTTCCTGGGTGTAAATGATGTTTTGAACTATACAAGAGCACAAGTTTTCCCGGTTCAAAATTTTTGACCTTGATATTTCAAGATTGGCAGGATTGAACTCTAGCTTTATTGATCCTTGAATTTTCATAAGCCTCCATCATTAGTTCCTCCAGTTCATTGAGATCTAATTCTCTTTTTGTTTCGGCCAATGAGATGTCATAATCCATTTTCTTAATTTCCCAAAATGCCTTATGCTCAATTTCAACAGGTAAATGGCATGCTTTTCCATAAACCAACCTATATGGGTACATTCCTAGGATGGTTTTGAATGTTGTACGATATTCCAAAAGAGCATCTAAGAGTTTCTTAGACCAATCATTCCTAGAGGGGTTGACAATTTTTTCAAGAATTTGTTTAATCTCTCTATTTGCTAACTCAGCTTGACAATTGGTTTGAGGATGGTATGCAGCGGAAACTTTATAAGAAATACCATACTTAGACATGAGTTAAGATAATGGGTGATTGCCGAAATGGGTTCCTCGATCACTGATTATAGCCCTTGGAATTCCAAATCGAGAAAATATATGCTCTTTCAGAAATCGGATCACAACATGATGGTCATTAGACTTGGGGGGAATGGCTTCAACCCATTCTGAGACGTAACCAACATCTAAAAGGATATATAGGTATCCCCTAGATTTTGGGAAGGGTCCCATGAAATCAATTCCCCAACAATCAAATATTTCAATGACCAGAATGGGAGTGAAGGTCATTTGATTCCGTTTGGTAATGGATCCTAATTTTTGACATTAAGGACAACTTTGACAGAGTTGGTAGGAATCCTTAGTGAGGTTAGGCTAGTAGAAACCACTTTGGAGGACCTTTGCAGTGGTTTTCTTTGTAGAAAAGTGGCCTCCACAAGCCTCTGCATGACAGAATCTTAAAATGGACTCTTGCTCAGACTCAAGAACACATCTCCTAATGATTTGATCAGGACGGAACTTGAATATGTAATGATCATAAAAAACATAGTGTTTGACATCAAAAAGAAACTTCCTTCTAGATTGTGTCCCTAGGAATTTTGGAACGACTCCTGTAACTAAGAAATTGGCTATATCAGCATACCAAGAGTAGTCACTCACAGAGTATAGGTGTTCATCAGGAAATGAATCAAACAAAGAAAGGTGATTTGATTTGTCTTTGAATTCCATCCAATAGAGGTGATCAGCTACAACATTTTCAACTCCCTTTTTATCCTTGATTGTGAGGTCAAATTCTTGTAATAGAAGGACCCACCTAATCAGTCTAGCCTTAGCATCTTGTTTTTGGAAGAGGTATTTTAGTGCAGAATGGTCAGTGAACACAGTGATAGGGGATCCTAAGAGGTAGGACCTAAACTTCTCTAAGGAAAACAAAATAACAAGTAACTCCTTTTTAGTGGTGGTGTAGTTTATTTGGGCATCATTTAAGGATTTTCTTGCATAACCAATGACATGAGGATTTTTATCACAACGTTGTCCTAACAAAGCTCCTCTAGCAAAGTCACTAGCATCACACATAAGTTCGAAAGGAAGATTCCAATTTGGAGATTTCATGATGGGGGGAGAGGTGAGAGAGGATTTGAGGGTTGAGAATGAACCCTCACAGCTTTCTGTCCAAACAAATGGAGCATATTTTACTAGTAGAGCACAAAGGGGATGGGAGATTGAACAAAAGTCCTTGATGAATCTTCTATATAAACTAGTATGTCCTAATAAAGACCTCACTTCCATGACAGTTTTGGGTGATGGAAGGTAACGAATGATGTCAACCTTGGATTTATCAACTTCAATCCCCCTACCTGAGACCAGATGGCCTAGAACTAGTCCCTCTTTAACCATGAAATGGAATTTTTTCCAGTTTAGGACCATATTTTTTTCTTCACATCTTGACAAGACTCTCTCTACATTCTGTAGACATCCCTCAAAAGTATCCCAAAACATAGAGAAGTCATCCATGAAGACCTCTAGTAAAATCCCCTACCATGTTTGAGAAGATTCCCATCTTGCACCGCTGGAAAGTTCTAGGAGCATTGCATAAACCAAAGGGCATGTGTTTGAAGGAAAAGGTACTAAATGGACATGTGAATGTAGTCTTCCCTTGATCCTCTAGGGAGACCTCAATTTGATTGTACCCCGAGTACCCATCTAAGATATAGTAGAAGGCATGACTTGCCACTCTCTCAAGGACTTGGTCAATGAATGGTAAGGGGAAATGGTCCTTCTTGGTGAATGGGTTTAGCTTCCTATAGTCAATGCAGACCGTCCATCCACTACTCACCCTTGCTGGAAGAATCTCTCCATCCTCATTGGTTATCACTGTGATTCCAGCCTTTTTTTGAACCACTTGGATTGGGCTCACCGATTCACTCTCAGCTATGGGATATATGATACCAGATTTTAACAATTTCAAAAGTTCTTTCCTTACTATCTTCATGATATTAGGATTGAGTCACCGTTGAGGTTGACGACATGGCTTTGAATCAGATTCTAGAACAATCCTATGAGTCTCGATAAGTGGGCTAATCCCAGGAATATCAGACAGGGTCCAACCAATGGATTTCTTATGTTTCCTAAGGACATCTAGAAGCATCCTCTCATGATTGGCTTTAAGAGAAGAATAAATGACAATAGGATGTGTTTGATTGTCCCCTAGGAAAGCGTACTTGAGTGCAGTGGGAATTTCCTTCAATTAAATATTAGGTTGGTTCAGAATTTCAGCATAATATTGGGACATTGGATCAAGTTCAATTTCTTTTTTTAGACTTTCAGATAGGATTGATTCCCCACATGTAGAAGTTTCATCTACTAGATTGGCTTAATCAGATTTAGGAAAGGAAGTTTGATTGGTCTCTATGAAATTGGATTCCTGAAAGGTTTCACTGATTGTTGGACCTAAGACTTCATCATAAGAGCAATTTGAAAATTATTCAAGCCAAGGATATAAACTTCCTTCATGTGAACAAATGAATTCAATCTCATCCTGACTTAAACATTCAGAAAATATTCCTTGATGTTCTATGGATTCATTATCAATTCTTCCTATCATGTTTACTTCATGAATGTCCTTGTCATCCTCTATTTGTGAGCTTGCATTATAGATGTTCAAGTCTAGACTCATGTTCCCAAAGGTGATGGTCATGTTCCCATTTCAGACTCGGATAATAGAGTTGATTGTTGCAAGAAAAGGATGGCCAAGGATAATTGGGGTTTGTTCCTTATTTCCTTTGTTTGGATGGTTGTCAAGGACAATGAAGTCAGTAGGGTAGATGAAGTTTTAAACCTTTACCAGAACGTCCTTTAAAATCCCCTTTGGAACCCTAATGCCATGATCAGCAAGTTGAAGTGTGACAGATGTGGGTTGGAGTTATTCTAGGCCTAACTATAAGTACATGACATAGGGAATGAGATTGAAACTAGCACCTAGATCACAGAAGGCCTTGACAACTTTGCTTTATCCTAGTTCAACATTGATGTAAGGGCAACCTGTGTCTTTCAACTTAGGAGGAATGGTCCCTTGAATGTTGGTACTCACATTAGTAGCCAAAAGGACTTGGTTTTTATGTGAAAATTTTATTTTAAAAGTGCACAAGTCCTTAAGGTACTTTGAGTAGGAAGGTATGGTTTTAATGGCATCAAGAAGGGGAATGTTCAACTTGACTTGTGAGAATATTTCCCTTAATTTTTCACTCAATTCAGGCTTGGGTTTCCCCCTCATGCATTGAAGAAATGGTGAAGGTTGTGGGGTTGTTTGTTGAAGAGTTGTTTCTTTCACATTGTTATCAGTTTCCTCAGTTTGACCTTGTGGTTTATTTGAATTTTCATCCAAGTTTGAATCTTCAGGTGGGTTTTGAATTAGTTGTTCACTTTTCGCAATTTATTTCCCACTTCTTCAAATAGTCACAACCTTTAGTTGTTCATGAGTTGTTTTAGCACAACTTGACTCTCCCCTTTAAGTTGAGGATGGCACCACCTGAGTAGGCATGGGTGCCTTTCTAGTTTTGATGGTTTGAATTTCTTGTTTTAGGGAAGAGACTTCTGAGTTCATCCTCTCCATTTTTTTGCACAGTTGTTCTAGTAGGCTTTGTGGAACAGTTTTGGTTGGTGCTTGAGAAGATTGGTTTATCCTAGGGGATATTTTGGAGGTGGGATGGTTTGTTGAAAATGGACCAGTGGCTATTGGTATTGGATAGGTTGGGTTTGTAACTGGTTATGGGATTGGTAGTTCTGATGGGGGTAAGGATTTTGTCCATGTGGTTGGTTAGGTTGTTGTTTATCTTTCCAGCGGAAGCCTGTGTGGTCATTATACCTTGGGTTGAAGTTGTTTTGGTATTGAGGATTTTTAAAGTTCAAGGCATTTACTTCCTCTGGGGGTCCTCTTAAAAGAACATCCTTGATGGATGGAATGGTTGGGCAGTTGTCTGTCTTATGGTCATGTTTGTCACAAATTGTGCAAACAGGGTCAATAGTTTGGATTTCATGGACATTACTAAGGTCTATCTCTTTAATTTTCCTAGAGAGTGTTGTGAGTTTATCCATAAGTCTTTCCTCTTCTCTAAGTGTATGAATTCCAGTAGTTCTTTGTGGCTTTTCAGAATAAGGTGAAGTTCCCCATGTTTGGTTTTGTTCAAAAAGGCTTTCTAGATACTCGTAAGCATCATTTGGGGCTTTGTTTTTAAAGGTTCCATTACACATCATGTCAATGAATTGTTTGTTCCCCGGTCCCAACCCTTCATAGAAAATTAACACTTGTTCAGGTATAGAAAAACCATGGAGTGGAACCATGTTTATAGTGACTTTGAACCTCTCCCATGTTTCATAGAATGACTCTCCCTCTTTTTCAAAAAAGTTTTGGATACTCTTTTTAAGTGCAATTGTTTTGTGGTGGGGAAAGTATTTTTTGTAGAATTCTCTTTGTAGTTGGTACCAAGAGTTTGTGGATGATGGTATAAAATTGTTTAGAAAATTTTTAGCTCGATCCTTTAATGAAAAAAGGAAATAGCCTCATCTTAGATGATTCTAGTTGATGTGGGGGACACATGGTTTCTACAATGTCATTTAATTCCTTAATGTGAAGGTAGGGCATCTCGGACTTCATTCCATGGAATGTGGGAAGGTGGTTTAGGAAATGGGGTTTAAATATGTAGTTTGAATCTACAAGGTAATTGTGTCTAATTCATGAGGGTCATTGGTCCAGGAAGGTGTGAGGTAGTCATTCATGGTTTGATCCATTGCATTCCCCAAGTTTGGGGCTTCCTCATTTGGGTTTCCATTTTGGTTCCCACCCGGGTTTATGAGTTGGTTTCTTTGAAGAACTTCCATTGAAATAGGTTCAATTTTTGACTCTGGAGTATTAGGGAGATTAGGATCTAATGGAAAGAGTTCCCTTGGTGTACTTGACTCCCCAACCCCAGGAATATCCACCCTAACTAGACGGTTTGATTGATCGCGGGTGTAGGCGGACATGCGCCAAAAGAAAAAAAAATGAGAAAGGGACAAGATAAGAGAATTTGGATGAGAAAAGAATAAATGGGGGAGAATATAATGGGTGTTTAGATGACTTACTTGTTTCCCCATAAACGGTGCCAAAATTTGATTCACGCTCAAATTTACCCAAGAGATGAAGGTAGAATGGTCCATGTAGTCTAGCTTGTGTTGTCGAATCCTCAGAGACATAAGAAGTAACCTATAGACACGTACATTCTATGGATTTTTTTGGCTATGAAGTGGAAAACTTGGGTTGATTTTATATGGTTTTAAGTGAACTCTAAGAGACTTAAGTGAATTCAATTAAATGAAAATGGGTAGATCTTAAGATTATGCTTGGGGTGGATTGAATGAATTTTGCTTCTTTAGACAATTTTGGTTTAATTAATTCTTGATGAATCCATTATTCAAAATAACACTACCTTCATAATTTTCTGGATTGATGCAACTAAACTCAATTAATAATACACTACACACTTATAGAACCAAATTCATGATGTCTCCAAGGTATATGGTCCTTTTAGTAATTGGATTTATCTTCCTCAAACACAGTGAAGATGAAGAGTAAAAATAACTGAAGAATGGAAGTCTTAAATTAGTTAACCAATTAACAACAATTCGTTCATAAAATAAAATTCAATCCAGCCTTTTTATATTCCTAAGATCAAACCATTAAATATTTATCCCTCCATTGATAGTATACTCTCAAGGGTGGGCAGAAGTTGGCTTACAAGAATTAGATTGAAGAAATTAAAACCGCGGAAATAACGAGCACTCCTCCATGTGTGTGAATGAAATTCACACCTATGTGTGAACTAATTCAACACAGAAAATATATATCACTTTTCTTTGTGATTATAATGTTTTAATGAAATAAATGGGAAGAATATAAGAGAAATATGTTTATTAAGAACAAAGAAGTGCAAAAATGAAACTTACATGGAAATTGAAATGCGATTACAAACACAAAGTGGCAGCATAACATTACAATTAAACCAAACACCCAAGATCCTCAAATCCTACAACACCACTGCCTTAAATAGGAATTTTTGAGCCCTTTTTTTGATCCTCCAATAGTCTAAGTCTCCTAAATTAATTGTGGTAGGCTATAGGTGGGTGGAAAGTAAGGGAGAGTTGATTTTTCCACCCTTGACCCGAGGTGGCAGCCAGCTTTCCTTCATCGAACAGAAGCGCTTGTAAGACCTTCTAGATGGCCTAATCAGAGTGATCCATAGAATATATAAATGTATCTTCCACTGTCTTCTAACCTCTTGTAAAATTTGGACCCATTTGGAGTTCTGGATTCCGAGATATGATCAAATTAGTGGGCTGTTTTTATGGGCCGCAGAATCTGGCCCAGAATTTTATCTCTAACTTGGGACACCTAAATGGACACCATGGAAGCATAATTATCATTGAATAATGAATAGTTATTTGTTTATCTACATGTATTCTAGCATACCACGAAATTTGGGATTAATTGGGCCTGTATGTTGGGCCCCACAATCTTATCAGTGGGCTGGTGTCCAATCTGACTTCTCCAGAATTGTTTCCTTTCATCACAACATATCCCTATCTTCTTCCATGAATTCTCCAATGATCCCTGAATCAAACATGTTCATATATTTAATTGTAGATAAAATTAAAAAAATATAAAATTAAAATATATATAATTATATTCCTTAAAATCAGATGAATCATTGGGTACTTTAAATCATGTTCAAAAATGAACCACATAATAGTGCATTTTAAGAAGGTATTACAATCATAATGTGAAATGATGTTCAAAGTGTAAAATACACTAAAATGGTGTTTATTAATAATAAATCACATGAATATTATATATATTAACAATGAATATTATCCTCTTTTAGTGGCTAATCACTATCCCTCCTAGTTCAATTCCAAACAAAATTTAAAATCTTACTGATCTATTAACTGAAGTGTTCTCATTGCTTCTTCATAAGATTCTTATTTCGATCCCTTGAATCACTATTGTTTACACCTTATTTAATGCTTCATGAATCTCTAATTTCATCCACTTTATAAAAACTAATTTACCACATAATTTCTAGGAAAATACTTATAGTTCATAAAAATTTTACTTTCTTGAAACCTTTGAATGAATTGTGTGTAACTTCCACAACTTTCTTGTAAATTTTATATTTAGTCACAAAAATACCACTTAATAAAAACTTTTTAGACTTTCATTAATATCACTTGGACTGTACGGACACAAGTCCCTTTTTTCATGAAACTTATGCTTGAGTCGCTTCATTACATAAGAAATATCTTTACACAACTCTTACACAATTCAGTTCCCTAAAATTATTTATGGATAGAACTTCTTAAATGAGGGAGAAACAAACTATTTTTAGATGTGGTCAACCATTCTCACAAATACCTTATGCATCAAAGACCCTGCATGTAACTTTCCTTGTTCAGTGAACTTCAACAACTTGACGTTTCCTTTAACATGCAACTCAGTATAATATCACAACTCCAACTACATTTCATGAGTTCATGTAACTCTTCATGTTTCATGCAACTTTGACTTTTTCGGGATTTCTGAACTTTCATGAAACACTTTCCTTTTCTATATTTTTATAAAGCAACACTAAATCTTTATTTTCAAACAAATCCATGAACATCCTTCACCATTTTGATCAACTTATTCATTTTTATGAAAACCCTTCCCTTTAATTTTTTTTCTATTACTCCAAATTTTAGACACTAAAAATTTGGAGGACACTGGGAAATATTGACCCCCTATATGAACAAAATCTTGTATTCCTTCCAGAGATTCCATACTTCTGTCACAGAGAATTGTAATCTATCAACAAATATATTGGAACTTCCAATTGATTTTGTTAACCTACTCTATCAGCAAACACAATTGACCAAAAAATCACTACAAAGTCACCTTGAATTATTTTTTTACCTAAAATTATCATGTATTAGCTTTCTGAAAAAAAAAATGATCAATCCCAGATTTAACCTGCTCCGTCAATATTGGTGTCACCCCCGACACCATCAAACATATCATCATATATCCCACCATAATTGGAATCAACTACTAACACAACCCAAGCCTCCCTTCACTTTCTTATCAAACCATCAGTCATCCAAATCTCACATCAAATCACATAGCAAGGATCCTCATCCAGATAAATCACAGAAGTCACTAAGAAAACAACAAACATTCAACAGGGAAACTAGGACTTAAAACTGATGCATCCATCATTCAAAATAAAATAGGATTGATCAACCCCAAACATTTATCTTTATCAAACAACAAATTGTTTACCATATTGAATTAATCAATTCATTTATTAGAAGTTATAACCACAATCAACCTAAGGACTCAACTATAAAAAGTAATGATATATAAACATGCTTTCAAGCATAACATCTAATTTCATAAAACTATAAATAATAACATTTTTATTAAAACATTATACTTTATTATTTATCCAAAAATCATTTCCATATTTATCTTCTTTATAAATTTTGATCATAACAAACATGTTAAATCATATCATAGAGAAATATAACATGCTATCTTGTTAAACAAGAGGCAAACTTTTATCACGGTGTAAACACATGTGATCACTACAACCAAAACCCAAATTCATTATTTTATATAATTTAATATTCAATAATGTTAATTTCACCATTAAAAAAATATATAAATCTTGAGAAATTTACTATTTAACATAAAATAGGAGAAGAAATGGGTCCCCTGCCTTGATTTAAAAGCTCAAAGTTCTTTGAGAAAGAATGAATGTTTGAAGATCAAGCACCACCAAAGGAAACACTTCCAAGATAAAGGAATAATATTTTGAACCTAACATCACCAATGCACCAAGAAAACAAACTTATATCTTATCCCAAAAGAGAGGATTTCCACAATGATCACTTGGTATAAAGGAAGATCGAATAGAGAAAGAGAAGGGAAGGGTGCCTTGATCAAGATCACTCAACTCTCTATGATCTGAGTTAAAATCTATAAGGAGTCGACCATATGGAACCAAGGGGAGGTATAATCAACACTTACCTAGCAACAATTTCTATCAATAGAGAATAAATGATAGATAATGACCAACCACGCCTTAGATTCACCGAATCATCTAAAAATTGAATGACTTCAAGGATAGAGGCATGTATCAATTTATAGAGGGTAAATATCAAATTAAAAATTCATTTAAGAACATTTATTTAATATAAATGTGCTTCCAATTTGAAATGAATGAGATATATGAAGAACGATGATGATTTTGACCATTTTAAAATAAGCATGAATGCCACCATAGCTTCCACCATAGTTATGGTGTTCTTCAACATACCATCCTGAAATGGATTCTTCAAGGGAATGTTCTCACCCCCAGGACATTTTCCCCTCACCACAACCTCCAAAACTGCCAGATAATCCATTCCCCATCCTCATTTCAAATATGAGATCCCCCAAGGCATTACTCCTAGTATCACACCCTCATTGGGCATTTCCATGTTGGTCATTTTGGACAGGAGGGCACCACAACTAATATGACCACCAAAATGGATAGACAATTCATGTTGTTGGTTGTGGTGCACCAAGAATCCCAAAACCATCCCAAAATGGTTTGTCCATGATGTAACAACCAAAATTTTATCAATAGAATTTCCCTTCTTATAATTATGTTATATGGTATAAAACACATAAATAAAATAGAGAACCCAATAAAAACACTATTCTCATAAGTAAAGAATGAACTAAGTGGTATTTGTAGAAATTAAGGAACCTATACTGATAAAATAGTAACCTGGTTGTTGGAATAGTAATATGACCATTAGGAATAGTAATCTTGCCAATAGAATAGTGATCTCACCTATGAAAGTATAAATAAAATTTAGGAATCTTATAAATGAAAATATGATATAATTATATCCTTGTATAAGTAAATAATTGTTTTAAAAATGATAAATTAAGTGTTGATATGTTTGAAAAATGTAAATATTTATTTAAAATTTTATAATTAACATAATAATTTAAAATGAAATTTATTTTCATGAAATAGATTCATAAATTAATATTATGTTGTGTTATAATTATAAGATAATTTTTGAATAAATGATGATTTTATTTAAAAATCATATTTACCATATTTAGAAAAAAAAATTCATAAAATGGAGTCCATTTTTTAAATCTAAACATTAAAAAATGGTTTGGGATAATTTTTGGTATTTTTCTGAAAAAGTTGAATTTTTGTGAATAGTGAAATACGATAATTTATGGTATTTAACAAATAAATGAATTTTTGAGTCATGAATGAGTCATGAATGATTTAAGTTTTCATTATATCGATCTATCCTTACCTATTTTTTGTATTTATTCCAGGGAATTGACACTATTTATGGTCTTGAGTCAAAATATTAATCAAATGAATAAAATATTCAAAAAACACCCCTCTCCTCCCCTATAAATACCATCCCTTCTCTTCTCACCTCCAAAGGATTGAAGATTGTATAATTTATATTTATTTACCTTCACAATCCCATTTACCACTTCCAGTAGCTTTTGGCCTCAACAAATACCAAACCCAAGTGCCTCAAGGAGGTTCTCAATGAGACAACATTCAAGAGGTAAAACCCTCCATCATTCTCTTTCAATTTCTTTTCTTTTCCTATCCTATCCTCAAATCCCCTATACAAAGAGGTATGATAACTCCATTATAATATATATACTATAATTTTATTTTGTTAATGGAAAATTTATCATAAAATCTCTTCTTTTCTCCTTTTATTCAAAAAATAAAAATATCGTTCGTGATGTGTTGATTCACCACATTTATGGATGATGATTTTTTGTTTTCCATTAATGCCTTCAAGGCTCATCATAAAACCATTATTATGGTTAAATAATATTTTAATATACATATTAAAACTTTTATAATGTATTAGAACTGATATATAAACATGATATTAAATAAAATGATACAAGTTCTTGATGTTCGTAAAAACCACCAAAATGAAATAAAACATTTTCATTAATATTTTATATAATTAATCATCCTTATATCATAAAAAAAATATAATACCATTTAAAATTATTTAATTTAATTAATAACACATAATTTCACTTTTGTATAATTATTCTCATTTTAAAGGAACTTATATAATTATATACAAGTAAACCGACCATGAAACCATGAAAACGAACACTCCTGAGGTGATGAAGTTAAATAATATAACTCATAAAAATGGTTATAAATGAACTTAATAAAATTTTAATAAATAAAATTCATGTATAAAAGGTTCTAGATTAATTAATTAATGAGTTGTATTTGATTATTTAGGGTATTGATCACAAGTGCAGAACACATTCGGACTTAAGGTAAGGGGATTCTCAAACCAAACTCCCTTTGGATTTTCCCTCTTTCACACTATTTTTCAGTATTCATTTTTGTTTAATGTTCCTTAAATATAATTTAATTATTATTAACATTTTTTCAGGTATATACATGTTTCATTCTTGATTTTATGACAAATATAATCATTTTACAAAAGTAATCTTCTTTATGAAACACATCTTGACTCCTCTCGAGATTGTTTCTTCTTCACTTAAGATTGATGATTCTTATTTTTCATTTGGTAACCCCAAATTTTATTCATGAATGTATTATTTATTAAATTATTATGAAAAACATTCCTTTCTATCATTTATTTTATGACTATGATTGTTATAAGTGGTATGCATGGTTATGTAAATGTTATGATGTGACTGGTAGGATCAGAATTATATAACCCTTCAATGCATTAGTTAATGTGATTTATCTTAGGATATAATGTGTGTTATGTGTGAAAATTATGATATCATTGTTCATAATGATGATGTTATGATTATTCACATATGTTACATGTGAACATGATTCCATCTTTGTTCACAATTATATGTGGTATTTGACCACTAAGACATGATGTTTCATTTTTGTGCATTGACACATTCCATGAATATATCCAACATTCTCCTCATAATATTGATAACAATCCCATTGTTATGTTATGATGATTATTATTATTATTTCCACCCATGTTATATTGATTCTTTTCATTATCTATCCTCTTACTTGGATTTTTATTTCACCCCTTTCTTTGATGAATATCCTCAAGTGACTACTTGTAATAAAGATAACTTGACATTTATATGTATAAAAAATATTTTTTTAATTAAATATTTATGTTTTATTATGTAAGATTTATTTATGATCATAATTCTTACAAGATACTAAACCTTTGGAACCTGGTTTTGTTACACTATTATGTTTTTTATCTTTAAAATGATGTAATAGTCATGTATGAAAAAGTAGCATTTGTATAGTTTGTATCAGAGAATATTTTAAGTCTATGTATAGGTAAAACATCCTAGAATAATATCTTTAGATAAGTATAAACATAGTTATCCTATAAGATATGGATTTAGAGTTAATTTTTATAAATAATAAATTATTTATTCATAACTCATTGAATTATGTTTTGTTCAAACCTTTTATATTTTAGAAAATAGAGGGAACCAGGAGAAACTAGGACAAAAACTCATGTGAGGTTCAATGAAAAGATTTCCTAAATGACATCCCCAATTCCATGGGAGTTGAAGTTCAAAATTTCAAGGAAATGTTTACCCAGTAGTATTAGGATATGAATAATAACTTGAACTAGTTGTAACATCTTCCTTCACCTAAGAAGGAGTAGCTATCCATTGAGTCAGTTATGCGGAAATGATCACAACCTTCAGTGGATCTTCTGATACACTCATCGTGAAAAAATGGGTTACCTATTTGAAGATAATATTTTTTGTGCTTCATTGTTATGAGAAGGATAAGGTGACTCTATCTCTCTATTGTTTAGATGGAGAATCCAATAAATGGTTGTAATTGATAAATAACACCATGAAAAATGATGAAATAGAAGAGATGGAGTGGGAATACTTTAAGAAAATATTTATTAACAATTATTTCCCTCAAAATATTCATACAATGATGGAGAGATAATTCATAGAGCTGAAGAAAAAGGAAGGTGAATCTATCATGGATTTAGAATAAAAAATCACAAGCCTTGAAAAATATGCCTCAGGTTTTGTTATAAAAAATGATATCAAAATAGATTGATTCTTTAGTAGTTTAAAACCACACCATCAGAATGCTTAAGCTATTTTAGAATTTGGGAGTTATGAATAATTTGTATGATGTGCTCTCAAAGTGTATATGGAGTTCTGAGAATTGTGCCATGGTTATGAAAATAAGAAGTGAATAATGGATTTTCAAACTAGTTGGTCAAATGAAAAAGGAGGAAAGAGGACCCAACCACCCACGTGTCAAAATGTGGGAAGAAACATCATGGTAATTGACTCAAAGGGATGGGTAAATGTTTCATGTGTAGGAGAGAAGGCCACCAAGATCATGAATGTTAAATAGAAATGAAGAATCCAAATAACATGATGGATGAAAGGAGGGAACCTCCTAATGCACCACCTATGGTTCAATTATTAAACTATAGGGAGAAAGGGTACTATGAAAGCCAGTGCACTAAACCTAAAGTCCTTGAGGTTAATCAGGGTCAACATCCACTGAATCCAAAGGAGAAAAGGAAATCTTATTCCATCACTTCTATTGAAGTGGAGTAATAAAATGAACTCGTACAAGGTGCACTTACTATTCACTCAAAAATGGAAAAAGTACTATTTGATTCTTGTTCTATGCAATCCTTTATTTGCTACAAGTTTTCTATAACTATTGAATCAAATCCCCAATACATTGAAGTGGATATATCTATAAAAACACTTAGCAGTGTGATCATTTCAACCCAAGTGTTGGACTCTTCTTCTATTGGCGTATGTGGGAAGATCCATCAAGTGAATCTCGTAATACATACCTTGGTGGAATTATATGATACACTAGTCATGGGTTGACTTTATTTATATATAGTACACATTAATTTCTAGGAAAAGGAAATATATTTTCATATTACGAGCTATCACATGCTCCTATACAAATACAAGGTAGATCATGAATCTCCATTGGAAAATCCCTCAATGGTGTGGGTATTGATGCCTTGTGAAGAAGCATACCTCACTCAAATGGATGAGTCGAAGGAATGTATAAAACTAGAAGAAAATACCATTGTGAGGGAATACAATGATTTATTTCTCAATGATCTACCTAGAATTCCCCCAGATCATGAGGTGGAGTTATCAATAAAACTTATACTTGAATCCACTCTTATCTCAAAATTACCCTACAGGATGACCCTAATCAAATTGAAGGAGTTAGAGAAGTAGATATAAGGGAATTTGGAAAAAAAGGTTCATACACCCTAATGCAACACCTTGAGGTGCACCAGTGATCTTTTTAATGAAGAATGATGGATCAATTCAGTTGTTTATCGATTACCGAGAGATCAATAAGATCACTATAAAGAACAAGTATCCTCTTTCAAAGATTGATGATTGGTTCGATCAACTATGAGGATATCAATACTTCTCAAATGTGGATCTTCATTTATAATATCATCATCTAAAGGTGAATAATTAATATATTTAGAAGACTAATTTATGTACAAGGTATAGGCACTATAATTTCATAATGTTTCCCTTAGGACTATATAATGGTGTTCCATCTTCATGGATTTTATAAATAGAGTCTTTAGAGACTACCTCAAATAAATTTGGTATTTTTTATCAAAAATATTATCATTTAATCCCAGATAATGGAGGAACAGGAAGAGAATATAAGGATTGTGTTGGAAACATTAAGGAATGGGAAATGTTATGCCAAGTTTTGAAAGTGAGACTTTTGGATACAGAAAGTCACATTCTTGGGGTACGTGATCATATGTTAGGTAATTTCTATAGACCCTTAAAAAACAAAGGTAATTGAGGAATGGACCATACCTACTAGTTTCATAGAAATCCTTAGTTTCATGGATTAGAAAGGTACTACTGACAATTTGTGAGGAATTTATCATGTTTTTCTAACTTTCTAACTAAGTTAACATAGAAAGGTGTAAAGTATGTATGGATAGAATAATGTCAGGAAAACTTTAAGGATATCAAGAAGATACTAATCACTACACTTATACTCACACTACCAATAACTAGATAAGGTTTTCTGATATACAGTGATGCGTCAAATAAAGGCTTGGGTTGTGTACTCATGAAAAATGATAAATTGATAGCCTATGCCTCATGGTAGTTGATGATCCATGAGCAGAACTACCTAAAGTATGATATGGAGATAGAAGTTGTGATTTTTTCTTTGAAAATATGGAGACACTACCTTTGTGGTGAGAATTTTGACATATATACTGATCACAATAGTCTAAATTATATTTTCAAATTGAAGGAACTCAACATGAATCAAAGAATATGGTTAGATATAATCAAGGACTATAATTTCTCTATTCACTATCATCCTCGGAAGGAAAACAAAGTTTCTTATACTCTTAGTATAAAATAACATGCTACTCTATTCACAATGTGGATTGAGAAAGACCCTATCTTCATGGAAATGCAAAGGCTGGATTTGGAAATCAAAATAGCAAGGAATATATCATACCTTTCCCAAATTATTTAAAAAACATCTATAAAATTAGAGGTCAAGTACGCACAAAGGGATGATTTGGAGTTATAAAAGAAGGTGAAAGCGGTAAAGGAAGAGAAGCTACGTGAGTTCTACATCGATGATGATGGTGTGATTTTGTTTGGAACTAGTCTTTATGCACCTTCATCACCTATGATAAAAAAGGGGATATTGGATAATGTACATAACTCATCTTTCTCCATCCATCCTATAAGTACCAAGATGTACCATGATATTCAAGAGAAATTCTGTTGGGACAACATGAAGAAGGAGATTGAATATTATATATCAAGTTTCTTGGTATGTCAACAAGTTAAAGAAGATTGACAGAAGTCAAAAGGGATGATGAAACCATTTCCTATACCCATGTGGAAATGGGAGATTTTCACTATGTACATTGTCACTATTCTCCCAAAGAAATCATAAGAAAACAATGTGATATGGGTTGTGGTGGATTGACTCACCAAGATTATCCACTTTATCACTATTCAGGAATATCTCTCACTTAAACAATTTTCCAAGATATATGTGAAGTTATGAAGCTACATGGGGTTACACTTTCAATCTTCTCTGATCACGATCCAAGGTTTACATATAAATTCTAGAGAATTATTCAACATTATTTGAGTACTGAATTGAATTTCAGCACAGCCTATCACCCCCAAATAGATAGCCAATTTGAAAGGACTATTCAGAATCTCGACAACATGCTGAGAGCCTACTAAATGAAATAAAAAAGAGGATGGGATCATCATCTACCGTTGGTTGAATTCTCATACAACAACAACTTCCGATCAATTATTCCTATGGCTCCATATGAAGCTCTGTATGGGAAGCGATGTAGAACTCCAACTTATTGGGATGAAGTTAGTGAGTGAAAGCTACTTGGGCCTAATCTTGTGCAAGATATGGAATATAAGGTTCAATACATCAAACAACATTTCAATGTTTCTTAGATTCAAAAAAATAATTATGATGAAAAACATCGAAGGGATTTGGAGTTTGAAGTTGGAGACAAATTCTTCCTTCGAATATCACCAAGGAAGAGATATATGAGGTTTGGAAACAAAGGGAAGCTCAAGATAAGATACATTGGACCCTTTAACATCTTTGATATCATAGGAGCAGTGGAATATCAACTTTAACTTCTTCCAAATATGGATCAATTTCATGATGTGTTCCATGTATCTCTCCTAAGGAAGTACATTCCCGACCCCTCACATGTACTGAATCTAGAGGTATTACAACTAGAGAATCACCTCTAGTATAAAGAGCTTCAAGTGAAGATCTTAGACCCTAGATACAAAGTCATATGAAAAAGATATCTCACCTTGTAAAAGTGTTGTGGATGAACCATATGTATGAAGAGGAAACATGGGAACTAGATGAAGCAATGAAGGAAGAACACCCTCACCTGTTTTCACCCTAGTATGTAAAACAAAATTTCAAGGGTAAAATTTCAAAATGGGGGAAAGAATGTAATGACCCAAAATTTTATCAATGGAATTTACATTCTTATAATTATGTTATATGATATAAAACAAATACATAACATATAGAAACCATTAAATATAGTATTCTCATAATTGAAAAATGAACTAAGTGGTATTTATAGAAATTAAGGAACCTATACTGATGGAATATTAACCTAACCATTGGAATAGTAATATGACCATTAGGAATAGTAATCTAGCCAATAGAATACTGACCTCACCAATGAAAGTATAAATAAAATTTAGGAATCTTATAAATTAAAATATGATATAATTATATCATTTTATAAGTAAATAAACAATTTAAAAATGATAAATTTAGTGTTGATATGTCTAAAAAATGTAAATATTTATTTACAATTTTATAATTAATATAACGATTTAAAATAATTTTTTTAAAATAGATTAATAAATTAATATTATTTTTGTTATAATTATAAGATAATTTTATGAGACCTTGATTAATTTTTGAAATAGTCACAAAATTGATTATAATATTAAAATTGGTATTTAGCGAATAAATGATGATTTTATTTAAAATTTATATTTATCATATTTATAAAATTATTTCCATAAAATGGATTCCACTTTTTAAATATACACATTTAAAAATGATTAGGGTTAATTTTTGGTATTTTTCTAAAAAAGTTGAATTCTTGGTGAATAGTGAAATACAATAATTTATGGTATTGAAAAAATAAATAAATTTTTGAGTCATGGATGAGTCATGGATGATGTAAGTGAAAATTATCTTGAAATATAATTCCCTATTTACTATATTTAGTGATTTTAATCCATGGTATTTATATTCTTGATCTAAAATAATAATAAAACAGATAACACATTCCAAAAACACCCATCTCATCCCCTATAAATACCACCCCTCACCACCCCTTTTTATCATACCTAAAAAGCATTTAATATGGGATAATATCTACCCAATTAACTTACCAATCCCCTTCCCCATGTCCAAGAGCTTCTGGTCTCAAAAAAATACCAAACCCAAGTGCCTTAAGGAGGCTCTCAAGGAGACAACATCAAGAGGTAAAACCCTTAATCCTTCTCTTTCAATTTATATTCTTTTTTAATCCTATTCTAAACCACCCTATAAAAAGAGTAATGATATCTACAGTATCATATATATACCATAATATTATTTTTAGTGGAATATTCTTAATAAAATCTCTTCTCTTCTCCTTTTATTATAAAAATGAAAACATCATCTATGATCTGTCGATTCATCGCCTTCGTGGATAATGATTTTTCATTTTCCATTACCACATTCAGGGATGGTGATAAAACCATTATTATGGTTAAATAATATTTTAATATACATATTAAAACGTTTATCATGTACTAGAACCAATATATAAACATGATATTAAATAAAATGATAATAATTGATGATCGTAAAAACCGCCAAAATAAATTAAAACATTCTCATTAACATTTTATCTAATAAATCATACTCATATAAAAAATGATATATAAGAAAATTTAAAATTATATAAGTTAATTAATAACAAATAGTTTAAATTCTATATAATTATTCTAAATTTAAAAAAATCCATAATTATATATAAGTAAACTGACCATGAAACCATGAAAACAAATACTCCTAAATTGATGAAATTGAACACTATAACTCATCAAAATGGCTATAAAGGAACTTAATAAAATTATAATATATAAAATACATGTATAATAGGTTCTTTATAAAGGAATTAATGAATATAATTTGATTATATACGGTGTTAAGTTCAAGTGCAGAACACATTCAGACTTAAGGTCAGGGGATTCTGGAACCAAGCTCTCTTTCCTTGGGTTTTCCCTATTTCACGCAATTTTTTTGTATATAAGTTTTTTAATGTTCCCTAAATATCATTTAGTTGTTCTTAAATTTTATTTTTTGGGATATAAATTTTTCCTTCTTGATTTTATGAAAATATAATGATTTTCCAAAATAACTCTTCTTTCCAAAACACATCTTGACTCCTCTTGAGATTGTTTTTTCTTCACTCAAGATTGATGATTCTTATACTAAATATGTTTTCCCTTTTCCATTTTGGAACCCCAAATTTTATTCATGAATTTTTTTTTTATGAAATTCTTATAAAATCCATTTTTTTCTATTGTCTATTTTATGACTATGATTATTATATGTGGCATGCATCATTATGTAAATGTTATGATGTGATAGGTGGGTCTATAATTATATATCCCTCCAATGCATTGGGTAATGTGATGTATCTCATGATATAATGTGTATAATGTGTGAACATGGTTCTAGATTTGTTCACAATGATTATATTATGATTACACAAATATGTTATGCATGAACTTGATGCTAACTTTTTTCAAAACTATGCGTGGTATTTGACCACTAAGACATGATGTTTCATTTTTACACATTGCCACATTCTATTCCTTTATATAATGTTTCCTTCATGATGTTGATAATGATACCATATTTATATTATGATTATTATGATTATGATCACCCATGTTATATTGATTCATGTCCTTATATTTCCTCTTATTTGTCTTTTTAGCTCACCTATTTCATTGATGTATATCCTTAGGTGACTACTTGTACTAAAGAAAACATGAGATTTAGAAGGATAAAGAAGATGTTTTTAAATAAATTGTTATGTCTTATTACGTACAAGTTGTGTATGGTCCTAATTCTCCCAAGACACAGAACCTCTAGATCCTGGTTTTGTAATGCTATTATGCTGTGTATATTTAAAATAATGTGATAGTCTTGTAAGAAAAAAGTAGGTTTGTTATACACACAGTCTTCCTATAACAAAGTCTTCACTACACCCACCAACAGGGCATGTTGGCCCCCTAAAATTTCAAATACCACTCCCCTAGCCTTTGTAAAACCTACAAACTCTCTATTGTAACCACCAAGCCTTATAAAAACACAAAAGAAAAGTAGAGAAGGTCCTTACCATTACACAACCAAAATAAACAAGGTTGTTCATGTAAAAAATGTTGGGTAACTATAGAGACATATGGAACAACCTGATAGGCCTTGAAGGCAAGGCATAGAACACCTCAACCTGAGAGAGATGATAAGCATACCAAAAAGACATAAGGATGAACACAATGGGATTTTGGATCAAAATGATCAACAGTCTTGATCAACCCACTATAATAAGGAATAATAAAATTTAGGGATCCAAAATAAAATTGGAAAGAAATTAAACCACATATAAAGGTAAAATAGGTGAATGTATAGGTAAGTAGGAATTCCACGTGTGAGGGTAAATATATCCATGCATAAAGGTAAATTCCAAGTATAAAATAGTAAATTCAAAATCATGCATGCAACATATACAAAGAACAACAACCATGTATAATGATTGAACTAATCAATTTAAATTAAACACTTAACATATACGACACTAAATACAATAAATCCACACCTTGAAAATAAAATGATAATATTACTGATGATTTTCTCGTGACCTATAATATTGAGTTGTGAATAGTTTCATTATGCTGAAACAATGATTAAATTTAGATAGGGGTGTGTCTTTAGTCAAACCATCAGCCATGTTCTCCCCAGTAAGTAGCTTTATGACACACATTATCCTAGATTCAATAAATTCCCTAAAAAAGTGAATCCAAATGTATATATGATTTAATATACCCTGGAAAACATAGTTTTTAGATAAATACAGGGCATAATGACTATCAAAGTGTGAAACTACATTAGCAGTAGATACAAACAATTCATTAATCATATCTTTTAACCAAATATATTCTTTAATGGATTCAGTTAAAGTAATGTATTCAACCTGAGTGGTGGATAATAAAAAATAATGAATACATATTACATTTCTAAGAAATAGGGGCACTACAAGGAAGAAAGAAAGCTAGTAGTAGATTTAATAGTGTCTATATCATTAGTGTAATCAGTATAAAAAAATACAATAATGTTATCCCTATAACTATTATTTATGTTATATTAAATGCATAAATTAGAAGACATTGAAACATACCTGAAAAGGAAATTTTAGAGAATTCCATTTTTCACATCCATGATTTTATTCTGAGGTATTACATGGTTTATTTTTGATCTGGTATTTATCCCTTGTGTTCCCAGTAAGTTTTGGAAGAAAAAATAGAGTTATTGGGCTTGACAGGAAGTGGTGCATGGTTGGGGGAAACCATGATCCTACCCAGAGAAAACTTTGTGCTTGGGATAGTGGCATTGTCCAGGATGCACAGGTGTGCAACCTCCCTTAGGAAACCATTCGGCCTCATTCCTCTTGGATAGAGAGTGACACACAGTTGTTGAATAGTTTTTAAAACCATGTGGGCTAACCATGAAACCTATCTAGGTCATAAAAAGTTGTAATTTCTATTCTAACCTCCCCTAATTTTAACCCTAAATCACCCCTATTAGAACCATGTAGGATTTAAATACATGGGAGTTTTTTCCACTCCTTCTTGGATCCCTTTAACTCCAATCATTGGGTGGTTTTGGCCTTGGTTATTCAAGAAATCATTAAGTATCTTTTCTCTTTATTTCTTCCTTTCTTAGGGTTTCTCTCTCTCCCTCCTTGGGTTCTTCTTTTACAATGGGTTTTTTGACCTACTAATAGTTCAATCTTGAGTTTTTTTGGTAAAATATTGATGTTGGTGGTTTGATCTTGCCTTTATATGGTTTAATTGTGGTTTAGTTGTTGTTTTCCACTGGTTTCCATAAGTTTCTAAGCTTGAGGTAGGTGGTTCCATGCTTTTACATTATTATATAATTTTGGTATGCTTTCTTGGTTTCTTAAATGTGTTCTATGGAATATTTTTTTGGTGAAAATTATGTTTTAAAAATGTTTTGAGGTTTATATATGATGAATTTTTGTTTTGAAAATAAATTAGTTATATTTCTTGTGTTCTTCATTGTGGTCCTTCTTGAATGTGTTTATGCCTTATGTGAAAGGTGTGAAATGTGTTTTTAAAGAAATTTGAGGTGTGAATGTGTAAAAAATTGGTTTTCCAAAGAAAATGTACTTTTTTCAAGTGGTATTATTTGTTTTGAACCCTGAACAGGGTTTTTGAATTGTTCAAGTGATGTGAACTGTGTTTTAAAAATGTATTTGGTTGGTGTATGAATTTAAAAGGGGGTTTCCCATGTAAATGGTTGGATTTCTTGTGTATTCTTATTTTTGGGTTTCCAAATGGGTTTTATGAGTTATGTAAGTGGTTAGAAATTTATTTTTAAATGGTTTTATTATGTGTGTGAATTTGAAAGTGATTTTTTTTATGGAAAATTGTGGTTTCCATGTGATCTTTGATCATTCGATCAATGTGGATTGTGAAAATGGTTATTTCCTTGTGTTTTCATGATGCTTGTCATGTGTGTGTAAAAGTGATGGTTTATGTGACATGTGAAATGGGATTTGAGAATAGATGGAATCCTGGGTATTATGTTGGGTGAACTAGAACTAGTACACTGGTTGATTCGGAGGGACCGAGGCCTAATTTCTTCTATCATGATTGACACTACAACACTAACAAAACATGTGATATGATTAGATAAAACTAGAACTTAGTATGGGATCCCCTATAGTGGATTTTTCATAGGAATTATATTGGTTTTGTCTTATTATATGAAGATCACTAGACCTTGGGATGTGTTACCCTCTAGTGGATCATGCACATGGACACTATGGGTTTTGGTTGGAGGAGCTTATGATTGAGGTAAGAGGTTTATAGGGTCCCACTAGTCCTAGTTACCTATAAGGATTACTCGTGGTGGTATCTTGTGTTGTGATAATTTTTGATATGGTTCTAACCATTTTATGTGGTGGACCTTGTGTACATTTTAATTTCAAAGAAATCTTCTTTTGAGAAAGTATTTCCTATAAATGTTTCCCTTAAATGTTTTTTCAGACATGTTTTCCTTGAATTGTTTCCTTAAAAATAATTATAATGTTCTTATAAAAATATGAATGTTGATTTATCTTCTAATGTTATATCATGGAATCGTTATTTTGGTGGAATTATACTAGGATTTGGATCACACCCTACATAATCCCTTAGGTGTATGTATACTTTGTTATGCATGATCCAGGTAAAGGAAAAATTTTCTGTGGCGGTGTTGGTGGATCTGGTTTCTAGCATTCCAATTCTTGAAGGTGTTATTGTTGGTGGATTGAGGGTGATTGCACTCTCATTGCATGGAGGTTTTTGACATATATTTTAGTCATTCCCCTTTCCGTTATGGTATTTTAGTTTTGGTTAAAGTTGTAAAACATTGAATCTAAAAATAGTTGTGTCTCTTTTTTTATGGTTATCAGTTATGTGATGATGTATTATTCTTGTTGGTTGTTTATTATTAAATACATATGTGAAATCATTTCTATGAGTTTATTTTTGAAACATAGGAACTATTTTTCAACCCATGGAGATTGAGAACGCCCTTTGGGACATGTCTTGGGCCAGGTTAGGTGTCAGGTTGGATGGAACCCCGACTTGGTTAGTGAAAAAAAGGTATTAAAGGAAGTTTCTCCCTTTTTGGTCAAATTATTTGGGAAGATTCTGGATAGAATGGAGAAAGGATTTTTGGGGATTGAGGTTTTGGTTGTGAGTGGGGTGTCTAGACAACACACCTTGTGATAGATCTTGAATCACCATGGGTTTTTGGGAAATGTATTTGACTTCTCCTTTAGTTGAGACGTACATGCTGAAGACTGTACATGGACACTGGATGTGGTTGAAGTGGTTTTTTTGGCTTGTTATTGTGTTGGATATGTATTTTTATTTATGGAGGTATTTTATAATTTTTATTATTGCTAAAAATTTTCATAATGTAGTGTTAATGTTTTTATTGATGGTTTTTCTTTGTGGCTATTGATTAATGTAGCAAGATGCCACCTCAGAGACTTCCTGTTATACCGTGGGAAGATTTCAGAAGGAGTTATCCCTCTAAAATTGATTGGAGGATAGTAGAATAAGTGTTTGGGGATATCCAAGAATTGGGATTGGGAGCGGGCTATTGTCGTTCTTAGGTTAGAGAATCCAAATCAGGTCCTAGAAAGGAAAAATCTCTAGAGTTACTCAAGAACAATACTCCCTCCTTTCGAGGTAGCACAGATCCCCAGGGTGATGAGGATTGGATTGAGAAAATCGAGGAGATTTTTTGGTTTCTTGATACTTCTAAGGAGGTCAGGGTGAATTTTTCTTCATTCATGTACGAAGGTCTCAGTCATAAGTGATGAGAGTTAGTGGTGTAAGTTGGGAAGCACGAGAAGATTGGTTGGAAATATTTTAGGGTTATCTTCAATGAGTAGTATTTCCCAAAGAACTTTTCCTTCACCAAGTCCTATGATTTTTGAGATCTTCATTAGTGAGATCGGACCATGATGGAGTATTTTAACCACTATACTAAGTTGGTTCGTTTCATACCCGAGTTGGTTTCCAATGAGCAGTTTAAGGCTCAAAATTTCAATATGTGGCTACAACCAAACTTCTAATACCAATTCTTCTTGTTCAAGTAGAAGACTTATACCGATGTGGTTGATTGTGCTTTGATGGTAGAAATTGATCATAGAGGCAAGTTTGGTTTCGTTTGATCAATGTCAACAATGATCCAGGGAAGTGGCAGATTATCTAAAAAGAATAGGAAGTGAGATGAGAAAGAGAAGAGGGGAGGTGGTAGTTCTAACCATCCTTCACAACTTTATTCATCTTCAACTTACAATGCTAGGTCGGTTATGTTCCATTAGTGTGGGAAAGCAGGGCACATGCGATCAATGTGTTCAAATCCACCCAGGCCTTTCCATTAGTGTGAAACTATGGGGAGATTACAAAAAAAATTCAACATGGAACACACATATAAGAGTAGTGTAGGATCTATAGCTTTCAAAGGGATGTCAACCTGGTCAAAACCTTCTAAGACATCGGGTTCTCAGTTCAGAGGTCATGGCAATATGGCTGGATCTTCTTCTAAGTAGAGTCAGTTCAGGGCAGAGCCACAGGTCAGTGTTCATCCTTAGCCTCAGGTGGGAATGAGTAATCTTCATGCTATGGATCGAGTTCCAATGGAATTAGATATAGTTCATATGGTAGTTCGAGGTATGGTTCTTATTGCATCATCGTTAGTTTTTGTTAGGTTTGATACTGGTGCATTTGTTACTTTTATTTATTCCTATCACATGGATGTATTAAAGTTTTCAACCGCTATTATACCATACATGATGGATTTAGTAACACTACTTGGTAAGAAGTGAGAACAGTTTTTTAGGTGTCTATCATGTACACTTATCATTTTAGGGGTCGAGTTGGAGTGGGATTTCTAGGTTTTGGGGATTGATCTCTTTGACACGATTCTCGGTATGGATTAGATGGTGTTTTTTCAAGCACACATTGAATTCTATCAGTGACAAGTAAGTTTTGTGTAACCTTATAGGAGTACCCAAGTTTTTCAAGGTGAATAGGATCCTCAGTCAGGACGTATTGGACCTCCACTTCTTGAATTGGGAAATCTCACATGTCAGATATCAACTCTCATGTTGGAGAATGGTGATACCTATCTAGAAGCTGGATTGCCCCCTATGGTGGATTATTTCCCAAAGGTATTTCTAGAGGATTTCTTAGGTTTGACTTGCAAGAGGGATGTGGAGTTCACTATTGACTTGGAATTAGGAACACAGCCTATATATCTTCCCTCATACCATACAAACCCCACCAAGTTTAGGGAATTAAAGGTACAACTAGATGATTTGGTATCCAAGGGATTCATTCTCCTAAGCATCTCACCTTGGGCCACCCCAGTTCTATTTTTTAAAAATTTTGAAGCATATATCTAATAGTGTATCGATTACCTGAAGTTAAATAAGTTGATTATCAAGAACAAGTACCACTTTCTCTACACTAATGATTTTTTTGATCATGTTAAAGGGGAAAGTTGGTTCTATAAGACAAATTTTTGTTCTGGGTATAACCAAGTCAGATTTAGAGGGGATAATGTTTTGACAATAGCCTTATGAAGCAAGTAAAACCATTTTTAGTATTTTTCATGCCTTTAAGTTTGAAAAAATGATCCAGAAATCTTTATGGCACTTATGAATAGGGTGATCCATTAGTATCTCTGCTTGTTTGTTGTGGTCTTTTTGGATGACATCTTGGTCTATTCCAGGATTGAGGAGGATCATGATAGGAATTTTAGGATTATTCTAGTCACCCTTCAGGATCATTATCTCTATGAAAATATTTCTAAGTGAACCTTCTAGATCAGGGGGTGAAGTATCTGGATCATGTGATCTTAGAACGAGGGGTTTCAGTGGACTCTAAGAAGATCAGTGCAGTGATGTCATGAGAACATGTGAAGATTTTTTTAAAACCATAATATTTTATGGCCTGTAAGGGTATTATAGGAGGTTTTTCTAGTATTTTTCTTGGATTTATTTTTCTAGAAAACACTTACCTGAAAGGGGGTAATGTTTGAATGGAGCCCAGAATGTCAAGCACCATTTTAGGTGCTTAAGTGGTGGTTGACTACAACCACTTTTTTTGATATTTCTATAATCTAGAAAGGTATATGTGGTCTATTGTGACACTTTTGGTATGGGTATTTGTTGTGTGTTGATGTAGGATGACCTTGTGGTGGTGTATAGTTCATGCCAACTCTGACCACATGAAAAAAATTACTCAACCCATGACTAGGATTTAGTGGTGGTGATGCATGCCTTAAGAACATGGCATCATTATCTTTTCAAAGTGAAGTTTTTGGTTTATTCTGACCATAATATCTTGGCCTAAATTATCTCCCAAAATGAATTGAATTTAAGGTAGTATCGATAGTTTGAGTACCTTAAGGGGTTAAATTTCGATATCATTTATACCCCAGGAAAAGGAAATGTGGTTGTAGATGCCTTGAGCAGGAAAGCTCCAGTGATAGCCCTGAAAGAGTTCAGTGATGAGTGGACATTGATGGGTATAATTTCCCAATTTCATATCGATACCAAGGAGCATAGTGGAGGTATATTCTGGGTTAGTGTCTAGATGAAACCTTCCCTTATGGAGTTGATTTGGTATGATAAATTTAGTGATGATTTGTTTCTATCATTCTATGTAGTTTACAAATAGTAAGGAGGTGAATTGTGAATGGTAGTTGTATTTTGAAGGATATTTGTTCTTTAGAGTTCTCTCTGTGGTGTCATTTGCATTACATAAGGTGGTGATTTAGGATAACCACCATCTCGATGGGTTGTTTATGCTGGTTCCACCAAGATGTTTTACGATTTGTGTCAAAAGTCATGGTGGCCAAGTGTGAGGTGGTATGTAGCTACCATTGTATCATGGTGTTATACATTTTGGTAGGTAAAATCAGAGAACCAAAGGCCCTCTGGGACCAATACTTGTGTAAGAAACTTCAGATAAAGTTAATTTGATTATGAAACATTTGTTTACTTCATAGAGTCATCACAAGTATTTTGTTGATTAGAGGTGCCGAGATTCAGAGTTTTCTATGGGTGATCGGGTGTTCCTGAAAGTGGCACCTCTCTTATGTTATCATCATTTGGGTAAATAAGGGAAGCTAACACTGAGGTTTGTCAGACCTTTTGATATCATCGATTGGTTTGGTGAGGTGTCATAAAGGTTATATTTTCCCACCCAATTGATGTAAATTCACGATGTGTTCCATGTATCTTAGATGAAAAAGTACAATATGGATTTGTACCATGTCTTGAATTGGGGGGGGGGGTGGAGTTAGAGCCTAATTTGTCTATTTTTGAGAGAAAATTATGGATTTTGGATTCCCAAGATAAATTTCTTTAGGGAAATTCCATATCATTAGTCTAGTTCCTTTGGTATCATGGTTGGGATGTGCATGAGACATGGGAGAAGAAGTCTTAAGTTGAAGAGGAGTATCCATTTTTGTTCTCTAATTTGACACTGGAGTGACTTTCTAGGGAAGGAATGTTTTCATGGTGTGGGAAATTTTCACATATGTGATTTTATTATGAGTTATTCCTTGGTTTTTATTTGTTTTGTTTTTTATCCATTGGGTTCCCCATGAGTTTTTGGACTCAGCAGCATGTGGTGCATAGTTGGTGCATGGTTGGGGGAAACCATGCATCAGCCTAGAGAAAATCACGCACCTTAAATAGTGGAATTTTCCAAGACACACAGATAGTCACAAGGGCATGTAACCTCCCCCAAGAAACTATGTGTACTTATTCCTCTTGGAAATAGATGGATGCATGGTTTCCTCATGTTTTTCAAATTTGTGCGAGCTAACCATGCGACCTGTCCAGGTCATAAAAAGTGGGAATTTTATATTCCACCCTCCCTAAATTTTAACCCTAAATCACCCTTAATATTAATTTTTTGAGGTTTTTAGCCATGGTATATTCGTAAAATCCTTCTTTTACCCCTTGAACTCCAATCTTTTGGTGGTTTTGGACTTGGTTCTTCAACAAATCATCATGTAAGTCTCTTTTCTCTCAATTTCATCCTTTTTTTAGGGTTTCTCTCCCTCCATTTTTGGGTTCTTATTTTCTAATGGGTTGTTTTAACTAATAAGGGGTAGATCAAAAGTTTTTGGGTAAAATATTGATGTTTTTTTATCTTTCCTTTATATAGTTCACTTGTGGTGTTTTTGTGGTTTTCCACCATTTTCTAGAAGTTTATAGGATTGAGGTAGGTGGTTACATGCTTTTACATTATTAGATGAATTTGTTATGATTTCTTGGTTACTTAAATGTGTTTTATGGATTATTTTTGTGGTGAAAAATATTTTTTAAAAAGGTTTTGACGTGCATATGTTATAGAAGTCAGTTTTTTAAAAGAAATTGGTTATGTTTCTTGTGTGGTTCATTGTGGTGCATCTTGAATTTGTTTATTCCTTGTGTAAAATGTGTTTTCAAAGTAATTTGAGGTGAGAATGTGTTGAAAGTTGGTTTTACAAAGTAAATAGACTTTTTTTCGTGTGGTATTATTTTTTTTCACATTAAATAGGGGTTCTGAACTCTGAAAGTGATGTGAAATGTGTTTTAAAAATTGATTTAGTGTGTGTATGGATTTGAAAGGTTCTTTTCCCATGGAAATGGTTGGATTTCATGTCTAATATTCTTTTTGGGTTTCTAAATGGGTTTCATGAGTTATTAAAGTGGTTCAAAATGTATTTCCAAATGTTTTTTTTTTGTGCGTGTGAATTTGAAAGTGTTTTTGTTTATGGAAAATGTTGGTTTCCAAGTGATATTTGATCAATGGATCAATGTGGATTGTGAAAATGGTGATTTCATTGTGTGTTCATGATTCTTGGAATGTATGTTTTAAAGTGATGGTTTATGCGACATGTGAAATGGAATTTTAGAACAAAGGGAATCATGGGTATCGAGGTGGGAGAACTAGAACCACTATGCTAGTTGATTTGGTGTGGATGAGGCTCGATTTCTTCTAGCAGGAAAGACGCAACAACACTAAATAAACATGTGATATGATCAGATACCACTCGACCATAGGATGGGATCCCATCTAGTGAACCATGCATGGGAACATTTTTTTTGTATTATTATATGGAGACCACTAGTCCTTGGAATGTGTTCCCCTCTAGTGGATCATGCATGAGGACACTTTGGTTTTTGGTTGGAGGAGCTTATCATCGAGGTACGATTTTCATAAGTTATAAATAGTTCTAGTTACATGAAGGTATTTCCTATTTTTATCTCTTGTGTTGTGATACTTTTGTGATGTGGTGCTAATTGTTGGTATATGGTGTACCTTGTGTACATTTTAATTTCAAAAAAAGTTTCTTTTGAGAAAGTATTTTCTAGAAATGTTTCCCTTAAATGATTTATCATTAATGTTTTCCTTAAAGTGTTTCCTTAAAAATGATTCCAATGTTCTTAGTAAAATATTCATATTGAGTTATCTTCTAATGTTATAGCATGGAATATTTCTTTGGGTGGAATCCTACTGGGTTTTGGATCACACCCTACATACACCCTTGGGTGTATGTAGACTTTGTTATGCATGATCCAGGTAAAGGCGAGATGTTTTGTGGTGGTGTTGGAGGATTCAGTTTCTAGGGTTCCACTTCTTGTTAGTGTCTGTGGTGGTGGATTGAGGGTGATGTACCTATATTTGCATGGAGATTTTTGATCTATGGTTTAGTTTTTACCTTTCCATTGTAGTATTTTGGTTTTGGTTAAATTTGTAAAACGTTGAATCTAAAAAATTTTGTTCCCTTTTTGGTTATGGTTATCAGTTATGTGATGATTTCTTATTATTGTTGGTTGTTTATTGTTAAATACATGGTTAAAATCATTACCAATAGTGTATTATTGATACCCAGACACTTGTTTCCAACCCGTGGGGATCGGAAATTCCCGTTGGGCCATGTCTTGGGTCGGGTCGGGTTTCGGGCTGGAAGGAACCCCGGTTGGGTTTGTGACACCATTGTTTTCCCACAAACCTGCTCAAATTAAACATGGAAAAAAGAAATTTCTAGTCTTCAACAAACCATTAAATGCATAATTCTTCCTATCATACTATCATAAGGAATATTAATCAAAAAATCTACCTTGGAATCACCAACAATATACTAAATCAAGGATATCTTAAATTTTTAGACCAGTGGTCTGCTAACAGGTTTAATGTGCTCAACTATATATTTTTTTAAAACTTTATTAATTTAAGCATGTTGTGAGAGATTTAAGGTATTAACCTCTCTTTTCCCAATGATTTCCATTCCTATTTTTTTCATTTCCTAAATTTTTCATTTCAAAGACAGAATTGATTTAAATTATATGATTAATCAACACCGTATTTTTATAAATAACAATCATGATGTCAAAATATAAAAGAAATTAAATCTTATCATGCTTAACATGATTTAAATAAACACATGCATCAAATTTAATTTTGTTAAAATGATTTTAAATCATAAAAGAATCAAAACATTTATACCATTATCATGATGATTTTTTAAGACCATATAAAGACTTCTATAAAAGATAAACTTGATTCATTTGGAGATCTTTTAAAAATACTTTAGAAGGCTTCATATAAATTATTTCATCTAATTTTCAATGATATAAGGTAGTTTTAACATCTAAATATTCAGTATGGAAACCATTTTTGGCATAAAAATCATGAAAAATCTAAATAGATGAATGTTTAACAATAGGGGTAAAATATCACCATAGTCTACAACCTCATTTTAAAAGAACCACTTAGCAATTAACCAAGATTTATATTTTATTTTTAACTCCATAGTTTTATCTTATTTCTTCTTAAATATCCATTTTCAAACAATTATATTTTAATTTAAAGGTTTGGTCACAAAAACTTAGGTCTTATTATTAAGAAGAGAATTCATTTATCATTAATTAAAAATAACCACTACTGAGATTCCTAAGATTTCAAATCTCACTTAAATGTTTTTAGTTCATCACTATTTATATATTAAGGAATATTAAAATCATTAACAGTCATATCAGCATGGTTGAATCAAGTAGGAGGTCTGATAGTCATCCTAGCTCTATCTCAAATCAATCGGTACTCTTTAAGATCACCACTTAACCCTACATCGGATTCAAAACCAGAATCAGACATGGAATCATCTTGATCACGGGGGGGGGGAGGATTGGTAATGATGGGAATAGGTTCATAATGTCCTTGATACTCTTGATTAATCTCATCCCCCAAAGTTTGGGGCGTATCAATATCACTAGACTCAACAATATTTCCTTAAAGAATACTAGAGTCATGGAATATAACATCACATCTGATGATGTATTTATGAAATCCAAATTAATCTATCCATAACTTATAACCATAACTTGTGACCCTAAACACCCTCTATAGAGAAAATGAATTTTATTTACAACCCTAGGTTCCATATTATCATTCTTATTGTGTGCATAATATGTGGATCTAAACATTATAAGGTGTGATAAACAAGGTGGATTTCTTACCCAGAGTTTTTCCAGTGTTTTAAAGGCATTAACTGAGCATGGGAAATAGTTAATAAAGAAAATTGTTATTGTGGAAGTCTCATATTGGAATTATCTAAGTAAAATATAATGGGATGGAATGTATCTCACCCCTACTAATATGGTCCTATACATTCTCTCAATTAATCTGTTCTATAGTGGGGTTTTCAAAATAGTTTGGTATCTGTAGATACTATTAGAGATACAAAAATCAATGAATTCATTGGATAGATATTCCAAGACATTACCAATTATTAGAACACTATATTTCTTACTCTATTAAATCTATACACTCGATTTCGAATTATTTCACATCTAAAATTAATCAAACTTATGTTTCAAAATAAAAATTCAGACCTTGTGGGGGTAATTATTAATAAATTTGACAAATTAATATCCTACACCATGGGAATAAATCCCAAAGGGGCCCCAAAAATAAGCATATACATACTCAAGGGGGTTTATAGCCTTTTGTAATGACCTATTGATACACACCCTTTTAGACTTACCAAACACACAATCCTTATAGAATGGAAGGCTAACAGGGTTTACATCCATGAATGAGCCTTTCTTTTTTAAGTTAATCAAGACCCTTAGCACTCACAAGCTTAGGTCTCATATTCCAAAGGGTGGTATTACCTAACATCAAGACACGAGAATCATTAAACTGTTTCATGTGGTTCCTGCCTACAAACACATATAGACCATTCAATGGAGTACCCTTTATCCCAATGAGGGAGCCACGAGCGATATAACCAAACCTAAAATTATTCCCCTTCTAATCTAAAATTCATAAGTAAATGAGGTTTCTCTTAAACTCGGGTGTAACATCCACAGTTTTTTAGGGTACGTTTTCCTTTAAATTATGAAGTATATTATCTTAGTTTTAACCTTTATAGGTGCTTGTAACACCCTTGAAAAGTGAGACTTAAAGAAGGCTAAATGTTAATACCCATTTCAACATGGTGCATCTTTCTTTTCAGGATCCTCCCTAATTAGAACTCTACAGTTAATCATTATTATTCTGGATTAGTGATCAGGATGGGTGAACTCTTAGGATGTTTCCCTCGGTGTGTGTGAGTGATGAAAAGGTACACTTAAATAACATGTGTTGGCATGTGAGGATAATCATTAGTTTGATAAGTGTCCTTGGTGGGTAATATCATACAATGTGCTAGGAAGGAAACCGACTTATTACAGGAGTCTTGTGGGGTCAGGTGTAACACCCCAGGTAAATAAAGAATATGAAATTTTCATATTTATCCATATTTGTGAATAAAATATTAATATTACTTTAAAGGGGACGCCATGCTCGATGGCGTACCCAATACGCAATAATGAGTTTCTTGGGAATCTTACGTTGTACTCTAATAACAAAATAATATTATTTTAAATGGTAGTTAACACCTAGCCGTTGTAATGGAGGGAATGAACATAACTAACTAAAAAATGATTATATATGTTTGTCAAATATTTTTACTTTTTACAATAAATGTTAGAGGATTAAAAATGCGAATGAATCCAATTTTAAGCGTAAACATTCTTATATTCTTTAAAAGGTCGATTAACCGCCTTTTGATGGCGAACCTATTTTAACTCCACTTTTGGAAAATTTTATGTGTTATATTTGACAAAATAAAATTCTTCTTTATAATTGGGACATCAAAATTTACTTTGTGTAAATTTTTGGTATTTTTCCGATAAAGTTCATTTTTTAATGAATAGTGAAAAATGTTGTATTTTAATTCAAAACCTTTTTTTAATCTAATTTATTTATATGATTAGATTATCTTTTGAATTGTTTTTAAAGTGAAATTAGAATATATATTTTCCATTTAATCCAATAGTGGTCATTAGAAATAATTTCACTTTGAAATTGGACTTAAACTAGTGTCAATCTTTTAATAGATATTATTTTATTAAAAACACGCTATTTGTTTTGACAGCGGGAATTAATTATTAAATTAATTAATGAAACTTATATGTTTTTAACTTTTTAAAATAGACATCATTTTTGAATTCGGAATATCAAATATAGCTTAGGGTGAATTTTTGGTATTTTTCTGAAAAACTTCAATTTTGATGAATAGTGAAACCATTAAGTGGTAGTTTAAAAACTGATTTTTCATTTAAATGAAACTTCACCAATTCTGTGATTTGAATTTCAAAAATCTGACATATATGGTTTTAATTAGGATGTAAAATGTGGTTCAATGGGATTAAAATAATTTTTTGGTGAATAGTAACTTTTACGTTTTTAATCGCGATTAGAGGTAATTAGTGTAATTTAAGGTAAAAATAATGTTTTAATAATATGAAATGACCTAGACACATGTCCTACCCTCATTTGATGTGTCATGGACGACCAAGAAAATCCATGGGTCAACTTGGGGACCCCATGGAGCCACTTTGGTTGGAAAATGACATAAATAACTTTTTATTTAAAGTTAAAATAAAAATGTCACAAGCATGAGTTGTTTTACTAAAAAAAATTTAAATGGGGTCATACAAGTCATATTTTTGACTATAAATATTCAATAGAAATATAAAAATATTTCCTACATCATGGTATTTTTGTTATAATTTTTTAGACATTAAATAAATTAAATTATTTATGACATCATGATGATGCAACGATTACCTCATTAATAAAGGATTTAAATAAAATGAAAAGATAATGTTAAAACTATAACTTACACTTGTCAAAAACCTATTGGATGAGTATATTTAGAACCCTTAACACCTTATCCTAGAAATACATCAATGTGGGACCTTTAAAATTCGAAACTCATTTGAAACTAAAGTAACATTTTGTAACATTCCAAAAGTGCCTCTCCTCTCCTCTTATAAAAGGTCCCCGCCTCTACCACCTTACCCACACCTCTCAAGCCTTTGGCTCGGCCAACCCCTGCTCATTTTGTCTCTCCAAATCTATCTATTACTCCTATAAGCCTAACTTTGGGAATAAGTCTTCCCAAGTAAGCCTTTGAGCTCAAATCAAAGAGAGATACCTGATTTTAAGGTAATGTCTTCACTCGTGTTCTTTTGTTTTATTTTGCTTCTCCAACCCCCTAAACTATTTTTATTCATTTCTTTTGTAAAAAATACAATATCTTCATTATACTATGATGTTGTTATAAGAGGTATTAGAGCTACACTTACACACACCTACATCTAATGGTTAAAGAACATACTATTTCTGTGGATGGTGAATTTCTGCCTCACGAAACGATGATTGTTCAATATTCTTTTAACACCCTCAAAAGTGGCCATTAAGATGTCACTATATTTATATATGATATATAATATGTTTATGTTTTACTTAAGCTTCTGTATTTTTCATTTATGTCATATCTTTATAGTTTCTATTATGGTTAAACACGATATCTTCATTTTAGGAAGTGCGGACTACCGCCCCCTCAAAGTGATTTGATTCGTTAATACCATATGTGGTACATATAAAGGATAGATTTAATGATATTATATATGATACCAGAATGGAATTATAATACTATTATGTATCATTATGTTTTAATTCCATTAAATAAGAAATAGAAATGAAAGTAACGTTCATGCGTAGGTACGGCTTACCGTCTCCATGAACGGTGCATTTCATTTCTTACCTCTAAATGTTATGTAATATTATAAATGCATGTATATAATGGATATATATGATATCTAAATAATGAATATAATTCTGGATATAATATATATTTTACCACATTAACAACTTGTAATTATAAAGAGTTTATTTTTTACTCAAGTTGCAATGATCTACAAAACGACCATTATTAACTTAAATAATTACATAGTGTTCATTGCATGGTAGTAACTGATATAAAAGGAATAATGAACTTGAAAAAGGTTCTTAAGCAAGTATAAATTAACTCAAGTTTATTATTCAGGAGGTTAAAGAATGATCGAGTCAATTCGGACCTGAGGTAAGGGAACCTACCCCTCTCTTTCTTTTTAAGTACACTCTTTTATGTCATTCCTTTTAAGCTCATCATTATTATGATTGGGATTCTATTTTATATTCCTCTTGCTGTAAATTTTATTTTAATATGATGAGAGACCATATTTCATCTCATCAATCCATTTTTTGGAAGTTTTAAGTGGCGTCGTTCAGCTGCTGTGTCACAACCCATCCTCGGGGCCCGTGCCGTGACTACCCCAAGCCCGCCTTCCATAGGCCAGGGGCTGGCGACTAGCACCAAGGCGTAAATCCCGGTAAAGGGAAGGCATTGCCTTTGTAAAGTAAACAAGCACCACAGAGTAAGAAAGAGAAAAAAGTAAACACTAAATAAAAGCTGGTACAAGATTCAAGTGCAGAAAAGTAAGTGGGCCAGTATACAAACCCAAACTGAAAGTAAAGTACTACTCAAAAGGGAAAACAACAACTGAAAGGTAAAGCCGCAATGACGACCTATCCACTGGAAATCCCACCTGAAGGGTGGGTACAGAAAGCCTCCACTGCTTCTCGGGTCCAGCCGACCGCTCCGAGTACGTCACGCCCAGTGGTCCACCTCCAGGTACCGTCCTGCTCCGCAAGCCTCCACCACGATCAACGTTTTCCGTCGTCTGCAACCAACACAACGTAGTGCGGGAATAGCCCATGCACGGGTGAGTATAATCTACTCAGTAGGGACCTCGATACCCCCGAAGGTCTCCCATAATCCATAAATGATAATCCACAAAGGAAAGATACAATCACGAAGTAACATCTGACACTACTTAGGTATATTCCCATACATATACCTAAGCCAATCAATTCCAATTCGGCTCCAACATCCGAGCCCAAGTACAACCCAGTCCACACAGGAAAGCAAACGTATTCCACACAGGAAGAAAAATTTAATCCACACAGGATATCACAACACAATCCACACAGGAAAGTAAACAGGATTCAGCTCACACAGGTATACTTCTTCGAAAGACGATAGAGATGATCACTGATCCATCTAGGTCGTCGGACCCACAAAGGATCGATAGGTACTAACCCCTGCAATGACCCACACAGGATCGGTAGGAAACTAACCCCCGCAATGACCCACAAAGGATCGAACCCACAGAGGATCTGTAGGCACTGACTCACACAGAACCGCTGAGCGCTGACCCACAGAGGATCGGACCCACACAGGATCGGTAGCACTGATCCACATAGGATCGCTGAGTGTTGTAGTCGTCGTCGTCGAATCCACTGAGGATCTCTGCACAGTCGTCGTCGCAGTCACAGTAGCAGTCACAGCCAGCTCTAGGGTTCCCGCACACAGCAAACTCATTCGGGAGGGTCTGCTCCACGAGCCGAGAGGCTGATACACCAACTGACATATAGTCTAGAGTTGATGTATCCAAAAGTTCCTTATAGTCAATAGGAACTCAACGTCGCAGACGACGCGTCAATCGGACACCCGGTCTGAGAGTTATTGGCTTTTTTGTCCCAGGGGCCCGGTTGGTTTTTAAGGCAAAACCAACCTGACCATACTCCACCTACGTCCAAAACTTGGGCGGAATAATCCAAATGATCCGTCTCACTAAGAGGAATCCAACAAAGTCGACGGCACGTCAACTGGACGTCCGTAGCTCAAGATATGAGCGTTTCCGCTCCGAGGGCCCGGTTGGTTTCGTGTACGAACCAACCCGTCTGAACTCAAAGTAAACCAAAACCTTGAGTTTAATATACCGAAACGACCATCTCGTTCCAAGGATCTTGTCACCGCTGATGGCGCGTTGATCGGAGGTCCGTAGCCCGAGTTATGGGCAATTGAACCCAAACAGTCCGAAAACGGGGGTTTCGGGCCCGGACCGAGCCGGCCCGAGACCCCCTGGGTCGGCCCAAACCGGGTCGACCCAGCCCGGCATGGCCTGGCCCAGCAGGGCGCGGCCCGGCCTGGCTGGCGTGGCCTAGCTCGACTTGGGCGCGGCCCGGCCCGGCGACCCGCGCGCTGGTCGGTGCTCAGCCAAAACGGCCGAGCCGTTTTTGGCTCGCGCGGGGGGGGGGGGGGGGGGCGCTGCCCCCCCCCCCCCCCCGGTTTCTTGTAACCGCGGACACTTAATTGGGGCCGCATTGAGGGTCGGCTGGGGGATTCAATTCCCCCGGCTTCTCGCTGTCCGGCCGGCCCGACCTGGCCGGCCGGTTCCTGCTCAACGGAACGGGCGATGGCCGGTCCCCTTCCAGCTCCGACGCCGGCGGCCCGGAACTGGCCGCGGCCCTTGTCATCCGGCGCGGCCCGACGGCGCCGCGCCCCTCCACTGCGGCCCCGGTACCGGCCGCGGTGTCTTCGGTTTTCTTCGACACGGCGCGACGGCGTCGCGTCCTTGATCAACCTCATGGTGCGGCGCGACGGCACCGCGAAGTACTTGCCGTGCGATTTCCGCGTGGTGCGAGGGCACCACGCCATTCCGTCCAAACCACAAAGTATCAACAAGGATCAAGAGGAGGGTCGGCCGTGTTTGTGCGGTCCGGCCCCCCTCTCGTTAAACGATAACATTTAGTCGAATATCCATGAAGATAGACAAACTAGAATCATGAACGGAAATAATTAAATAAAATAAATCCCTTACCTTGGTTTCAAGAATGGTGCACGTCAACGAGCCGTGGAAGACGAGCGTCGCGGAGATCGGGCATCGCGGAAAACGAACGTCGATTCCGTTGTCGTCGAGGTGCGTCCAAAGGGGAAACGTCGTTGTAGAAGTTCTCCGTGTTCTTCGGCGGAGATGTTCTTCGTTGAAGAACGGTGTTCTTCGTCGAAGTCTGAGGTGTTCTTCACGTTCTTCGTCGAAGATGTTTTTTCGTTGGAGATGAAGAAGATCTTTACGTTTCCTAAAACCTCTCAACGTGGCATAAACTCTAACATTAATAAAATAATCCCAAGTCTTAATTTATTAACACAACTTACCCTTTTGAATTTCAAGGGTTTGAAATTCAATTAACCACACTTAACTCACCTCATTAAATTACACAAGTTTTCAAATTAAATGAAGGGAAGTTAATGGGGAGTTGAAGAGTTGAAGAATATGAAGGGGTGGTGTTCTTGTGGGCCCCACCATGCTCATAACCTCCCAAGGGAGGTTGGGCAGTTACCCAACTTCCACCCATAGCCTTAAAACACAAAAGGAAAATAAAAATTGTAGAATAATAATAAATTAACTTCCACAATTTTTATCATCCACACCCGTGATAACGCAACTCCGAAACAGGAGTTCCTAAGCAATTACCGGTGTTGCGGTTCCATCGGTGCCCTCGGAATTCGATTCCGGGCACCGGTTCAAAAGTTAGAAATTCCCGCTCGTTCGTTCACTGAACGTACCCGAGCTAAACTTCAGATAGAAATTCCGGGCACTCTGGGACTCGGAATCAAGTGTCGTCTGAAACCGCGTTCTTGTAAAATTCCAAAGAAAATTAAGAAAAAATTTCCCTTGAATTTTACGGGTCTTTACATTACTCCCACCTCAGGGCTTTACGTCCCCGTAAATATACATCATAACTAGGGAAACAAATGAGGGTACTGAGCACGCATCTGAGCCTCCCGCTCCCAAGTGCTCTCCTGGAGGTTCCCATACTGCCATCTGATTCGCACTAGAGGAATCAACCATCCACGTAGGACCCGCTCCTGTCGATCCTCGATCTCCACTGGGACCTTAGAAAAAGTCGCCCCATCATCAACGTCTAGCTCCCCATGGTCAATGATGTGCGTCGGGTCGTGCACGTATCTCCTCAGCTGAGATACGTGGAAGACGTCGTGCACCCGGTGCAACTGAGGTGGTAGAGCCAGGCGATAAGCCACCTCGCCAATCCTGCTGAGGACCTGGAATGGTCCGATGAAACGTGGAGACAACTTTCCGCCTTGGCCAAATCTCTGTATTCCACGTCGTGGTGGGACACACAAGAAGGCGTGGTCTCCATCCTCGAAATCTAGTGGCCTCCGCCTCCTGCAATCCCTTCCATAGACTGGAAGTAAATCGAGAATCTCAATCAGAGACGATAGATGATGGCACTCCATGAAGCCGCACAATCTCCTGAATGTAAAGACGTCCCAAGCTCTCCACTGAGCCCTGCTCTCTGATGGGTAAGAAGTGATCCAACTTAGGGAGTCAGTCGACAATCACCCAAATGGATTCGTGACCTCTAGAAGTGCGTGGAATTCCAGTCACGAAGTCCATAGATATGCCGTCTCACTTCCACTTTGAAACCTCCAAGGGATGTACCAAGCCTACTGGTACCTGGTGCTCTGCCTTCACCTGCTGGCAGGTGAGGAATCGAGAAACGAACTCTGCCACAACCTTCTTCATGCCCGGCCACCAATACTGTCGTCTGAGATCCTGGTACATCTTCTCCACTCCATGATGTACCGCCAAAGGGGAAGTGTGAAACTCTCTCAGCACCTCCTCTCGTAAAGCAACTAGTACCAAGGTACGTCATCTGAAAAGAACGTCGTGCTCTGCTCCAAAGGAGAAACCATCAGGTGCCTGTCCTGAGGATATCTGTGCACGCCGCGTCTCACAGTCAGTGTCCCCACGCTGTGCCTCTCTGACCCGCTGCAGTAGTGGAGGAGTGACTGTGAGAGACTGGAGAAAGGCTTATCCATCTCTATCCACGAAGGATATCTACAAAGAGGCTATCTGTTCTATCGCCTCCTCAAGTAGCTGAATTCCTATCCTCCTACTGATAGCATCGGCTACCACGTTCCCCTTCCCAGGAGTATAGACTATCTCAAAGTCATAGTCCTGGAGGAACTCGAGCCATCATCGTTGTCTCAGATTCAGATCCTTCTGAGATAAGATGTATCTGAGACTCTGATGGTCAGAAAAGACTGTAAGCGCTCGCCCATCAGACAGTGTCGCCATGTCTTCAGAGTTAAGACCACTGCTGCTAACTCCAGGTCATGGGTAGTGTAGTTCTACTCATGCGGCCTCAACTGACGTGATCCATAGGCGATCACTACCCGCTCCTGCATCCGGACACATCCGAGTCCTGTCTTTGATGCATCGCAGTAGACTACGTACCCTACTCCCTCCTCAGGTATCCTCAAGATAGGTGTGCTGGTCAATCTCTATATCAGCTCCTGGAAGCTCTGCCGACATCTGTCTGACCACACGAAGGGTTTCCCCTTCCTCATTAACGTTCTGCAAAGCTGCAATGATTTCTCCTTTGCCGAAAAGGGAAATCTGGTCTCATCCTCTGGATGAACCACGTTCCTTACCTAATACAGTCAATCCCGTCATGATTAGTTAATTCATGGCATGGATGACGTCGTAAGGCCTCAACGCTGCTACCAAGAGATCCAACCGTTACTCTCGCCTCCAAGGGTTGAGTCACACTGTCAGCATCAGTCTATGGTCCCTGGGTCTCCTCCAGTAAGAATCTCGCAAGTGAGGGTCAAGTCAACAGTTTTTAACCGGCACCTCTTAATAATAACAAACAAAAGACAAGAAAGAAAACGTCACCAATGCAAGTGTCTTTTATTACTTCAAATCAAAGTACAAGGACACAAGGCAACACAAACTACGAAGCTAAAGGAATTCTGGGAAAAGGCCTCTATGCCTGGAGCTAGTCCCGTACTATTCCACCCGCTTCCGGAGCTCCATGATCGTAAGCTTCAGTTTCCTGAAGTTGTGCTCTCCCCTGAGTTCGGGGTGGACCTCCTGGTGGTGGTGGTGGTAGAGCCTCAAAACGTCGTCCACCACCTGCTGCTCGGCCAGCTCCTCTGCCTCGTCCGCCTGCTCCCTGCGGACCGCCACGGTTGAACCTCTGCCTCTGCCTAGGTGGTTCCTCAACCGTCTGCTGCTCCTCTGCATGGCGGGTCGGGCAGTCACGAGCCATGTGGCCCTGTCTGCCGCATGAGTAGCACTACCTACCTCTCGAAAGACTGGATATGTGCGGTGTGACCCACACTGCTGAGCTAGTGTCCTAAGGTCATCTTCCTGAGGGTCTGTTCTGCCTGGACCCATGAGTCATCCGTCGACTGCCTGCTGCAGAAGACTCTGCTACGTGCCGCCCTGCGGTGGGTCTCGGCACTGGTGTAGTCTCAGCAAGAAAGCTCTCGATCAAAAGGGCTTGCTCCAGTACTCCTGTCTGAGTCGGAATGCTGAGGGAGATCAGCTATGCCCTGATCTTGTGTCTCAATACCTGCTCAAAAGTCTGGGCCCAGAAGAATGGGTCCTGTACCATGTCTGTCGAGTAGTGCGAGAGATCGGTAAATCTCGCCGAGTACTGGGCGACTGTCAAGCTGCCCTGCCGCAGCTGAGGAAGCTCCTGGATGCGCACCGCACGGAGGGTGGCTGGGACGAACTCTGAGCGGAAGAGGCTCTCAAAGTCCGTCCAGAGAAGAGATGCCTCATCGTGCACCTGGAGAATCAAGCTCCACCATCTGCCTGCTGCTTCATGCAGTAGGCTCGCTGCGAGGATCACCATGAGGTCTGCTGGTGTCCTCACTAACCTGAAAACTCTCACCACTGCCTCCAGCCAGTCCTCGGCTGCTTGGGGGTCCGTCTCCCCACGGAACCTGGGTGGTCGCTAGCACTGGAACTCATGCAGTGAACTGAGGCGACGCGCATCGTCAGCGACTGGTGCTGGAAACATCGGTGGCTTGGCGGGTAGAGCTACCGTCGGTGCCACTGCTGACAAAGGGCCCTGCACCGAGGCCTCATCCCTCGGTGGGCTGTCGTCACGCTCGACTCTTGGAACCCTAGCTGGCTGCCATCGTGGGGCCATCCTGAAAAGGAAACAGGTGTGCCATGGTCAGAACAGTATACCTGGTGAGCTAACACAAAGTAATCACAAAGAAAACTTGAAACACACACGCAATCAATGTTTTTGTGCCTTAAGTCAGAAATCAGAAGTCAGGGTCCTGGTGTACGGATACGTCGGCCGCCGCACCAACACTGGACTCCCTGGACTGATAACCACACCCAATATGCTAAACACTATCACTTCACATAGAAAAGATCAGAGTTCACGGTAGAACCGAACTCCTTTGATACCAATTTGTCACAACCCATCCTCGGGGCCCGTGCCGTGACTACCCCAAACCCGCCTTCCATAGGCCAGGGGCTGGCGACTAGCACCAAGGCGTAAATCTCGATAAAGGGAAGGCATTGCCTTTGTAATGTAAACAAGCACCATAGAGTAAGAAAGCGGAAAAAGTAAACACTAAGTAAAAGCTGGTACAAGAGTGAAGTGAGAAAAAGTAAGTGGGCCAGTATACAAACCTAAACTGAAAGTAAAGTACAACTCGATAGGGAAAACAGCAACTGAAAGGTAAAGCCGCAACGACGAGCTATCCACTGGAAATACCACCTGAAGGGTGGGTACAGAAAGCCTCCACTGCTCCTCGGGTCCAGCCGACCGCTCCGAGTATGTCCCGCCCAGTGGTCCACCTCCAGGTACCGTCCTGCTCCACAAGCCTTCACCAAGATCAATGTTGTCCGTCGTCTGCAACCAACACAACGTAGTGCAGGCATAGCCCATGCAGGGGTGAGTATAAGCTACTCAGTAGGGACCCCGAGACCCCCAAAGGTCTCCCAGAATCCACAAAGGATAATCCACAAAGGAAAGATACAATCACGAAGTAACATCTGACACTACTTAGGTATATGCCCATACATTTACCTAAGTCAATCAATTCCAATTCGGCTCCAACATCTGAGCCCAAGTACAACCCAGTCCACACAGGAAAGCAAACTTATTCCACACAGGAAGCAAAACGTAATCCACACAGGATAGCACAAGACAATCCATACAGGAAAGAAAACATGATTCAGCTCACACAGGTATACTTCTTCGAAAGATGATAGAGATGATCACTGATCCATCTAAGTCTTCGTACCCACAAAGGATCGATAGGTACTAACCCACGCAATGACCCACACAGGATCGGTTGGAAACTAACTCCCGCAATGACCCACACAGGATCGGACCCACACAGGATCTGTAGGTGCTGGCTCACACAGAACCGCTGAGCGCTGACCCACACAGGATCGGACCCACACAGGATCGGTAGCACTGATCTACACAAGATCGCTGAGTGATGTAGTCGTCGTCGTCGAATCCACTGAGGATCTCTACACAATCGTCGTCGCAGTCACAGTAGCAGTCGCAGCCAGCTCTAGGGTTCCCGCACACAGCAAACTCGTTCGGGAGGGTCCGCTCCACGAGCCGAGAGGCTGATACATCAACTGACACATAGTCCAGAGTTGATGTATCCAAAAGTTCGGTATAGTCAACAGGAACTCAACATCGCAGACGGCACGTCAATCGGATGCCCGGTCTGAGAGTTATTGGCTTTTTCGTCCTAGGGGCCCGGTTGGTTTTTAAGGCAAAACCAACCTGACCATAATCCACCTGTGTCCAAACCTTGGGCGGAGTAAGTCAAATGATCCGTCTCACTAAGAGGAATCCAACAAAGTCGACGACACGTCAACTGGACGTCCGTAGCTCAAGATATGAGCGTTTCCACTCCGAGGGCCCGGTTGGTTTCGTGTACGAACCAACCCAGCCAAACACAAAGTAAACTGAAACCTTGAGTGCAATATAGCGAAACGACCGCCTCGTTCCAAGTATCGTGTCTCCGCTGACGGCGCGTCGATCGGAGGTCCGTAACCCGAGTTATGGGCAATTGAACCCAAACGGTCCGAAAACGGGGGTTTCGGGCCCGGACCGACCCGGCCCGAGACCCCCTGGGTCGGCCCGAACCGGGTCGACCCGACCTGGGTCCGGGTCAGCCCGGCCCGGCCTGGCTGGTCGTGGCCCGGCCCGGTAGGCGCGACCCAGCCCGGTGGCCCGGACCGGCGACCCGCGCGCTGGTCGGTGCTCGGCCAAAACAGCCGAGCCGTTTTTGGCTCGCTGGGGGGGGGGGGGGGGGTTCCCCTGGTTTCTTGTAACTGCGGCCCCTTAATTGAGGCCGCATTGAGGGCCGGCCGGGGGATTCCATTCCCCCAGCTTCACCCTGTCCGGCCGGCCCGACCTGGCCTGCCGGTTCCTGCTCAAAGAGACCGACGATGGCCGGTCCCCTTCAAGCTCTGACGCCGGCGGCCCGGTACCGGCCGCCGGTCACCCTGCTCTGCCGCGGCCCGGAACTGGCCGCATCCCTTATCGTCTGGCGTGGCTCAACGGCGCCGCGCCCCTCCGCCGCAGCCCCGGTACCGGCCGCGGTGTCTTCGTTTTTCTTCGACGCGGTGCGACGGCGTCGCGTCCTTGATCAACTTCATGGCGCAGCGCGACGGCGCTGCGAAGTACTTGCCATGCGATTTCCGCGTGGTGCGATGGCACCACGCCATTCCGTCCAAACCAAAAATTGTCTACAAGGATGAAGAGGTGGGTCGGCCGTGTTTGTGTGGTCTGGCCCCCTCTCGTTAAACGATAACATTTAGTCGAATATCCACGAAGATCGACAAACTAGAATCATGAACAGAAATAATTAAATAAAATAAATCGCCTACCTCGGTTTCAAGAATGGTGCACATCAACGAGCCGCGGAAGACGAGCATCGCAGAGGTCGGGCGTCATGGAAAACGAACATCGATTCCGTTGTCGTCGAGGTGCGTCCGAAGAGGAAACGTCGTTGGAGAAGTTCTCCGTGTTCTTCGGCGGAGATGTTCTTCATTGAAGAACGGTGTTCTTCGTCGGAGTCCGAGGTGTTCTTCACATTCTTCATCGAAGATGTTCTTCGTTGGAGATAAATAAGATCTTCACGCTTCGCAAAACCTCTCAACGTGGAATAAACTCTAACATTAATAAAATAAACCCAAGTCTTAATTTATTAACACAACATACCCTTTTGAATTTCAAGAGTTTGAAATTCAATTAACCGAACTTAACTCACCTCATTAAAATTTCACAAGTTGTCAAATTAAATGAAGGGAAGTTAATGGGGAGTTGAAGAGTTGAAGAATATGAAGGGGTGGGGTTCGTGTGGGCCCCACCACCCTCATAACCTCCCAAGGGAGTTTGGGTAGTTACCCAACTTCCACCCATAGCCTTAAAACACAAAAGGAAAATAAAAATCGTAGAATAATAATAAATTAACTTCCACAATTTTTATCATCCACACCTGTGATAACACAAATCCAGAATAGGAGTTCCTAAGCAATTACCGGTGCTGCGGTTCCATCGGTGCCCTCAGAATTCGATTCCGGGCACCGGTTGAAAAGTTATAAATTCCCGCTCGTTCGTTCACTGAACGTACCTGAGCTAAACTTTGGATAGAAATCCCGGGAACTCCGGGCCTCAGAATCAAGTGCCGTCTGAAACCGCATTCTTTTAAAATTCCAAAGAAAATTAAGAAAATATTTCCCTTGAATTTTATGGGTCTTTACATGCTGAGTTTTTGTAAGGGATTTTTCATCTCACTTTTATTCCCGTGAGATTTATGCTACTTTTACCTCCATTTACTTTGAGTGGTATATGTACTACCCATTATTCTACTCTTTTTGTAATATACTTTCTTTTATGAGTATTTACATCAATGTTGTATTGTCATTCTTTCATGGGGTGTATGTTTCGAAAGATACCCAAGTCGGTAAGGGAACTTTTCACCCTCCTCTTTTTAAATGACTTCTTTTGTTGGGTCTTTTAATTTAAATATTTTAATGTTGGGATATGTTCTTCTATATCCTTATTGATGTAAATTTTATTTCCAAGTGATGAGATACCCTTTTTATCTCTCATCAACTCATTTTATGAAGTTTGAAGTGACACCGTTAGGCTGTCGAATTATTGCAAGGGAACTCCTTAACCCAATTTTGATTCTTTGGGATAAACTTGTACTCTTTGAATATGTGTTTCTATGAATATGTGTGAATGACCTTTGATTTTTTTACACTTAATATCCACTTATATTAGGTGTATCCATTTGTCACACATAATTATGTAATTGATTTATCCTTAATCCAAGGATACCATCTTTATATGGGACTTCGTCTCAATCTCCATTCATTGAGGCATATTTTGTTTTATACATGACTTTCTTTTATACGGTGTATAAACCCCTTTGACTTTTACGTTAATCTGAAAGGAATATTTTTTATACAAATCGTTTTACTAAACGACAAAAGGGAATGTTTTTGTCGTACGTATGCGGCGACAACGACTTCTCTGCCGCCGTGACCATTATTTGAGATTCGACTTCCTCTACAAGCCATACCTTTTTTTTAAAATGAAAAATAAATACCATGTTTTACTTTTCTTTTATTTTGGTATTGAAAATTGTTTTCATAATTTTTTTATATCAATGCGATGTATTGATATCTTGTGATTGAAAAGTGGAAATGTTATGTTTCATTTATGCATGTTTTATGTGATAAGATTATGTTATGGTTCTTGGGCATTATTATGAAGACGGGTGGTTCCGTGATAAACTAAGGGTGGGTGAGCCCGATATAGATCTCCAATGCATTGGATAATGCGAAGGAGTTAAACGTTAAGGTTTCTCCGAAGAGATTTAGGGAATATACTGTGATGGGTATTCCAAACGTAACCAAGAGGGTTACTCCCTACGTAAGAATGTTATGAATGCCTCAAGTTACCTTTATGCCTTATGATTTCTATGATTTATTCATGATTTGATGAGGTATGTTAAAATGCTTATGTTTTATGAGTAAAGTATGATTTCATACATGGACTAATGTTTTCTTTTCGTACATTTATATCCCTTACTAAGATTTTTATGCTCATCCCAAGTTTTTGAAATGTTTTTCACAGGTCAAGGGAAAGGTGCATGTTATGATGATAGTGTTAAGGAAATGTCAAGAAAGAATCCATGTTTTATTTTAAATATGTTTCCATTGATGGGGAAAATGAATACTATCTTTTATGTAACCACTTTGTTTAAATGTAGAATGTAATTCATGATTTATGATCTAATTCTCTAAAACTCTAAACCTGAAAAGTTCCTCAATGTGAATTATTCATTTAATTCAATATTAAGTAAGGTTTAAGGTCGGGGCTTTATAGTTGGTATCATAGGTCGGTTTAGATAACTTTAGGGGTTAGAGTGTTGTTTAAGAAAAAGTGACAAGTTGTGTATAACCACAAAGGTTAGTATATTAGATGGAGTCATCATTTTTTTGAAAGTTAGAATGAGTTTGAGATAACTTGGATAAGTATATCTTGGTGTTTATCTTCCTCTTTTTTATTTGATGATTTTACTGATATACTCACACTGACCTTTTTGGTTTTAGTAAATGGCTGGATCTAGCAGGCACCAAAGTAATAGTGGATTTGAAGAAAACTGTGACTGTTTTATGAAGGAACAACTGAAGGATATGGGAGCTGCAATGAGAACTCTTGTGGTTATCCTCAACCAACTATCTGGAGTCATGATTGACCACCTAAACCTTAGTGATTTTTATAAGGTATCGTATATGTGAGAAACAAATCCCAACGGAAGTTCAGGTAATAATCATAAAGGTAAGTATGTTCAAAAACCTATGTGTCAAATATGTGGAAAGAAACACATAGGAAAATGTTTCAAAGGGACAGAAAGATGCTATAGATGTGGAAATGAAGGTCATAAAGCAAGAACCTGCCATGGAAAAAGGAAGCATCTAGTTGACTCTAGGAAAGGGAAAGAAGTTCTTTCTGAAGGATCAATTGAATGTTTTAAATGTGGTGTGCATGGTCATTATGCAAACACATGTCCTATGAAGAAGTTTCGGGAATGGGTTCACCAAGATCGTAAAAATATTCATTTAACAATACCTAATGCCATTCCGATTGAGGATGAAGAAACTGACAATGAAGAATGAAAGGTATGTATTATTTCTTAACATATGTTTTCCTATTATTGGAATCTTAGGATATGATTCATGATTTTTTTTGTAGGAAAGAAGTATTTCAGAATAAGTTGAAAAGGAATGGCTAATGGATCATGAAGAATGTTGAATGAGTAAGAAGTCATCATACAAGGGATTAAAGAGTTATGGTAGATTTTAGGATGGTGAAATTATTAGATGTATTAAGTCTCTTTTGATGATGGGGTTACATTAGAAGACTTTTTATAGTAACCCTGATGTTTAATATATGAAAATTTCATTCAAGGAATAATTATCCTTTCTTTTGTGGATATAGTTATAAAGAACCATTTGGGTTTATATGATCCTTGAATTTGAGGCAATTACTGGTTAATACATTTTGGGTTGCAAAATAGAAGTTATCAGATAACCTTTGTGGTTAAAATATGTTATGGTTATTTTTGATGAATTTATCTCTTTTTGAGGAATGTTATAAAATTACATTGTTTTTGAAAAGGGACAACACGCAGACCATGTGACAACCCATCGCGTCAGACGAAGCTGCGGGAATCGAACCCACAACCAACGTGCAACTGGTATTTATCGCCTACCACTGGACTACGTGAAGTCCCTGGTTAGTTTGAATGATTCTTTTTAGTTATATGATTTTATGAATTAAGATTAAGTTTATTTGTGGTTATCAATGGAAATGATTATCCTATCATGGAGGATCTGTGATTAGGTTAATTACTTTTCAGTATGAGACTGTAAGAGTAACTGATGTTATTTTGGAGAAAAATGTTAAAATTTATCTTAGGAGACTATGTGATTAAATCCTTCAGAGAATTGGGTTTCAATCTTAGTTTTGTTTACTTTGTATAATTTTATGAATAGATGTTTATTGAATGGTCTTCTTTGAACTTTGGGTTTTGTTTGACAAATTTTGGAGATTAAGAGTAGATTTTTTTATAAACGATTATCCTTTTTGGGTATTATCTGATCTCATACTAACCTTTTTGGTTTTAGTTTGGGTTAAGGTCTAAAGACATGGGAAGTATATAGTTCTCTTTTGTGTATTAGTTGATTCTCTAGAAGTTGATTATAGCTCTCTTAATGTGAACAAGTCATCCCAAATACTCGTCTTTTGGAGAAAATATGAGTTCGTGTAAGAAATCTAGTAAAAGTTGAAAGTCAACATGACAATTAAGTATGCTTACTTATGTTTTAGTTAAGCTCATAAATAAATTCCTCAATGAAAAGTAACTTAAAACAAAAATTTTGTCTGTTAATTTTTCCTACTGGGGAATCAAATACCATTTAACCCATCACAAGTTTGTGATTTTCTTGTTGTTAACTTTCTCCTAGACATGTTTACTATCACTCTCCATCAGAACATAACCCCTTTTTTCCCTCCATATCCATATTTTCATACTTGGAATCCTAGTATGGGTTAACTCAGGTGACATTTGTACTTCTCTCACATTCTTTTAAAGTGATAGTTTTACTGACTCTTGTTCCAATGTGGGATTTTCAATGAAGCTTCCAAGCCCAATTTTAAAATTGTGAGGACGCAATTCCCAAAAGGGGGGAAGGATGTAACACCCCAGGTAAATAAAGAATATGAAATTTTCATATTTATCCATATTTGTGAATAAAATATTAATATTACTTTTAATGGGACGCTATGCCCGATGGCGTACCCAATAAGAAACAACGAGTTTCTTGGGAATCTTACGTTGCACTCTAATAACAAAATAATATTATTTTAAATGGTAGTTAACGCCTAGCCATTGTAATGAAGGGAATGAACAGAACTAAATAAAAAATTATTATATATGTTTGTCAAATATTTTTACATTTTACAATAAATGTTAGAGGATTAAAAATGCGAATGAATCCAATTTTAAGCGTAAACATTCTAATGTTCTTTAAAAGGTTGATTAACCGCCTTTTGATGGAGAACCTCTTTTAAATCCACTTTTTGACAATTTTATGTGTTATATTTGACAAAATAAAATTCTTCTTTAGAATTGGGACATAAAAATTTACTTTGTGTAAATTTTTGGTATTTTTCCGATAAAGTTCATTTTTTAATGAATAGTGAAAAATGTTGTATTTTAATTCAAAACCTCTTTTTAATATAATTTATTTATATGATTATATTATCTTTTGAATTGTTTTTAAAGTTAAATTAGAATATATTTTTACCATTTAATCCAATATTGGTCATTTTAATTAATTTCACTTTGAAATTAGACTTAAACTAGTGTCAATCTTTTAATATATATTGTTTCTTAAAAACACACTATTTGTTTTGACAGCGGGAATTAATTATTAAATTAATTAATGAAACTTATATGTTTTGAATTTTTTAAAATAGAAATAATTTTTGAATTCGGAATATCAAATATAGCTTAGGGTTAATTTTTTGTATTTTTCTGAAAAACTTCAATTTTTGATGAATAGTGAAACCACTAAGTGGTAGTTTAAAAACTGATTTTTTCGTTTAAATGAATATTCACCACTTCTGTGATTTGAATTTCAAAAATCCAACATACATGGTTGTCATTAGGATGTAAAATGTGGTTTTTATGGGATTAAAATAATTTTTGTGGTGAATAGTAACTTTTAAGTTTTTAATCGCGATTAGAGGTAATTAGTGTAATTTAAGGTAAAAATAATGTTTTAATAATATGAAATGACCTAAAAACATGTCTTAACCTCATTGGATGTGTCCTGGCCGACCAGGAAAATACATGGGTCAACTTGGGGACCCCATGGAGCCACTTTGGTTGGAAAATGACATAAATAACTTTTTATGTAAAGTTAAAATAAAAATTTCACAAGCATGAGTTGTTTTACTAAAACAATTTTTAAATGGGGTTATACATGTCTTATTTTTTACTATAAATATTCATTAGAAAGATAAAAATATTTCCTAAATCATTATATTTTTTTTATAATTTTTTAGACATTAAATAAATTAAATTATTTATGACATCATGCTGATGCAGCGATTACCTCATTAATAAAGGATTTAAATAAAATGAGAAGATAATGTTAAAACTATAACTTAAACTTGTCAAAAACCTATTTAATGAGTATATTTAGAACCCTTACCACCTTATCCAAGAAATACATCAATGTGGGACCTTTAAAATCTAAAACTCATTTGAAAATAAAGTAACCTTTTGTAAATTTCTAAGAGTGCCCCTCCTCTCCTCTTATAAAAGGCCCCCACCTCTACCACCTTACCCACACCTCTCAAGCCTTTGTCTCAGACAAAACCTGCTCATTTAGTCTCTCCGCATCCTTATCATACTCCTAGAAGCCTCACTTTTGTCATAATTCTTCCCAAGGAAGCCTTTGAGCTCAAATCAAAGAGAGATACCTGATTTTAAGGTAATGTCTTCACTCGTGTTCTTTTGTTTTATTTTGCTTCTCCAACCCTATAAACTCTTTTTATTCATTTATTTTGTAAAAACTTCAGTATATTCAATATACTAGGATGTTTTTACAAGAAGTATTAGATCTACACTTACACACACCTACATCTAATGGTTAAAAAATATACTATTTCTGTGGATGGTGAATTTATGCCTCACGAAACGATGATTGTTCAATATTCTTTTAACACCCTGAAAGGTGGCCATTAAGATGTCACTATATTTATATATGATATATAATATGTTTATGTTTTACTTAAGCATCTGTATTTTTCATTTATGTCATACCTTTATGGTTTCCATTATGGTTAAACACGATATCTTCACTTTAGGAAGTGCAGACTACTGCCCCCTCAAAGTGATTTGATTCATTAATACCATATGTGGTACGTATAAAGGATAGATTTAGTGATATTATATATGATAACATACATGAATTATAATACTATTATGTATCATTATGTTTTAATTCCATTAAATAAGAAATAGAAATGGAAGTAGCGTTCATGCGTACGTACGACTTACCGTCTCCATGAACGGTGCATTTCATTTCTTACCTCTAAATGTTATGTAATATTATAAATGAATGTATATAATGGATATATATGATATATATGATTTCTAAATAATGAATATAATTCTGTATATAATATATATTTTACCACATGAACAACTTGTAATTATAAAGAGTTTATTTTTGACTCAAGTAGCAATGATCTACAAAACGACCATTATTAACTTAAATAATTACATAGTGTTCATAGCATGGTAGTAAGTGATATAAAATGAATAATGAACTTGAAAAAGGTTCTTAATCAAGTATAAATTAACTCAAGTTTATTATTCAGGAGGTTAAAGAATGATTGAGTCAAGTCAGACCCGAGGTAAGGGAACCTACCCCTCTCTTTCTTTTTAAGTACACTCTTTTATGTCATTCCTTTTAAGCTCATCTTTATTATGATTGGTATTCTATTTTATATTCCTTTGTCTTTAAATTTTATTTTAATATGATTAGAGACCCTATTTTATCTCATCAATCCATTTTTGGAAGTTTTAAGTGGCATCGTTCGGCAGCCGAGTTTTTGTAAGGGATTTTTCATCTCACTTTTATTCCCGTGAGATTTATGCTACTTTTACCACCATTTCCTTTGAGTGGTATATGTACTACCCATTATTCTACTCTTTGTGTAATATACTTTCTTTTATGAGTATTTACATCAATGTTGTATTGTCCTTATTTCATGGGGTGTATGTTTCGAAAGATACCCAAGTCTGTAAGGGAACTTTTCACCCTCCTCTTTTTAAAAGACTTCTTTTGTTGGGTCTTTTAATTTATATATTGTAATGTTGGGATATGTTCTTATATATCCTTATTGATGTAAATTTTATTTCCAAGTGATTAGATACCCTTTTTATCTCTCATCAACTCATTTTCTGAAGTTTAAAGTGACGCTGTTAGGCTGTCGAATTTTTGCAAGGGAACTTCTTAACCCAATTTTAATTCTTTGGGATAAACTAGTACTCCTTGAATATGTGGTTCTATGAATATGTGTGAATGACCTCTGATTTTTTTACACTTAATATCCACTTATATTAGGTGTATATGTTTGTCACACATAATTATGTAATTGATTTATCCTTAATCCAAAGATATCATCTTTGTATGGGAATTCGTCTCAATCTCTATTCATTGAGGCATATTTTTTTTTATACAAAACTTTCTTTTATACGGTGTATAAACCCCTTTGACTTTTACGTTTATCTGAAATGAATCTTTTTTATACAAAGCATTTTAGTAAACGACAAAAGGGAATGTTTTTGTCGTACGTATGCGGCGACAACGACTTCTCCGCCACTGTGACCATTATTTGAGTTCTGGCTTCCTCTACAAGTCATACCTTTTTTTTAAATGAAAAATAAATACCATGTTTTACTTTTCTTTTATTTTGGTATTGAAAATGGTTTTCATAATGTTTTTATATCAATGCGTTGTATTGATATCTTGTGATTGAAAAGTGGAAATGTTATGTTTCCTTTATGCATGTTTTATGTGATACGATTATGTTATGGTTCTTGGGAATTATTATGAAGACGGGAGGTTCTGTGATAAACTAAGGGCGAGTGATCCCGATATAGCTCTCCAATGCATTGGGTAATGTGAAGGAGTTAAACGTTAAGGTTTCTCCGAAGAGATTTAGGGAATATACTGTGATGGGTATTCCAAACGTAACCAAGAGGGTTACTCCCTATGTAAGAATGTTATGAATGCCTCAAGTTACCTTTATGCCTTATGATTTCTATGATTTATTCATGATTTGATGATGTATGTTAAAATGCTTATGTTTTATGAGTAAAGTATGATTTCATACATGGACTAATGTTTTCTTTTCGTACTTTTATATCCCTTACTGATCTTTTTATGCTCATCCCATGTTTTTGAAATTTTTTTCATAGGTCACGGGAAAGTTGCATGTTATGATGATAGTGTCAAGGAAGTGTCAAGAAAGAATCCATGTTTTATTTTAAATATTTTTTCCGTTGATGGGGAAAAACGAATACTATCTTTTATGTAACCACTTTTTTTAAATGTGGAATGTAATTCATGATTTATGATCTAATTCACTAAAACTCTAAACCTGAAAAGATCCTCAATGTGAATTATTCATTTAATTCAATATTAAGTAAGGTTTAAGGTCAGGTCCTTATATCAGGTGAGAAGGTTCATGGATCGAGGAATTCCAAGTCACCAAAAATGATATCAGACCCAATACCCATCTATAAGTGTAGTGGCACTGCCTGGGTCTGGTGTGTGGGGTCCACCGCAAGGGATATGTTATTTAAAGGGGTGGAGAGTTGAACAACCTTGAAAAGTGAGACTTAAAAAAGGATAAATGTTAATAATCATGTCAATAAGGTGCAACTTTCTTTTTGGAAGCCCTCATGATTAGAACTCTGTAGTTAAGCATGCTTTTCCTAGAGTAGTGATTAAGATGAGTGACCTCCTAGGATGTTTCCTAGGGTGTGTGTGAGTGAAGAAAAAGTACATTGAAAGAACATGTATTTTCATGTAGGGATAATCATTTATCTGATAAAAAACCTTGGTGGGTAATAGCCTATGGTTTGATATGATAGAAAGAAAGTTTGTAACACCCCAAGATTTCATAGTGTGTTATTTTTCAAAGTAATTCAATAACTTACACTACACTCAACACCGAGTTCAAGTGCACCACGACTTACGAAACTAGCCATTCAAAAGTAGTTATGAATAGTATTAACTAAATTTTGAACTTTATATAATCCTTATAATTTTTTAATCCATATTATGAGTTTTTTAGACATAATGTATGAACAAATTAATTTTTTCAAATAAAAGAAGTATTTTTCAAAAAATGCACTTTTACTAACTTTTAATGGTGACCCCTTTTGAAATCCAATATTTGAAACATTTATATATTCAATTTGAAAAAATAAAATTATTCTTTAGAATCAGGACATAAGAATTTAGTTTCATTAAATTTTGGGTACTTTTCTGATAACTTTCATATTTTTATGAATAGTAAAAATTACTAAATTTTAATTAAAAACAACTTTTTTAATTGAAGTAATTAATAGTGATAAATTATGAATTTGAGTGATTTTAAAGTATAATTATATTATATTTTTACCATTTAATCCAATGTTGGTCATTGGACATAATTTTACATTTAAACTGGACATAAGCAAGTTCCAATCTTTTGATAGTTATTATTTCTTAAAAACACGTTTTTTGTTTTGACAACGGGAATTAATTTTAAATTAATTTCTGCAAATTCTGTGTTTTGAATTTAGAAAAATGTATTCCATATTTATAATCAGGATTTCAAAATTTTATAAATAGGTAACTTTTATTTTTATACATTTTGAATAATTACTTTGGTAAATATTTTATTTACCATGGTTAAAGGGTAAATCCGGTAAATAAGGGTAAAAAAATAATATTATAATAATATTAAATTACCCTAAAACATGTACTAACCCTATTGGTTGACATATTTCTGACCCTGGTCATATTTGGGTCGATTTTGGGACCCCATGGAGCCACTTGTAAGTGATAATGACACTTTATATTAATAAAGTTAAAGTAAATACAAATATGACATAAGAAAATATCTTTTAGAAAAACAATTTTTACATAGGGTTATATATGTTATATTTTAGACTATAAATATTAATTAGAAAGATAAGAAATATTTCCTACATAATGGTATTTTATTTATAATTTTTAGACATTGAATAATTAAATTTATTTATGACACAATAATGATGCAGTATTTTCATTATTAATGAAATAATCAAATAATTGGTATTATAAATGTTAAAATAAATATAATTTGAAATTTTTGATGACATAAACAGATTTTATTGGTTAATATGACATTTTAGGATTACATAAATGATTTTTTTTAATTAATAATGTTTTTAAGACTTTAACAAAAATAAATTATTAAATAGTGTCAAAATTGACATAAAGGATTTTTTAAAACAAATATTATATTATTAATTGATATTCTATTCCTAAAAATCTAAAGTTAGGCCGAAGGACTTATATAATGATAGTTTTGTCATTAATGGACCACTTGGGGGTCCCTTGGAAGTATATAGTACGTTTATTAACTATATAATATAAAAATACAAAGAGACATGGTAAATGTCAAACTAATTATCTAAGAGTTAAAACTAAAATATAAGATTAATAAAGTGACCCAAACCTGTATAAAATCTTGGTTTAGTGGTTTTAGACCTATCCCCACCTTAACCTTTAAATAATAAACTTTTTATCCATTAAAAACCAAATATTAATTTATTATAAAATAATATTTCTAGTTTTTCCTAAGGTGCCCCTCACCTCTCTTATAAAAGGGCACTCACCCTTCTCTCTAATTCACACCTTCAAAGAGTTTTGGCTCGGACAAACCTTGCCCAAATATTCTTTCAACTCCTCTCACTTTAACCTAGAGGCCTTAGTTTGATCATAAATCCAACCTAAGGAGTCTTTTTGATCAAATCAAAAGGAAGAACCCGATGAAAAGGTAATAATTTCCCCACCCTCTTTCAAGTTCCTTTCATCTTCCACTTCTTCTTTCTTTGTTATTTCCATTATAAAATAATAACTCCAGTATATTCTATATAATGTGATGTTATTATAAATATGGTACAACCATATTCAGTATTCTATCCATCCTTTGAATGACATGTCACCTTACGTGCGTACGTACGGACTACCGTCTCCATGAACACAATGAGATTCATTCCCCATCATATCCATTCAAGTATAATTCTCATTTTATGATTAAAAATAATTTTTAAGGACTTGATATCATTTTGGATATGAAAAAGATACAACCTATCCACAAAAAACACGGCTTATGTTACAAAACATATAAGTTAACCCCAGAAACGACGATAATACTAAGATATTATTAACAAAGCAATGTTAAAATATCATATATGATATCATATTAATGTATATGATTATTGTATAATTTAATAACAATTATTTCACCATTATACAGGAGTTTAACCTACCCTCGACCAAGTAAAAGTACTAGGTAAGGGTTAATTTCACAATCTCTTTGTTATCTGAGGTTGTTTTTACGTAAGTATCTACTGGGACATATTTATTATCCATGTCCATGATTCATAAAATAGTTTTAAAAGGTATTATTTTAAGGTAATTTTTACTAAAACAAAATTTTAAATGTTTTAAAGATTTATTCTTCTAAACCATTCTCATTAATGTCCATGTATTCAAAATTGTTTTAAGGATTTATTTAAATGGAAATTAATGTTTTAAAATGTTAATTACTTTCAAAAGTTTCAAAGTGGTATGGGACACTTTGATTCAAAAATGTATTTAAATATATTCTTTTATAAATTGTGTGACTTTCAAATGTTTTCATGAAAAAGGGATATTTCTCTCAAAGAGTTTTACAAGTCATTTTCATCTATGTCAAAATCCTTTAATGGATTTTAAACTTGTTTGAAGTTGATTTATTATGATATAAATCTTCCATATTGTATTGAAGGTTTTGTGATATGTTTGACTGTGGATGTGTTATTTTTATACCATTCATGGTTTATGGGTAAAGTATTGACATTTTATATGCCATTTTAAATACGAATGTTTATGTTATGTTTAAACATTTTAATATGAGGAATGCATTGGACTTAGTAAGTGATAGGTGGATCCCACTATAACTCCTCGATGCATCGGTAGGTCTCATGATACAAACTAGTGTCTTGGCACAAGGCCTTGACAAAATATTATTTGTAGTCTTGGCACAAGGCCATGACTATGTGGTTATGATAGTCTGGAATTATGCATCCCATCATTATGAAAGTGTTTATTGATATTGCATGTGATTATTCAATTAGTAGAATATCTATGTGAATAAGTAAATGAAATTATTTCATTTTATTTCTGCCATATTATGATGAAGTTCAAGTTTAAAAGGCTTTTTTTTAGTTATACATTTCCTTAAATGTTTATGCTTATTTATGAATGTTTTTGCAATATTGTTATCCTTACTAGGCATCTGAGCTCACCCCTTTCTATGTTTTATTTTTCCATGGATGTGAATAAGTATTTTATGATTGACCTGTATGGATAGTATGAGGGGATATGAGTGTGGCCTATGGAGACAAGTTGTTGTTGATGTTTTTTTCACTTTATGATGTAATGTAAACTTAATGAATGTATCTAGTGATTTCAAGGATACTAAAATAATCGGTCATTCAATACTTGATCTTTTGTGATCATGACAATGTTATGTAATAATGCACCAGCTCTGGGTAACTGGGGTCGGGGCGTTACAGTTGGTATTAGAGGAAGTTTAGTAAAAACCTTAGAAGCTAGATTTAGATAAACTCTGTTTAGAGCACATAGACCTAAGATAGACTTTCAGGATTAGTATAAAAGAACTTCATCGAATTTTGGTATTGTATAGATTTTGTGAGTTTTCCAAGAAATACATCCCTGTCTGGATACGATCAGGTAGAGGTGGATCTGGCACAGATGTACCTAGAGGTAAAACCCAAAAACACTGCTTTGAGCTAGACTTGAACGGGAACTGGTGCACAACAACAGGTCTTGCTGCACTCTTGGTTACGACACTCCCAGGGGATATGTTTAGGATAATTCTCATTTTCTTTACAAACCATTATGAAGTGTTTATGAGTATATACTTTCTCAAAGAAAACATTTTTTATGATTATGGGTTATATCCATAAACTGTCCAATTTATGTCAATTGTTTTACAAGTTTGGATTTATGTATTGCGATTCATAAATTAATCTAGTATATGCCATTGTATAGAAATGGCGCCCAGCATAAAGAATGTGAACTCCAGAAATACATATGATCCAAGGAGTAAGAAGGATCATATCTTTCATGGTATTAATCCAACATTTATAAGGGAAATAGTATCCCATGTATTCTCAACATATAAAGAAATAATATAATGTGTTAATAAGATAAGTAAAGAATTCTATGAGTCCTATAGATTTGAAGGGAAGCAAAAGAAGAAAAGGATGGAAGAGAGAATGATGGATAAAGGGAAGAGGGAAAAGAAGAATTTTCTCATATGTGATAACTATGGGAAGGAAAACCCTGGAACGTTCCTGAAGGGAATGAGAGTTTGTTATAAGTGCGGAGAAAAATGACACTAAGCACATGACTGCAAGGGTAAGAAAAATGTTTTAAATGTACAATTCTTCATCTTAAAGGAGTTGGTACCCTATGCAAACCAATGTTTAAATCATCAGAGTATTCCCCAAATGATGCTATTGGATAATAATCAAGTTATGATACTAGCATAGATAAGGAGGAATGATTATATTTCTTATGTTGTTATTAAAGAATTATGTCATTTGAGTGTTGTATCAACACTATACTGGTTATAATAGTTATGGAGTATATAAGGATTGTATTGTAGTACTATTTCATTAAGGACTTGAGATTGTGTGGAACCAAGAAAAGTGACTCAAATAGAAGGTTAAATTTTTGGAAAATATATGATGAGAGAAGGATAAACCATAATATGGTTCTGATACTGAGGTAGTGATTTTGGAATAATACATGATTGATTTGGATAAATTATATTGGATATTCTTGACTACCTTGAAACTGATTAATGATTTGTATATTCCATCAATGTTGGAGTTTGCAATATTTTTTGATAGAAGGAGTATATCCAGTATTCTATATGGAATAAGGGATCATGAATGTAATCAATAAGTTTTTATGGTAATTCAAGATGTTGTAGTGTTTTAAAAGAATACATGATGAAGGTGTTCACATGATATTACGCGGAAAAAAGGATCTTCATTGTGTTTACCTTCCTTATAAATTTTGGACTGTTAGTTTGGACAAAAGTATTTTAGACAATTCTAGTTTGAGATTATTATTTTTATTTTCATTAAAGGACAACTCGGAGGTCAGGTGACAACCCATCGCGTTCGGCAAGGTCCCGAGACTTGAACCCGCAACTGAAGGGAGACAAGGGTGTATCACTTACCACTGGCCCATGTGATGTCCTGGAATGAATAATGTAGTTTTTTTAAAAGGTTTGGTAGATGAATTAGAAATTCATTTTTTTAACCCTATATGAATAGGATAAATGGAATATTTTTTAAGTTCTATTATCTTTTAGAGTGAAAGATGAGTTTGTGGTAGAAATTAGTGAAAGGATGGAACTATACTTGTCAAGTATATATATATATATATATATATATATATATATATATATTTCTCTTATTGTATGTAGAAATTAATTCTTAAAAATTAGGTAAGGTATCTTAAAAATAAAAATGTGTTATCCTAATACCTTATGTTTTGTTGAACCGATGATATTTTAAATCATCATAGATTGATTGATTTGAGGCCCTCAATTCTACAATTGTTTGTGAATGATTACCTAAATCACTCCCTATAAATATTTATGTTTTTCCTCCAATTATGGGTCTCTAATTTCCACCAATGTTCTCCAAATAGAGATCATAATATGGTGGTGACCCTTTCATTTCTCTTTACCTCTTATTAAGAATAAATTTTATTAACCCAATTTCCGATGTGGGTTTTCCCCCAAAGATATTTTCTATTTTCAACCTTTTATTTTTGAAGAACAATTTCAAATTTAAAGGACTCAATTTATTGAAGGAGGGAAGAATGTAACACCCCAAGATTTCATAGTGCGTTATTTCTTCAAAGTAATTCAATATCTTTCACTACACTCAACACCGAGTTCAAGCACACTACGACTTACCAAACTAGCCCTTCAAAAGCAGTTATGAATAGTATTAACTGAAATTTGAACTTTATATAATCCTTATAATTTTAGAATCCATATTATGAGTTTATTAGACATAATGTAAGAACAAATTCATTTTTTCAGATAAAAGAATTATTTTTCAAAAAATGCACTTTTACCGACTTTTAATGGTGAACCCTTTTTAAATCCAATATTTGAAACATTTATATATTCAATTTGACAAAATTAACTTATTCTTTAGAATCATGACATAATAATTTATTTTCAATAAAATTTTGGTACTTTTCTGGTAACTTTCATATTTTGATGAATAGTGAAAATTACTAAATTTTAATTAAAAACAACTTTTTTAATTGAAATAATTAATAGTGATAAATTATGAATTTGAGTGATTTTAAAGTATAATTAGATTATATTTTTACCATTTAATCCAATGTTGTTCATTGGACATAATTTCACATTTAAACTGGACATAAGCAAGTGTCAATCTTTTGATAGTTATTATTTCTTAAAAACACGCTTTTTGTTTTGACAATGGGAATTAATTTTAAATTAATTTCTGCAACTTCTGTGTTTTGAATTTAGAAAAATGGATTCCATATTTATAATTAGGAGGTATAAATTGTGTAAATAGGTAACTTTTAGTTTTATACATTTTGAATAATTACTTCGGTAAATGTTTTATTTACCATGGTTAAAAGGTAAATCCGGTAAATAAGGGTAAAATAATAATATTATAATATTATTAAATTACCCTAAAAGGTGTCCTAACCAAATTTTTTGATACATATCCGACTATGTAAATATTTGAGTCGATTTTGGTACCCCATGGAGCCACTTGTAAGTGATAATGACACTTTATATTAATTAAGTAAAAGTAAATACAAATATGACATAAGCATATATCTTTTAGAAAAACAATTTTTACATAGGGTTATATATGTTATATTTTAGACTATTAATATTTATTAGAAATATAAAAATATTTCCTACCTAATGATATTTTATTTATAATTTTTATACATTGAATAATTAAATTTATTTAGGACACAATAATGATGCAGTATTTTCCTTATTAATGAAAGAATCAAATAATTGGTGTTATAAATGTTAAAATAAATATAATTTGAAAGTTTTGATGACATAAAAACTTTTATTGGTTATTATAACATTTTAGGATTACTTAAATGAATTTGGTTAGAATTAATAAAGTTTTTAATACTTTAAAAAAAATCAATTATTAAATAGTGTCAAAATTGACATAAAGGAGTTTTTTAAAAAAATATTATATTATTAATTGATATTATATTCCTAAAAATCTAATGATCGGTCAAATGGCTTATATAATGATATTTTTATCATTAATTGACCACTTGGAGGTATCTTGTAAGTATATAGTAAGTTTATTGACTATATAATATAAAAATACAAAGAGACAAGGTAAATGTCAAATTAATTAACTAAGAGTTAAAACTAAAATATAAGATTAATAAAGTGACCCAAACCTGTATAAAACATATTTTATGAGTTTTTTTAGACCTATCCCCACCTTAGCCTTTAAATAATCCTCTTTGGATCCATTATAAACTGAATATGAATTTATTATAAAATAATATTTCTAGTTTTTCCTAAGGTGCCCCTCACCCCTCTTATAAAAGGGCACTCACCCTTATCTCTAATTAACACCTTCAAAGCCTTTTGGCTTGGCCAAAACCTACCCAAATATTCTCTCAACTACCCTCAATTAAACCTAGATTCCTTATTTTGATCATAAATCCCACCTAAGGATTCCTTTTGATCAAATCAAAAGGAATAACCCAAAGAAGAGGTAATAATTTCACCACCCTCTTTCAAATTCCTTTCTTCTTCCACTTCTTCTTTATTTGTTATTTCCATTATAAAATAATAACTCCAGTATCTTATATATACTGTGATGTTATTATAAATATGGTACAACCACATTCAGTATTCTATCCATCCTTTGAATGAAATGTCTTCTTATGTGCGTACGTACGGACTGTCGTCTCCACGAACGTGATGAGATTCATTACCCATCATATCCATTCAAGTATAATTCTAATTTTATAATTAAAAATAATTTTTAAGAACTTGATATCATTATAGATATGAATAAGATACATCCTATCCATAACAAACATGTCTTATGTAACAAAACATATAAGTTAACACCGGAAACGACGATAATACTAAGATATTATTAACAAAGCAATTTTAAAAGATCATATATGATATCATATTAATGTATATGATTATTGTATAATTTAATAACAATTATTTCACCATTATACAGGAGGTTAACCTACCCTCAACCAAGGAAAATTACAAGGTAAGGGTTAATTTCACAATCACTTTACTATCTGAGGTTGTTTTTACGTAAGTATCTACTGGGACATATTTATTATCCATGTCCATGTTTCATAAAATAGTTTTCAAATGAATTATTTTAAGGTAATTTTTACTAAAACATAATTTTAAATGTTTTAAAGATTTATTCTTCTAAAACATTCTCATTAATGTCCATGTTTTCGAAATGGTTTTAAGGATTTATTTAAATGGACAAGAATGTTTTAAACTGTTAATTACTTTCAAAAGTTTCAAAGTGGCACGGGACACTTTGATTCAAAAATGTATTTAAATGTCTTCCTTTCTAAATTGTGTGACTTTTAAATGTTTTCATGAAAAAGTTATATTTCTAGCAAAGAGTTTTACAAATCATTTTCATCTATGTAAAAATCTTTTAATGGATTTTAAACTTGTTTGAAGTTGATTTATTATGATACAAATCTTACATATTGTATTGAAGGTTTTGTGATATGTTTGACTATGGATGTGTTATTTTTATACCATTCATGGTTTATGGGTAAATTATTGACATTTCATATACAAGTTTAAATACAAATTTTTATGTTATGTTTAAACCTTTTCATATGAGAAATGCATTGGAATTAGTAAGTGACGGGTGGAGCCCTCTATAGCTCCTCGATGCATCGGTAGGTCTCATGAGACAAACTAGTGTCTTGGCACAAGGACTTGACAAAATATTATTTGTAGTCTTGGAACAAGGCCTTGACTATGTGGTTATGATAGTCTGGCATTATGCATTCCATCATTATGAAAGTGGTTATTGATATTTTATGTGATTATTCAATTAGTATAATATCCATGTGAATAATTAAATGGCATTATTTCATTTTATTTCTGCCATATTATGTTGAAGTTCAAGTTTAGAAGGCTTTTTTTAGTTATACATTGCCTTAAATGTTTATGCTTATTTATGAAAGTTTTCACAATATTTTTATCCTTACTGGGAATCGAAGCTCACCCCTTTCTATGTTTTATTTTTCCCAGGATGTGAAGAAGTATTTTATGAATGACCTGCAGGGATAGTATGAGGGGATATGAGTGTGTTCTATGGAGACAAGATGTTGTTGTAGTTTTTTCACTTCATGATATAATGTAAACTTTATGAATGTATCTAGTGATTCCAAGGCTACTAAAATAATCGATCTTTCAAGACTTGATCTTTTGTGATCATGCCAGTGTTATGTAATAATGCACCGACTTTGGGTAATTGGGGTCGGGGCATTACAAAGTTACTTTAGGAGGCATGTGGGGTTAGGTGACCAGGTTCATGGCCTAAGGAAGTCCTGGTCATGAAAATGTGTTTCATGGGAAAAGGTGTCTATAAGTTTATGTTTCAAATGTTGGAGGATTATCAGGATATACATTGAATAAAACAATCCCACTAGATAACCAGTGGAATGTACCAACTAACTGATGGTGTTGGTGGAGGGATCTTCAATTATACATATTCCACCAGCTAGATGGTGGCCAAGGCATAATTATTGGCATTCTTCTAAGCACATTGTCCATCTAATAGATCCCAGATTCAAGTCTCACTAATAATGTTTTTTTATTTTACACTAATTATATTATTTAACTAATCATCTCCCAAATATGACCTTAATATGGACAAAACCTCCTGAGATCTCTTCTATGGTGATCTAGGTGTCCCTTTCCTCTTCTCTTAGATTCTTGAAGCCTAAATCAATATGGGGCATAAATTGAGGTTATATATATCTATTATAAGACCGATTATACCTATTTATTTGGAATTGATCATAGATTTTAAGTCATGTTGGATAGATATATGGATCTATGCCTAAATCTAACATAGAATTCATGCTTGATTAATAAATCGTTATTCGATGATCAGATTTGGTGGCTCACTTTAATTGATCCAAGATTTACCATTGATAAAGAATCATTTTTTAAAGTTGATGTGGATTTCATCCCTTAGAATAATCTATTCCTAGATTTAAAATTCTAGACTCTATGATGATGGATTGGATCTTGATCTAGTGAAAATTGGTGTGCGAGTGTGATTTGGGTGTCGTTCCTCAGTGGATCTTTGAAATTATCTTTGTCATGCTAAAGGTAAGAAGTTCCTTAACATATATTTCCCTTTCATGTGATTATTCACATGATATGTTGGTATGTGCTTATGTGTCGTGAGACACATATTTAATTTTTCTCTCATGTGTGTGTGTGGCCTGTGAAATCCATGTTTAATTTTTTATCTCATGTGTGTGTGTACGGATATGGATACTCATGATTGATATGTTATGTTATGACTATATGTGGAATTCCCTATTGTGTATGGATGTATGGAATTTGGAGAAATTTATTATAGTATTGAATGAAAAGTGAACTGTTGTGGATTGCTTAACCCTTATAAGGGGAGTATGGGTGATGATGATGATGACCCTTTCCCAAAACCTGAGACATAATGTTTGGATACGATGACCACTCGACCTAACCCTGGGTAGTATTAGGATATGAAGACCTTATGGCCTAACCTATGTTAGTGACATGGTATGATATACTTGTGGACTAACCAGTAACTCATAGGCCTTGTGGATACAAAGAGACATATGAGTTTTCCTTATGGCCGACCCATGATCATGACTTCTATTATGAACACCCTTCTAACATAGAGTCGAAGTAGGTATGATTGAGGTTTGTGGAAGGTGGTTAGTGCACGACTTATTGGTACATGATTGATTATTGGTTGATTTTGATTTTATTTATTATCATGGAATGCAGCTCTTATGCATGTGAACTTATGTTAAGGACACATTAGTAGTATCCCAATGGGATTTTAATCACATCCTGCATTGGCATCTTGATGCATGTGAAAAATTCATAATCAAGGATCCAAAGAAGGTAAATCACCCGATAGTAGGTTACTAAGGATCTTGGATTTTGGAGATAGATGTGGTAATGTTAAAGAATCCATATGGATATCATAACATCTTTATTTATCACTATTTACAGTTATACTATTATACATGTTGACCTACCACATTGGGAGTCCATTTTATTACAGTTGTATGAATTGGCATGACATCTGTTACAGTATTTTTTTGTGTTATCTTCTTATGTGTTATTTATTTGGATTATATTTAGGTTATTATATTTTGGTGAAGGATGTGATTACTGAGAGTATAGTTTCCCCATTTCACTTTAGACCCTCACCCCTAGTCACCATTATCTTACGTATGGGGACACACACATGTGGTTATGTTTCAATTTGGCTTAGATCTTGTGATTTGGGTAGGGTTATTACAAAATATTTTCAAAGGATTGAGGTTTACTTTATTTTCATTTAGGGTTATGGTAAAAAAGAGATAGGTTTTGTGAAACTTGGGTAGGAGAGTTACCATGTTCCTGGATAGCTCATGTGTGTCGAACCTCTGAGTCAATATTAATGGGATTATTGTTACTTTTATATGGTATTTGGGTGAATTCACATATCATGAATAGGAATGTAGGATCACATTTCATGTATATACCTATTGAGTGTGGAATAGTATTTCTTTAATTGAATGCCTAGGTTTATGCTAACTATTTATTGATATATATATTCTCTATTATTGCGATATATTTTTGATGGAATTAGTTAGTCAGATTTATGCATGCTATTATATATATTTTTTATATATATGATTGTGACTACCATGTAGGAATGGAGGATTGGGATTAAGACTTAGATAGAACTAGGAGGGTTATATCTTTTTAGTGGGTATCTCCTAGGATAGGTCTTTCTATAGAAATCCCATATGAATTCCTTGTAACTAATTAATTTGATCTTTTAAGTAAGAAATTATAGAAATTCTGAATGTTCATTTATCATTTAATAAAAATGTTTTCTATGAGATTCGAGAATGCTTCTACTAGGGATGATGTTATAGTTCCACCATAGACTATGTAGAAAGATTCACCTATGAGTGCTCCCACACATGCACTAGTGGTTAGGGAAGTAGGCCCACCTCATCCACGAGTCTTATAGACTTCTCCAGGTGTAGGGGAATAGAGGAAATGGTTGACTATGCCTAGTATTTTCAGCTCCAACATCTACCAATTTTGTAGCACACTAGTGTTCATCGGGTTGTTGAGGAATGGATTGGAATCATTAAGGGAATCTTTGACCTAGTGAAGACTCTTGGAGATGGTATGGTGAATCCGATAGCCTTTATTCCCCAAGGACCCGCAAAGAGACGGTGGGGCATTATGGGTCAGGTAGGAAGGTGTGAGGTTCTTACTTGGGAGGCCTTCAAGGAGATGTTATAAAATTAGTTATTTCTTGACAAGAAGAAGTTGTATGGAGCTCATGAGGTTATAGAGATTCAGTAGGGGGTGATTTTGGTTTCTATTTACTCATCTAGTTTCGCATAATTGTTAATATTTTCTTCTCTTTTGGCTAAAAATTAGGTTTTGAAGGCTAGGAAGTTTGAGATTGGTCTTTGATAGATAAATATTTTTCATACATATTTTAATATAAAACATATATTTTATACATGTTAAATTATTATTCTTTCTAGAATTGAATTGATTTTTTGATTTAATGTAGGATACCATAATTGCTTGGGAAAAGAATAAAAAGAAAGAAGTAATTAGGTTAAAGACACTTCTCACCACATTATGAAGTGGCATGGCTTGACATTAGATTTTTAAAGGTATATTGATGCTACATAAGAGTCATGGAAATGTGAAGGACCAAGTCCAAGCCTCAAAACTAAAGACCAAGGATGAAATCGTGAAAAAATAGATATAAAACACCAATTCATGTCATGAAAATCATTCATGAAGTGAAATGTGAAGGATTTTAAAGCATTAATGAAATCCATGAGAATTTAGTCCCCCGTACATTACACATCATGAACATTATTCGTGACGTGAAAAGTCATGATGGGATAAAAATCAGTAGTTTTTATGGAAATTAATAGTGGATGACCTATGTTTTTATCCGGACCAACCATGGATCCCCAAATTGATCCAAAATCATTCATACTACATTTATGGAATTTAAAGGGTTCTTTCGTGCCTATATATAAGTTTCCTGGGGAATGTTAAAGAACAATTGATAAGGGAAGCTCTGGATGACATACTACTACAGATTTATTTCCCTGCTTTCTTTTTCTTTTATTTCTTTATTATGGTGTCTCCCCAATCCTGAATCAACTTGAATTCCCAATCCATGTAGAGGTAGTTTCTATGTGTTATCAGGAAAGGGGGATGATGGACATATTTTATTATTCCTAAGTTTGAATTCTAAATTTAATTAAATTTTTTCTTTCTTCTTCTTTATAATTTTAATTCTTATTTGTAGTTTTAAATTTCGAATGCAGTTTCATTAGGTTTTGATTCCATTTATTTTAATTGTCTTGGACAATGATCCATTTCTCCCTCCTCCCAATTCTTTTTTGTATATGGTGGAATCGATTAGGCTTGGGTGGTGAGTGCACGAAAATTTTCAGCACATGCATAGGATTGTAATGGGAACCATTAATAATTAGGGAATCACAATACCCAGTTGGAGATTAACCAAACTAATCAAGGGGAACCACAATAATACCCGCACACATTGGAAGGAGGGTAGACCAACCTAGGGTTTCATATTAAGATATTCTCACCATCCCCATCTAGCCAAGGAAGAGGGGAATCAGTAGATGAATCTCTCTCATCATTTGGTAGAAGAAAAATTAATAAAAAATAGAAATTATGATAGCGTTGAATTAGGTCTAGACAAACCTTATCTGGTCACTATCTTTTTAAATTATTTTAAAATTAATTAAATCAAACTAATTTATGTTATTTATTTTTAAAAATCAATAAAAACTCATATTTTCATAAAATTATCAAAAAGTGAAAAACTCATTTTGTGAGCACTCCTCTTTCAGATACAGTCTAAGGGATAACTAGGTTTACTATACTTAGGTAATAAAAAAAATTTACATGCCCCATGATAGGAGTGCATCAAGATTGGTGTTGTTTCAAATGAGAAAATTCCACTTAACAACCATGTTTTTTTAACATTGAATGAATCGTAGCTTAAATGAACTATTAATTGAATTTTATCATCAAATTAAATGAATACTAAACCAATTAACAAAAAATAAATTTATAAAAAGAATTTGAAGGCATAACCCTTTTAAGTGAAACTATCAGTGTTCACTCTAAACCTGAAATCATGGTTGAAAATCCCATCCAAACCCTGTGTGACATATGTTCACCTTAGTTTTTTAATCAAAATAACCAACTCTATATGCCTACTACACAAAATGTTTTTTGAAATGTGAGATAACACAATTATGGTGTTCCCAATTTTTTTTGGTATTATAGGAGAATACCCAAATCATAATAACCCATAATTAATCTTCAAATTTTTGAGATTTAGACTAAGAGGAGAACCTGGAGACTAATTCCAATAGAGGGTATTCCTCTTGTCACTCAAAGTAGCAGCTAAGGAATGGTTGTACAGTCTATAAGTACAAGATATCAGTGACAGGTAAGAACTAAAATGATTATTCATGAATTGATTATTTCTCACATCCCATAGCACAAAAATTCGAAAATAAATCTACATCATCTTGAAATTGACTGGAGAGAATCTCTATGAGTATTGTTAATGCTTTAAGAAAATCAGTGCAATTTTCCTACATCAAACCACAGAGGAACATCACATCCTCATTTTCTTCAACTAATGTCTATTGGACAATGAATGAAACATGCTCGATGCCTCATATGAAGGTTACCTAATTAATAAATCACTAAATAATCCAAAGTTATGATTGAAAATATTTCTCAAAACTTTTATCAATTCAACACTAGAAGTAAAAGCATGAGGGAAATTCATGTGGTAAGCACTTCTGATTCAACAACTTTATTCAGAAACCAAATTAATGAACTTACCAAGTTAGTGTAACAAATGGTTTTGAACCAACTGAAGGAACTAAAAGTACCAACTCAGGTATATAGTGTATATTCTTATACTTATCATCACACGAACCAGTGTCCAGAAGTGCATGGGTTGGAAATTTGTGAAGATACCTTTTAGTTGAAGCAATTCCAAAAAAATCTAGGATAAACACCTTTTTTAAATTAAATACCCACCACAGCTTCTATTCTAGTAGAAATAATAAAAATAGTTCTATAAACAACCATACCAATAACAAACCTTTCAACCACCACCTTTCTAGAAAAATTCCTATGAGTAGCTGTCAACCAATGCACCATCAACTGATAACCAACAAGTATAGTCTGAGGTTTAGGGGTTGAAAGAAAAATTTAAATATTTATGCATCCAATTCAAAATTTTGATGGAATTTTTGACCAAAAATCCTTGTAAGCTACTAGCATAGATAGTTCTAAATACCAAAGAAAATGTTAGAGCAATTACAACACGAAACAAAAAAGATATCTCGTCACTTGAACAAAGTATTTTTGATGATTATGAACAAAATTTTAAAGCTCAAACCACCCATCAAAGAGAGAGTAAAAATACCCTTATAAAAGAAATAAAGGGATAAAAATGATATTGATGAAGCGTTGTCATGCATGCTCTCAAAAAAAATTATGGCTAAGTGCAGCACATGGACTAACCTAGGTTATTCTCTTGCGGAGATTTTTCGATCAATCAATCACCACTTTTAATTCATATTTTCTATATTTTTATTATTTATAAGATAAAACTAAAATAAATTGATATTTGAGAAATGACAATTCAAGATAAAAAAAGTAAAAATTTAATTCATAATGCAGACATAATGAATGTAGACAAAATGAAGGTAGGAAGAAAGGAGATCCTCCCAGGAGATTATTCAGAGTGAACCTTTATCGTCTCTTTGTGAGATTAAAATTTACTTAATGATCATGATCCATCATATGCATGAAAATTCTCTTCTACCTATGTTTTTGGATATATGATGAACTCAAAAATCGCTGAGAGACCTTACATCCACCTCATTGGTTGAGAGAGAATATTATATAAGAGAAAGCTAAGCCTCAGGTGGAAAGTGGAGACGCAAAGGCACCTTACCCACTAAGATCCCACTCATCCTAACTATAATAAAATAAGAAACATAAAAAATGAATGTGTAATGACTTGGGTTTAACACCAGATTGATATTTTGAGAACTTCCTTGGGTTAGTTACTCATGATCATGAGTACAAGAGATTACAGTGGAGAAGAATGAGGTGGCAAACAAAAGATAAAAAATGATAATGAGATTAAGAAGTAGAGAAAAATATATTAAAAATAAATAATACCATTACAATGGAAATAAAGTACAAAACAATATAAAATAACCACATAGAAGATCCAATACTTTGAGAAGGGGTGAGGATACATATTTATAGGGAGAGGGGGTGAAATAATTCCCTCAATATATTCCAAATGTTTCAGCATGTATTTCCCATTAATTAGATGAATTTTAATAGGTGTCTTCATGAAATGTTTTTAAAAATTTCTCCTCAATTAACCTTAAAAATTTCAATATCATTGACCACAAGACTATAGAGTTATGGCCATTTTACTCTGAGAAATTAATTATTTCTATGTTCCACGTCAGATTTCACATCTCTACATTGTCATACCATTATGATCGGTCAATTCACATGTTTAAGATTTAAGGAAAGTTGTTAATTTATTCTTTTTTCATGTCTCCCAAAAATTTAGAATGTTTTTTATGCGTAGTTCAGATTATATTAATTAATTACTCAATGGAACCATTTCTTCCCGAGAAGGCCTTTCATATTTCACTTGTTTAGATCATTCAAAGAATGACTTAATAATAGTATTTTGACATGAAATTTATCAAGGACTAACCATATTGAATCCTATTTCATATCCAGTTGTAATCATAATAATTGGATGTGTGTAGACTGATTTATTCTTCCATTACGGAGGTGGGGTCTTTGATATCCAACAAAAATGTTTTCAAACTTCATGGATTTTTTTGGGATCTAGATGTTCGAATCATCATTTATTCCTAAAGAAAATGTCGTAGAAACAAAATAAAGGAACTCTAAAAAAAGAATCTCTCAAATTGGAATAATAATGTTAATTTTTTTCCCAAAATACCCCTTTGATAAAAAATTATTAAAATTTCCAAATTTAACCATTTTTTGCATTTGACCTCAAAATAACACTAAAACCTTAAATCGTGACCATTTCCCATAAAATAAATATATAGTGGGACTATAGAAATTTAATTAAATTATAAAATGTATGGAAATATTGTTTTCATCACTCCCCCACACTTTACCATTGCACTCATAGGTAATTATCTTACATCTAAATCAAAATCCACACAACAATCAAAAATGAGAAAATATCAATGATCTTATCCAAAATAGAATTCCATGATGTCTCTTCTATGAAAAATAATTCCCTATCATTTTATTTCCCACATTTAAATATTTTCAACCTAAAAAATCCATCCATTCCCCAATCACAACCTTCCTCACATTAAACTTTATGTCACTCTTCCATCAAGAGAAATTGAATCTGATGTTATGCTTATACTTGGAAACCACATGTATCACCATAGGTTTCTGAAAATTATCATTTCCCCATATCATGAAACATGAAAATTAATTCAATCATGAGGTATTTTTTCAAGGTGAATTTTATGTCTTAGTGTTGGTGGTTAAATGATTGAAAAACATTTAAAACTGAAAAGAGGAGGTTATACTCTTGAGTACAATGTATGAATAATCATGTAAAAACAAATGATGAACCTCACTCAAATCCCCTTGAAATTGTGAAACAAAACACCACCCATTTTTTATGACATGGTACATGAGGCAATAAGTGATTAAAAATAATGATATCATTTATGTTCTCCCTCATTTTTTTGTAAAGCTTCATAAAGGCACAACATTATTTTCTTTTTCTTTTCTTTTTTTGAATTTTTTCATTGAGGATGAGATGAAAATTGAATATAATGAATGAATAAAAATTAATGACCTTATTTTTAGAGAGGTAAACGAATCATAAAATAATGTACAATTAATAAATCAAGCTCATCTCCATTTTATTTTATTTTTTTCATTTTTTTAAGGAGAACCAGATGAAACAAATAAATCACAATGAAATGATGACTCAAGACCAATTTTCTCATTATGCGCTACCTAAAATTTTGACACAAACATCACACCACCCAAAAATTAAACAAATACCAAATAATGAACATGAAAGGCCCTTCCTTCACAATCAAACTTGAAATATACATGCAAAAATACCAAGAGGTCAAGTAGGTAAGGAAAAATAATCTTGTAATGTGGCTTAAACCTATAAGGAAATTAATCACATATAAGGGATAAAGAAGGATAGATATATGGGTATGTCTTAGGTTAATATGTGGCTCTCCAAATAGATGCCTCAATCATATGAAAAATATTCTATGAAATCCAAATCTTCAAAATAGAAAAGTAACAAATTCTGGTTCTAACAAAAAATCCAAGTTTCCCTTAAGAAAGTGTGGGTATTATAAAGGATATGTCAAAGTGGTTTAGAATAACTCATAGGATTTAAAAAATATTTTGAGTTAGTGTTTAATGGGAATGTATTTCAAAAATTAGTCAAACTCATAAAAATTATTGAAAATCCAATTCAAGGAAAAAAATTCACATAAAAATCATTTAAAATGAATTATTTCAAAAATAATTTCAACTCTTTTGAAATAAATTGATGTGTTAAATGTGATAAAAAAATTCATTAAATCTCAAAAAACCTAAAAATAAGAGAAAAAAATGAAAATAAAAAAATAATAACTAAGAAGGTTAACACTCCCCCCACACATAAATTTTACTACCCCTCATTTTAACTCAAAAAATATAGGGGCAGTAGAGAAACTGGAAGGAAAGATACATCCTGACACTATTTTTGAAGTGGATACCTTGACTTAAGTTCTTAACTACTTCCAATATACCTAGAAATCATAAAAAAACAACGTATAATAAAAATAAATAAAAAATAATGATAAATAGAAAATATGATAGAACATGATTTAGAACCCCATGTGGGTGTTAGGATTTCACTACCCCTAGTTTGGAAATTGTAGTGGATTATACTTAATCATAAGGTGGGTGTAGTTTCTTTGAGATAAACCACCATATGTGACTTTTCCCAATATTCATGAGTAAACACTGAAAGTGTAGAACCCCAAATAAGATAAGAAATATAACAACCCATAAGAATGAATAGACATGTAATTTGAGTTCTGAATTTGTAGGGAATCAAAGATAGGGGTGATCCATATAAACTTTTATGGTGTCCTCCTCTATATGGTATGCAAATTGTTATTTAGGAGGTAGTCTCACCACCACATTCTTTTCCAACTCTCCTTCTTCAATCACCCCCAGTTGGGTAGTCTCTTCTTTAACATACAAGGTCTCCTCCATTTGTGATGTATCATAAATTTTAGGGAAAAATAAATCAGAAAAAAAAAATTAACTTTAATAAGATTAAAACATAAAGAATTAATTAATAAATATTCCCTTTCTTGTAATTCATCTTGGAAATTGATCCCTTCATGAAGGACCATTGGAAACTCAATCTTAGCAGTTCCATATTCTTCTTATTCTTCTAAAGTAAGATATAGGTATAAAGATTCTGATGTCTCATTATCAAGGACGGTAGGATCAAGTTTTAAGTTATATTCAAAAAATCTATTCCTAGATTCTTTAAAAAAAATATTGATCTCCCATCAGTTCATCAGTTGGAATGTGTAATTCTGAGACCTCATCAAGTAATGATTGAGTGCGGGATAATGTGATTATTTCCTTTAGAAGCTCTTTCTCACTCGCTACAGGTTCTTTAACAAAAAAAAAGATTGGTGAAATCTCTTCCACCACTCATTCTAGTTCAGGATCCGGCTCAAGTTCTGGTTGCTCATGGGATGTGCGTACATATTCAACAATCTATTCTATTTTTCTCTCCAGGTTTTTCACTTTATTACAAATCCTTTGATACTGAGCATCAAGATCATTCTAAACTTCTTCTAGAACCTGATATTGTTCAGTCCATGCATAATAATTTTAATTGAAAGGCATCATGAACAATGTGATTCTTTTTATTTAATATTTTTGAAATTTATGATTTCTTGTGTTTTTTTATAAAAAAAATTATTTAAAAAATTTGAATAAAAATAGTGAATTAGTACAAATTGGATCCCTGGTAGTGTCATCAATTTGATGAAGTATTATTGTGTACACTCTCAAAAAAATTTATTACTAAGTGCAGCACATGGGTTGACCTAGGTCGTTCTCTTGAGTAACTTTTGCGATCAATAAATCACCACTTCAAATTCATATTTTTAATATTATTATTATTTAGAAGATAAAACTAAAATAAATTGATGTTTGAGAAATTTTAATTCAAGATAAAGAAATGTAAACATGTAATGCATAATGAAAACAAAATGAATGTAGACAAAATGATGTTAGAGAGAAAAGAGATCCTCCCAGGAGATTATCTGGAGTGAGCATTCATTATCTCTTTGTTAGCTTAAAATTTACTTAATGAGAATGATACATTATATGCATTAACATCCTCTTCTACTTATGGTTGTGGATATATGATGCACTCAACAATTGTCGAGAGACCTTACATCCACCTCTTCGATCGAGGGAGAATATTTTAGAAGAGAAAGCTAAGCCTCGGGTGGCAAGTGGAGACACAAAGGATCTTTTCCCACTAATATCACCCTAGTCCTAACTCTAAGAAAATAATAAACATAAAACATGAATTTATAATGACTTGGATTTAAAATCGGATTGATCCTCTGGGAACTTCCTCGAGTTAGTTACTCATGATCATGAGTACAAGAGATCACAATAGAGAAGAACGAGGTGGAAAACAAAAGATAAAAAATGAGAATGAGATTAAGAAGAAGAGAAAAATATATTAAAAATTAATAATACGATTACAATGTAAATAAACTAAAAAATAATATAAAATGTCCACATAGAAGTATCAACGCTTTGAGAATGGATGTGGATACATATTTATAGGGAGAGGGGGTGAAAGAATTCCCTCCAACAATCTACTCCAAATGTTTCTGCATGTATCCCCACTAATTGTCTGAATTTGTAGCAATTGTCTTCATGAAAGTTCTTCCAAATTTTCTCCTGTGTTCACCATAAATATTTCAGTAACATTGAAAAAATTAATAAGGATTTATAGTCGTTTTACTCTTAGAAAATAATTCTGTCCATGTGTCACATCAGATTCCACATCATGACATTCTCATGCCATTATAACCCTCCAACTAGTCAATTAATGCATTGGATCCTCAAGTAAAGTTGTTTCTTTATTCCATTTTCATGTCTCAAAAAAATTTAGAATTTTTTTGATACATGGTTAATATTATATTAATTAATTACTCAATTGAACAGTTTCTACCCAAGAAGACCTTTCATATTCCACTTGTTTAGAGCATTCAAAAAATTCGTTAATGATAGTATTTTATCTTGAAACGCATCAAGGAAATGCCTTATTTAATCCTTGTTAATATTCAGGTAGAATCACCACAATTGGATGTGTGTAGACATATTTATGCTTCCATTATATAGGTGGGGTCCATGCTGTCTGCCCAAATTTTTTTCCATATTCATGGATTTTATTGGCGATCTAGATGTTCGAATCAACATTTCTTCCTGAAGAAAAATTTGTAGAAAATAAATTAAGGAATATTTAAAAAAATAATCACTCAAATTGAAATAATAATGTAAACTTTATTCCAAAAATACGCCTTTGAAAAAAATCGGTCAAAATTTCCAGATTTAACCATTTTTTGCATTTGAGCTCAAAATACTACTAAAACCTAAAACCGTGATAATTACCCATAAAATAACTATATGGTGGAATTATAAACATTTAATTACTTTATAAAATGTATGAAAATATTGGTTTCATCGGATATTCTGGAACCCTTCCCTTTCATGTTAACTTGATCAATGAAGTTTGAAGAGGATAAACAGCAAAAAGAAATTTGAGAGACCTTTCAGAAAGTCGATATCAATATCCCACTTTTAGAATAAATATAAAAAATATGAAAATATAAAAATTTAATAAAAGATATATACACCAAAATAATGTGATTATATTTAAATGATAACATTATCCTAGGAAAAATCATCTCAGCACTAATCACACCATCGATACCATAAAAATGTCAAGATCTAGGGATATTCTTCATTCCCTGCACTATTGGATCTTTAAATTTTTCTGATTGGTTCTATGATATGGGTGATTTAATATATTTATTTCATAACTATGTTTTTACATATTTTAATATTGGAAAATTGAATCCCACCATAGTAGTGATCCATCTTGTAAATGAATCCATGATATTCCCAATAGAAGTTTAGGAAGAAGTACTTGTAAAATTCAAAGACCTTTTTTTCCCAACTAACTTATATGTGATGAACATATAAGAGGATGAGATTTCATCACACTCACACATAATTATGGTGTGACCATTCTTAAAGAAATCAAAAACCATCATCAACATGCATGAAGAAACACCTTCAATGGATCTTGGAGATAGTCGAGTGCATTTCAACATATTTGACTCCATAAAGATTCCATCTAGAATTCATTCACTAAATGTAATCTCATACAAAGAAGGTATAAAACCTATTGAATAAGCATGTATTATTTTAAAAATATAATTCATAAAATATCATATTTTTCATTTCAAATACCACATAATAAGTAATTTCCATAAAATTTGGTAATTTCGATTTCATGCTTGATGAAGAGATAACATCTGAGTTTTTAGATATTTTATTAAAAAACTGAAGAATTGAAATTAGGATTAGATTTTGATATTTATAGGTAAAAACTCAAAGAGGATGTATATGATAATATTATAACATATATTTGAAAGGAACTTGATGAAAAGGAAGAAGAACTGGCTAGGATGCATTCTATATATCTCACTATGAAATACGAGTTGAATAAGGTTAGAGAAAACTTCATTAAAACTACATAGATAAGGATAGGATCTTCCCAAACAAATGAGAATAATGGATCATAAGAATAAGTTAAATATTCTACCTAAATATAAGGGAGGAATATTACAAGGAGGATATAAACCTATAATCAGATTAAGGTTTGGGATGCAATAGGACAACAACAACACAACACTAGATAGATCAAGAACCGATCTGAAAGAAAAAAAAATCATGGGTTTTTCTAGTGTTTTGGTGATCATGGTCATAAATCCTATTACTCTTGGTTTAACATTCCTTTAACAAGAATTCAGCAAGAACAAAGGGGGATATTTGGTTAAGTTTTCATGAGAAATCTAGAACAAGAGGGTCTCTATGCTCTAAAAATGAAAAAAAAATTCAAAATAATTCCAGTGATAAGAATATCCATAAAGAGTAAATAATAGTTTTTCCACATATAATTATATTTTATAAATAATTATATGAATATAAAGAACATGATCCAAGAACTAGTGGGTGATATTACACTCCTTCAACCCAGTTTTTAATGAAGACTTACCAGTTTGTTTCTATCATTTACATTTGATTAAATGCAATAATTTCATCTTTAATATAATTACATGAAAAAATAAATTTTAATTCACTAATTACATTGAATCAATTAATTTTTAGGGGTATAATATTGTAAATAATATTTTTTTAAAAAAAATTATTTTTCTTGAGCCAACTACATTAAACAAAAGCACTTTCGGGAGGCAGGCCACATTTTTTTGCCTTAGTCCACTCTTCCCCCTGAGTCCTATTTGAGCATGATTTAATATTCCTACACTATAATTTGTTTTTATTATTATTTTTCAGGTTCATAAATGATGTTAAAGTAAATAAGGAGGAACTATACATAATTCAATCCATAAAAAGTTTACATGTTGTGAAAGTGCTCTAGAATAAAACTAAAGGAATGGGACCCATACAACCCAATTGAAGTGTCATTTCCAAGGGGGGTTTTCTTTTATATTAATTATCTTTTTAATTTCCTATATTTTTAGGTCTATTTTTTATCATTTAAAATAAAAAAATTACATACCCACAATTATCTTTCTTGCTTTACTTGAATGGTCTAGGATATATGAATTTATTAAGAATATCATGATTCCATGATTCAAATTTTTATGTTAATAATATTTTATGATTAAATGAGGAATTGAATAATTAAATTGAATCATTTAAATTTAATTGACGACTCAAGATTTGATGTAATTAGTTGATTTAGGTAAATGAAAATTTCCTACCATTTTCATATTACACCTTTCTAAAATTTATGTGGATTGATTTTTTATTATTATTACATGCCATGAGTGATTTTTTAAAATTAATATTTTCAATTCTTGAGAGTATTTATAGACCAAATAATTTTTATTTGTATCTTGAGTAAATTTCTTGAGTGATCTTAGGGCATGCCACCTATTAGAACTTTCATTGGAACTTTTCAAAGCTATGACTCTGCAAAAACAAATTTAAAATGATTGAGTTAATTTTTATTATTAAGGAATTATCCTTGGACCCACCCTGACATTAATCCTTATTTATCCCATAGAATCCATGAATGAACTAACCAGGAATTATCCACATTACAACCCATTTTTATCCATTGTTGTCCTAGTCTATTTATATTGTATGATATTTTAAAGTTTAAGTGTGGGGGTGTGGAAATTATTAGAATAAGGGATATAATATGTTGTATAGAAGAAGTGTGCGGGTTCTATATTGGATGTTGGGAAAGGATCAAGTAACATTAATTGTACTCTTATTGTTTTCCCTTGGTGAAAAATAAATATATAAATAAAAAGATGGGTTGTGTTTTGGGGAAAATAAAAAATCACCATTACCAAATATAATATATTTTGATTGTATGTGGTTAGGTAGTGGATGTGATTTTTTTTCCAAACATAAATTTCAAAAAGAAAAAGAAAAAAATACAGATAGATAAAATAAATAGAGAAAAAATCAATAAGTTTTAATTATTTCATTATGCTTACATTGATCATGACCTTGCTTTGAGTTATGGGGAGTGGGAGTTTCCAATTTGACAAAGGAGATTTCCATTGCACTTTACTTTATATAGCATTCAGTATGAATTAGAGATAAAACATCATTTTTTAGAAGTAATATCATTAACATCAATCCACGCCATTCTTAATCTTCAGTGTCATTATATCCTTATTTTAAACCCCGTCATGATTTTATGTGAACTTTTTCTTCACATGGTGGAGAAAGTAGTTCATTTATAGGACTATAGAAAAGGAAAATGTATTCATGGTAAGATCATAACTCTATATGAATTTTATTATTAGTGATGAGATAACACTACTGGAAATTCGGGCTATAGCCATGGTTCTAAACCGTGGCTATAGTCCCTCAAACTGTGGCTATAGGTAATAGCCACGGTTCGAGGAACCGTGGCTAAGTTTGGCATGGCTATAGGCCTAGACCTATAGCCACGGTTCCAAAACGTGGCTTTAAATCTATAGCCATGGTTCAAACTGTGGCTGTATACCTATAGCCACGGTTTGAACCGTGGCTATACTAAAGGCCGGACAGAATATATTTCTACGGTTTTAAACCGTGGCATTATGTCTATAGCCACGGTTAAAAACCGTGGCAAAACACCAATAGCCACAGTTTAGAACCGTGGCTATAGGGTGTCCAAATACATAAAACAAATACCCCCTGGACACCCCCTGGACACCCCCGAGACACCCCCCGGACACCCCCTGGACACCCCCTGGACACCCCCAGACACCGCCCTAGACACCTCCTGCAGATCCCCCCTGCCCTTCTCACCCCCCCCCCCCCCGCACCAGCCCCCCTGCCCCAGCACACACCCCCTACCCCCCCCCCCCCACCTACACACCCCCTCCCCCCCAGAACCTGGACACCTCCCCAGACCATGGACACCCCCCCCCCGAACCTGACCCCCCCCCCAAACACAGACCCCCCCTAGAACCTACCCCCCCCCCACCTGCACACCCCCTCACTAGATAGACCCCTTATAGCTCCTCCCTTCCCCCTTGGACAGACCCCCCTAGCACATCCCCCACCCCTTTACACACACCACTCTCCCCTCTGGATAGAACCCCTTAGAACCCCCCCCCCCCCCTTGACACCCCTGGACAACCCCCTTGACACCCCCCTTCACCCCCAGTACCACCTGCACCCAGCCCCCCCCCCCCCCCCATCCCCCCTGCACCCAGCCCTATATCCAGTCCCCACCCCCTACACCCAGCCCCCTCACTACCCCCCTGCACCCCCAGTCCTTGCATAATCTGTTGAAGGACCATTCGTTGAGTCCTTGCATAATCTGTTGAAGTCCAAAAAAGAATACCAGCAATAGACACCACTACTGGACACCCCTCCCCCTGGACCACCACCCCTGGTCACCCCTGGACCACCCCCTGGACACCCCTCCCCCATGCTGGACACCCCTCCCCCCTGCCTGGACAGCCCCTCCCCCTACTGGACACCCCTCCCCCTACTAGACACCCCTGCCCCATGCCCCCTGACCCCCTGCCCCCTGACCCTGGACACCCCAGGACAGACCCTACCCCAGGACAGACCCCCCCCAGACCCAGGACACCCCCCCAAAACCCGGACAGCCCCCCAGACCATGGACACCCCCCAGAACCTACCCCCCCCCAGACTCTGGACACACCTCCCCCCTGTCTGGACACACCTCCCCCCTGTTTGGACACACCCCCAGTAACACCTGCACCCAGCCCCCCCCCCCATCCCCCCTACACCCAGCCCTATATCCAGCCCCCACCCCCTACACCCAGCCCCCTCACTACCCCCCTGCACCCCCAGTCCTTGCATAATCTGTTGAAGGACTATTCGCTGAGTCCTTGCATAATCTGTTGAAGTCCAAAAAAGAATACCAGAAATAGACACCACTGCTGGACACCCCTCCCCCTGGACCACCACCCCTGGCCCACCCCCCTGGACACCCCTCCCTCATGCTGGACACCCCTCCCCCCTGCCTGGACAACCCCTCCCCCTGCTGTACACCCCTCCCCCTACTGGACACCCCTACCCCCTGCCCCCTGCCCCTGCCCCCTGCCCCTGGACACCCCAGGACAGACCCCCCCAGACCCTGGACACCCCTGGACAACCCCCCCCCCCCCCAGACCTAGGACACCCCTCCAGAACCTGGACATCCCCCCAGACCATGGACACCCCCCAGAACCTACCCCCCCAAACCCATACCCCCCAGGACAGACCCCCCCCCCCAGACACTGGACATCCCAGGACAGACCCCCCCCCACTGGACCCCCTAGACACCCCATGGACAGACCCCCCAGGACAGCCCCCCCCCCAGACCCTGGACACCCCAGGACAGACCCCCCCCCCACTGGACCCCCTAGACAACGGATGGATGTCATGGGCTATTGCTAAAAGACCGAATCCGGCTGCTGAAATTAGCAGTAAGTAAGAAGAGGTAAATGAAGAAAAATGAATATAAAACTTTCCCAATATACTTGGCGAATTTTATTCATCAGCAGGAAGAAGAACAGAAGAACGGTAGTTGATAGTTCCTTCCCCGGAGGTGGATAATGATTTTTTTTCATAGGATATGTCTAATATTTAATGGAAGAAAGAGGGAGAGGAAATTAAGTACCTCATTACAAGTGGCAGCATCCAACAATTATAGAGATAACCATTCAAATATTATGTGATACATGTACAATAAAATATGCCATACAATTCCAAACCAATGTTTTCAGTTGAATTGAGCCTTTGTACCACCTTCTATGCACGTTTTGTGGAAAGATGGATGAGAGGCAGCGCTGAGAGGAGATATAGTTTAGGAATGAGGAAATACGAAAAATTATAGAGATAACCATTCAATGTTTCTCTAAGGAGGAGTAACCGTCGTAGGGTGTCGTACTGGAGCAAGGCCAAATCACGGCATGACCACGGCATGACCGCGGCGTGACCGCAGTGTGACCACGGTGTGACCGCGGCGTGACCGCAGCTTGACCACAACGTGTTGGCCCGGTCCAGCGACATCCCCCCTGTCTGGACACACCTCCCCCCTATCTAGACACCCCCTCCCCCATCTGGACACCACCCTACTATCCCAAATCTAGAATCCCACTTACCCTAAAAGACAAGAGAGACCCCAAAAAGAGATTTAAACTGAACTCAAAAATGAGAAAATTCAATCTAGTACATAACACCGATCATTCTATCTATTCAAATAATAATTTCAAATACCTCCAGATCATGCACTAAGAGATCCCACACCACTTCAAAGTTGGAAACCATCACATAACACACATGAAATTTAAAACATTAGATGGACCTCTTTACTAAAGGAATGTATGGATCCAACAAGAATTATATAGTATTTGGATTTAAGAACTACATTTCAACAAAAATTGATGATATAAAATAATGAGTAACTTCAATACAAATTAACTCTAACAACATAGAGATAAAAAAAATAAACACCATACCTTTATAGTAGCTGGACATGGTATAGATTCTTTTAGTGCATACTCTATAGTATAATGAAATTCAGTATTAGCTTCCCCTCATCACTCTTGCACCAGCCCCCCCCCCCCCCAGCCCCCTGCTACCCCAGCCCACCTACACCTGTCCCCCCTCCCCAGCCCCCCTACTACCCCACCACCCTGCCACCCCCCAGCCCACTTCCCCCCCCCCCCGCATCCCACCTGCACCAGCCCCAAACCCCAACCCCTAGTTGCACCAGCCCCCCCCCCCCCCCCAGCCCACCAGCACCAGTCCCCCCCCCGCAGCCCACCTGCACCAGCCGCCAACCCCAGCCCCCAGCTGCACCAGCCCCCCCAGCCCCCTGCTACCCCAGCCCACCTGCACCTGGCCCCCCTCCCCAGCCCCCCCCCCCCCTCACAGCCCACCTACACCAGCCCCCTGCACCAGCCCCCCCCCCCCCAGCCACCTGCTACCCCCAGCCCCCCTGCCACCCCCCAGCCCACCCCCCCCCCCCCCCCGCAGCCCACCTGCACCAGCCCCCAACCCCAACCCCTAGCTGCACCCCCCCCCCCAGCCCACCAGCACCAGTCCCCCCCGCAGCCCACCTGCACCAGCCCCCAACCCCAGCCCCCAGCTGCACCAGCCCCCCCAACCCCCTGCTACCCCAGCCCACCTGCACTTGTCCCCCCTCCCCAGCCCCCTGCCACCCCTCAGCCCACCTCCACCCCCCCCCCCCCCGCAGCCCACCTGCACCAGCCCCCAACCCCAGCCCCCAGCTGCCCCAGCCCCCTGCTACCCCAGCCCACCTACACCTGTCCCCCCTCCCCAGACCACCTGCACCTGTCCCCCCCTAATGTCTATGTGTTTTAGTTTACCATGAAAAACTAAAATATTGGAAAAATAAAGGGTTGATTGACTATTAGAATAAACATTTATAATAGAATTGAAAAGGATAAGTTTAGAAGATGCACCTTTCATCCATATGGATTATTTCACATCCTCAATCAAGGAAATATACATATATTCCATGGTTGAAATAGAAAACATTGACTGCATGTTACATTTAAAATAAATGAGGCCACCATAGGAAGTGAACACATAACCATTCAAGGATTTTCTAGTGTAAATATTACATTCATAGTCTGCATCTACATATCCAACCACAATTTCAGAATTGTTGACATCTTTACCATAACACAAAGACAAATTAGAGTTACATGATGGGTATAAAAGAATCCACTTAAGGGCATAAAAATATGTCATCCCAGGTGTGGTCATAAATCTGTTATGATTGTAGATTTCATAGGCAATATCAGGTCCCATGGAAATCCGAGTACATAATGCTACCAAAAATATTATCATAATGGATTTTACACCTAAATTGAATATAATCATCAGCAATGGGTTTTTGTGTTAAAGAAAATTTAAAGTGTTTTACTAGGAGTACATTGGACATTTTGAGAGATTCAAACATGTGTCTATTTTTAATATTTAATATTTAATATTTAACGATTTTGAGATAAGTAAGAAAATTTATTTGGTCTATCTCTAACAATTTCAATTCCTAAGGTTTTATTAGCTATGCCTAAGTCTTTCACTTCAAACTTACCATTATTTTGTGATTTTAAAATAATTATGAGGCTCATGTTCTTACAAATTGTAATCATGTCATCAACATAAATCATCAGATTTCATGTAGTACTGCATTAAACAAAACATTGGAATTATGATTTGAAATAGAGTTACCAGATTTTATAGCACCATGCTCACTATCTATAGGTGGTGAAATAGTTATACCTGGTACCTGTGAAGTATCTGTGGGATGTTTTATGATATTTTCCAGATCTGGATAGCACTGCATTTTCTCTATAGACATTCATAACCTGCATGGGCTTAGGTTCCTAGACATCCCTCTTGCACCCCCTTGCAACCCCCTAGACAGCCCCTTGAACACCCCCCTGCACCCCCCATGCCCCCCTTAGTCCCCCATGCCCCCCCTACACCCCACTGGACAGCCCCCATGCCCCAACTGGACAGCCCCACTGGACACCCCCTGCACCCCCTGGACAACCCTCCCCCCCTGCCGGACACCCCTCCCCCCTGCTTGGACAGCCCCGACCCTGCTGGACACCCCTCCCCCTACTGGACACCCCTGCCCCCTGCACCCTGCCCCCTACACCCCACTAGACAGCCCCCATGCCCCAACTGGACAGCCCCACTGGACACCCCCTGCACCCCCTGGACACCCCTCCCCCCTGCTGGACACCCCCCTTGCCGGACACCCCTCCCCCTGCCCCTTTCTACACCCCCTGGAATGTGTTTCTATTGATATAAATGATTATATTATTGAGGTATGTTTTGTATTAGAAAACATACCAAAGTACAATGAGCATTGCGGGATGATAGGCCATGCCCCTGATAAGTGCAGAATTGTACAGAAATTCTGCAAGCCATCCTCTATTAATACTTCATTGAAAGATGCTCTAAAAGGGAAAAATATTAATACCATGGCGTGACTGCGGCGTGACCGCAGCGTGACCGCAGAGTGACCACAGCGTGTTGACCTGATCCAGTGACATCTGTGGGGAAGCATCTTCTGGCTAGGAGCGAAGGAAGCGGGAGGAGGCTGGAATGCTGGTGGAAGGGGGCTGGTTGCAGGTGTTGGGGGGATGGTGCGGGAAGATTCGAAGGTGGAAGGGGGGCTGTTGCGGGCTGGAATGCCGATGGAAGTGGGCTGAAATGAAGGTGGAAGGGGGATAGTGTGGGCTGGATGTGGCTGGAGCAGGGCCAAATCACGGCATGACTACGGCGTGACTGCGGCGTGACCGCGGCCTGACCGCGGCGTGACCGCGGCGTGACCGCGACATGACCGCAGCATGACCGCAGCGTGTTGGCCCGATCCAGCGACATTCGCGGGGCATCATCTTCCAGCCAGGAGCGAAGGGAGCGGGAGGAGGCTAGAATGCGGGTGGAAGGGGGATGGTTGCAGGTGTTTGGGGGATGGTGCGGGCTAATTCGAAGGTGGTGGGGGGCTGTTGCGGGCTGGAATGTTGGTGGTAGCGGGCTGAAATGAAGGTGGAAGGGGGCTGGTGTGGGATGGATGTGGCTGGAGCAGGGCCAAATCACGGCGTGACTACGGCGTGACCGCGGCGTGACCGCGGAGTGACCACGGCGTGATCGTAGCGTGACTGCGGCGTGACCACGGCATGACCGCAGCGTGTTGGCCCGATCCAGCGACATCCGCGGGGCAGCATCTTCCGGCCAGGAGCGAAGGGAGCGGGAGGAGGCTGGAATGCGGGTGGAAGGGGGCTGGTTGTAGGTGTTGGGGGATGGTGCGGGCTGATTCGAAGGTGGTGGGGGGGGGGGGGGGGGGGCTGTTGCAGGCTGGAATGCTGGTGGCAGCGGGCTGAAATGAAGGTGGAAGGGGGTTGGTGTGGGCTGGATGTGGCTGGAGCAGGGCCAAATCACTGTGTGACTGCGGCGTGACCGCGGCGTGACCGCGGCGTGACCGAGGCATGACCGTGGCGTGACCGCGGCATGACCGCAGTGTGACGACGATGTGACCGCAGCGTGTTGGCCCGATCCAGCGACATCCGCGGGGCATCATCTTCCGGCCAGGAGCGAAGGGAGCAGGAGGAGGCTGGAATGCGGGTGGAAGGGGGCTGGTTGCAGGTGTTGGGGGGATGGTGTGGGCTGATTCGAAGGTGGGGGGGGGATGTTGCGAGCTGGAATGTTGGTGGCAGCGGGCTGAAGTGAAGGTGGAAGGGGGCTGGTGTGGGCTGGATGTGGCTGGAGCAGGGCCAAATCACGGCGTGACTGCGGCGTGACCGCGGTGTGACCGCGACATGACCGCGGCGTAACCGCGGTGTGACCGCAGCGTGTTGGCCTGATCTAGCGACATCCGCGGGGCAGCATCTGCCGGCCAGGAGCGAAGGGAGCGGGAGGAGGCAGGAATGCGGGTGGAAGGGGGCTGGTTGCAGGTGTTGGGGGGATGGTGCGGGCTGATTTGAAGGTGGTGGGGGGGGGGGGGCTGTTGCGGGCTGGAATGCTGGTGGCAGCGGGCTGAAATGAAGGTGGAAGGGGGCTGGTGTGGGCTGGATGTGGCTGGAGCAGGGCCAAATCACGGCGTGACTGCGGCGTGACCACGGCGTGACCGCGGCGTGACCGCGGCGTGACCGCGGCGTGACCGCGGCGTGACCGCGGAGTGACCGCGGCATGACCGCGACATAACTGCAGCGTGACCGCAGTATGTTGGCCCAATCCAGCGACATCCGCGGGGCAACATCTTCAGACCAGGAGCGAAGGGAGCGGGAGGAGGCTGGAATGCTGGTTGAAAGGGGCTGGTTGCAGGTGTTGGGGGGATGGTGTGGGCTGATTCGAAGGCGGCAGGGGGGGGGGGTGTTGTGGGCAGGGGGATGTTCAGACATAAATACACCGACCGAGATGCTCGGATAAACCAAGACTCCATTGCTCGTATAGAGGTGATCTAGAAATACTTCCGCATGCAGTAACTATCAGAAGGTTATAATCATAGATGAAATGGTTCAAGATAACCAGACACATTATGAGAATTTTAATGTAAAACAAACAAATGAAGGGTTCGTGCAATGACACGAATGGGAAGAGTGAGAATATCGGATTGATCATCGGATGGAGTACACTACAATCAGAGGAAAGAATATGCGCTGTGAGAATACAATATGAAATGGAGGATCATCGGATGGTCCAATAAAATTGTACGCTAAGTAGACACCCTATGATCAGATGATTCAGGTATAACATACCCAGTAGTAGAAAATTTTAAAGAATATGATATGAATCTACATACACAAGAGTTGGAGCACCAAAAAAAATGCAACTACTGATGATCATGGGATAATAATACAATCGAGCTAAGTAATAAATACAATAAAGTAGCTAATAATCATATAACTCCCTTGAAAGTATAGAGAATAGTTGATGTTCAATGTATAAATAATGATATGTTAGATTTGGATGCATGGAGAAATTAAATTGCATAAGATAAAATTATATTTTTCATTAAGAGAATATTTTGAAAAGCACATTTACAATTTTGTAATTTGAATAAAGAATTCAGAGTACATAAAACAAAAATCATGATGGAATAAGTTATTACATACCGTTAGGTACAATGATGACATTGATATAGTACCTGAGTCAGTTGTTTGGGATCTTGCACCAGAAGAAGCACCCTATAAGCAGATAAACGGTAATGTCAAATTGAATGACTACTCATATATTGAACATAGGTGGCTGAAAGCATCTAATAATCTACACTCATGTAAGCATATCCTCATTCTTATTATTGTGAATAGAAACAATTCATCCTCGTTAACTTGTAATCACGCCTTATACATGCTTTAAAAAGTGATTCATGTCATATCTAGATCCTATAACCCATTTTTAATTTCAATTTTTCTAAGCTAATTTTCTTGGAAAATCTCTTTCATGATAATCTCTAAAAGTTCTATAACCTCATGGAAACATTGTCTATGTCATGGTCTTCCCATGCACCTATTATTCAAACATTCTTTGTAGGAATAGAGAGTTGTTGATCATAGGGAAATACAATTACTACCCCTCAGTCTACTATTGAGGGTGTCGCACTATAGGTTGTCACCCTAAACTCTGAAATTAGGGCCCTTTGGAAATCTTTCTAGGAATAGAGAGTTTTCGATCATATGGAATGAGCTAATATTGTAAGTTTACCAATATATTCTAGAAGAAAACAGGTATTATGCACATATCCCCACCACTTCACAAGAATACCATTTGCATATCCTGGTAGAAAATGGAGGGATACATTCAGAATATTTCAATGCTTCAATCGAATATGTCTTCCAGTATATTATTGTGACAAAAAATGTATTGGCCATTATTCTCGCGACAGAGGGAGGGAATAGAGATGAGTCACGACGGAGGGAGGGTTTCTAAACCCACGGATAAAACGAGAGGAGGTCGGTACCGTGGGTTTTTCTACTATAAATCCACAGTTTAAAAAAAAGTGAGGCTATATCTTAACTTATAGCCATTTATGGTAGTTGTGCATTTTAATATCATGATGCCAAGACATGTAAGGTTATATAATTTTGTAGTTGAGCCCATGGTAGGGGACTTGGGCATTGATAATTATGCAAGGATAAAAATCAATCGACATATAGTTCATAAATGGGGCATTATATGATTTTCAAATATCTATCTCATGTGCAGTGAATAGTCAATGAAATTGAAGGAGAGATATGGAAGAGATTCTTGAAGTCTGGATCTGTGAGGTTTAGAGTTTAGAAGAAGTGGGAGTTTTGAAAGATCTGCTTTTGGTGTCGCCTGAAATTTGAGGAGACTAAACCTGGAACACTAGAGCAGTGTCTTAGAGCATATAATGTTCTCTTTGAGGGTAGGATCTTCCAGAGATACTCAAAGTCTAGAGTGATTGTCTTTTTGTCTCTCACATGAAGTTTTTCAGAGTTACACCTATGACCACATCGATGCTGGAAGAGAGACAACTCTGCCGAGAAGGGTGGTTCGGAGACCTGGAGAGGCACCACGTAGGCTGGGAGGCTGGTGGCTAGAGGCCGCAGGGCAGAGGAAGGGTGGTGTCAGGCAGGGGCCATCCGTAGCTGGGAGGCTGCAGGGAGGGTGGGCCGGATAGAACCGGGAATCCGAAAGATTTTCTGGCAACCCTAGACGGGAGATAAAAAAAGAGGGAGGGTTCGGTTTAAAGAGCACCCATTGATACCATGTAGAAGATGAAATCTCCTTACCTCAAGTTGAGATAAAGACTTTTATAGATTGAGATAAAGGAATACATGAATGAAAGTAATTCAAGAAAATCCATACAATATTTCCATTTTCAAGCAAGAAAAACATATATTATAAGAGATAATGCCTTAACTGCGATGGATGAATCTTAAACAGAATCTAGCATAAGAAAAAAAAATAACAAGTGACAAAAAATAATTTCTAATTGTCCCTATCAATGATGGAACCAATTAAGTAGTCATCGATATGCTGACATCACCAAAGGGGTTATTCAAATGAGAAAGATAGTAAATAAATCCTTACAGTTTGGAAAGGAGAGAAAGATTTCGAAACATATCAGGAAGTTGGCCCTGAAATTGGTTTTGACTGATGTTTCTATGATCAAATGAAAAAGAAAGCTGGTAAACATCTTGAATTAAGAGAGTGAAGATGAATATGATATTCCAAGAAATTACTTGAAGAATAAGGCATAAAATTATTGTTTTAATGGGAAAGGTAAGAATTTATCTAAGTTTAAGATGTGAAACTTTTTATCTAAGTGTGTAGATAGTAATTTTAGTAAGGATAATGAAGAGGTGGAATCATCTAGTGAAGATGGTGAAATGCTACTAACTAAAAAGGTGAATAATGAAGTATTCAAAAGTGATGATAGAAGCAATGATGAAAATGAAAGAGATATAAAAATAGAGTGAAGATGAAGATGATATTCCAAGAAATTAATTGAATAATAAGGCATAAAATTATTCTCTTAATGGGAAAGGTAAGAATTTATCTAAGTTTAAGATGTGAAACTTTTTATCTAAGTGTGAAGATAGTGATTTTAGTAAGGATAATGAAGAGGTATAATCATCTAGTGAAGATGGTGAAATGCTACTAACTGAGAAGGTGAATAATGAAGTATTCAAAAGTGATGACAGAAGAAATGATGAAAATGAAAGAGATATAAAAATAGAGTTCACGATGAAAAGGAAAATTAAAGAGTGTCTCTTGAAGATTTCTCACTTAGAAATAAAGAAAGGTTTTAAGAATTATGGTCAATTATCTATCAACAATGACATCATACATGCTACTTTTGCATTCAATTATAATAAGGATGGTCAATTATAAAAATGATTGACCGTAATTTTGACCATCTTATGGACATCATCTCCACAATGACGTCATCCAAACCTCTATATAATTGACCATCTTATGGATCATTTTTATAATTGACCATCCTTCTTAAAACTTTTTATAATCTATCAACAATGACATCATAAGCATATTTCATGCCCTTATTCACTTCATGGGAAATTTTAAAAGTACTTGGAATAGCTTAAGCCCATTCCAAGAATTAAAACCATCCAAACACCATTTTGAGATTACTAAGTGCATGAAATATGCTTTTAAATTCATAAATAATCATTTAAAACACTCAATCAATTTATGACACATAATAAAAGGGAGTTCCAAAGTAACACCTACCTAAAATCAATGGCGGGTGAGCTGGAACCATCCGAAACACATAGCCTTCAGTGGAAGATTCCCAAACAAGTATGAACATACCCATGTGAGCCCTAGAAACAAATAAAACATCAAGAATTGGCCAAATCGGAACCCCTAGTGTTTTACCAAACTAAAATCACAATGGGGAAGGAAGAAAAATGCAGGGAAAAGGAGGGATAATTGAAGTAGATTCCATACCTTGAAGAATCGGCCATGAATCACTATGAAATCACAAAAAAATGCAAGAGGAGAGGTGGTCAGAGGAGGGAGGTGCGCATGACTATGGGATCTCATGTAGGAGGTGGGCTAGCAGTGCCGGAGGAGGAGGGTCACAGTGAGGTTGGGGGGGCATCGGCAGAGAGGTGGAGAGATCGTGTTGGCCAGGAGGTGGGCTGGCAGTGCCGGAGCCGCGTCGATAGGGAGCTGTCGGAGCGCGTCGGTGGGGAGTCGTGCTGACTGCATCGGAGCCGGAGGAGGAGGAGGAGGAATTGCGGGGGGGGGGGGGGGGGGAGGAGGGGAGGAGGGGAGGAGGAGCGGCGAAGGAGGAGGTGGAATAATCGCGACGGAAGAGGGAGCGGGTATACGGGAGAGGGAGGAAACCATGAGCTACCTGTAGCCACGCTTTTAAAACTATTGTGGCTATATCACATTCATGTTTCTATTCATTCAATAGAAGTATATAATTCATTTAAACCCCATACCTTTGAACCAGTCTCCTAATTTTGGTTGATCTCATCAACTGAATCATATTTTCTAAACTACTCGACTTAGTTTTTCCTACATGTATACACCACAACATCTACCAAACACTAACATCATTATATGGTAGAATTCAATGTATAAACCAAGAATAAAATTTACATCTAAAATGTGCCTCAATATCAGTATCATCAAAACCATTACGACCCTCATCATCTCCTTCAGAAACACCAACATCATCATCTCCTCCTCTCAGACCACCATCGTCATCAACATCTGCATTGGCATATGCACCTAAATCAATTGCAGGAGAAGAATAATCCTCATAAACCAAACACAAATAAATTAGAATACATTTAATTAATGAAAACACATTTAATTAATGAAAACACATTTAATTAATGAAAACATAAAAAAGTTATCACTAAAATCAAAAAATCAATCCAGATTTATTTTACTCACAGAAAATCATACAAAATGTGAAAAGTGAATCACAAGTTCGAGACATCGACCTCAAGTAAGGTTAAGAATAAAAACACAAACAAGGAATCCAAGGAAGTGACTACTGACAATGGCAATGCAAAGGTCCCCTACCCTGCCAAGTCCAAGGAATCTATGAAAAGGGATGATGTTGCTAGCCCTTCAATGGAATTACAGCAAACACAAGGTGCGACTTCAAAAAAATCTTGTCTCCCGAAACCTGCTCCTACAGTGGGAAGTGGAGTTAAAAAATTTCTTGCAACTGATAGGGCGCTACATGTTCCTATAAATCTACAAGTTTCGAGTTTGAGCATTAACCCTCCTATGGTGGGAAGTGAAGTTAATCACTCTACTGCTGAATTTGGACCTAAACTGGTGCCCAGTGCTCACCCTGATAGTACTCTTGTTGGAACTTCCATAGAATTTCATGGCATAGATGTTCAACCCACTTGTGTGGAATCTAAGTTGCCCATCTATGAGTAGTTACTGGAGAAGTTTAAGATACCCAGCACAATGGAAGGGGTGATTTCCACCCAAATTCATCCATCTCAAAGTGGAAAGAATCTGAGACTGAGAATCCAACCTGATTCTGATATGATGAAAGAGTTAACTCCTGCTCGAGAAGAGGAAAATTCTGCTCTAAAAAAGGGCTCCCTTCCAAACCCCATCTCTATTTTGGATGTTTCCAAGCCAATTGGACAAAAACACAATGTGACGGAGTCGACTACAATGCCTCCTCCAGCAAGAGAGGAACATACACCTATGAATAATGTTGAACTGTTGAGATCAAAGGTTTCTACCTCTCTTACAAGTAGCACCCCACCTCAAGCATCAAGGACCCAGACAAACAGAAATGTTGGTACTCATAACACTTTTGAAATCCTTTCCTCGCTTAGCAGTGATGATGATGGGAATAAAGGTGATCAAGTGAATAAAGAGGAAACCATAAAGACTGATGCTGTTGTGCAGCACCTTGATGATGCTGATGGTGAAGGTCCATGGATACAAGCCAAGACCGGGAGGAGAGGTCAGAACTCCCACGGCAGGGGTGGAAGACTTCCTTTTCATAGTATGAATACCCATTTTAAAATGGGTTGATGTCTTTTTAAGTGTTGTATTCTTGTATTTCCTATGAACTTTATTCTTTTTCTTTATAATTAAAATAAATAGGCCTTTGTTCCCTTAAAAAAATTCCTATTAATATAGATATTATAGTTAACTACTCTCATAAACCTCAAAAAAATTGAACATTTTCAAGCCTTGAGTTCCAAGCTACGTGTACTTGTTTTAAGCCACAAAAACCATTCTTAAAAATGCAGAATTTATTATCATCATCATTTATTTGAAATCCACATAGTTGACCAATTTAAACTTCCATAAAAAACTCCAATGAGAAAAAAATACTTTTTATTATATACATTAGATGTACCTTGATATTCTCTATATAACTATGGTAAGAAACAATTTGATAACCTCAATACAATCAATTGGTGAAAATATTTTATCTACAACCACCCTACTAATCAATGAATATCCCTTTCACAAAATTCTGACTATGAATTTTATAACTTCTCTATTTTCATTAAGCATATTTATGAATACTTGTTTCGTAAATATGATATTTTCATCTATTGTTTGTGGAACAAATTTCTACATGTCATTATTTTCTGTCTAATTTAACTCCTCATTCATATCTTTAATCCAATTTTAATCATTGGATGCTTAATCAAATCTTTTTTACTCAAATAAATATAAGAGGGCATTTCTTTTAATTCTATACATCATCCTAGTTTATACTACAACAGATTTGTCTCCCAAAATGTTCTCTTCATCAATATGTTTAGTTCTAGTAAATATTTTAGGTGTAATTGGAATATTTATGTCTTTTTCTTTCTCATATTCATCAAAAAATTCTATGATGGAGTCCTCACTAACCCTAAGAGACTCTCTAGGCTCTTGTAAAGATTCACTTTTCTCTACATTATCTTCAATGCTCTTGTCATAGATTCCTTTTTCTTTCCTATCCATTATTATAAATTTTATTTCCAAAATTTTAATGAGAATCTTATTAAAAAATCTATAAAAATTCATTCTTAAAGAATATATATAAAATATAACTTAATCGTGTTATTTCTATACTTTTCTTGATTCCCTTCCATGTTGAGAATATAGAACTTACTACCAAAGACTCATAAATACTTCAATGTTGGTTTCCTTTTATAACTTAGTTCAGAAGGAAACTTTTTTTATACATTGTAATACCACTAGAGATCACCATAGTTTGTGTTATATTATTGACGGTTCTACTTTACCTCTCAACCACCCCATTATATTAGAGTCTCTACATTACAGTAGCTTGTTGAGCAATATCATATTTCTCTAGATGCTTCTTAACTAAATAATAAGTGAATTCAATTCCATTATTATAACATGGCACTTTGATATTCATTCCAAATCATGGTGTGAATCTAAGGTTAAATTTTCAACCATATAAACCTATCATTGTACTCTATTGAAATCACTGACATTTCCTAACCCAATCATATTGGTTCATCACAAGCCATCTTGATCCTGATGATGATGCATAGACTCCAAACGTCACCACATTTTCAGAACATTCAATTCAAAATCCCCCTATTTCAGGAGGCACATCATGTTCAACATTATAGACTAATGAATTAAACTCTTGAAACATGGTGAAATTCTTAGGTCTGGGCCTCCACTAACTAGACTACCATCAAGCCCTATCACCAGCTTTGACATAACCATGATTTAACACATTGGGATCATCAAAACCACCCCAAGTCCGAAAACTAGTGTGATTCCCTCATTTGAGTCATTAGTCAATCAATCCCATGTTATGATTTCCATAAGAACCAATTAATTTTCAAATCTAAAGAAACCTTGGATCTTTAGTATTTCCACTCAACCCAAATGTCCATGTTCGGACTCTAATCTCCAAGAAAAACCAACTCAATTTAGGTACTCATTGGGTTGTTGGAAACTAATTTCCATTTGAAATACCTACCTATTGGTCTCCCAAAACCAGAGCTCTACCCTCATGGGTTTATATTTCCCATGACTGATGTCACTCTCTCCACTATAGGATAACCCTTGTCATAACATCACTTGATCAAAATCCAAGCACCACAACCCACATTCTGTCTATCCCCAAACATGATGATTGGATTCATCCAAAACCCATGAATTCTTAAGAGATAACCAAAAAACTACTCAATACCCATTCTCTGTGCATGATAATTCCATTCTTGGCATGTGATGAGTTTTCTAGAAAAAAAAGATTATCACCTTCCACACCATCCATTGGTGCACTCACCACCACATGGATTTACATAAAATTGCCCCACAAGAAACACCTCAAAGATCCAAATCTAAATCTATATACCACTTCTTTCAAGCCATTATCAAATCACCCTAGGAAACACTTTTCCTTAACCAATATCTGGTATAACCATACCCAATATATTTCCAAAGAGCCCTTTATCATAGGGCACTTCCTCTGTTTCATTTGAAGCTATGAGATTCCTCACCTATGAGAATCTCGCTAAAATTTCCATCGATTCTCTACCCTCTGTCATCTAACAATGATTAAAAAATACACAACTTCCATGCATGAATTTTTTGTGCTTACTCAACTTATGTCAAAGTCAATAGGTGTATGCTCCTGTACCACCCAGTTGCAACCCATCTCACAGCTCTAGAAGTCACGTCACAACTGAACTAGGATCACATGCCTAATTAAAAAATTACCATTCCTCTTGGATGTCAGTTCCATGAAACCCAAGATTAGAATAAATTGATCCACCAATCTAGAGAAGGGAAAACATGCGACCTAAATACCGCGTTGGAGCTGAAATTCAGAAAATACCTGGCGAGGCAAGGAGTGCAGTAGGTAGGGATTTCGCATGAGAAATTGAAGAAGGGTGGATTTCTCTAGGGTCCCCTGAGTGGGGTCAGTGAAAAATCACAGGAGGTGGATGCCAAGGTAGGACTTGGTTCGACTGAGAAATCGGAAAGTTGGGGTCGTTGTGTCGGAGGAGAAGAATCAGGGGTGGACGCGTGGAAGGAGGATCCCGAGAGGTGGAGTGGCCGCGTCTGAGCCGGTCAGGGCAGCGTCGAAGCCGTGTCGGGGCAGCGTCCGAGAAGGAGAATTGCGGTGAAGTGGGGTGACCGCATCGGAGGAATGTCGCCAGAGGAGGTGGGGAGTCCGCGTCGGAGCAACGACATTGGGGAAGTGGAGTGGCCGCGCCGGAGGAGGATGGTCATGGCAAGGTTGGGTGGCCCATCGGAGGAGGAGGATCACGGAACGTCGGGGAGAAGAGTCGCGAGGAGGAGGGGAACGAGAGGGTTACATTAAATTGAGGAGTGGGGTGGGTTTATTTCCACGGACAACGAAATTTCCATGGCTATAAGCAGGATATAGCCACGTTTCCTTTTGTCCGTGGGTATATCTCCGTAGCCGTAGCTCTAAATTCTAGTAGTGTAAAATAATCCATTTTGAGATAAATCATGACTTATCATGCTTAATAATAATATATTATGATGTATGAATGAATTAAATAAGAAAATCCACCATTTCATAGTAGTAAAAGTTAAAATACTTGGGTTGATTAGTATCCTTTAAAGAGTGTAAAGTTGAATTTAAGTTTTATGTGAATATTTAAAGTTTTATCCCCCATTGATAATAATTTTATTTAATTACATGGGAATTTTAATATTAGTAACAATTTGTTCCTATTTTATTTATATTGAGATTACATGCATGAGGAATATCAAGTTATAAGTGTGGGGAAATTGGGTGATCGATATTTTTCATTCTTATTTTAATATAAAACATATTTTTTATGAATGTTAAATGATTATTATTTCTATTATTTAATTTTCTGTGTGAATTATTATACCTTACATTTTTTTTAAATGAATAAAAATAAATAAGTAAGTAGCTTGAAGATACCTTATGTTACAAACCAGCCTAGATACCCCGGTACCTTGATACCCAAGCCAACTCAAGCACCTAAAATCACAGATAAATGAAGAGGGAATAATTTTTTCACATAATAGTGGAAGATAAACTAGATATTCATTATATCAACACACCTCAAGGATAAATTACTAGAATTCAAATAGGTAAAACAATACCTAAGAAGGTATATAAACAAATCAACAAAACATCAACCCAAACTGTTGTCAATAAGTTTCAAAAGAATAGAAACTTTATATAACAATTGGACATCATCTCCACCTATTTCCATCATCATTCCACAACCCAAAGGATCAAAACATCCACCAACTTCAAGTGGTACTTTTCTCATACCTATCATAAGAAAATATAAAAATTCCTAAACCCAAAGGTAGGGTGTGAGCTATAAATCTCATTATGGAAACACCAAGTTTTCCGTAATGATAAACCAATAATTATTTAAATTTAAAAAAAAACAGGCCATGGTCTAATGTATCATTTGTATATTTAAAACAAACATCATTTATTTTCAATAGATAGAAAATATTTCAAAAAAGTATTACATAAAAAATTTATATAAAATCATTTATATAAATAATTTTTCATGAGTAAAATAGTTCTATAATCAATGGAATATATCATCAAATCATACATAACAAGCACAATGGTCATATTCCAGGAAGTGAATTATTTTTTGGCTATAGGATCCTCACACTTCTCAGATTAGTGATTGTAGCTGAACATGTGTACACACATTCCTCAGCCTTAGGTCGAATAGGACTCATCGATGTCCCATTGGGGATAATAATGTTGAACATGGTTTTTGTTATACTCTTCATTATAAATCCATTTATAGGGGATCAATATCCTTGGTTGTTTTCACAAATAACCCAATAACTACCTAGGCTCATGTATTCTCAATCAATCAATCAATAATAGGAAAATCATCTCATTTAAAATCAATCATCATTTACAATTCAATTGCCCAATTTTCAGTTTTAATATGCCAATTAAATTTCAAAACCAAAACATAGATTTTTAACAATTCAATCCTTTTAAATAAAAAATAAATCATGGGTTTTCATAATTTCAATTTAATATATTTTTATCAAAAATAAATATCAAATCATTTCATAAATTACATCATTCTCAAAATTTATCCCAAAATTCCAATTCCATTGGAATTGGGGGTTTTTCTCAAAATCCATGCCATTTTCAATTTAGTAATAAAATCATTACAAATAGGGGTTTTATAAATCAACTGAAATCTATTTCCAAAAAATAAATAAAATCAAGGTTTCAATTATATAAAAAATCTCAAATGTAACCACCTACCATTAAATCCCAAAAACCAATGATCAACACCTGCGGAGAGAACGATAATGACGATCGAAGGAGAGGAAGATCTATGAATTGAATTTAGAATCATGATCTTATAAGAAAATGATTAAATCCATATAAACTTATTTTATATCCATAAATAACATGATGATATAACACTCTCTAATGAGGATATAAAGTAATATTGGAAGAAAATACACGAGAGGATATCCATTTACCGAAGAGGGATTGGATCTTCCACTAGAAATTTGATTTTTCAAAGTAGGGGGTAAGAGGATCCAAAATAACTTCTAGGAAGCCTTTAGGGAAGGAAAAACTATGTTAGGTATGAATGGGATTATTAGGCAGTTAAAATGAATGGTTCATAAATTTTAATTTAATTTTTTGAACTTTAAAATCATGTACACATAGTTAGCTAGAGGGGGGACATGGTTAGGGGAAACAATGCACAAAACATAAAAACCTAATATTTTGAACACATGTTTACCCCAAGGTGGGAAAATTATTTGAGAATAAATGTGACAACTATGCATTCCCCACTATCTAGAGGTGCACAGTTTTCTCTTCAGGGGCGCACAGTTTGGTCAAACTGTGTACCAAACATGCACAACTCAAAAAGCCACAAAAAATTTATAAGTTATTATGGAACGACCCCAAAACAAGACCCTACTCAAAGGAGATAAAAACAAGGATCTATGAATACCTAAAAATTAGTAACGATATGTTAAAACCTCTCCATCATAAAAAAAATTGTCCCTAGAAAGCCTATCAAGAAGTTTCCATTTCAAAGAGATGAGGCCAGTGCCCTCTCACTAGTGCCTCATGGTCCCAAGTCTCATATGGATCATAACCATGCTACCATAACACACAGACAAAAGGCATCATCCTCCCATGAATTACCTTTGTCTCAGAATTAACAATCCTATCTGGATACTCAGTCACAAATAAATCAGGCTAAACATCAAGATCCACCCATCCCAAGACATGTGAGGGGTTAGAAAGATACTTATGAAGCTATAATACATGGAACACATTATGTATCAATGTCAACTATGGTCGAAGTTCTAGATGGTAATCCACTTTAGCCACCTACTAAATAACCTCAAAAGGTCCCCCAAATCATGGTGCATGCTTTCCTTATTTCCAAAAATGTCAGCGACCCAATCGAGTTGAAACTCTCAAGAACACCCGATCACTAATATATAACTCCAAAAGTCATCAGTGATGATCAGTATAAGATTTATATCATATCTCTATATTCACCATTCTCTGAAGAATCAACTAAATCTTAGTTTCCATCTCTTGGACCAAAATTGGTCCAACTAAGAAAACTTCACTGATCTCTAACCAACAAAACAAAGATTTACAAGGGTGACCATATAAAGCCTCAAAGAGATCCATAAAAATGGAGGAATGGTAACTATTGTCATAGGAAAACTCAACCCGCCCTAAGTGGTTATACCAAGCTCCAAAAAAATCTATGATGAAAGTGTGGAGCATGTCTTCCAAAATTTTTACAGTCCATTTTCTCTATCCATCCATCTATGGATGATATGTCATACTCAAACTAACCTGATATCCTATTTCCTCCTAGACGCCTCTCTAAAAATGAAAATTTAACCAACTATCTTTATTAGAGACTATCATAAATTAAAAACCATGATACCTAAAAACCGTATATACCTACAGGCTTCCCAAGTTATCAACTTTGGTTATATCATGGAGGGGAAAAAGGTGAGATGATTTGGTTAGTCAATTCATCAAAACCCATATTGAATTCTTATTTAGAGGTGAACAAGGTAAACCCACCAAAAATTATATAGAAATTTAATCCCACTTCCAAGTCAACACTGTAAGGGGATGGAAAAAATCCAAAGGTCTCTCGTGCTTAACCATAACCTATTTACAAGTATAAAATGTGAAATAAAGTTAGCGATGTCATTTCACTTAGTTGGAAACAAAAATCATTATCTCATATCATAAAACATATTTATGGTGCCTTGGGGCATATTCAACTGAGAAATATGATAATCTCCCATCATATCATTCCTCATGAAAAAATTCACAACGTACCGATTATGGAAATATAGAATACCCTCTCTGGAGAAAGACCACTCAGCGACGACCTCCCCACCATGAAGAGAGTCTCTAACACCACAGAACTCATCTTTAAAATATTGATGTAACACCCTGATATTTTTAAGAGATATTTTTTTTAATTTCTTTGATGTCTTCTATTGTATGCTACACCAAGATAATCTTGCGCTATACGCAACACCAAATTAATTTGCAATATATGAAACACTATTCTTTTCTTTTGTTACAAAAAATTTCAATTTCTATTGATAGAATTCATTTCACACAAGACTAATTTTATGTGAACAACTAAATATTATTATGTTATCTTATAATCAAGTAATTATAATGGAGGGTATGGATATTAATAACTTTCTTCATAAAAACTATTTAAATGAAAATAAGTGAGTTTATAAAATAAGAAAATCACTCTTGAAAGATTTTATTAATTTAATACAAATTTAATATATTAAATATAATTTTTAAAATTATTCTTATATGTTTTATATACATGATATATGAACAAATTCAATTTTTCAGATAAAATAATTATTTTTCAAAAAAATGCATTTTTGTCACCTTTTGATGGAGCGTACATTTTAAATATAGTTTCTGAAAATTTTATATATTATATTTAACAAAATTAACTTATTCTTTGGAATATGGATATAAAAATTTACTTTGGATTATTTTTCAATATTTTTCTGACAAATTTTAAGTTTTGATGAATAGTAAAAATATACTAATTTTTAATTGAAAACAACTTTTTTCCTCAAAATAATTTATGTGGATAAATTATATTATTGAATAGTTTTAAATAAAAAATTGGATATATTTTTATCATTTAATATAATTTTGGTCAATGGAATTAATTTTACCTATGAATTTTGATGTTAAAACATTTCAATCTTTTGCAATGTTTTAACTTTTAAAAACATGTTTTTCATTACGATCATGAGATTAATTTTAAAATAATTACACAAACATCTGTGTTTTGAATTTTTAAAAATGGATTCCATATTAGGAATTATTAGGTTCAAATTATGTAAATATCATTCTTTAATTTTTTGGGCATTATGAATAGTAACTTCTGTAATTTTTATTAATACGGTAAAAAAGGTAAATTGGGTAATTAAGGGTAATTATAATGTTATAAATTTACCTTAAAACTTGTCCTAATATGATTTTATGAGTTTTTTTATACCTAAAACATCCTTGGGAAAACATTATACCCTTTGGAAGACACTTGGATGAGATTAAGTCATTTAATATATTTTATTTAAAGAAAAGTTAAATATGTCTTACTCAAATTTTAATAACTTTATCATTTTTAAAATAAGGTTATACAGAAGATAAATTAGACTATAAATACTAATTTTAAATATAAAATTATTTTATTTATCATGATAATTTATTTTTATTTTTTAGGAAAAAAAATAATTACCTCAAAGCCTTATACAATGGCGATGTGTAAATTATTTAATTGATGGAAAATTAATAAAAAAAAATTATTAAAATTATAATAACCATTAAAAGACCAAAAAACTTGAAAAATATTATTGGTAGAGTATATATCAACCATAATCATCCAAGGTTCTATTTATTGAACATTTGGAGCCATATGGAATCGATTATGAAACTTATAATATTTTATTTAAAGTGATGTTAAAGTTGTCCCATTCAAGTTTTAATACATATTATGACAACCCTGCTTTTTATTACAAATTAAACATGATTTATTACATAAAACTTCACTTGATACAACAAAGAAGATCGAGAGGTTTAGTGTCTTTGGGGCTTAGGATCATTACATAAAAACTTTAAACTTGAAATACAACATCCTTATTGAAAACTTCCTTTACATGACCACTACATTCCTTCGTACTTAGCATTGCATGGGATAACCTGAGGACATGCATAAGAAAAGGGTGAGCTATAAAGCCCAGTAAGGGAGTACATAATGAATAACATGAGGAGTACAATACATGTTAGGCAATAGGCATATCAATAGAGCATAAGAGAGACATGAACATAAAGGCATGATAAAGCATGATAATCATAACATGGAAATGTGGCAACAACACTTAACATTGAATTAGCATGAGCCAAGGCTCATTGCACATGGAGCATGAGTAAACCCTCATTGCACTTGAAGCACGAGTAAACCCTCGTTGCACTTGAATTAGCATGAGTCAACACTCATTGCACATGACGTATCATGATACTATACTTTACCCAATGCATTGGAGCGCTATCAGGGCGCACCCTTCTTAAACATTTCATTTCATGCATAAGTGTGCCACATGGATCATAAAACATGGATTCATAAAACATAATCATTTATTCCACGATAAAGGAATGTGGAATTCGTACATGAAGCTTTACAATCAATAAGTAAATGTGCATGAAGGTGAATACCCTTGATGGAGAAATGGGCATGGTATTCACTACACAAAGACATTGGCTTAGAAAATCGGTGCGATTTCGGCGGCGTAACGGCGTGACATAAGAATTCATAAAAAGGTTGATGAGAGAGAAAGGGGTTCCTCATCATATTTACATGTAATGGACAGTAAGGAGATCATATATATACATGTCCCAACAATAGAAATGGAATTTAGATTCATGATACAAAAGTATTGCTTGAATATAAAAGAAGAGAGAGAAGCTCCTTTCGGAATTTCGGCATAGTAACGGGTGTACATGGGAGGCATTTAATGAGAGAGAAAGGGGTCTCCCATCATTCAAACAATAAGAGGGCAGTATGGGGGAGGTGAGAAACCATACCCCAACATTCATAATTGAAATTAAAAAGGCAATACAACTTAAAGAAAATTGACAAAAATGAGAAAGGAAGAAAAACCCTTACTTGGAAGTGTGCTTCCAAAGGCTAGAGAGAGGCTTGTGAGAGGCTTCTTGGGAGCTTGGGGCACCTTGAGAGGATTCTAGAGAGAGTAGGGCAGAGGTTGGACGAACTTCAAGGGCTTTGAGTGAGGAGGAAGTGGGAGCTTGGGTGGGTTTATATAGGAAAGGTGAGAGAATTCTTTATTATTTAGGTTTGGGACCCCTTATATTAAAATAATCCAAACCACAAACCATCCCATGGTATTTGCCCATGGTTTCTGGAAAAGGAGAGAGGAAAATAATATTTTATAAGGCCAAGGTCCGAACTTATTAAAAAATTAGGGTTGCTTATGTGGAGGTGAGTCACACTCCCATGGAAATTAATTTAAAAAGGCAAAGTGTTGAATAAGTCTTGAGGGCTCCATTAATGCTTTGAAAAGTGAGTCAAACAAACCCAAAACCTCATTATTTTAATGATAAAACATATATTGGCCGAAACTAAGGATTATGGTATTTTATTACATCACCATTGGGTCATTATGATGTCATAAAACACATTATATATTTAAATGGTATTTAATTTTTACCCAAAAATTTGACTGTCTCAGAAAATTATGAAAAATTCACCGTTGGATAATTTCAACGTCCTGATTCCAAAAATAATACTTATTTTATCTAAATAATTTTCTAAATATGTGAATTTTCACTTTTAAAATAAAAACCGACATTTATAAAAAAATTCACGGGTTTTGACAGAAATGGCTTTCAAACCTTAATAAAAATTTTAATTGCATTCATAAAATTATAAGATCATTTATATTTAATTAATTTAATATTAATAATAATATTTTATTAAAATATTATTTAATTCAAAAATCCTTTAATTTAATAAAATATAATTCTTAATTAAATAATAACTAAAAACACCATTTGTACTTTAAAAACTAATTACAAAGTATCAAAAATGACTAGAAATTATATTCATTATTATATATAAAAAAAATAATGTACATGAACATGGTTCTACTTATTTGTTACATAACCCCTTAAAATAGCCGCATAAGACCTAAGGGTAAGGTGCGCGATGGTGACAGACTCTTGGGGCTGCTCGGATAACATCGCTCGAGTGGTAATCTCTATAAACTTCCATTTTTCCCGTAGACGATCACGTTCGAGCTTGACTTGATGAAGCTCAGCTTGGGCTTGGTCAAGGGCAAAGCCCAAAGACGCCACCTCTTTACCGAGTTCCGACAAATGGGCTTCGTAAGGGGAAATTCTACTGGATGAGGCCATCGCTTCCTTTGTCTGAGTAGAAAATTGGTTCGTTAAAGCCTTATATTTAAACTACCCAGATGATCACTGTTCAACGGCTATAAAAGTAACGGTCACAAATCTTAACGTTAAACTAAAGAAGTTGACATCATATACAAACATAAAGAAACATTTAACTGGATCAAGAGGGATTTTCCATTAATGAAATTTTGGGTCGTTACAACATTCCCCCCTTAAGAAATTTCGCCCTCGAAATTTTCCTTTTCCCACACTAAAACAAATGTGGGTAACTTAGCTTCATCATATCCTCCGACTCCCAAGTTGCTTCTTCAAACTTGTGGTTTCTCCACAACACCTTGACGAGGGGCATTGTCTTATTTCGTAGAACTTTTTCTCTACGATCTAAGATCTTCACTGGTTGCTCCTCATAAGAAAGATCGTCTTCTAATTGTACCACCTCGGAAGAGAGTACATGTGAAGGGTCTGGTATGTACTTCCTTAAGAGGGATACATGGAAGACATCATGCACCTTGGCCATAGTAGGTGGAAGTGCTAGTCGATAGGCCACAGCCCCAACACGATCAAGAATTTCGAATGGGCCGATGTACCTTGGACTTAACTTCCCTTTCTTTCCAAACCTCATGACCTTCTTCCACGGAGATATGCGTAAAAACACCATGTCTCCGACTTTAAACTCAAGGTCTCGTCGACGATTATCTGCATAACTCTTCTGTCGACTTTGGGCTGCCTTGATATGCTGCTGAATGGTTTTCACCTCCTCCACCATTTCTTCGACCATTTCTGGTCCAAGCAGCTTACGTTCACCGACCTCATCCCAACATGCCGGTGTTCTACACCTTTTCCCATACAGGGCTTCATATGGTGCCATTTGGATGCTCGAGTGGAAACTATTATTATAAGAGAACTCAACTAGGGGAAGATGTTGATCCCATCCTCCTTTAAAGTCCATTGAGCACGCTCTCAACATATCCTCAAGTGTTTGGATAGTCCGCTCGGATTGGCCATCAGTTTGAGGATGATAGGCCGTACTGAAGTTCAGTTCAGTATTCAGAGCATGTTGAAGACTCTTCCAAAACTTAGAGGTAAATCTTGGATCTCGGTCCGACACAATAGATAGTGGTACTCCATGCAACCGTACCACTTCCCTGATATATATCCGTGCCAGTTGATCCAAAGAGAAATCCTCTCGAATAGCAATGAAGTGTGCAGTCTTTGTAAGACGATCCACAATAACCCAGATTGCATTGTTGCTTTTGGATGTCCTTGGAAGTCCAGTGACGAAGTCCATGGTGATGTTCTCCCATTTCCATTCTGGTATGGGCAATGGTTGCATCATCCCCTTAGACTTCTGCCTCTCTGCCTTCACTTGCTGACACACCAGGCACTTTGATGTATATTCGGCGATCTCCTTCTTCATATTATCCCACCAAAAGTTTTCTCGGAGATCTCGATACATCTTTGTGCTCCCTGGGTGAATAGAGAAATTTGAACTATGTGCATCATCCAAAAGTTCCTTCTTCAGCTCCGAACATGATGGGACACATAGTCTTTTCCCAAACCGCACAATTCCTTCTTCATTAACATTAAACTCTGAGGATTTTCCCTTTTTGATAGCTTCCACTTTTTCTTGGATTCTCGCATCATCCCTTTGAGCATCCTTTAACCTTTCCAAAAGAGATGGTTGAGCAATCATTTGTGAAAGGATTGATGATGTTCCCTTCTTTATGATTCCCACGTCCATCTTCATCAAGTCTAAGAAGATTGGATCCTTCTCAATTCTCATCATTGATAGAATTGCTGGATCCTTTCTACTTAGGGCATCCGCCACCTTGTTCGCCTTCCCAGGGTGGTAATGTATTGAACAGTCATAATCCTTTATGAGCTCTATCCATCTTCTCTGGCGCATATTAAGCTCTTTCTGTGTGAATATATATTTAAGACTCTTGTGGTCAGTATATATCTCACATTTCTCCCCATAGAGATAATGCCGCCAGATTTTCAAGGCAAAGATCACCGCCGCCAACTCCAGATCATGCGTTGGATAGTTTCGCTCATGGATTTTCAACTGTCTTGAGGCATAGGATATCACTTTATCATTCTGCATCAGCACACATCCTAAGCCCTTCTTCGAAGCATCACTGAATACCACAAAAAGCTCCCCACTTGTGGGTAAAGTGAGCACAGGTGCAGTGATAAGCCTCCTTTTCAACTCCTTGAAGCTTTCTTCGCATTCATCACTCCAAGCAAACTTTACTCCCTTTCGAGTTAGCTTGGTAAGAGGGTTGGACAATCGTGAGAAGTTTCTCACAAATCGTCGATAATATCCAGCTAACCCCAAGAAGCTACGGATATCAGTTACCGATGTTGGCCTCGGCCATCCCTCAATTGCATCTGTTTTGGAGGGGTCCACAGATATCCCATTGCTTGTGATGATATGGCCCAAGAATGAGACCTCCTTCAACCAGAACTCACACTTGTTGTACTTGGCATAGAGCTTCTCCTTGCGCAAAGTCTCCAGTACAGTTCTTAAATGCTCCTCATGGTCCTCCTTGGTTTTGGAGTATATTAGAATATCATCTATAAAGACTACCACAAATTTATCTAGGTAATCTCTAAAGACTCTATTCATCAAGTCCATGAATATTGCTGGAGCATTGGTGAGTCCAAAAGGCATTACTATGAATTCATAGTGCCCGTACCTTGTACGAAAAGCAGTCTTGGGGATATCTTCCTTCTTCACCCTTACTTGATAATATCCCGACCGCAAGTCGACCTTGGAGAAGTATTGTGCTCCACGCAGCTGATCAAACAAGTCATCGATTCTTGGGAGAGGATACTTGTTCTTTATCGTGATTTTGTTAAGTTCACGATAATCGATGCAAAGCCGCATTGACCCATCCTTCTTCTTGACGAAGAGGACTGGTGCACCCCATGGTGATGCACTTGGGCGTATAAACCCTTTATCCAGATTCTCCTGTAGTTGTTTCTTCAGTTCTTCAAGCTCAACCACAGCCATTCTATATGGAGTCTTGGATATTGGTAGCGCCCCAGGTATAAGTTCAATTGAGAACTCAACATCTCTTCTTGGAGGAAGACCAGGAAGTTCCTCGGGAAATACTTCAGCGAATTCCCTCACAATAGGCATTTCTTCAAGGGTGGTTTCTTCCTTGGACTCAATCATCTGAGCCAAATATGCGTTCTCATAAGGCAGTAATATCCATGCTTGAGATGATGGAGCTAAAGGAGATTCATCTTCCTCCTGACACTTGTAAAGAATCGGGGGTCGATTCTCCATATGGAGTGTGATTTCCCTCTCCCGACAATTTATGTTGGCTCTATATAAGGAAAGCCAATCCATGCCAAGAATTGCATCAAATTCCACCAAAGGAAGTATGAAGAGGTTCGCCGGGAAATTCAATCCACATAATATAACAGGGGAGGACTTATACTCATGGGATGCAATGATTGCCCCATTTGCCGTACTCACCGACATCTTTACTTCCATGATTTGTGGTGGTGCAGGGATTGTTCTACTAAACTTTTTAGATATAAAAGAATGCGTAGAACCTGAATCAAAAAGTACGTTCGCTATTCTTGAATGAATAACTAGCGTACCTGTCACCACTTCGTTGTCGGGGTTCACTTCGGCAGAAGTGATGGCAAAAGCTCTTCCTTGCTGTCTTGGAGTTTGTTGATTGCCTCCGATAACCCTTGGATTAGGGCACTGATTCGCAAAATGACCCGGTTCTTTGCATTTGAAGCATTGAACAACGCGTTGAGGTTCGAACGGAGCGTTCCTCCCCTCCGTCGCAGCCGCGGGTCCTTCTTGCTGACAGTTAATAGCTAGGTGCCCTTCTCTTCCACACTTGAAGCATTTTCTTGTCCCCCTAAGGCAATTCCCAGGGTGCTTCTTTCCACACTTTTGGCAAGTGGGGTGCTGGAATTTCTTAGCGCCGTTGGATTTATCCATCGGACCACCAGCATTGAAGTCCACCTTCCGCTTCTTGTCCCCATGATACCCCTGTGATTCTCCGATCTCCATTTCAACCTTAAGGGCACATCGGACAATCTCCTCATAGCTGTCAAAGTCACGGATCGCTAATGCTTTCTGCAAGCTAGGATTCAGCCCACCAAAGAAGCGGTCAACTTTGCATTCGGGGGTAACGACAAAGCCAGAAGCGTATCGTGCAAGCCTTGTGAAGTTTGCCTCGTACGCTCCCACAGATTCTTCATCTTTCTGCTTGAGGGAAAGGAAGTCCCTTTCCATCTTAAGACGGAGGGTGCGTGGAAAATATTTATCGAAAAACATCTTCCGGAATACCTTCCATTCCAAAGCCTCGATCTCCTCCTCAGGCTTCGTATTTTTGATCAATGTCCACCATTGATCAGCTTCACCCTCCATACGATAAGCCGCCAGGAGAACCTTCTCTTTTTCAGAGCATTGGAGGATGGAGAATATCTTCTCAATGGAGTTGATCCATTGTTCAGCGATCGTGGGATCAGATGATCCACTAAAAGTAGGAGGCCTTTGTCTCATGAAGCTTTCAATAGCGACTTGTTCTTTCTTAGGGGGGGTTTAACGTTCCTCTTGACCAGTGTTTCTATTCAAAACTTGAGTTAGCTGAGAGAGAAGCGTGACAAAGTTCGCGATTCCCGCTCCCATCGGATTGGGCATCTCATTAGTACAATCCTCACACTGATCTTCACAACGGTTGTTAGCCCGAGTTCTCCTATTACCGGCCATTGGCTGGAATAAAAGGAAAGTTAGGGGTAACACATAAAGGGTAATCCAAAGACAAAAGTTGATGACTTATAAATAAACTTTAATCTCTTTAACTCATGAGTCTATAGGATTCAATCCAGGCTTTTCATGATCTTCCTTCTAACATATATTCTTAGGGGCATTTTTCCCTTAATAAGGGTTCATACTAAGATTGAGAATTTATCAAAACATATCCCCCGGGAGTGTCGTAACCAAGAGTGCAGCAAGGCCCGTTGTCGTGCACCAGTTCCCGTTCGAGTCTAGCTCAAAGCGGTGTTTTCGGGTTTTACCCCTAGGATACATCTGTGCCAGAGCCGCCTCTACCTGCTCGTATCCAGACAGGGATGTATTTGTTTGATAAACCACTTACTTAGTATTTACCAAAACTTAGGGATGTTTTTATTATGATTAGTCTTGTATCTAAGGCTTTACTAGGGTTTCCTAATCCCAAAAATAACTAAACCTATCCTCTGATACCAACTATGACAACCCTGCTTTTTATTACAAATTAAACATGATTTATTACATAAAACTTCACTTGATACAACAAAGAAGATCGAGAGGTTTAGTGTCTTTGGGGCTTAGGATCATTACATAAAAACTTTAAACTTGAAATACAACATCCTTATTGAAAACTTCCTTTACATGACCACTACATTCCTTCGTACTTAGCATTGCATGGGATAACCTGAGGACATGCATAAGAAAAGGGTGAGCTATAAAGCCCAGTAAGGGAGTACATAATGAATAACATGAGGAGTACAATACATGTTAGGCAATAGGCATATCAATAGAGCATAAGAGAGACATGAACATAAAGGCATGATAAAGCATGATAATCATAACATGGAAATGTGGCAACAACACTTAACATTGAATTAGCATGAGCCAAGGCTCATTGCACATGGAGCATGAGTAAAACCTCATTGCACTTGAAGCACGAGTAAACCCTCGTTGCACTTGAATTAGCATGAGTCAACACTCATTGCACATGACGTATCATGATACTATACTTTACCCAATGCATTGGAGCGCTATCAGGGCGCACCCTTCTTAAACATTTCATTTCATGCATAAGTGTGCCACATGGATCATAAAACATGGATTCATAAAACATAATCATTTATTCCACGATAAAGGAATGTGGAATTCGTACATGAAGCTTTACAATCAATAAGTAAATGTGCATGAAGGTGAATACCCTTGATGGAGAAATGGGCATGGTATTCACTACACAAAGACATTGGCTTAGAAAATCGGTGCGATTTCGGCGGCGTAACGGCGTGACATAAGAATTCATAAAAAGATTGATGAGAGAGAAAGGGGTTCCTCATCATATTTACATGTAATGGACAGTAAGGAGATCATATATATACATGTCCCAACAATAGAAATGGAATTTAGATTCATGATACAAAAGTATTGCTTGAATATAAAAGAAGAGAGAGAAGCTCCTTTCGGAATTTCGGCATAGTAACGGGTGTACATGGGAGGCATTTAATGAGAGAGAAAGGGGTCTCCCATCATTCAAACAATAAGAGGGCAGTATGGGGGAGGTGAGAAACCATACCCCAACATTCATAATTGAAATTAAAAAGGCAATACAACTTAAAGAAAATTGACAAAAATGAGAAAGGAAGAAAAACCCTTACTTGGAAGTGTGCTTCCAAAGGCTAGAGAGAGGCTTGTGAGAGGCTTCTTGGGAGCTTGGGGCACCTTGAGAGGATTCTAGAGAGAGTAGGGCAGAGGTTGGACGAACTTCAAGGGCTTTGAGTGAGGAGGAAGTGGGAGCTTGGGTGGGTTTATATAGGAAAGGTGAGAGAATTCTTTATTATTTAGGTTTGGGACCCCTTATATTAAAATAATCCAAACCACAAACCATCCCATGGTATTTGCCCATGGTTTCTGGAAAAGGAGAGAGGAAAATAATATTTTATAAGGCCAAGGTCCGAACTTATTAAAAAATTAGGGTTGCTTATGTGGAGGTGAGTCACACTCCCATGGAAATTAATTTAAAAAGGCAAAGTGTTGAATAAGTCTTGAGGGCTCCATTAATGCTTTGAAAAGTGAGTCAAACAAACCCAAAACCTCATTATTTTAATGATAAAACATATATTGGCCGAAACTAAGGATTATGGTATTTTATTACATCACCATTGGGTCATTATGATGTCATAAAACACATTATATATTTAAATGGTATTTAATTTTTACCCAAAAATTTGACTGTCTCAGAAAATTATGAAAAATTCACCGTTGGATAATTTCGACGTCCTGATTCCTAAAATAATACTTATTTTATCTAAATAATTTTCTAAATATGTGAATTTTCACTTTTAAAATAAAAACCGACATTTATAAAAAAATTCACGGGTTTTGACAGAAATGGCTTTCAAACCTTAATAAAAATTTTAATTGCATTCATAAAATTATAAGATCATTTATATTTAATTAATTTAATATTAATAATAATATTTTATTAAAATATTATTTAATTAAAAAATCCTTTAATTTAATAAAATATAATTCTTAATTAAATAATAACTAAAAACACCATTTGTACTTTAAAAACTAATTACAAAGTATCAAAAATGACTAGAAATTATATTCATTATTATATATAAAAAAAATAATGTACATGAACATGGTTCTACTTATTTGTTACATAACCCCTTAAAATAGCCGCATAAGACCTAAGGGTAAGGTGCGCGATGGTGACAGACTCTTGGGGCTGCTCGGATAACATCGCTCGAGTGGTAATCTCTATCAACTTCCATTTTTCCCGTAGACGATCACGTTCGAGCTTGACTTGATGAAGCTCAGCTTGGGCTTGGTCAAGGGCAAAGCCCAAAGACGCCACCTCTTTACCGAGTTCCGACAAATGGGCTTCGTAAGGGGAAATTCTACTGGATGAGGCCATCGCTTCCTTTGTCTGAGTAGAAAATTGGTTCGTTAAAGCCTTATATTTAAACTACCCAGATGATCACTGTTCAACGGCTATAAAAGTAACGGTCACAAATCTTAACGTTAAACTAAAGAAGTTGACATCATATACAAACATAAAGAAACATTTAACTGGATCAAGAGGGATTTTCCATTAATGAAATTTTGGGTCGTTACACATATAACATTTTTAATGTAGGATTTTAAAAGAGATATATTCGATTATAAGTATTCTTATGAAATCTCGAGGATTTTTATTCATAATTATATTTTATTTTTTAATTTTTACTCGACAAATAATTATATTAAATAATTACACAAAATTGATGTAATATTATTTTATTAATGGAAATATAAAACTAATGTTATTAAAAATACTAAAATAAATATAATTTTGGATAATTAATATATCCAAAAAAATCTAGATTTTTTTACCCCTTATAGATATAATAAAATATTTTTTCACATTTAACATCTTATCATGATATTTTTAAAAATCCATTAAATGAATAGTGTCAAAATTGACATTACTGATATTTTTTCAAAATAATGTTTTATTAAATTATTTAAAAATTATCAAATATTTAAAAATATATATAAAATAAGTATGTTTTACTCTACAATATTCTATATTTCTCATTTATTGTCTAATTTACATCAAATAAGTAAAAATTATACTATTTTAAAATTGAACAATTTGTTGACTTAATTAAAATTAAAAGAGAATAATTAAGGGTAAATAAAATGATAAGGATTAAAATGAAATAAAAACATTTCTATTTTTTTTGATGATATTACAACCTTATCTCATATCATATTTTAAATAAGGACATTTTGGAATTTTTTAGATGTGGTTTTTGTTTATTACAAATTAATATTTTTGGAGTTTCCAAAAGTACCCCTCACCTAAATTATAAAATAAAACCTCCTCCTTCACCTATTAACATAACTTTGACCCTCCAATCTCATAAAAACCCTACCCATTTCCCTTATAAACCTACTTAGTCACATTCTAGAGTCTATGGTCTTCTTAAAAGACCAACTCTAGTGCATTTAGAGAACATCTAGAGGGAGCACGTTAAAGAAGAGGTAATCTCCTCTACCAATTCTTTCAAATTATTTCTTCTTCTACTTCCTATTCATTAGTTGTTTCCATTATAAAGTAATAACTATAGTATAATTTATTTAATAATATTTTATTATGGTTATGGGGTAACCATATTCCACCTTTATCCATCCTACAAAAAATGAAATCACCACGCATGTGTATGTATAGCTTACCATCTCCATGTCGTGGTGTAATATGTTTTTCAACACCATATTACTTGGATGGATATAATAATGGAAATAATAACTATATATGATTATTATAAAATGATATGGATTCTTTAAAAACATATATACCATTAACTTCCATACCATTTCACAATTATCAGAATGATATCTTCGCTCGTGCATACGTATGACCTATCTTCTCTACGATGTGATGTGATTCATTCTACAAGATATCCATTAAAGTATGATTATATAAATTTAAATAATGAATAAATATGGAATATATTATGTTAATATAATTTTTTAATGATATAAATATGACCTAAGAAAGATAACATGAACTTATTCTCCAAAACATGCATAAGAACATAAAGTAGTTAATACCCAAATAACGAGTAAAAATGAAATATTACTAACAAATAGATGATAATATGATCATATATGATATCATAAAAATAAATAAAATTCTTTAATAAATCAATGAAATTATTTAAATCATTATAAATTAGTTTTATATATATACAAAGGATATCATACCTAAGGTAAGGGATTATTTTGTTTCACTTTTATTTTTGTGGGACATATACCTTATACACCACCTATTTCTTTTGAGTGGTGTTTATGTTTCCCATGAATATTTTTATGATTATTATTATGAAGGTTATAATATTCATATAATATTATTTATTTTATGAGGCATAAGATTTGACTAATTATAAATTGTTAAGGGATAATTTCCCAATCTCATTTTTTATCTGAGATTGTTTATATGTAAGTATTTACTGTGATATATTTATCATCCATGTACATGTTTTATACATATGTATTCTAAAATATTATTCATATTATTATACTATTGTTTAAATTTAATTTTACTCATTTGTGATTTTTTATGAAATGTTATGAAAGGAATCTTTTGTTGTTTTTTGACACGAGGTATTTTTTGACTTTCTGAAAAAAGTACAAGAAGAATTTTTTATTTTAACTTATATGATATGAATGGATTTTTATGTTTTCATAATGCCTTATTTCCATAAATCTTACTTTAAAAGATTTTAAGTTTATTTTAAAATAAAATATTTTCTTTTAAAATTTCATGTAATTTTGAGAAACAAAATTTTTTTTGAAGAAGAAACGATATTTTCATCAATAATTTTTTTGAAGTCTTCTATCAAAATTATTTTCGATATAAGATGAAATTATTTTATAGGGTCATGTTTATATCTCTTTTATTCCTATAGTTTTATTGTGTTTATGATGTAATGATATTTATAAAATATATTTGTTTTATGTGGATTATATTATGATGGAATGATGTTTAAGAAACCCATTTTATTCCTTGGGTTATGCTATGATGAATTATTTATTTTTTTGTGTCACATATAAGTATGATTTCATTATGAGATTGGTGAGACCTATATCTACCTTCAATGAATTGGGTAAATATTTATGTCTCATGAGATAGACAGGACTGGAACGACAAGTAAATCTGGTTCAGTAATGTAGGTTTGGAACAACAAGTAAATCTGGTTCCGTAATATATCAAAGGAACGAAGAGTAAAATCAGTTCAATAAAGTACTAAGTCCACTATCATGGTCTTGGCAACGAGCCTTGAATAATATGGAAATAATTTTCTATTCTTATGTGTTTTCCACAATTCCATGTTTTAATCCAAAGTAATTTTCTCATGGCTCATGTTCCTTTATGATTTATACCTTATGAACTGCCAAGATTTATTTCATGACTCAAGATTTTGATATTTGTTATACATGGTATGATTTTCAAAAGTTATGTTCATGTTTCTACATTCTTATGTTCTTTTTTTTGTTTCATATTTTCCATGTTTACCCTTATTGAGCATTTGAGGTCACCCTTTTTATATGTTTTCTTTTCCCGAGGATATAAGGAAATGTTTTAGGTTGGAAAAATAAAGGGTAATATATTTATGGGAGATGTTGAAGATCTTTCAACAAATTAAAAGATAGTGTTCCAAGATTCCAAAGGAACTAAAATAATACAGAATTTTGGAATCTATTGGTGTAATGTATTATGTATTCTGTAAAAGTGTTGTAATGTCCACGTACATCAAGATTGGGTTGATAGAGTTGGTATCAAAGAAAAGGTTTAGTCAACCATTGGGAAGTAGGATGCGAAGACTTTAGTGATATCCATAGAGATATTTTTAAGGATATGTCTTGGGATATCATAAGGATAAGTATATTTATAGGTTATAATCCTATAGTTTTTATGATAATCATGAATAAACTAGGACTAAACCTCAGATATCATAGATTGAAATATTATAAGTAATTTACCTTACTTATGTGTTTTTAATGTCTGATATGTATTTCTCATACTTTTCTTTCTAGTCTTATTCAATATCCAAAACTAGATAGAACATAGTTAACCTTGAATTTTTCAGATGTGGAAAGTATGGGAATTATGAAAACCAATTTCCTAAGTGGAAATCTCATAAATATAATCATGAAGGTGGTATGAGTATTGGTTATACTGTTGAGGATAAAGAGATTGTAAATGACATGTGAAAGGTATGGGATGTTATAGCATTATTGTTTACTTTAAACATAAGAACATTGGTTAGATTAAGGTTAAGGAACCTTAAGACATGATTCATATTTTTGGAAATACTAAGATTATAGATCATGAGTAATGGTTTAAGAATAAATTTGGATGATTGAGGTGTATATGTTTCCGAATTCAAAGAGTATGTTATATAAATCATGAAATATATAATTTTTTCAGTATAAATTTTTCATTAAGGATTGAAAAGGATATATTGAATAGTTATAAGGACCTAGAAAATTTATTTGACAGTAAGTTTATATACTTGGAGAACACATGATTAAGGGAAAGATAACCTTTAATATATCCCTTATGTTAAGGTAATGATGTCCGGATAAAGATATGTTGGATTGAATAAGTAAATTGGATGGTTCTGGTTTCTTGGAAAGTTATTATGGACTTGTTTTCAAGAAGGTTATGCTATCTAGGATAAAGTATAAAACTTTTTGGGACTTAAGTAATATATCCAATAAGTTTTTGAATAAGGAATCATGCATGTTTTCAATAAGGATATATGGTAATTTAGGTTATCACCGTAACTCAATAGAATACATGATGAAAATCATCACATGTTTAGAATGTGACCAACAAGAGATACCTTATGATATATGGGGGATAAATGTTATTCCGAGTTAGTGTACCTCTTTCTAAAGTTTTGTATTTTTAGTTTTTTGAAGGATTGTAAGGTTATCTAATTATGGATAGTATAAGTTAAACTCTGGATGAAGTTTGTATTTTCTCACTATAGGTGAACTTATGCATATTAAATAACTTATTCTAACATTTTTTCTGTGATAAAGAAATATGGAATGACCTATCATTCTATTTATGGATCACATGATCTTCTAATTCTTTAGAAATGGAAAATTCAACTTCATTTATTTGAATAAGAACTGAAGGGGAAATTGTTCAAGCTATGAACTATGGTGAGATTGCACCGAAAACAAGTAAGTATATCTTCTCTTGAAAGTTCTTCAAAATTATTAAAAAGTTGTTGTGATGTAAAAGGGTGTCTTATTATCATCATTTTTTTATGATAGTAACAACCTATTTCATGCTTCTTTAGTTTATGGTTTGGTGATTTTTAACCTTCACTCGATCACCAACATTCTAGTGATTGGTGATATTTACCAATATCTATGATTATTTATGTTTTTCATCCATACCCAGTCTTCACCTATGTTCTCATACATAGAGACCTAGTTATGATTTATTATTTTCCAACTATTCCTTTTTAAAAGGAAGTTTTAGTCCTTGTTTTAATGATGTGGGTTTCTATGAAATAAACATTCATGAATTAAATCCATTAACGACCTAGAAAAATTTAGAGGGAGAAATTTATTTTAAGGGGGGGTATAATGTAACACACTGAGATTTTTATGAGATATATATTTTTAATTTCTTTGATGTATTATGTTTTATGCTACACCAAGATAAGCTTACACTATACGCAACACTGACATAGTTTGAGGTATATGCAACACTATTATTGGCTTGTGTTGCACACAATTTCAAGTTATATTGATAGAATTAACTTCACACAAATCAAAATTTAAGTTAACAACTAAATATTATCATGTTACCTTATAAACTAGTCATTATAATGGTGGGTATGAATGGTAATAACTTTCTTCTTAAAAACTATTTAAATGAAAATAAGTGGGTTTATAAAATAATAAAATCACTCTTGATGGATTTTATTAATTTAATATATATGAAATATATTAAATCTAATGTTTAAAATTAATATTATATGTTTTCTAGACATGATATAAGAACAAATTCAATTTTTTAGATAAAAGATGTATTTTTCAAAAAATGTAGTTTTGTTACTTTTGATGGAACACCCATTTTAAATCTATTTTTTGATGATTTTATATATTCTATTTAACAAAATAAACTTCTTATTTGGAATTGGGATATAAAAATTTACTTTGGATTAATTTTTGATATTTTTCTGATAAGTTTTAAGTTTGTAGGAATAGTAAAAATATACTAAATTTTAATTGGAAACAACATTTTTCATTAAAATAATTTATGTGGATAAATTATATTATTGAATGGTTTTAAAGTAAAAATTGAATATATTTTTATCATTTAATATAATTTTGGTCAATGAAATTAATTTTACCATGAATTTTTATGTAAAAACATTTCAATCATTTGCAATATTTTAACTTTTAAATACCACGACCCGTCCCCCGGGGCCCGTGTCGCGGCTACCCCAAGCCCGCCTTCCATAGGCCAGGGGCTGGTGACTAGTACCAAAGGCATAAATCCCTAAAACATGGAAGGAATTTCATTTATAATCTGAGCACACACACAACAGAGTACAAACTAGAAGAAAAACACTAAGTAAAACTATATAACAAAGTGTACTGAATGTAAATGGGGGCCAGAAATACAAACCCAACTGTAAAGTACAAGGAAATGGAATGTACAACTGATGAAAAGAAAAGATTCATTTGGGTCATCCTCCAAGGTTCTTACCTGAAGGGTAGGAACAGATCACCTCCTCAGCACTCTGGGTTCGTCCGTCTCCTCCGTGTATCATCACGTCGTATGGTCCACCTTCGGGTACCGTCTGGTCCTGGTGTTCTCAGCCTTAGTTAGCATTGTCCGTCGTCTGTATCCAATATAACGAGGTGCGGGCAAAGCACATGCAGGGGTGAGTATAATGATACTCATTAGGGACCCCGAGACCCTCAAGGTTTTACTAAATCCAACAAGGATAAACCACAAGGTATGAAATCAACAGTTAACCCCACTTAGGTATATTCCCATACATATACCTAAGTTATCAAGTAATTCATCTCAATCATGAGGTAAACACAAAAGTTACTGACTCAACTCACACGTATATACAACTTTTTTAGGGAGTTTGAGATGATTATATGTAGCCACTAAATCATCTATTCTGTCAAAACCACATAGGATCCTGGTACATGAATTAGAGTTGTCGAACCCACACAGGATCCAGGAACAGTAGTCAGAACTGTTGAACCCACACAAGATCTAGGAATAGTAGTCATAGCTATAAAACTCACAAAGGATCCAAGAACAATAGTTAGAATTTTCGAACCCACACAGGATCCAGGAACAGTAGTCAGAGCTGTCGAACCCACACAGGATCTAGGGACAGCAGTTAGAACTGTCGAACCCACAGAGGATCTAGGAACAGTAGTCAGAGCTGTCGAACCCACACAGGATCTAGGAACAGGAGTTAGAACTGCCGAACCCACACAGGATCCATGAACAATAGTTGGAGCTATTGAACCCACACAGGATCCAAGAACAGTAGTTAAAACTATCGAACCCATAGAGGATCCAGGAATAGTAGTCAGACCTGTCAAACCCACACAGGATCCAGAAACCGACAACGAGATTAATTTAAAATTAATTACTAAAACATATATTCTTTGAGTTTATAAAAATATATTCTATTTTTTTAATAATTAGGTCCAAATTATGTAAATATCATTCTTTTATATTTGGGAATTATGAATAGTAACTTCAGTAATTTTTATTAATTGCGTAAAAGGGTAAATTGGGTAATTAAAGGTAAAGATAATATTATAAAATTACCTTAACACTTGTCCAAATATTATTTGATTAGTTATTTTATGACTAAACAATCCTTAGGTCGAAATTATACCCTTTGGAAGTCACTTGGATGAGATTAGAACAATTAATATAATTTATTTAAAGAAAAGTTAAATATGACTTACTCAAATTTTAATAAATTTACCATTTTTAAAATAAGATCACATAGAAGATAAATTAAACTGTAAATACTCATTTTAAATATAAATTTTTTTATTTATCAAGTTAATTTATTTTTAATATTTAGAAAATAAATAATTGCCTTAAAGGCTTATACATTAGTGATGTGAAAATTATTGAATTTATGGAAAATAAAAAATAATTATTATTATTGAAAAAATAATAACAATTAAAATATCAAAAAACTCAACCAAATATTATTTTTCGAGTGTATCTAGACCATAATCATCCAAGGTTACAGTTATTGACCATTTGGATCCATATGGAAAAGATTATGACACTTATAATATTCTATTTAAAGTGATGTTAAAGTTGTCACATTCAAGTTTTAATACATATAAAATTTTTAATCTAGGATTTTACAGAAGATATATTCTACTATAAGTATTATTATGAAATATAGATGATTTTTATTTGTCATAGTATTTTATTTTTAATTTTTACTCAATAAATAATTATATTAAATAATTACACAAAACCGATGTAGTAATTATTTATTAATGGAAATATAAAATTAATGTTATTAAAAATAAAAAACAAATATAATTTGGGATAATTAATAAATCCAACAAATTTTCTAGATGACCTTGACCTCTTAGATATATAATAAAATATTTGGTTTGATTTTAACATCTTATCATGATATTTTTTAAAATTCATTAAATAAATAGTACCAAAATTGACACTATTGATATTTTGTCAAAATAATGTTTTATTAAATTATTTAAAAATAATAAATATTTTAAATAATATAAAATAATTATTTTTTACTATAGAATGTTATATATTTTTCATTTATGGTCTAATTGACATCAAGTACGTAAAAATTACACTATTTTAATACTGAACATTTTGTTACCTTAATTAAAATTAAAAGAGAATAATTAAGGGTAAACGAAATGATAAGGATAAAAATGAAATCAAAACATGTCTAAAAATTATTTTCTAATTATATTACAACATTAACTCATCTAATATTTTAAATATGGACATTTTGGAGGTTTTTTTTGATGTGGTTTGTGTTTATTATAAATTAATATTTTTGGAGTTTCCAAAAGCACTCACACTACATGAAAAAGGGTTTATTGCGACGGGTTATTTGCGACGGGAATATTCCCATCGCAACAGGTCCGACGAAAGGGTTATTTGTGACGGGAATATATTCTTGTCCTAAATAACTGATCATTTGCGATGGGGACAATGTCACCGTCGCAATAGGTTTGGTGTGGATTTCGCGCCAAAACGCAGGAAAAGTATTTGCGACGTGTGGCTACTCCTCGTCGTAAATACCCTGTCGCGGTAAACACTATTTGCGACAGGTAAAGCCGCCCATCGCTAATATTATGTCAGTCTATAAGTATTTTAGATGGTCCCATCGCAATAACCTTTTCACAGATGAGGGTATTTGTGATGGTCCGTCGCAAATACTTATCAACAGACATAACATTTGCGGCAGGCGGCTTTACCCGTCGCAAATAGTAATTGCGACTGGACCGTCATAAATAAGTAAACAGTAGCGACGGTGGATTTAACCGTCGCAAATAGTATTTACCGCATCAGGGTATTTGCAACGGTAAACTTCGCATGTCGCTAACGTTATGTCGGAAGGTAAGTATTTGTGAAGGTTCCTGTCGCAAAAGCCTTTTTAAACACCGACCATAATTAATGCGGGCGGCGGGAATTTACGACGGGACCCGTCGCAAATAACAGTATTTGCGACGGGTTACCCGTCTCAAATAACCCCGTCGCAAATATGTTAACCTATATATACCCCCAACCGTTTCAGTTTTGAAAACATTCAAATCTTCTTCTTCTCCTCTCTTCTCCTTGAAGCTTTAGTTTTAAGAAAAAAAATTCGATTCTTTTTGCGAGACCGTCGGAAGGTAATAAAAGGGGTCCATAGCTCCAAGATTTCAAATGTATTTACGATTTATTTAATTTTATATTTATTTCTTTTTTTATATTAATTTTAATTTTTGTTCTAATCAAATTAGATTAAAATTAATTTATTATTTATATTTAGTTTTATTAATAAAATGATATTGTTATAAATGATTATAAATAATTAGTAATAATTAGTCATAATTAATTCGGTATAATTAGTAGTTAAGTAAAGTTTTTGGCTTATCAATCAAATAAATCCTTCTCTGGATACAAACAAGTAGAGGCGGATCTGGCACATATGTACCTTGGAGTGAAAACTCTGACAAGGAGTTTCGGGCTGGACCCGGGGTATCCTGGTACACAACAATGGGTCTTGTTGCACTCTTGGTTTGACACTCCCGGGGGATATTTATTTGATAATAATTAGATTTAATTAGAAATTTGAAAATAATTAAAATAATTAAAATAATTAGATTTATTCAAATAATTAGATTTATTCAAATAATTATCAAATAATTAAAATAATTAGCAAATAATTAAAATAATTAGCATATAATTAAAATAATTAGCAATTAAAATAAATAGCGATTTAATTAGATTTATTCAAATAATTAGCAAATAATTAAAATAAATAGCTATTTAATTCAAATAATTAATTAAAATAATTAGAAAATAATTAAAATAATTATCAAATAAAATAAATAGAGATTTAATCCAAATAATTAGGAATTAAAATATATAGTGATTTAATTCAAATGATTGAAATAATTAACAAATAATTAAAATAATTAGCAAGTGATTAAAATAATTAGCAAGTGATTAAAATAATTAGAAAGTGATTAAAATAATTAGAAAGTGATTAAAATAATTATCAAGTGATTAAAATAATTAGTAAGTGATTAAAATAATTAGCAAGTGATTAAAATAATTAGCAAGTGATTAAAATAATTAGCAAGTGATTAAAATAATTGGCAAGTGATTAAAATAATTATCAAGTGATTAAAATAATTATCAAGTGATTAAAATAATTAGAAAGTGATTAAAATAATTAACAAATGATTAAAATAATTAGCAAGTGATTAAAATAATTAGCAAGTGATTAAAATAATTAGCAAGTGATTAAAATAATTAGCAAGTGATTAATATAATTAGCAAGTGATTAAAATAATTAGCAACAAAGTAATTAGCAAGTGATTAAACTAATTAGCAACAAAGTAATTAGCAAGTGATTAAACTAATTAAAAACAAAGTAATTAGAAAGTGATCAAAGTAATTAGCAACAAAGTAATTAGAAACAAATGTGATTAGCAACAAAGTAATTAGCAACAAGTAATTAGCAAGTGATCAAAGTAATTAGCAACAAAGTAATTAGCAACAAAGTAATTAGCAACAAAGTAATTAGAAACAAACATGATTAGAAACAAAGTAATTAGCAACAATGTGATTAGCAACAAATGTGATTGACCACTCATCCAACTCAATTATTTTTTCATCTATGTGTTGACGCTTGACAGGAAACTTCTGTCTCCACATGTAATATTTGCATTCCTTGTCAAAATCTACCTTCCAGTGAATGTGAATATTACATGTGGAGATAGAAGTTTCCTGTCAAACATCAACACATAGATGAAAAGAGAATTGAGGTGGATGAGTGGTCAATCACGTTTTCTTTTCCATTAAATGAGTGGTTAATAACCTGGTCTCTTCATATCTTCCCATTACTAATTATTAACATAATAAGTATATAATTAGTATATAATTAGTAACATATGTTATTATTATATGATTAATATTTATGAAAAAATAATATTAATATTTGGTCATGTTCAATAAAAATTTTGTGTCAACCGTGTCCAATGTAAACTCTATAATTGCTTTGCTTGGTTGATCACCTCGTAAGTAGCGTTACAATAAGATGATCCAAGTCATGTATTTCTCATCTATAAGAATCATATCACATGACCCTTTACATACCATTGTTCCTTGAAAAATTAAGGGATTAAATTTTAAAGGAAAATGATCTATGTAAATGGTAATGCGAGATGATTCTTAGAAACGTGAACGATATGACTTGGGTCGTCTTATTGCAATGCTACTTGCGAGGTGATCATCCAAGAAAGGACAATTATAGAGTTTACATTATACACGACTGACGCAAACTTTTATTGAGCATGACCTAAATATTAACGACCCTTTAATATATGAACATGTTAAGAATAGATCAAATCATGTTTCGAATAATTATCAGTAATTACCAATAATTACCAATAATTAGCAGTAATTAACAGTAATTTCACTGAAAATTGTGTCGCTCGTAAGTAGTGGAAATTATTAAGAAGTAGTTCTAATATCTTCTCTTTTTGAGGATTTTTCTAAGTTAACATTGTACACAGCAGATGAAAAATTTTTATTGAGAATGACCTAAATATTAAAGTCCCTTTAAGATTTGAACATGTTAAGAATAGATCAAATAATGTTGCGAATAATTATCAGTAATTACCAATAATTAGTAATAATTACTAATAATTACCAATAATTAGTAATAATTACTAATAATTACCAATAATTATCCGTAATTAGCAGTAATTTCAATGAAAATTTTGTCACTTGTAAATAGTGGTAATTATTAAGAAGTAGTTCTAATATTTTCTCTTTTTGGGAATTTTTCTAATTTCAAATTATTCAAAACCAGAAATGTTTTAATGTTTTGTAGAAAAATATGGAACAACGAAGTTGGCAACAGTCATTATTAGAAGACCACATATGGATAAATCAACGTAGAAATCAAAAAGGTTCTGGTTTAAATCCTGTATATATTGAGGGTGTAGAGACTTTCTTATCATTTTCATCATCAAATCCAGAATTTGTTTCAGAAGGCACAATAAAATGTCCTTGTAAAAAATGTTCACTGAGAAAGTTTGACACATTTGATAAAGTTGGGGGACATCTCTTGCATTTTGGTTTTCAACCGGATTATGTTTTTTGGTATCAACATGGTGAACACAGTTCTAGAGAAGGTGATACTAACTTGATTCTAGATCCATTGTGGTTTAAAAATTTAGTACATGATGTTGATGGTCCATCTGTTCAACATACCGAAAATCAAGATGATATTGATTCAACTCCTGAGTTGGCACCATCTGAATTTTATGATTTACTGAGGTCTGCTGAGAATGCATTATATCCTGGTTGCAAGATAAAAAAGTTAGAATCAGTTGAAAAATTTATGGCTATCAAGTCAGATAATGGAATGTCAAAAAAAAAATTTGATCAGATATTTTCTTTGGTTAAAACACTGTTACCCAAAGGAAATGTCTTTCCTGCAAATTACTATGAGAGTAAGAGGCTGGTTCAGAATTTTGGACTTAGTTGTCAGATGATTCATGCTTGTTCAAATGATTGCATTTTATATTCTGGTGAAAATTATTCATTGGATAGTTTTCCCACATGTGGACAACTGAGGTATAAAGAAGCTCAACATGGGAAGTCTGGCTTGATTCTTGTAAAACAGTTGAGATATTTTTTTTTACATCCAGACTGCAGTGTTTATTCATGTCTAAGAATACAGCTACAATGATGTCATGGCACAAAACGAATATTTCAACCAGTAAAAGCTTGAATCATCTAGCCGATGGTGATTCATGGAATCATTTTGATAGAGTGCATCTGTCATTTTCTTTAGAAGCTCAAAACGTGCGACTGGGTCTTTCCACTGATGGTTTCTATCTGTTTGGATCTTATGGTAGTCAGTATTCATGTTGGCCTATCTTTATAACTCCGTACAATTTACCTCCATGGATGCTGATGAAGGAGCCATATATCTTTTTGACCTTATTAATCCTAGGACATCTGAAAAAGAATATTGATGAATATTTGAAACCATTGATTGATGAATTAAATTTATTGTGAAGTACTGGTGTCAATACATATGATGTTGCTGCGAAACATAATTTCATATTAAGAGCAGCATTGATGTGGACAATTAGTGACTTCCCGGCATATGGCATGTTATCTAGATGGAGTACACATGGACCGAAATCATTTCCTTACTGTATGGGAGAGAACAAAGCATTTATGCTTTTCCATGGAAAAAAACCTTGTTATTTTGACTATCATCGCAGATTTATTCCAATTTATTATCCTTTTCGGAGGAACAAATCTCATTTTAGAAAAGGTGCAATTGAAAGGGATGGACCTCCTAAAATTCTATCAGGTACGGAGTTAAAATTAGTTGTATTTTCATTACCTCCCATCGCATTTGGACCCATAATAAACCAACAGAAAATTTATGTCTTTGGGAAAGAACACAATTGGATAAAACAGATCATTTTTTGGGATTTGCCATATTGGTCTGATTTGTTGGTTCACCACATGCTGGATGTTATGCATATTGAGAAGAACTATTTTGATAATTTATTTCATATAGTTTTGGATACACCTGGTAAGATAAAACATAATCTAAAGGCGCGATTAGATCTTGCCCAAATTTACAGGCGCCCAGAACTCGAACTATTTGAGAATGTCGGAACACAAAGGTTAATGAAGCCAAAAGCATCTTATACACTGTCCAAAGAAAGTCTCTTATTATTTTGTCAGTGGATTGCAGAGTTGAGACTTCCATATGGTTGTACCCATTTGAAAGATGCATGTAGAAGTTAAAAAAAAAATAATGTAACAAATCATATGGTGAAGGATCAATTGCTGAAGCTTATTTGCAAGAAGAAATATCTTTTTTCCGCTCTCACTATTTTGAATCTGAGTATCCCTCAAAACAGAACCACATGGGACAGAACGAGGGGAATGTTGATGATGGAATGGAAAATCAATTATCAGTTTTTAATCAGTCAGATCTTGGTTTTGGTGGAGTTCATGAATGATGAATTTCAGATGATGAACATCACAGAGCTCATACGTATGTTCTGCTCAACTGTGAAGAGATGACATCATTTGTACTGTAAGTGCTTCTATCACTTATTCTATCATTTATGTTACAATAAGTAACTTTATTTTATTATGTTATATGATAATCATATCAAGAAACAACTTCCACAAATTACAGCAGCTGCTCTCGAAGAACGCTGGCAGAAAAAAAATTCTCTGTGGTTTCAAAAAATGGTAACATAAATTCTTCATGTTTCAAAATCTCATTCAGTATATTTTTTATTATATTGATAATTATTTTACAAATTATTAGGTGTCTCAACATGCTGATAAAATTGACAAACGTCTGTGTATATTGATTAACCCACCATCCAAAATGGTTAAATCTTATAATGCATATGTGTTGAATGGATTTCGATTTCATACACGTGCATATGGAGAATCAAAAAGAAACAATGAATAGTGGAATTTGCTTGAGAGGATCTCATCATAGAGAAAATGAAGTTTACTTTTATGGCATGCTTGATGAAATTATTGAACTCAGTTATCTAGGATAACATTACATAACGATGTTCAAATGTCGGTGGTTGGATACTGAGAGAGGAGTTCGTGTTCATCCTCCTCATGGAATCATCAATATTAAATATAAAATCCTTCTTGCAGTAAATGAACCATTTTTACTGGCTCAACAGTCACATCAAGTTTATTATGAAAAGTACTGTGCTATGTCAAGAGACCTGAGTGATTGGTCGAGCATAATAAAAAACAAAATTTGAGACAATCAGTTTTCTCAAAGTGAAGCTTGTTTCACTGAAGTGTAAGGAATTGAATTTTTTCAAGAGACTACCCAAAATCCATCTTTTTCACAAAGAAACATGAGTATCGATGATGACATCCCACAATTAAGATTCGATGGTGACGATGATGTTAATGATTTTACAAATGAATTTGAAATGGTAAGAGATGATGGAACTGAAACTCAAATGGTTATCAATGATATTGAGGAGGAATATGAAGATGATAAAGAAGGTGTACATTAATAAAATTCAATGCTAGTTATATATAATCATAACTTATATATATTTATATATAATAATAATTTTTAATTATTTTCCAGCAACATTCATTTTCTATTTCAGATGAACGATGATCTATTTCATCAATTGTCGGAGGCTAACCTACCTTTGGATGAGGATGATTTCAGGTCATCTGACCCTCAGCCTACTGGCGCTTCAGGGAATACGTGGAGGGGGTGTGTTCTTGCATGACTGATGATCCCTGACCCCATCCCCGAGCGATGGCTGCGTCTTGGGTTCGATCCACACAAGCAGAGGTATGATAACCAATGCATTTTATTAAAATTTCATTAATTTATTTACATAATAAATGTTTGATTATTTTTTTTACAGTTTTCCGCATATAGCAGTCGGACAGGGTAGAACAATTTTGCACAACTATTTTTCTCAGCCACGGACCACGTTGGAACAGACTCCCATTGATGTGAAGCAGGCCATGTTCGGCCATTGGTTGGTACATAAATAAATAGTTTTTATTTTGAAATTTATTTCATTTATAACTTGATATTGTAAATTATCTGTAGGGTTTAAGGTATCCGATTGATGATACCATGCGTGACGCCGTCCACGAGGCATGAGACGTGGTGATGCATCAGCGATTACGTCAGTTTTTACACAATTTAAAAGAAATGACCATGAAAAAAGCTGGAGTGACCATGTTTGATGAGTTCTGTAGAGCCCACCGACCAGAGTACATTTCATCCCACGTATGGGATGGATTATGGTCACACTAGTTGAGTGGTGGCTTTCAGAGGAGATCATTGTTGGGGAGGCAAAATCGGGGGAGACAGGAGGTGACTCATCGAGCTGGGAGTCATATATTCAGTATGCATAGAAAACATCTGGTATGTACATTTTTTAAAAATATTTTATATAACTTTAAATATTAACTGTTTATTTTATATTCTTATAGGCTGTCGAGCAGCCCAATATTACGGAGTACGACGTATATCGGAGGATGTATAGTGATCCAGTTACTGGGGAGATTAGAGGTGATCGCCAGCGTCAGATTGTGGTCAGTATTATTTATTTTTTAGTTTGGAAATTAACTGTATATAATATATTCACAATTTTAATTTCAAATTGAAACTGAAGGAATCATATGAGGTCGCGACGTCACAGATCCAGGATGAGGGTCAGGCCGAGACATCTGATCAGACCAGTGGCCATCATTTTTATGAGGCTGCATGGATGCAGGCTACCTAGTATGGCTTCAAGAAGGGCCGAGTAGTTGGTATCAGCTCTCAGTTGACTCCTACGGCTTATTATGGTAGTGTTGCGATATCGGCGTCCAGCTCGAGAGGAGCTTGTGCATCATCTTTTACATCACAGTATGAGGATCGGTTGCGATCACAGACTGAGCTAATATAGATTCTCCGTAAGGAGCAGGAGGAGATGTGTCAGCAGCAGCAGCAGCATGAGGAGGAGAGTCGATGGCAGCTGCAGGAGTACGAGGAGAAGATGAGTCGGTGGCAGCAGCAGCATTAGGAGCAGATGGAGTACATGCACCGTCTGACTTATGCATTAGGTATAGAGTTTCCTCCACCAGATCCTCCAGCTCCCCCCTCCTTTGGACCAGTGACCATCTCTCCCCCTCCTTTAGATCAGTGATTTATTTTGATGTTATAAAGTTTTTTGAAATCAAAATTTGAACTATTTTTTATTTATTGTTTCTGCCTTTTTTATATTGGTGTCAATGTTGCATTATTTAATTCATATTTATTTTTAATAGTTTATTATTTATTATTAGTATTATTTTTTTAATGTTTTTTTTATTTTATTAATAATAATATTACTCTTACTATTTTATTATTTTTTTATATTTTTTTTTGTTGCAAATATTGATAAAAATTTATGATTTATTATTTAAAAAAATTATGATTTATTATTAGTATTATTTTTTCAATGTTTTTTTATATATGTTTTTTGAAAATATTGATAATTTTCATATTTTAATTATTTTAATAATATTAATAATAGATTTTCATAAATATTAATAGTAATAATAACATTATTATATTATATTATATTATATTTTTTAAATTATAGTATTAATATGATTGTTAATATTTTTTAATATTATTCATATTTTATTATATTAAGAATTTTAAATATATTTAAAATTATAATTAATCATAATGTTTTAAATATTGGAATTATTTTTTATTTCAATATTTGATTGAATTATAATTTTATTATTATTATTCAAAGATTATTTTTTTATTATATTATTATTTCATTATTTTTTTTATTTTTTTATACTTATTTGCGACGGGAATAAGGACCCGTCGCAAAAGGTATTTGCAATGGGCCCGTCGCAAATAATTATTTTCAAATATCTATTTGCGGCGGGTGTAAAGACCCGGAAATTTCAAGGAAATTTTTTTCTTAATTTTCTTTGGAATTTTACAAGAACACAGTTTCTGACAGCGCCTGATTCCGAGGCCCGGTGTGCCCATAATCAATTTCCGAAGTTTGGCTCGGGTACGTTCAGTGAACGAACGAGCGGGAATTTCTAACTTTTGAACCGGTGCCCAGAATCAAATTCTGAGGGCACTGATGGAACCGTAGCGCCGGTTTTTGCTTAGGAATGCCTTTCCTGGAGTTGCGTTTGCTTGGGAGCAGTTGTTTATTAAGGTTGTGGTTTAAGTGTAAAGAAAAATAAAATTTGTGTTACAAATTTTATTTATCTTCTTAAGTGGTTATATCCTAAGTGTGGAAGTTGGGGTGGAATCACAAGTTCCTAACTAACCAAGTGAGGATTAAGGTGAGGTGGGGCCCACACGAGCCCCAACCCTTCACCTTCCCCTTAACTCTCTTCTACCCCCTTTAAACTCCCTTGCACTTAATGTGCCAAAACCCCCTCAAATTCCTAACTCCTTAAACTCCTTAACTCCCTTGAACCCCCCCCCCCCAATTAAATGTGACTCTTCACTTCCACCTTCATTAATTTTGGAGCCTCTCCACCCATTAATGAAGGATGTAACTTAATGAATTTGAATTATTTTGAATTCATTAAGCTAACACTATAATAAGGTGTGCTGTTTTATTGTTTGGGGTTGGCTAAATCTTTGTGATAGAGTCATCGAAGGATTGAAGAGAATTCCACCCTCGACGAAGAACACGAAGGACATCTCCAAACATGGAACAACGTCTTCTCGACGAAGAATGTCTTTTCCAAAGAAGAACGTGAAGTTTCCAACGTCGATCCCTTCTTGGATGCCTCCTTCCCACTCCTTCCGGAATAAAGAAGGGAGCGCCTTTCACGAAGAACGCCGAAGTCGTCAATGGATTCTCTTTTCCGATGTCGACGAATTGCTGCCGCCTTTCCGTGACTTCGTCAACACATAACAAAAAGCAAGGTAGGGGTTTGTTGTTGCTTTATTTAATTATTTTCCGTTCTTGGTTCTAGCTTGACAAACTTGAGGATGAACGTTTAAGTGTTATCGTCTAACGAGAGGGGGACCGGACCGCACAAACACGGCCGAAACCCCCTCCTTTGTTCTTGAATGTTTCTTGCGGATAAAACGAGATAGCGTGGTGTCGTCGCACCACGCGGGAATCACACGGAAATTATTGTGCGACGCCATCGCGCCGCGCCGTGGAAAGAATTATCATGAACACGACGCCGTCGCGCCGCGTCGAAGGAAACCGAAGACGTCGCGGCCGGAGCGGGGCCGCGGCGGAGGGGCGCGGTGCCGTCGCACCGCGCCGGATGACGAAGGCCGCAGCCGGTTCCGGGCCGCGGCGGATCGTGATGACCGGCGGCCAGCCGGTGCCGGAAGATGGAAGAGGACCGGCCCTTGCCGGTCCTGTTGACAAGAAGCCGGCCGGCCAGGTCGGGCCGGCCGGGTTGGTGGAAACCGGGGGAATTTAATTCCCCCAGGCAGTTATTTGGCCCCCCATTATGAGGGGGGGGGGGTTTCACAAAAGGGGGGGGGGGGCAGGCGGCCCTCCGTTTCCAGCAAGCTCGGCCTTCGGCCAAGCTGGCAGCGCGCCCAGCGTGCTGCCTTGCGCCGAACCGACGCGCCGGGCCGGTTCGCCGCGCCGGGCCACGCCGGGCCGGGCCGCGCCGGGCCGCGCCGGGCCGCGCCGGGCCGTTCCGGGCCGGGTCGACCCCGTCCGGGGCGGGTCGACCCGGTTCGGGCCATCCGGGGGGTCACGGGTCGGGACGGCCCGGGCCCGAAACCCCCTGTTACCGAGCGGTTTGGTCAAATGCCCGTATCTTGGGCTACGGGCCTCCAAACGACTTGTCGTTAGCGGCAACGCGATCCTTGGATCGAGACGGTCGTTTCGGTATACTATACTCAAGGTGCACCTTACTTTTCGGGAGCCTACGTGGTTAAAACTCCGTAGTTAAGCGTGCTTGGCCTAGAGTAGTGATCAGGATGGGTGACCTCCTGGGAAGTTTCCCAAGGTGAGTATGAGACGAAAAAGCCAATAACTCTCAGACCGGGCGTCCGATTGACGCGCCGTCTATTGCGTTGAGTTCCTGTTGACGATACGGAACTTTTGGAATCCTCTGCCCGAGTTTTGGATGCAAATGGATAGTGTCCGGGTTGGATCGCACCGAAATCCAACCGGGCCCCTGGAACGGAAAAACTGATATCTTTCTGACAGAACGTCCGTTTGACGAACCGTCAGCGGCGTTGGTGATCGCGTTGAGAAATGGTCCCTATGAGTTTACCCTATGAGAGTTCGGGGTACATTTGAGATACGGCCGGGTTTGGTTTGCTCACGAAACCAATCGGGCCCCTGGGACGAAAAGGCTAATAACTCACAGACCGGGTGTCTGATTGACGCGCCGTTTGTTGCGTTGAGACCCCTATGACGTGGCGGTTCTTTGAGATACTTCTTCATGGGACATTGAGATACTTGGAGTATCGACCTGTAGCTCGTGGAGCGGACCCTCCCAGTGACGAGCGTACGAAGTACGGAGACCGTGTAGCTGGCTGAGACCCGACGACTGCTGATCGAACGACTCGGAGTGTTACAGAGGTGCGCTTGGTTGTAGCGGCACATGGCAACGCTTGGTTGTAGCAGCATACCCACGACAGAGGTGCGCTGGGTTGTAGCGGCACATGGGAGCGCTTGGTTGTAGCGGCAGACCCACGACAGAGTTGCGCTTGGTTGTAGCGGCACATGGGAGCGCTTGGTTGTAGCGGCATACCCACGACAGAGGTGCGCTTGGTTGTAGCGGCACATGGGAGCGCTTGGTTGTAGCGGCAGACCCACGACAGAGGTGCGCTTGGTTGTAGCGGCATATGAGAGCGCTTGGTTGTAGCAACTGGCCCACAGTACTCGATGGGTGGAGTTCTTCAGTAGTCTTAGGTTAGTGAGCAGTACCTCGGAGTCGTGACAGGACCACTGTACACTCCAGAGACGGAGCTCTTCAGCAGTTACGGTTTCGATAATGAAAATCCTGGTTTGAGCTGAGACTTTTGACCTTGTGTTTACCTCATGATTGAGATGGGTCACTTGCTAACTTAGGTATATGTATGGGCATATACCCGGGTAGTGGTTATCCGTTGATTTCACAATCCTTGTGTTTCCTCATGATTGAGATGGGTTACTTGATAACTTAGGTATATGTATGGTCATATATCTAAGTAGAGGTTATCTGTTGAGATCTTCTTTGTGGTTATCCTTGTTGGTTTAGTGAGACCTTGAGGGTCTCGGGGTCCCTATTGAGTATCGTTATACTCACCCCTGCACGGGCTATGCCCGCACCTCGTTGTGTTGGTTGCAGACGACGGGCAGTGCTGACAGAAGCCGAGTGTTCGAGGACTGGACAGTACCTGGAGGTGGACTATACGAAGAGATGGTACCCGGAGGAGGACCTCACGACGAGGCGGTACCCCGAGGTGGACGTGACGACGAGGCGGTACCTGGAGGTGGACCACTGGGCGAGACATACTCGGAGGGGACGGTGGGACCTGAGGAGCAGAGGAGCTATCTGTACCCACCCTTCAGGTGGGATTTCCAGTGGACAGCTCGGCGTAGCAGCTTTACTTTTCAGTTTCTGTTTTCCCTTTCGAGTTGTACTTTACAGTTGGGCTTGTATTTTCGGCCCCTTTTTACTTTCCGCACTTACTGTTGTACTCAGTTTTTACTTAGTGTTTACTTCTTCCGCTTGTACTCTGTGGTGCTTGTTTTCTTTTATAAAGGAAAGGCCTTCCCAGTTATCGGGATTTTACGCCTTTGGTGCTAGTCGCTATCCCCTGGCCTATGGAAGGCGGGCTTGGGGTAGTCACGGCACGGGCCCCGAGGACGGGTCGTGACAAATTGGTATCAGAGGAGTTCGGTTCTACCGCAGAACTTATAACTCTGATGTTTCTTTCTGTAAAGCAATAGTGTTAAGGGTACCGAGTGTGGTTTTCAGTTCATGGAGTCCAGTGTTGGTGCGGCGGCCGACGTATCCGTACACCAGGACCCTGACTACTGATTTCCGAATTTGTACACAAAAACACTGATTGCGTTTGTGTTTCCAAAGTTTTAAAGTCATCTCAAACCAGGTCAGCTCACCAGGTATAAGACGTTGACCGTGTCGCATCTGTTCAGGATGTCTCCACGCAGACAGTCAGTTGGAGTTCCGGGAGAGTACTCGATGATGGCTCACCGAGCGACGAGGCTCTGGTGCAGGGCCCTTTTTACTATGTTGGCACCCTCGGGTGGTGTACCAGTACATCACCACCTGTTGGGCAGCAGATGCCAACGGCTATACTAGCAAACTGTGCACGCTGGCGGAGCGCATTGCACGAGTTCCAGGAGTAGAGGCCTCAGAAGTTACGAGGCGAGGCAGATTTCCAGACAGCAGAGCAGTGGCTGGAGGCGATTGCTAGAGTTTTCCTCCTAGCTGAGACATCAGTAGAGTGGATGGTGGACTTGGCCACTAGTGTTTTCCAGTGAATGACCATGAGGATGGTCCGCATAGTGATGAGGCTTCGGTACGTGAACCGATGCCTGATATAGTGCCTTTGGGTAGTGTGTCAGCTATACATCACTACCTGTTGGTCAGCAGTTACAACCGGCGGTACCGGTAGGTGACACATGTAAGTTTACTACCTTACATGTGTTCTAACTTCAGATACCCTCATGTTCCGAGGTGAACCTGACTCATAGGCGGCTGAGGACTGGCTTGAGGAGGTGGCCAAGAATTTTCTAGAACTTTTACAGTTTCGGCGGGACGACGTGTTGATAGCTGAGAATTCATCGAGGCATACCGAACATATCGTGTACTCGATGGAAGCGTTTCAATCAGTGCAATAGAGGTCGGACTTCTGAGCATGGTATGTTTAAGGGCTTCCAAGCCAGCACCTTTTCTCTATGCATTTCTACTTAGGCTAGAGTGCTAGAAGGAACCTTTGTGGTTGAGAATTCTTTGCTGATCGAATACAGCCAGAGAATGTTAGAAGTTTGGAAAGAAGGAAACTGACACCAGTCTCGGAGACTTGGGCATGTAAAATGTTTCAAGAAGAGGAAATGCTAAGGACAGATGAATCTGCAGAGCAGCAGACATGGAGGCAGAGCTTGGAGAGCAGCTCGTGGTGGTGTACATTTCAACATGTTACCATCACCCGCCTTTGTAGTCCCCGCTAGACTCAGGGAGTTGGAGAGCAGGGAAAGAGGGTAGCTGCTTGCGGTCATGGAGTGCGACCAAAAAGGGGCTCTAAGGATGATTCAAAGTGCGGAATTTATCTTCTACTAGCTGCCATAGCCACAGGCATCGAAACGAATCATCCCTTCCTTCCACGAATCTAGTCCCAGACCTAGAGATTCCGGTTAAGCCGTTGACTTGACCCTCACGTCTGGAGATACCATTGGGAGGAGACTTGATAGTCACACTTACTCCGACAGTGTGATCTGAACCTTGAGGCGAGAGTCTCGGTTAGGACCTCTTGGTGGCAGCGTCGAGGCCTTACGACGTTAGTTTGAGTATGTATTTGGCAATCACTGTTCATGTTCAAATTGACGGTATTAGGAAAACGTTGGGATGGGTTTTCCTTGGTCGGCGAAAAGGAAACCCTGGGCAGCACAAGATAAACTCGTGCATGGGAGGGTGTAGCCAATCATTCTTGGGTCGGCCAACCTTACCCTCGTGGCAGCAGGAGTTTTGAGTTTCAGTTCTAACCTAAAAAGGGAGACCTTTAGAGTTCGAGGATGGCGACCACGTTCTTATACAGGTCTCACCTCGACGAGGTTTACGGAGACGTAGCCGAGGCGGCAAGAGATCTCCGAGGTTCAATAGACCTTTCTAGGTCCCCAGCAGGGTAGGCGAGGTGGTTTATCGCTTGACCCATCCACCTCAGTTGCACCAGGTGCACGATGACTTTCACGTAACTCAATTGAGGAGATACGTTCTTGATCCTTCACACATCATCGACCTCAGGGAGTTGGACGTCGATGATAGAGCGACATGCACGGAGGTTCCAGTGGGGATCAAGAATAGACAGGAGCAGATCCTATGAGGATGATCGATTCCTTGGGTGCACTTCCTTTGACAGTACGAGAACCTCCAGGTGAGCACATGGGAGCGGAAGACTCAGATGCGTGCTCTGTACCACTTTTGTGACCCTAGTTTGTGATGAAGCTTTACGGGGACGTAAAGCCCTGAGGTGGGAGTAATGTAAAGACCCGGAAATTTCAAGGAAATTTTTTTCTTAATTTTCTTTGGAATTTTATAAGAACACAGTTTCTGACAACGCCTGATTCCGAGGCCCGGTGTGCCCAGAATCAATTTCTGAAGTTTGGCTCGGGTACGTTCAGTGAACGAACGAGCGAGAATTTCTAACTTTTGAACCGGTGCCCAGAATCAAATTTCGAGGGCACCGATGGAACCGTAGCGCCGGTTTTTGCTTAGGAATGCCTTTCCTGGAGTTGCGTTTGCTTGGGAGCAGTTTTTTATTAAGGTTGTGGTTTAACAGTAAAGAAAAATAAAATTTGTGTTACAAATTTTATTTATCTTCTTAAGTGGTTATATCCTAAGTGTGGAAGTTGGGGTGGAATCACAAGTTCCTAACTAACCAAGTGAGGATTAAGGTGGGGTGGGGCCCACACGAGCCCCAACCCTTCACCTTCCCCTTAACTCTCTTCTACCCCCTTTAAACTCCCTTGCACTTAATGTGCCAAAACCCCCTCAAATTCCTAACTCCTTAAACTCCTTAACTCCCTTGAACCCCCCCCCCCCAATTAAATGTGACTCTTCACTTCCACCTTCATTAATTTTGGAGCCTCTCCACCCATTAATGAAGGATGTAACTTAATGAATTTGAATTATTTTGAATTCATTAAGCTAACACTATAATAAGGTGTGTTTTTTATTGTTTGGGGTTGGTTAAATCTTTGTGATAGAGTCATGGAAGGATTGAAGAGAATTCCACCCTCGACGAAGAACACGAAGGACATCTCCAAACATGGAACAACGTCTTCTCGACGAAGAATGCCTTTTCCAAAGAAGAACGTGAAGTTTCCAACGTCGATCCCTTCTTGGATGCCTCCTTCCCACTCCTTCCAGAATAAAGAAGGGAGCGCCTTTCACGAAGAACGCCGACGTCATCAACGGCTTCTCTTTTCCGATGTCGACGAATCGTCGCCGCCTTTCCGCGACTTCGTCAACACATAACGAAAAGCGAGGTAGGGGTTTGTTGTTGCTTTATTTAATTATTTTCCGTTCTTGGTTCTAGCATGACAAACTTGAGGATGAACGTTTAAGTGTTACCGTCTAACGAGAGGGGGACCGGACCGCACAAACACGGCCGAAACCCCCTCCTTTGTTCTTGAATGTTTCTTGCGGATGAAACGAGATAGCGTGGTGCCGTCGCACCACGCAGGAATCACACGGAAATTATTTCGCGACGTCGTCGCGCCGCGCCGTGGAAAGAATTATCATGAACACGACGCTGTCGCGCCGCGTCGAAGGAAACCGAAGACGCCGCGGCCGGAGTGGGGCCGCGGCGGAGGGGCGTGGTGCCGTCGCACCGCGCCGAATGACGAAGGCCGCAGCCGGTTCCGGGCCGCGGCGGATCGTGATGACCGGCGGCCAGCCGGGCCGCCGGTGCCGGAAGACGGAAGAGGACCGGCCCTTGCCGGTCCTGTTGACAAGAAGCCGGCTGGCCAGGTCGGGCCGGCCGGGTTGGTGGAAACCGGGGGAATTTAATTCCCCCGGGCAGTTATTTGGCCCCCCATTATGAGGGGGCCGGTTTCACAAAAGGGGGGGGGGCAGGCGGCCCCCCGTTTCCAGCAAGCTCGGCCTTCGGCCCAGCTGGCAGCGCGCCCGGCGCGCTGCCTTGCGCCGAACCGGCGCGCCTGGCCGGTTCGCCGTGCCGCGCCGCGCCGGGCCGGGCCGGGCTGTGTCGGGCCGGGTCGACCCCGTCTGGAGCGGGTTGACCCGGTTCGGGCAATCCGGGGGGTCTCGGGCCGGGACAGCCCGGGCCCGAAACCCCCGTTACCGAGCGGTTTGGTCAAATGCCCGTATCTTGGGCTACGGGCCTCCAAACGACTCGTCGTTAGCGGCAACGCGATCCTTGGATCGAGACGGTCGTTTCGGTATACTATACTCAAAGTGAACCTTCCTTTTCGAGAGCCTATGTGGTTAAAACTTCGTAGTTAAGCGTGCTTGACCTAGAGTAGTGATCAGGATAGGTGACCTCCTGGGAAGTTTCCCAAGGTGAGTGTGAGACGAAAAAACCAATAACTCTCAGACCAGGCGTCCGATTGACGCGCCGTCTGTTGCGTTGAGTTCCTGTTGACGATACAGAACTTTTGGAATCCTCCGCCCGAGTTTTGGATGCAGATGGATAGTGGCCGGGTTGGATCGCACCGAAATCCAACCGGGCCCCTGGAACGGAAAAGCTGATATCTTTCTGACAGAACGTCCGTTTGACGAACCGTCAGCGGCGTTGGTGATCGCGTTGAGAAACGGTCCCTATGAGTTTACCCTATGAGAGTTCGGGGTACATTTGAGATACGGCTGGGTTTGGTTTGCTCACGAAACCAACCGGGCCCCTGGGACGAAAAGGCTAATAACCCACAGACCGGGCGTCCGATTGACGCGCCGTCTGTTGCGTTGAGACCCCTATGATGTGGCGGTCCTTTGAGATACTTCTTCATGGGAATTTGAGATACTTGGAGTATCGACCTATAGCTCGTGGAGCGGACCCTCCCAGTGACGAGCGTACGGAGTACGGAGACCGTGTAGCTGGCTGAGACCCGACGACTGCTGATCGAACGACTCGGAGTGTTACAGAGGTGCGCTTGGTTGTAGCGGCACATGGGAGCGCTTGGTTGTAGCGGCATACCCACGACAGAGGTGCGCTTGGTTGTAGCGGCACATGGGAGCGCTTGGTTGTAGCGGCAGACCCACGACAGAGTTGCGCTTGGTTGTAGCGGCACATGGGAGCGCTTGGTTGTAGCGGCATACCCACGACAGAGGTGCGCTTGGTTGTAGCGGCACATGGGAGCGCTTGGTTGTAGTGGCAGACCCACGACAGAGGTGCGCTTGGTTGTAGCGGCACATGGGAGCGCTTGGTTGTAGCAGCTGGCCCGCAGTACTCGATGGGTGGAGTTCTTCAGCAGTCTTAGGTTAGTGAGCAGTACCTCGGAGTCGTGACAGGACCACTGTACACTCCAGAGACGGAGCTCTTCAACAATTACGGTTTCGATAATGAAATTCTTGGTTTGAGCTGAGACTTTTGACCTTGTGTTTACCTCATGATTGAGATGGGTCACTTTCTAACTTAGGTATATATATGGGCATATACCTGGGTAGTGGTTATCCGTTGATTTCACAATCCTTGTGTTTCCTCATGATTGAGATGGGTTACTTGATAACTTAGGTATATGTATGGGCATATATCTAAGTAGAGGTTATCTGTTGAGATCTTCTTTGTGGTTATCCTTGTTGGTTTAGTGAGACCTTGAGGGTCTCGGGGTCCCTACTGAGTATCGTTATACTCACCCCTACACGGGCTATGCCCGCACCTCGTTGTGTTGGTTGCAGACGACGGGAAGTGCTGACAGAAGCCGAGTGTTCAAGGACTGGACAGTACCTGGAGGTGGACTATACGAAGAGATGGTACCCGGAGGAGGACCTCACGACGAGGCGGTACCCAGAGGTGGACGTGAAGACGAGGCGGTACCCGGAGGTGGACCACTGGGCGAGACATACTCGGAGCGGACGGTGGGACCTGAGGAGCAAAGGAGCTATCTGTACCCACCCTTCAGGTGGGATTTCCAGTGGACAGCTCGGCGTAGCAGCTTTACTTTTCAGTTGCTGTTTTCCCTTTCAAGTTGTACTTTACAGTTGGGCTTGTATTTTCGGCCCCTTTTTTACTTTCCGCACTTACTGTTGTACTCAGTTTTTACTTAGTGTTTACTTCTTCCGCTTGTACTCTGTGGTGCTTGTTTTCTTTTATAAAGTCAAGGTCTTCCCAGTTATTGGGATTTTACGCCTTTGGTGCTAGTCGCCAGCCCCTGGCCTATGGAAGGCGGGCTTGGGGTAGTCATGGCACGGGCCCTGAGGACGGGTCGTGACAGCGGGAAAAGAGGCCCGTCGCCAAAGGTATTTGCGATGGGGCCATCGCAAATAGGGTTTTTCGAAAAGGTATTTGCGGTGGGAATAGGAGCTCGTCGCAAAAGACATTCGTGACAGGCCCATCACCAATAGTTATTTCGAAATAACTATTTGCAGCAGGAAAAGATACCCATCGCAAAAGTTCTTTGCGATGGGCCCGTCGCAAATAGGTTTTTTAAAAATAACCTGAGAAATATTCATGATAGTAATCTTTCCCGTCACTATTAATATTATTAGCGACGGTACCATCACTAATAGTTTTAATTGTGACGCCGGTTTCCGTGAAGGGTTATTTGCGACGGGATCCCGTCGCAAATAACCCATCGCAAATACTCCGATTTCTTGTAGTGTCATCACCTCAATTATAAAAGGGCACCTCCACCCTCACCTCTTCACATCACATTTATCCTTTAATATAATAAATACCCTTAAAATTTCCCTTATAAATTTCATTATTCACATTCTAGAGGTTATTTTCATCTCAAAAGACCAACTCTAGTGCATTAAGCGAAGATTTAGAGGGAGCAGGTCAAAGAAGATATAATCTCCTCTATCGATTCTTTCAAATTATTTATTCTTATACTTCCTATTCATGAGTTTTTTCCATTATAAAGTAATAAATATAGTATAAATTATATTCTGAGATTTTATTATGGTTATTTAACAACCATATTCAACATTCTATACATCCTACAAAAAAAATGAAATCACCATGCGTGCGTACATATGACATACCATCTCCACACCGTGGTTTAATCTGTTTTTCACCACCATCAAACTTGGATGGATAAAATGATAGAAATAATAATTGTATATGATTATTATAACATGATATGTATTCTGTAAAAACATATATACCATCCACTTCTATACCATTTCACAATTATCAGAATGATATATTCGCTCGTGCATACGTACGACATGTCGTCTCCACGATGCAATGTGATTCATTCTACAAGATTTCCATTAAATAATGATTATATAAATGTAAATAATGGATAAATATGGTATAGATTATGTTAATATAATTTTTTAACAATATAAATTTGACCAAATATGTACAACTAGAACTTATTTTACAAAACATGCATAAGAATATAATGCAGTTAATACCTGAATAACAAGTAACAATGAAATATTACTAACAAACAAATGATAATATGACCATATATGATGTCATAAAAATGAATATGATTCTGGAATAAATCAATGAAATTATTTAATTCATTATACATGAGTTTTATATACATACAAAGGATATCAGACCTAAGGTATGGTATTATTTTGTTTCACTTTTATTTATGTGGGATATATACCTCATACACCACCTATTTATTTTGAGTGATGTTTATGATGCCTATGAATGTTTTCATTATTTTTATTATGAAGGTTATAATATTCATATAATTTTATTTATTTTATGAGGCATACGATTTGACTGATTATAAATTGGTAAGGGATACTTTCGTAATCTCATTTTTTATCTGAGACTGTTTATATATAAATATTTACTGGGGTATATTTATCATCCATGTCCATATTTTATACATATGTATTGTAAAATCTACTATTTTTTAAAGTCAATTTTCCCATTGGTTATTTTTTATGGAATGGTATGAAAGGAATCTTTTGTTGTTTTTCGATAAGAGGTACTTTTTGAATTTCCGACAAAAGTACGGGAAAAATGTTTTCTTTTAAATTATACGACATGAATGGGTTTTTATGTTTTCATAAAACCTTATTTAGATAAAGATTACTTTTAAAATATTTTAAATTTATTTTCAAATAAATTATTTTCTTTTAAAATTTCATGGCATTTTTAGAAAATAAAAAAAATTGAAGAAGAAAGGATATTTTACTCAAGAATTAATTTCAAGTGTTCTATCAAAATTATTTTTTTTCTAAGATGAAAATATTTAATAGAGTTATTTTTTTATCCCTTTTATTCCTATGGTTTGATTTTGTTTATTAGGGAATGATATTTATGAAATCCATTTGTTTTATGTGGATTATGTTATGATGGAATGATGTTTAAGAAATATATTTTATTCCTTGGGTTATGTTGTGATGAATGATTTATGTTTTTGTGGAACATGTAAGAATGATTTCATTATGTTATGGGTAGGACCTATATATCTCTTCAATGCATTGGGTAAATATTTATATTTGATGATATATATAGGATTTGAATGTCAAGAAAATCTGGTTCAGTAATATAGGTCTAGAACGACAAGTAAATCTGGTTCAGTAATATAGGGGGGACAAAGAGTGAACTCTATTTAGTAAAGGACTATGTCAAATATTATGGTCTTAGAAATGAGACTTGGATAATATTGAAATGATTTTCTATGCTTATGTCTTTTCCAAAATTCCATGTTTTAAGACGAATTTATTTTCTCATGGATTATGTTTATTTATGATTTATACCTTATAAACTGCCAAGATTTATTTCATGACTCGTGATTTTGATATTTTTTATACATGGTATGATTTTCAAAAGTTATTTTCATGTTTCTAAATTCTTATGTTTATGTTTTGTTTCATATTTTCTATGTTTACCCTTACTGATCATTTGAACTCAAACTTTTTATATGTTTTCTTTTCGCCAGGATATAAATAAAGGTTTTATGTAAAAAAATAAAGGGGAAGATCTTTATGTGAGATGTTTAATATCTTTCACAAAATTAAAATATTATGTTCCAAGATTCCAAAGTCACTAACGAATACAGTCTTTGAGAATATATTTGTGTAATTTATTAATTATTCCACAAAAGTGTTGTAATGTCCATGTACATCAATCTTGGATTGTTAAAGTTTATTCCAAATAATCATCTTGATAAGAGAGTAAGTCAACTGAACACTGATAAAAAAAACCTTAGAATAATTCTCCTAGACTCCCAAGTTCATTTTTCCAAATAGAACCATCAAATTCCACTATTCTATTGATTATTTTATGTCTTGGGTTGGAAGTTTCTACTCGAATCATCAATGATGACACTCCCCTTTATCGAGCTTTAAGAAATGTCAAAATTGAATGAATACAGATATTTCACCCAATGACTTTGATGGGGATTCAAATATTTTTGAGGGAAGACATAACTCGGGCTTTTGTGATCACAATAAATAGTAAAAATTTCTCTATAAAGGTAATGTTGTCGGCCTTTAATATCATGCATCACAACTATGAATTTGAGATCACGGGTTGGATAATTCTTCTAATGTGGCTTAAACTGCTTAGACCCATAGAAAATGATGTGATCACCCTGAATAAAAACATAACCCACCCCAAACCTGATACATCACAGAAGACCACATATCCTGGCCTCTAGATGATTCAAAATTAGTATATAAGTCAAAAAAAGTTTCAACTAAATGAAATAAATCTAACACTTATCATCCCAAAAAAACTTCACTTCTTTCCGAGTTAGGGAAGTAATCATAGAAGCCAACTTTGTGAAATCCTTGACAAACCAATGATAATACCCCTCTAAAACCATGAATATTTGAATCTAAAAAACATTTCACATTTGTTCCCCTGTCATAAAAACTTTCACCTTATCAAGATCAACTGAAATACCATGTTCCAATATCACGTGTCCTAAGAACTTCACTTCCCGAATCCAAAAACAACATTTTGAAATCTTGGCATAAAGACATTGATCTCTCAAAATTTCCATCACTTCCCTCAGATAACACACATGATCCTCCTCATTTCCAAGTAAACTAGGATGTCATCCACAAAGACTACAATGAACATGTTGAGATACTCATGGGAAATACTATTCATCAAATTCATTAAAACTACATGAGCATTAGTTAGACCAAAATTCATAACAAGATACTCATAATTCCCATTCCTACTTCTAAAGGTAGTTTTTGGGATGTCAGGTTATTTAATTTGAAATTGGTGGTATCCAGACTGAAGATTAATATTATATAACCACTTATACCCTTTTAATTGGTTAAAAAAATCATCCATATGAGGAAAAAAATACTTTTTCTTTATCATAACTCAGTTGAGATTTCGGTAATCAACACATAGGTGAAGTGCACCATCAAATTTATTTGCAAAGAGAACTTGTGTCATCCATGGTGAGAAACTCAGGTGTGTAAATACTTTCTTAATAAAATCATCCAACTGGATCTTCAACTCTTTCATTTCATCTGGTACCATATGGTAAGTTGGAATAAATATCGGTTGAGTATCTCGCACTAAATCATTGCAAACTTTTACCGCCCTTTATGGTAGAAAACCAGATAAATCAGTAGGAAAATCATCTGAAACTCAACAAAAACTGGAGGGAGATAGCCACTTAAATATTATTCCTCCAATAAAAAGGTAAAAAATTGATATTACCCTACCCAGCTCTGGAAAATAAGGTCCAACCCTACCCAATATCAGGTCACATTCTCCCTAGAAGACACAACCCACCCCATCGGGAGATGTAAATGAGACCTACCAAAGATAACACTCAATATGGGCGTAATGAGAAATCATTTAATCCATCATGAGAATTATGTCAAGATATTTCATATTGAGGACCAAAAAATTCTAGGTAATCTTAATCTTTGATAAATATAAAACACAAGTAGGACACTGAAAACCTTTATCTCTCTTCATTTTAAGGGGAGTGGTTATATTTCTCACATAAGATAAAATATCTATAGGAAGGGTTATAAAATAAAAAACATAGTTTGATATGAATGAGTGAGATTCCCTGATATAAAATAAAGCAGTAACAAAGGATGAAGTTGTAGTGATGGTACCTCTCATAGTTATTGGACCTGTATCAACTTCCACTAGAGACTCTTCCACTGCATGAAGAAGTTTCATTTTAGATGATTGTAGCCAAAAACCCTTTGTTCTTGAAGAATATTATTAAACCACAATAATTTTAGGTGATGATAATCTCATTCCATTATGTATAGTAGATAAGATATAACAAAATTTATGAAGGTGACCTGAGAATCTGCAGGAACATCACATCTTTGATGCCTTAGTGAAAACTCATTTCGATTGTCCAAACTTACAACACCAAAAAAAGTAAAAGGGACTCTTTAAAGAACTATAGTTGGTATAAAATAAATATTCTATCGATATCAACCATGAGACTCATAAAACTTCCTCTTTACTTTAAAGGAATTCATAGAACTGTCATTGGGAGAAAAAGGAACTCCCATCAACCCTAAATTACTAGTCGGGTCAAGCTCATCCATCAATGCTCTATCCAATAAATCAGCATAGGTATTCATATTTAACATGAAAAAATCATATAAAATATTTATTCGAATCCCCATATCAAATCTTGAATCCTTCATGCTCTCATTAGTCATAATCTTATGATAAAATTGTACCATCTCAATAAATCGGTTTTCATACTGAGTCATGGTCTTGTCACTTTTCCAAATAGTAAGAAACTCTATTGACTAAAATAGAACCAATTAATAAATATTACCTTGAATTATCTCACTCTAAGAATCCATGATTATTCACTATCTACATATAATCCCATGCCCCTCTGTTAGTCCCCTCAAGATTTAAGGTAGTACATTTCACTTTAATTAAGCCAGGCATTTCCAAGAACTTGAAAGCTACTCAATTCATTTAAACAAATCCTCATCCTCTTTAGGATCATTAGAGACTTCTAAATATGGTTAATTCTAGTTAATAAACTCTTTTACATGATATTTATAATCATCCCTTTGAGGTTCCACAACTGGAGCCTAAATCAGAATGGGTGTGGCAGTCTCTCTTAGAGCTTGGATAACACGCGCTACTATGTAAATGAGATTCTGGTCAATGGGAGGGTTTTCTTATCACAATTCATCAGCATATACCTCTTCAAGTTGGTTCAAAATTCTTGTTGGAGGCAAGATTCTATACTTCATTAATAGATAATAAGAAAAATGTAAACCATGAAATTGAGATCAATAACTCAAATGGAAGTAGAGAAGTATGGAATTTTTAAAACACTCATATCAATAATGAAAATACTATAAATAGATAAAAATACTAATCAAAGAAACTTTTCCCCCACTACCCATGGTGACTTGAGGCTCATTATGATAAGATTTGGCCATGCACTCACTCATAACTACCTCCCAAGTCACACCATCCTACCTCCTATCTACCAGGACAACCCAAAACACATACCAAATTTAAATAAAGACGCTTAACATGCATCTATGATACCATTTTCTCATGAACCAACCCAGATACCCTGGCACCCAAAATACCTAAGACAACTTAGACATGGCTTGAAGGGAATTCCCAATCTCCATGGGTTGTTGACTAGCACCTGGAATCATATACAAATGAAAATAGAATGAATTTTACAAAAAATGGAAGATAAACAAGATACAAGTCAATATATCAACACTCCTCATGGATAAAGTACTTGAAGTCAAATAGATAAAATAGTAACCATGAAAATAAATAAACAAGTCAATAAAACAATTACCCAAACTACCATCATTAACTGTCAAAAGACTCAAAACCTTATGTAATAAGTAGACATTAGCTCCACTGGTCACCATCATCACTCCACGACCCAAAGGATCAAGAACATTTACCACCTCCAAGTGGAACTTTCCCTTTACGTGGACCTAAAATAAAAAAATGTACAAATGATCAAAGGAAACAATAAGGTGTGAGCTGTAAATCCTAGTAGGGTTTCACCAAGTGTTCCATAACAGATTCCATAATGATAAACCAATCATGATTTCAGTTTAAATTAATAGGGCATGGTATAATGTATCATTTTCATATTTAAAAAACATGATTTATTTTAAATATATTGAAAAAAATTCAAACATGGGTTAAATTTTTTTATATATAAATGCATTTATATAAATCATTTGGCATGAGTAAAAAAGTTCGATAATCAATGGAATATATCATCAAGTCATAGATAACAAGTACCGTGGTCATCTACCTAGAAGTACATTAGATTATGGCTATAGAATCCTCACACTTCTTAGATCATTGATCATGGATAAATATGTGTGCCCACATCCCTTAGGATCAAGATGAATAGGACCCATCAATATCCCATTAGGGATAATCATACTGAAAAATGTTTTTGCAAGAGTTTTTATCTTCAATACATTTCTATGGGGATCATGATCCTATCATGATTATCTCCAACAAACCACTAACTAAATAAGATCACATATTATAAATCAATCAATAAATAATGGAAAATTAATCTCATTTCAAATCAATAATCATTTAAAATTCAATTTCCAAATTTTTAGATTCAATATGCTAATTCAATTTCAAAACTAAAACATAGGTTTTTCAAAAATTCATTAATTTTCAATAAAAACCAATAATGGGTTTTCATGATTTCAATTTAATCCATTTTTCTCAAAAAAAAATCTAAAATCATTTCATCAATTCCATCATTCTCAAAATTTATCCCAAAATTCAAATTCCAAAGGAATTGTGTGTTTTTCTCAAAATCAATGTCATTTCAAATTTAGTAATAAAATCATTACAAATAAAGGTTTTATAAATCAATTAAAATATATTTCAAACAAATAAATAAAATCAAGGTTTCAATTAAAAGGAAAATCTAAAATTGGACCACCTGCCTTTAAACCATGAAAACCAATGATTGATACCCATGATGGGAACACCAATGATGATCGAAGGATAGGAAGATCGATGAATCAAATATATAATCAAGATATAACAAGGTAAGGATTATATCCATCTAAACAAGGTTTAGATCCATCAAGATCATGATGATCTAACACACTCTAAGGAGGAGAGAAAGGAATATTAAAAGAAACTACATGAGGGGATACCCACTTATCAGAGAGGGATCAGATCTTCCACCAAAACTTTGATTTTCCAAAAGAGGAGGTTAGAGGAGAAAAATATTCTTCTATGTAGCCTCCAAGAAATTAAAAATCATGTTAGGTCAAAATGTGGTGATTAGTCACTTATATTTGGGGGTTGGGGAATTTAAAAAAAATAGAACATCAAAATCTCGTGTGTATGGTTAGCTAGAAGGGGAACATGATTAGGGGAAACTATGTGCCAGCCATGCGCCCATATTTCTTGGGCTGCATGGTTTACCATGGGTGGGAACACATTTTGGGAAAACATTCTCCAACTATGAATTCCTCAATATCCAGGGGGAGCATATTTTTCCCTGGGGGTGCACAATTTGGTCAAACTGTGTTCCAACCATACACAACCCAAAAAGACTCCAAAAATTTACAAGTTCTTCCATAACAACCCCAAAATAAGACCATTCTAATAGGAGATCAAAACAAGGGTCTATGAATACTTAAAAACAAGTAACGAGATCTTAAACTTTACACTAAATTGTGAAGTGGCATGATGCGGCACCAGATTTTTAAAGGTAGATTGATACCACAACAGAGTCAAGGACATGTGAAGGACCAAGTCCAAGGATCAAAACTAAAGAATTGAGATGAAACTACACAAAACTGGATGGAAAACATTAATTTACATTATGAAAAACATTAATGATATAAAACATGAAGTATTTAAGATCATAAATGCAAGATGTGAGAAGTTTATCCCCAATACATTACACATCTTGAACACTATTCACGTCATGAAAATTCATTATGGGCAAGAAATTGTCATTTTTGATGAAAATTAATAGTGGATTCATTATTTTTTATCTATACCCACCATGCATCCATATATTGACCCAAATCATTAATTACTATATTTATAACATCTCGAGGGTTCTTCCATGCCTATAAATAACAGGCTTGTGGGATTGGAAAAGATTACTCGGTGAGGGGAAGCTTTAGATGATGGACTGCTATAAATTTATTTCCCTATTTTCATTTTATTTTCATTCATTTTTTGTGATATATCCACTCTCCCGAATCAACTAGACATCCCCATCTATAGAGGGGTAGTTTATATGATTGATCGGGAAAGGGGGAGGCTGGACCTATTTTGCGATGATTATGTTTGAACGCTAAATTAAATAAAAATTCATTCTTTATTCTTTGAACTGGTTGTAATTATTATTTATATATTTAAATTATGAATGCAGTCTCATTAGATTTTGATTCTACTTATTTTAATTACCATGGTTGATGATCCATTTCTCACTCTAACCAAATCATTTTTGTATATGGTGGAACAAATTAGGGTTAGGTGGTGAGTACTCGACGATCATCAACATGTGCATAGGATTGTAATGGGAGCCAATGGTAATTGTAGAATCATAATACCCAATTAGAGACTACCCTAATTAATCAAGGGAACTACAACAACACTCGCACACATAAGAAGGAGGGTATACCATGCTGAGGCTTTAGATAGGGAAATTCTCAACATCGCCATCTGGATAAGGGGGAGAGAGGAACCAATAGATGAATCTCACTATCATCATTCAGTTGAAGATAAATTGGTAAGAAATGTAAATTGTGATGACAATGTATTAGTTCCAAACAAACCCAATCTGGTCACTATATTTCTCAATTATTTTAAAATCAATTAAATCAAACTAATTTTAGCTCTTGATTTCTCAAAATCTATTAAAACCCATCTTTTCATAAAATTAGAAAAAAATGAAAAAATCATTTTTTGAGTAATACTATTTCACAAAAAACCTAAGGGATAACTAAATATATTGTACTTATGTTGGGAAAAAATCCATCAAGGTATCATTGAATCATTTTGAGGTGATTGTGTTTGTTGACAAAGTGGGCATTTGTGTTGTGATTGTTGAAAAAGAAAACCATGACATACAAATTTGTTGAAAAAGGGGATTTCATGGTGTAATGTCAGGTTCAAGAACCTTGTTCAATGATACATGTTAGATTCAAGAACTTAGACAAAGGAATGGATGATCTGGAGGCGGTAAAAAAATAATAGATACAAGGTGGCACCGTTTTCCAGTGTTTGCCAAATTTTTGGGCCTGAAAATCATCAAATGAAGAAAAGTGGTTTTTGGAAAAGGGACTTGCGTTCCATGTACTTGAAGGCTTGGAAACTTCCGCTCCATATGTTTTTCAAGATCAGGACATCAAAATATGGAAAAGGAAAGAGGGTCGTACAAGTATTGGGTTGGTCGTGCAAGTGACTTGCGCGCCGTGAAGAGACTTGTGCACGGTCGCGTAGGGTGTTCAAATGCCTATAAATACCGGACCACCCCTCCTCATTTTTAATGGAGTTCAACACTTAGAAAAATCATAGTTCCCATCACGCAGGTGTGGAAGTCGTGCAAGTGGTGTGTGGTCGCGCAGGTGGACTTGCACGCCAGTGTTTCAAGTTGCGCACCAGTTGGTAGTTGCGCGCCAATATTGGATTGGGCGTAAAGGGAAGTGTGTCACACAAGTTTGTAGTTTAATAAGATTGTGTTGGGAAAGTGTTTGAGATGGACTTGCACGCCAGTTGTGACTTGCGTTCCAATACTTGCGCGCCGGATTATACTTGCGCGCCAAGTAAGGTTGATTCCCCGGTAGTGTTTTCGGGCTGTGTGGAAGCTAGAAGTTTTCTTGATACCTTCGGTGCAAAGAGAGATTCATCTACGGATGAAAGTTGTACTTCAACAGAGAATCCACATACAACAAGGGATGCATTCATTAGAGATAATGAAGAGACCTACAAATCTATAAACTGTGATCCAGAGAGAGAGAAACAGGGAGTGACCCTTGGGAAAGCAGTGAGCTAACCCTAAACCTTGTAAAAGCAGTGAGCCTGGGATAGAGTGACTATGCCGGAACCTTGTAATCCACAGCTATTGAAGTTTTGTGGAATTTGGTACAACCGAAAACCTGTCAGCGTATGCTCCTTGGGCGTAGCCCTTAGTGCTGAACAAAGTAAAAATCGTTGTGTCCTATGCTTGTTTTACATTCTATTTATATTGTGAAATGGGAAAGAGAGAGAAGAGTGTTTTTCTTAATAGTGAAACAATATCATAATGGGATCTAATTTTAAATTAGTCATACCCTGATTCACCCCCCTCTCAGGGTATTCAGCCTTGTGGACCTAAAAATTGGTATCAGAGTGAAAGGTTGATATTTGTTCTTCTCTCAATGGAGGTCACTAATCATAAAGGGATTCCGATCTTCGACAGATTTAATTTTCATATATGGATGAATCGAATGAAACACTATTTCTGATCCTTGTAAATGGATGTTTTTTCAGCATCTATGCATGGTATCACAACTGATATTAATAGTAGTGCATTATCAGAAGCTGAGCATAGAGAGTTGGATGCTGATTTCAAAGCAATCAATGCCTTAGGGGGATCCCTTTCCAATCCCATGTATACAAAGGTGATGTCATTCAAAATGTCACATGCCATGTGGGAAAATATTTTGAATATATATGAAGGGGATTCAAAGGTTAGAGAGGCAAAGATGTAAGTTTTGTGAAACAAGTATGAAGATCTGAGAATGAACCTGAATTAGTCTATTGATACATTCTTTGACAGGGTAAATGTTTTGGTAGAAGACATGTGAGGTCTTTGTGAAATTATCGAAGACATAAAAATTGTGAATCACATCTTGAGAAAATATCCACCTTGGTTCAATCTGAAAGTTTCGGTTTTGGAAGATAAAGACCCAAAAGAATTAACATTGGATAACCTGCACGACACTCTTATTTCATATGAAATGAGAAATGATGATAACGACGCTTTGGAAAAGGGGAAATCCAAAGAGGTGGCATTTAAGGCCATGAAGAAGCTCACTATTGAAGATTCTTAGGAGGAAGAAGAGACAGATGAGGTAATGTCATTCCTCTCCCACTACTGGAAAACAGAGTTTTCCAAACACTTATATCCCAACGGTTTACTAAACCATTGGGAATATCCATCTATACCAACGGTTTCTGATAACCGTTGGTATAGATGGTTTTTTGGAAGCTTTTACCAACGGTTCATCACAACCGTTGGTATAGGGGTGTTTTTACCAATGGTTCAATGAGAACCATTGGTAAAAGTGGGATTTCGGAGTTATATACCAACGGTTTTTAAAAACCTTTGGAAAAAATTTCCCCCAAATTGGAAGTAGCCAAGCCTCTCCCCCATTCGAGATCCAGAGCCCTAAATAGGAGCGCTTGGGCGATTTTGGAGGCGATTTTGGAGGTGCTTCGGGTTCTCTTCCTCCATCCCATCCAAGGCTGAGGTATTTTCTTAGTTTTTAGTTTCGATTTTGATGTGGGATGAGACCAATTTCTATTCTCATATTCCAGCTTAATTTCTATTCCAGCCCAATTTATGTTTCCGTTCTTTATTTACATTCCATGCATATTCCAGCCCATATAGATTGCATTAGACAGTTGTCTAATTTTTTGATGTGCCTTTCATGTTTCATTACCAAGAAATTTTTATTATATGTTATAAAATTCAATCACATGTTTAGTTTTAACATTCATTGTTACTTTATTATCTTGTTTTAATAATTTATATTAATATTCTTTTCATATATTCCATCGTTGAGTGTTTTTACTTGTGCAATAGAATTCCAAGCTCATTTTACTTCATAGTGATTATTTAGATTTCAAAGTGTTTTATTTTTCATGTTAAATTTATTAAAAAGTTTTGGGGACTAATTAAAGTTATTAGATTCTAATTTCCATGCTTCTATTCTTGTTAATAATTAAATGAAATATGATGGTTGTAATTAAATGAAAGTCAATGTTCAATTTTTATCATGTATGGGTGATTAATAAATTGGAATGTGATGAACCATATAATTGAACCATTGTTGATGCACATTATATACCAAAAGGTTATTGAATAAAATTTATTCTTGTGAATTTCATTACATCATAGATAAAAATGGTTGTGGTTATATGAGAGATACCTCCGATGGTTCTTTGATCATTGTTTTATGGAGAATGAATGGTTTTGGTCCGGTATTAATAGTAGCTTCCGGTGAGACCATTTTAGTATAAGGGGAAATGAGATTATGATCTACAAGGGGGTGATTGAGTTGGTAGAGACCAAACATTGTTTGTTCCTTGTGTTTAAGAACCATAAATAGAGTGTTCTAATTAGGTGGTCATCAGTAAATACGTAGGTAAGATTTCCAAGTCCTGTTTCATGAAGTTGAATATGTGGTTCTATAGTGGTTTTGGATTGTTTGAGGTACTCTTAGTGTATTATAAACCCTCATTTGTTCCATATTCATTTAAATTGATTTAATATCATTTTTTTCACACACACCATTATATCCTCTCAAACTATATTTAGAGTGTATTTTCATTCGTATGGTGTTAAATATTTTAGTAAATGTCCATACTAGCTTCTTTTATGAGTTCTAGGGGTTTAGACTAATGACAGGGCTGCATGATTATTGTGGGGGTATTCTTTTCATATAAATATACCTATACACCCTGACCCCCTTGGACAACCTGACCACCCCCATGGACAGCCCGCCCACCTGGACACCCCAACCCCCCTAGACAGCCCCCCACCCCCTAGACACCTCCGACCCCCCGGACGGCCCCACCACCACCTAGACACCCCGCACCCCCCTGGACACGCCACACCCCCCTTGGACAGTCCCGCCACTCCCATGATTCTCATACTACTCCTCATCCTAATCTACTTGAAGAAGTTAAAGTATAAAACTCATATACTCCCAACAATACCCTTAAGGATTATGTATTCCTTGATCCACTTCCAATATCTTACTGGTCAATCCTTGAATATAGGCATTAGAAATTTTGTATCTTATTTTCTTATATACACTGTATTTTGTTGTATTTCTTAATATGATTCTCATATAGAGTAATTTTTCAGTTATGCTTTTATATAGAGTAAACAATTGTCATTTATGTAAATATTTTTTTGATTAAACTTTAATATTATTGAATTGCTTTGAAATGACTTATTGCGATTTTTTTACAGAATGGATAGAAGTTGGATGTACAAAACTGATCGGATTTCAACCGATTTTCAAAATAATTTGAAAATCTTTCTAGATTTTTCATTTGAAAAGGCTTCAGATAGTGGTCGCATACACTGCCCATGTTTTAATTGTGTTGGAAGACCTCGGTTGGGCCATGAAGCAGATAGCTATCATATAACCAAATATGGTTTCCAAACAAACTATTATGTGTGGTATCACAATGGAGAGAAAATGGAATCTCAAAATGTTGATGATCCAAATGATAGGACTGAATTGGAGAGTTTGATATATGATCGGTTTCCATTTATTCGACATCATGAGAAGGAAAGGATGTCTAGCCAACAAGATTTCGATACAAGCACACATGATGCGTCCAATTAAAATGATGATGTTGATAGGGTAAAAATATTGAATGATGCTGTGACGACTCCAGTATATCGACAATGTGATAAAATGAAAAAGTTGGAATTTTTAATCCGATTGTTTCATGGGAAAACTATGTATGGGATTTCAAATAATGCAATTGATTACATTCTTACCTTCTTGAAGGACTTACTTCCAGATGATGCAGATATTCCCTCAAACCACTATATGGCATGGAAGTTGGTTGACGAACTTGGATTCTCAAAAAAAAATTCATGCTTGCCCGAATGATTGCAGCTTATTTAGGGAGGAAACTGCTGAAAGAAATGATTGTATAAAATGCGGAACCTCTCGATGGAAGCCAAAATATGATGGAACACCATCTCGTGTGCCACAAAAAGTAATGTGGAACATTCCATTGATCCCTATATTACAGAACCTTTTCATGTCTGATGAAATATCCATAAAAATGCGATGTCATGACACCGAGATAAAAAAGAATAATGAAGAGTTGGTTCACCCTATAGATGGATTTGCATGGCAGAGATTTGATGCTTGATATCCTGAATTAGCAGCCAACATGCGTAATGTGAGATTGGGTCTTTCATGTGACGGTTTTAATCCATTTGGGCAGATGCTTACTTCGCACAACACATGGTCAGTTTTCATACACATTTATAACCTTCCCCCTTGGTTTTGTATGAAAAAGCCTTACACTTTCTTGAGTATACTGATATCTATCCCTTCTGATCCCGACAATGATATAGATGTATACATGAAACCTTTAATAAAAGAGTTGAAACTTCTTTGGGATGTGGGTGTGCCCACATACGATGCATGTTCGAAAGACATATTTCAGATGCGTGCTGCACTTATGTGGACTATCAATGATTTTCCTGCTTATGCAATGATGTCTGGATGGAGAACGAAAGGAAAATTGTCATGTCCTGTTTGTATGAAGAATACTCGATCGAGAAGACTGAAATATCGTCGTAGTTTTAGTTTTATGGGACATCGACAATTCTTTCCAATGAACCATCCATATAGAAACAATCATCGAATATTTGACAATACCATGGAGAATGACGATCCACCTCAGCGTATGTCTGGAACTAACGTGCTTAATGAATTGAAAGATTTCAGTTATTCATTTGGGAAGAGTGTAATGAAATCTATAAAGAGGAAAAATGTTTCCAATGATACCTGTTACAATTGGAAGAAGAAGAGTATATTCTTTGAGTTGTCATATTTGTCAACCAACTTGTTACGTCATTTCTTAGACATAATGCACATTGAAAAGAATATATGTGAAATGTTGCTTTCGATTCTTCTAAATGTGAAGGGGAAGACAAAAGATGATTTACGATCTCGGCATGACTTGGTAGATTGGGGGATCAGACCAGAATTGCATCCTGTCTGTATCAGTGAAAATAAATGGCAAGTTCCATGTGCTTCTTATGTGATGACTCCTACTGAAAAAAATCAATTTCTGGAAGTGCTAGAGACTATTAAAGTTCCTGATGGCTATTCAAGCAATATATCAAAACGGGTCAATAGAAAAGAGTTGAAGTTGAAATCTTTGAAGACTCATGATTATCACGTCCTTTTGCATGAGTTGATTCCAATAGCAATCCGTCATCTCTTGTCCAATAATGTTAGAGTCTCAGTTATTCGGTTGTGATATTTGTTTAGAGATCTTTGTGCTAAGAGGTTGTCCAAATCCCTCGTGAAAAAAACTGTTGGCAGAGACACCATTAATTTTGTGTGAGTTAGAGAAAATATTCCCTCCATCATTTTTTACATGCATGTTGCATCTGACTGTCCATCTTTCGACTGAAATACTTCTTGGAGGACCTGTTGATTTTCGTTGGATGTATCCAACTGAATAAAACATGTGCACGTTTAAATCATATGTTCAGAACAGGAATTATCCCGAAGGTTCTATTGTGAATGGTTACTTGGCTCAAGAATGTATGGATTTCTACTCGATGTATTTGTCTGATCATACTATGAGAATAAACAGACCAATGAGAAATGAAGAAGAACAGTATGGGAAAATTGAACCCAGTTTTCCATCACTTCCTCAGACAGGAGGAATTCTGGGATCATATACATTGACAACATTAAGCCTTGAATAGTGAGAGATGGCACATCGCACACTGTTGTTCAATTGTGATTTGTTCGATGAGTATATCAAGTAAGTTAATTATATATGTATCTCTTATCTTATATCTTGTAATTTTAAATATTTGTTAAACTATTATTATTTTTATCTACAGGGAACATAAAGAATTGATATATAGAAAGCATCGTTCTTTATCTTTGAGAAAGAAGGAGACTTTGCATAGCAAAGGTTTTTCTGTTTGGTTGAAATTGAAGGTAAAAATATTTCTGTAATAACTAAATAAAAATAATATTTAATTAAGTTTACTATTTGTTTATATTTCAGGTATCGAGTTTTCCTACAGACTCTGTTTATGAGGAAATAAGAGCTTTGGCTTTTGGTCCTAATACCATGGTTCGTGATTTTAAATCACTTGTGATCAATGGATACAAATTTATTATCACTTAACGAGAAAGAAACATGAGAACACAGCATAATGGTGTTATGCTAACTACCACAACAGACTGTTATGCCAGTTCATCGGACACTAGACCTCGTTCTGAAAATGTTGCTTATTATGGTGTCGTGGAGAAAATAATAATTTTGGATTATTACTCGCATGGTCGAGTCACGATGATGAAATGTCAATGGTTTGATTCAATGACAAGGCAAGACACCTTTATTGATGATTGTGGATTTCGAGTTATTGACATGACTCGCACTCTTACCACCGATGAACCATATGTATTGGCATCAATGGTGAAACAAGTTTTTTATGTCAAAGATCATCGTCATCCTAAATTCGGTGTAATTATTGAAGTAAATCCCAGACATGTTTTTGATGATGGTGATGATGAAGTTGACACTATCCCTACTGCAATTGGAAGCAATCCGTTTATTACTTATGATGACCCCAACAGCTCAATTGTTAGAGTTGATTGTGAACCCGAAGTTGTGGTGGGAAATATATAGAATCATACAGTCATGTTCTCACCTACATGTTTCACCTATATCATTCAGAGTGTGTATCCTAGTACTTACCTTCATAACACCATAAATGTTCTGTTTCATTATGTTCTTTTTATCATAATGGTTTTTCTATATTTTGTTTTTTGGGTTACACATTAGTTATCTGTTTCTAATTACTTCCATATTTGTTTTCATTGTAGGAAATGACACCCATTGAAGAGAGGCGACAGAAAAAAAATGACAGATAATAATCGTCGCATGGTACAGATGGGTGTTCCTCCACTCATCCCTGTTGTGAGTATTTTATTTCAAATATAAATATTTCAATAACTTATAATATCATGTGTTTACTTTTCTGTCAAACTTTTTTTCAGGATCCACCCCCTAGAGGGTAGATATCTGACGAGGAGCCTGATATTTCTCCCAGTAGAGAGGTTGGTGGTAGGAGGGGGTGGTGTTAGAGATGGACGATCATCTAGTGGTCCCGGTACTGAGGCTGGTGGTACGAGGGCTTGTGGGGCGAGAGTTAGATGACCCACTACCATAGACGTATCTTCTACGCCCTATTTTGATCCTGGCATGTCTTCAAGGACATATGAGATATTTAGACCTCTGATGTTTACACTACTAGCTGGCCAGACATCTATTCCATCATCTTTTGCTTCTGGTTCATTATCTCTGGGCTATTATATTCCACCTTCTTCGACTCCTGCTGCGACACAGTATGTGGCTGAGGAGCATACACTGAGGGACACTCCACCTGTACTGTATATTCCTTCATCTTCTGCACCCACTGATCCGACTACCACTGGTATATTTATATAACTCTATCAAATTTTTATACCAAAATTTATTTTTATTATAACTTGTATTGATATTATTTTTCTTTAATAACAGATTCATCTACAGATAGGAGGCGGGGGAGGGGGCGTACTCGCTTGCGTGTGGTATGGAACCACCAGACACAGTTGATGGTTGAATACAATGTTGATAGACAAATTATTGAGAAATCTGGGCAGCAATGTCGGGGTTTTTTGGCGACGCTAGCCAAACACTCCGATATCATTCCGGTCAGCCCTCTCTCTTGGAGACATTTGCCACCCGAATTCAAGGATAACGCATGGGCACAAATATGGGTAAAACATCTATTGGATTTAATGTAGTATATTTTTGTATTTAAATGAACAAATCAATTTGGTTTCAGCTTTGGTTTAACTTACCTGATGGAGAAGGTGCACGACCAGCGCGTTTAAAAGATCTAGGAGAGCTTTGGAGAGCTTATAAGCATGAGCTGTATATTGGCTGGTGTGATAGAGTGGGAATAGAGTTAGAGACATTACCTATCGTGGATGACTGCCCGATAGAGCAATATCACCAAATGATTACCCATTGGGCGACTTCCAAATTTAAGGTATTAATCTCATTTGAGTTATTTAAATGAGAGTTTTCATATTTTTCATTAATATAATCTTATTAATTATTAATCATTATTTAGTAATCTTCTGAAAAAACAAAAAAAACATTGATTCAAAGCAATACCTCCACACTTTGGGGTGCACAACTATGACAGATCATGAGAGGCAGCAGGTACGATATATTTGTTTATAATTTTTCTTTAGGACTTTCCCTTTTTAGTGGATCCTACTTAAATTATGTGATTTATTGAATAATGAATATATAATTATACTTTCACTTTATATTTTTTCAATGTCATTACAGAAGCACAAAATGAATATTGAAGGACGTATCCCTCGAGCAAAATTGTTTTGCTCGAGTAGAAGAAAAAAAGATGGAACTGCGATAAATGAACCGACCCAAGAGAAGATTGTAAGTTTTAATTTGTTTATTTAAAATTTTAATATCTAATTTGAAATTTAATAATCTATTAATATTTTTTACAGGCTGCTTTAGAGGCTCTTGATGCCCAGGAGCCTGACAATTTTGGGCCACACGATCATTTATATCATGTTTTGGGAGATGATCACTCTGGTCGAGTACGCTGCCGACCTGGTAAGAATATAGTCCCGAAAATTTATTGGTCGTCTCCAGGTATCCATTCTAGTACCACCGAGTTGGAACAGGTCAAGGAGGATGAGGTCGACAATGAGCATGGGGACGATGACGAGGACGACGACGAGGACAGAGATGGCGGCGAGGATGAGGCTGATGATGATAGTGGTGATGGTGATGGTGATCAGAGGCAGATTGATCCATTACATTTTTGAATTCTGTATAACTATTTATTTTTGAATATTATTTTCCACTTTGGGGTTTTCCTCTGCTTCATAGGGACGTTTCATTCAGATTCTGTTTTTTGCACTTGATTCTTATTGTATGATTAGTCTACTACCTAGACCTTTAGTATTCCTTGGTACTATGATACTCATTTTTCTATTTTTTTACTTAGCTTTCTTAGTTATACAAGTATTTCAGGTTTATGCATGTGGAAAATGATATGGAAAATGTGCTTTGAAGTAGTGGCCGGCACCACTCAAAGTGTCTAACGTTTATTTGAAATGGACAGGATTTTAAGTGAAAACAACAACTGGCATACGGAAAACAGACCAAACGCATTTGGATTCTATTTAAACTATAGTAAAATGATCCATGGGTCATATGTGACGTGTACGAGTCAACCCCACCTCAATCTGAGGGCCGGTGTGGCCGGTACCACTCAAAGTGTCTTTCTTTTGTTTAAAATGGATGCGCTTTTAAGTAAAAAAACCACATACGGAATATGGACCAAACACATTCAGATACTATTGATACTTTAGGACATGTATCCATGGGTCATATGTGACGTGTACGAGTCAACCCCGCCTCAATCCGAGGCGCGGTGTGGCCGGCACCACTCAAAGTGTCTAACTTTTATTTGAAATGGACAGAATTTTAAGTGAAAACAACAACTGACATACGGAAAACAGACCAAACGCATTCGGATTCTGTTTAAACTATAGGAAAACGATCCATGGGTCATATGTGACATGTACGAGTCAACCCTGCCTCAATCCGAGGGCCGGTGTGTCCGGTACCACTCAAAGTGTCTTTCTTTTGTTTAAAATGGATGCGCTTTTATGTAAAAAAACCACATACGGAATATGGACCAAACACATTCGGATACTGTTGATACTTTAGTACATGTATCCATGGGTCATATGTGACGTTTAAAAGTCAACCCCGCCTCAATACGAGGCGCGGTGTGGCCGGCACCACTCAAAGTGTCTAACTTTTATTTGAAATGGACAGGATTTTATGTGAAAACAACAACTGGCATACGAAAAACAGACCAAGCACATTCGGATTCGGTTTAAACTATAGGAAAACGATCCATGGGTCATATGTGACGTGTACGAGTCAACCCCGCCTCAATCCGAGGGTCGGTGTGGCTGGGACCACTCAAAGTGTCTTTCTTTTGTTTAAAATGGATGCGCTTTTAAGTAAAAAAAAACCACATACGGAAAACTGACCAAACACACTCGGATACTATTGATACTTTAGGACATGTATCCATGGGTCATATGTGACGTGTACGAGTCAACCCCGCCTCAATCCGAGGCACAGTGTGGCTGGCACCACTCAAAGTGTCTAACTTTTATTTGAAATGGACAGGATTTTAAGTGAAAACAAAAACTGGCATACGGAAAACAGACCAAACGCATTCGGATTCTGTTTAAACTATAGGAAAACGATCCATGAGTCATATGTGACGTGTACAAGTCAACCCATCCTCAATTCGAGGGCCGGTGTGGCCGGTACCACTCAAAGTGTCTTTCTTTAGTTTAAAATGGATGCACTTTTAAGTAAAAAAAACCACATACGGAAAATGGACCAAACGCATTCGGATACTATTGATACTTTAGGGAATGTATCCATGGGTCATATGTGATGTGTACGAGTCAACCCCGTCTCAATCCGAGGCGCGGTGTGGTCGGAACCACTCAAAGTGTCTAACTTTTATTTGAAATGAATAGGATTTTAAGTGAAAACAACAACTGGCATACGGAAAACAGACCAAACGCATTCGGATTCTATTTAAACTATAGAAAAAAGATCCATGGGTCATATGTGACGTGTAAGAGTCAACCCCGCCTCAATCTAAGGTGCAGTGTGGCCGGCACCACTCAAAGTGTCTAACTTTTATTTGAAATGGACAGGATTTTAAGTGAAAACAACAACTGGCATACAGAAAATAGACCAAACACATTCGGATTCTATTTAAACTATAGGACAACGATCCATGGGTCATATGTGACGTGTATGAGTCAACCCCGCCTCAATCCGAGGGCCGGTGTGGCTGGGACCACTCAAAGTGTCTTTCTTTTGTTTAAAATAGATGCGCTTTTAAGTAAACAAACCACATATGGAAAACTGACCAAATGCACTTGGATACTGTTGATACTTTAGGAAATGTATCCATGGGTCATTTTTGATGTGTACGAGTCAACCCCACCTCAATCCGAGGCGCGGTGTGGCCAGCACCACTCAAAGTGTCTAACTTTTCTTTGAAATGGACAACAGTTTAAGTTAAAACAACAACTGACATACGGAAAACCGACCAAAAACATTCCGATTCTGTTGAAACTATAGGAAAATGATCCATGGGTCATATGTGACGTGTACGAGTCAACCCCGCCTCAATCCAAGGGTCGGTGTGGCCGGTACCACTCAAAGATTCTTTCTTTTGTTTAAAATGGATGCGCTTTTAAGTAAAAAAAACCACATATGGAAAACTGACCAAACGCACTAGGATACTGTTGATACTTTAGGACATGTATCCATGGGTCATTTGTGACATGTACGAGTCAACCCCGCCTCAATCCGAGGCGCGGTGTGGCCGGCACCACTCAAAGTGTCTAACTTTTCTTTGAAATGGACAACAATTTAAGTTAAAATAACAGCTCACATACGGAAAACCGACCAAACGCATTAGGATTCTATTTAAACTGTAGGAAAACGATCCATGGGTCATATGTGACGTATACGAGTCAACACCGCCTCAATCCGAGGCACAGTGTGGCTGGTACCACTCAAAGTGTCTAACTTTTCTTTGAAATGGACAACTGTTTAAGTTAAAACAACAACTGACATACGGAAAACTAACCAAACGCATTCGGATTCTATTGAAACTGTAAGAAAATGATCCATGGGTCATATGTGATGTGTAAGAGTCAACCCCGCCTCAATACGAGGGCTAGTGTGGCTGGTACCACTCAAAGTGTCTTTCTTTTGTTTAAAATGGATGCACTTTTAAGTAAAAAAACGACATACGGAAAATTGACCAAACACTTTCTGATTCTGTTCAAACTTTAGGAAAATTATTTATAGGTCATTTCTGACGTGTACAAGTCACCCCCACCTCAATCCGAGGTGCGGTGTGGCCGACACCACTCAAAGTGTCTAACTTTTATTTGAAATGGACAGGATTTTAAGTGAAAACAACAACTGGCATATGGAAAACTAACCAAACGCATTCGGATTCTGTTTAAACTTTAGTAAAACGATCCATGGGTCATATGTGACGTGTACGAGTCAACCCTGCCTCAATCCGAGGGCTGGTGTGGCCGGGACCACTCAAAGTTTGTCACTTTTCTTTGAAATGGACAACGGTATAAGTTAAAACAACTGGCATACGGAAAATGGACCAAAGGTATTCAGATACTATTGATACTTTAGTAAATGTATCCATGGTTCATATGTGACGAGTACAAGTCAACCCCGCCTCAATATGAGGGCCGGTGTGGCCAGGACCACTCAAAGTGTCTTTCTTTTGTTTAAAATGGATGCACTTTTAAGTAAAAAAAAAACACATATGGAAAACTGACCAAACACAGTCGAATATTGTTTATACTTTACGACATGTATCCATTGGTCATTTGTGACGTGTATGAGTCAACCCCGCCTCAATCCGAGGCGCGTTGTGGCCGACACCACTCAAAGTGTCTAACTTTTATTTGAAATGAACATGATTTTAAGTGAAAACAACAACTGGCATACGGAAAACCGACCCAACGCATTAGGATTCTGTTGAAACTTTAGGACAATGATCCATGGGTCATATGTGACGTGTAAGAGTCATCCTTGCCTCAATCCGAGGGCCAGTGTGGCCGGGACCACTCAAAGTGTCTTTCTTTTGTTTAAAATGGATGCGCTTTTAAGTAAAAAAAACGACATACGGAAAACCAACCAAATGCTTTCGGATTCTATTGAAACTTTAGGAAAATTATCCATGGGTCATTTTTGACGTGTACGAGTCAACAACGCCTCAATCTGAGGTGCGGTGTGGCCGGAACCACTGAAAGTGTGTCACTTTTCTTTGAAATGGACAACAGTTTAAGTTAAAACAACAACTGACATATGGAAAATAGACCAAAGGCATTCAGATACTATTGATACTTTAGGACATGTATACATGGGTCATTTGTGACATGTACGAGTCAACTTCGCCTCAATCTGAGGCGCGGTGTGGACGACACAACTCAAAGTCTCTCTTTTATTTCAAAAGGAAATCATTTTCAGTGAATACAACTTAAATTTACACTCATCAACGATAGTCGTAAAATCTTTTTCATGAGTTGGGTAGTTTCACTCATGGGGTCATAAGTGTTGAGACTCCTAAGAAAATATCTTTTCACCATATATTATAAACAATACAAGTTCAATGCAAAATTCATCACAAATCATTACATACCCAAACCTAGTATCACAAAAAATGGGATTTGAGTCAATTTGAATGTCTTATTCAACTCTAATAGATATTTATCAAACTATTATGCCTATTAGAATTTGATGGGTGAGGTGAATTACCACCGGATGATTGTTGTCATATGTGTTTTTTGGGCTATTTTAGGTGTTTTTTATACTGTTTGAAGTATGTATGTGGATTTTGTGATATTTTTTATGCATGTGTATAGTGGAGGGTATACTGGAGGGCTGTTGTGCACTGTTTTTTTATGCAGGTGTATCGTAGGGCTTCTAGAGGGATTCTGGGATTCTGGGGGCTTCTGTGCAGCAACTCTGGGAAAACCTTTACCAACGGTTCTGAACCGTTGGTAAAGATTTTTCCAGAATTCTGAAAAAACTTATACCAACGGTTCTGAACCGTTGGTAAATCTTTTTCCAGAATTCGGGAAAAACTTATACCAACGGTTATGAATCGTTGGTAAAGATTTTTCCAGAATTCTGGAAAAACATATACCAACGGTTCTGGACCGTTGGTAAAGCTTTTTCCAGAATTCTGGAAAAACTTATACCAATGGTTCATAACCGTTGGTAAAGAGTTTCCCAAAATTCTCAAACACCTATACCAACGGTTTAAATGAAACCATTGGTATAGGGCTTTCCTCACTGCTAACTGGCCAACGGTTTGGAAAACCGTTGGTATACCCTATACCAAAGGTTTTCCAGCCTATACCAACGGTTATAAACCGTTGGTATAGCCTACTTTTCCAGTAGTGTCCTCAACCTTCAAAGAGGAAAAGGAAAGTTCGAAGGGAAACATCCTCTTGCATGCTTTAGATGTGGATTGGTTTGACATATGGCAGCAAGATGTCCCAAAAAGATTCAAGAAGAAAATGATGAAGATGATGTTGAAATTCCCAAGAAGAAATCTTCAGCCTATATGAAAGGGAAGAAGAATTTCATGAGAAATTTCTTCAAGAAGAAGAATCTTCTTTCACAAGAAATTGATAGTTCAGATGAGTCTAAGGTTGAAGAGGTTGAGGAGATTGAAAATAGCAAGGATTGTGGAGAAAATTATATGGTGGTGGTAATCGGAAGTTCTCATGAAAAGGAAGAAACTTACGCTTGAGAAGAAGAAGAAAAAGTTGAAGGAAGAGTTGATATGGAAGCCTAATTGGAAGTGGCTCTTAAGGAGATAGATGTTTGGATAGCCAAAATAAAGAAAGCTAATAAAGTGGTTTATGATTCCAAAATCTATATGCCACAATAGGATGAGGAAAATTTTGAACTATTGGAAGAAATTGAAAGACTAAAATCCTCAACACCAAAGAGCTCAGAAAATATTGTTGACTATAAGCTTAAAATTGAGGAACAAAAGAAGAAAATTGATTGTTTGACTAACATAGGAAAGGAGCAGGTCAGATGTATCAAAGAGCTTGAAGAAGAAGTAGTCATTCTGTGATAAAAAATAAAGGATCAAGAAAAACTCTTAACCTCCAATGTGATTTCAGGAAAGCAGGTCATTTTGAAGACTTAAAAGGTGAAAGAGGAGCCTAGTTGTTCAGCAGGAAAGAAGCAGCAATTTTGCTCAGATGTTAAGGCTAATTCAGGGCTTTATAAGAAGAAAAAATATGTGACAATTGAAGTCAGAACACAAACACCCATCCCGAAATTGAAGGTTTATTTGGGCACAAAGCAGAATCAGTATATTCAGAGATCCCTAGGGGAAACTCGTAGTGTTGAAGTAACACAAAGGAATGCACCATATATCAGGTGTTATTATTGTGGGAATATGGGACATTCACAGTATGTGTGTTCCATATCCAAGAGATATCTAAGGGAATAAGAACAGAGGTGGCAGCCAAACAGAGAAAGGTTTTCTAGAACATATTTCGAAGGACACTATTTTTTGTGCGGTGGATTTGGGCACATGGCTAGGTACTTCACTTCGACCATACAGAGAAATGTGCCAAAGCATAATCAAAACATTTGCAAGCAGCAGATTAGTAAACCAACATGTGAGTTAAAAATGCAGAACAGATTTGTGGCTTTACAAGATGAATCTGGTCCATCATACTCTAAGAAAGAACAGAAGTATCAATCCATGCTGAGTGTAAAGGCAAAATTATAGACCAAGAAGAAGAAAAATGAGAAGGTTGTGGTGACAGAAATTGACCTTAAGGCATCAGATCGCTCTGGTGTATGGATCATTGATAGTGGTTGCACCTCTCACATGACAGGTAATAAGGATCTTTTTACAGGCATAAAATATAACAAAGAAGGAGTTGTCAAATTTGGAAATGATGAAGGATTGAAGATTTTTGGCTCAAGAAAAGCCAAGTTTGGGGAAAATAAATGAGACATACTGATGTCTTGATTGTAGAGGGTCTTAGTCATAAATTGATTAGTGCCAGTCAACTATGTGACTCTGGGAACTCTATCTGATTTACCAAGAAGATGTGTGTTGTGAAAGGAAAAGATGGAGCAGTTGTTCTACAAGGAAAAAGGACAAAGGGAAATATTTACCTTGTAGGTAGGGAAGAAGATACGTGCCTTTTATCCGGAGAGGAAGAAAACCGGTAGTGGCATAAGTGACTTGGTCATCTATTCCAACTATCCATGGAAGATCTGGTAAAGTGTGATGCTGGTAGAGACTTTCCCAAACTATCACGTGATCGCACTCATATGTGTGATGCTTTCCAACAAGGGAAGATCATCAAAAATACATACAGGCCAAAGGAATATAAATCAACTAGAGTACTCAAATTGGTGCATGCTAATGTATGTGGACCTATCTCACTACGAGATATAAATGGGAAAAGGCACTATGTTCTTTTCATTGATGATTATAGTAGAATGTCCTGGGTATTTGTCGTTATCCATAAGACAGAGGTGTTTAGTTGCATAAAGTAGTATAGGAGGGAATCGGAGAGGATGCTTGGGCAGAAAATTCTAAAGTTTCGTACTGATAACGGTACAAAATTCACAAACAGTCAAGTCAAAAACTATCTCGAGAAACACGGGATAAGGCATCAAGTTTCATCAGTGAGAACTCCCCAACAGAATGGAGTGGTTGAGAGGAGAAATCAGATCATCAACAACATGGAAAGAATGATGATTATTGAAAAGGACCTACCAGAGAAGTTTTGGAAGGAAGCAGATTTGACATCGATCTATATTTCGAACAGGTCTATGTTGTGTCTGAAGGAAGGGAAGAATCTATATGAAATGTGGTATGGAAAGAAGCCAATGCTGAAGTACTTTCGAATCTTTGGGAGTAAGTGCTTCATTCTCAACAAAGAAAATCACAGAAAGTTTGAGTCATGAGGAGATGAGGGGATATTCCTCAGCTACTCAGGGAAAATAAAAGCATATAAATGTTTCAACAAAAGTCTGGGAAAATTTGTTGAGAGCAATGATGTCACTATAGTTGAAAATGAACAGAATACTCAACGACCTAGTGAACAGTTTCTAGAAGAAAGTGATGATGAGGTAAGCAACACAGGGGCAGCAGAAGTGGAAGAGGCTGACTCAGAAGAAGATACTGATGATGAACAACAAAGTTTCAAGTCTGTGTCTACAAGGAAGGCAAAGAGTCGAGCTGAAATTGATATGCAGAATATCATTGGTGATCAGAAAGCTCCAGTTTAGACTCGAAGAATGAAATCATTACAGAAAACATCATTTTTATCTCAGGTGGAGCTGAAATGTTTTACTGATGTAGCTGAAGATGATAATTGGGTTAAGGCTATGAATTAATAGCTTTATCAGATTGAGAAGAACCAGACATGGGAGATTGTTTCGAGGCCAGCAGACAAGAATTTCATCGGGACTAAATGGGTCTATCACAACAAGATGAATGAAGATGGCAGATTGATTTGGAACAAAGCATGACTAGTGTGCAAAGGATACTCCCAGATAGAGGGAATAGATATTGATGAGACATTTGCACCGGTTGCAAGGCTGGAGACAATCAGATTATTTTTGGTCATAGCAGTGTAAAGAAAGTTCAAAGTGTTCCAGATGGAATTCAAATCTACATTGTTGAATGGAGTTCTGGAAGAGTAGGTGTATATTGAGTAACCATATGGTTTTCTCATTCATGAGGACGAGAACAATATTTGCAGGCTGAAGAAGGCATTGTATGGGCTGAAACAAGCACCAAGGGCATGGTACTCAAGGCTTGATCAGTACTTGAAGAAGCTTGGTTTCCAGCATGGAGGAGTTGATTAAAATATCTATTTTAGTAATGACAGTAATCAAAGTATGGTGGTGATGGTGTATGTTGATGACATGATTTTTGGAAGTTCAGATGAATCTCAGTGCAGACAGTTTTCCGAATTCATAAAAAATGAGTTTGAAATGTCAATGATTAGAGAGCTGATGTTTTTCCTTGGTCTACAGGTGTGACAAGGAAGGAATGGAACATTAATTTCTCAATCTAAATATGCCAAAGAGGTTCTGAGAAGGTTTTTAATGGATAATTCCAAGGAAATGAAGACTCCAATTGCTACCCAGATGAAATTATCAAAAGATGAGGATGATAAGGCAATTAATATCACAGAATACAGGCAAATTATTGGAAGTTTGTTGTACTTGACCGTGACAAGTCCTGATATTGTTTTCACCACATGCCAAGCAGTGAGATATCAAATTAATCCCAAGGAAATCCACATGATTGCAGTGAAAAGAATACTTCAGTATATCCAAGGTACAATGGATTTCAGCTTGACATATACTGACAAATGTCATACAGAGTTATTGGGATATACTGATGCAGACTGTGCTGGTTCAGTGGATGATAGAAAATCAACGTCAGGTGGTGCATTCTATCTTGGTGGAGTGTGTATTTATTGGCTAAGCAAGAAGCAAGATTTCATTTCATTGAGCACCATGAAAGATGAGTATATTGCAGCCACTCAAGCATGCACACAGTTATTGTGGATGAAGCAACATCTTGAAGATATGGGAGTTGAAGTGAAGTCTCTGATCAGAATCCAGTGTGATAACTCAAGTACTATAAATCTCATCGAAAATCTTTTCCATCACTCAAGGACAAAGAACATTGAGATAAAGTATCATTTTATCAAAGAGAAGGTTGACCAGGGAATTGTGAAGTTGGAATATGTGCCTACAGAGCTACAGGTTGCAGACATTTTGACAAAGGCCTTACCTAAGGAAGCTTTTGAGAGGTATCGACTGGCTCAGGGAGTTCAGTTTACTCCCCGCACTTGAATGAGTGTGGATGTGGAACCCCCCCCCCCCCCCCCCTCTCCCCAAGGTATGGTGTGTTTTTCCCTAATGTGATGATATGTGTTCTCCACTCTGTTACAGACTGAAAAAGAGTGGACTTTGGGTTCGTTGACAAATGGGGAGAAAATAGTGATTGTTCAAGGGGGAGACAACGTGGATATTTGATAAATCATGAATTATTTGGGGAGAAACTGACAGGTGGAGCAGCCAGATAGGGGGAGATGAAGCTAGTTGAACGTGCTTAGCTAGAGCTTAGCTTGGACAACATAGGAAATAGGGATAAAGAGGTTTTAAAGCTGACAAGAGTTGAATCTGTGAGTAGAAAGGGGGAGAGTATTAAATTTGATGATGCTATAAGTGATCGATTAAAGAATAGATATCACGACAGCTAAGGATCATGATAAAAGAAGAAGAGTGTTGGGATGCAGTAAGAATTTTTCCAAAAATTTGTATCAGTTTGGTGTCAACAGTGGGTGTCAAAGATGAAGATATTAATTGATGAACTTTTCATTTACTCTTGTTTCTCACGTCGAGCATTACTCATGTGGGCTTAGAGTATGTGTTGAGTAAATCCTTGATCGCTATCAGAATCGCAAAAGGCGAATGGTGGCTGAGGAATTAACATTGTATATTTTTATAGAAGAGTTGTCAACAAACCCAAAGGGGGAGATTGTTGGTCAAAAATCCATCAAGGTATCATTAAAGCATTTTTTAGGTGATTGTGTTTTCCAACAAAGTGGGCATCTGTGTTGTGATTGTTGACAAAGCAAACCATGACATTCAAATTTGTTGATAAAGGGGATTTCATGGTGGAATGTCAAGTTCAAGAACTGTGGTCAACTATCCATGTTGGATTCAAGAATGTCAACAAAGGAATGGATGATCTGGAGGCGGTACAAAAAGAACAAATACAAGGTGGCGCCGTTTTCCAGTGTTTGCCAAATTTTTGGGCCTGAAAATCGTCAAATGAAGAAAAGTGGTTTTTGGAAAATTTACTTTCACACCGTGTACTTGAAGGCTTGGAAACTTTCACACCATATGTTTTTCAAGTTCAGGATATCAAAATATGGAAAAGGAAATACGGTCGCGCAAGTATTGGGTTGGTCGCGCAAGTGACTTGCGCGCCATGAAGAGACTTGGGTGACGTCACATAGGGTGTTTAAATACCTATAAATACAGGACCACCCCTTTTCATTTTTAACATATTTCAACACTTAGAGAAATAAGATCTCCCATCGCGCAGGTGTGGAAGTCACGCAAATGGTGTGTGGTCGCGTAGGTGGACTTGCGCACTAGTGTTTGAAGTTGCAGGCCTGTTGGTAGTTGCACGCCAATATTGGTTTGGGCATAAAGGGAAGTGCGACACGCAAGTTTGGAGTTTAAGAAGATTGTGTCACGCAAGTGTCTGAGGTGGACTTGAGGGCCAGTTTTGAATTGCGCGCCAATACTTGCGCACCAGATTAGACTTGCACGCCAAGTAAGGCTGATTCCCCGGCAGTGTTTTCAGGCTGCGTGGAAGCTGTAAGTTTTCCGGATACCTTATGTGCAAAGAGACATTCATCTACGGGTGAAAGTTGGACTTCAATAGAGCATCCACATACAACAAGGGATGCATTCATTAGAGATAATGAAGAGACCCACAAGTCTTTAAACTGTGAGTGGATCATTTCCAGAGCAGTGAGAAAAGGAAGAGGAAGAAGGTGATCCTCTCCACCGGCAGTGAGCCAGAGGGAGAGAGAAACAGGGAGTGACCCTTGGGAAAGCAGTGAGCTAACCCTAAACCTTGTAAAGGAAGTGATCTTGGGATAGAGTGACTGTTCCAGAACCTTGTAATCCACAGCTAGTGAAGTTTAGTGGAATTTGGTATGACTGAAAACCTGTCGGAGCATGCTCCTTGGACGTAGCCCTTAACGGTGAACCGAGTAAAAATTGTTGTGTCCTGTTCTTTCTTTACTTTCTGTTTATATTGTGTAACAGGAAAGAGAGAGAAGAGTGTTTTTCTTAACAGTGAAACAAGATCAGAACAAGATTTAATTTTAAATTAGTCATACCCTGATTCACCCCCCCTCTTAGGGTATTCAGCCTTGTGGACCTAACAACTTAGGTAATAATTTTTTTTTCACGACCCATGAACGGCATGTGTCAGTCTACATCTAGGCCTTAGATGCCAAGTTAGGGGATTTCACATGACTATGTATTCTCAGGTCCTTTGAAAGGCCCTATATTTTGAAAAGATTTAGTGGATTATAGGATTATAGGATTTCTTCCAAATTTCAATGTGTATACAACTAGATTTCCCGGTGTTGTTACAAGTGCCTCTTTCGATAGTAGGGAGAGGAAGGATGAGGAGGTGGAGTAGGGTGGAAGGCAATTAGAGAAAAGTATTTTTTTTCTTCAACCACCTTATATTTTTGGTTCCAGTCCTCAGTGTTTTAACTGTGGATAGAGTGGTAATTGTTAAAAAAAATCCCAAGACCTCAGATCAAGTGTCATGGATGTAGAAAGATAGGACATCATTAGTAGTTCTATTTTAGGGAATTATGGACTAGCTCTCATAGGGGTTAGTAATTAGAAACAGTCAAGCCATGCTCGTGCGGGTTTGAGCACATGTGGGTTTGATCATGCATAGGTTTGTTTTCAAAAGTTTTCATATAATATGAACATAAAATTTAAATCTCACCCCACCATACATATTCCCACAGGTAGCCAACGAGATTGCCTATATTTTAAAAAAATATACTATTTATAATCATTTAAATATTGTATGTTTTCCCATTATTAATGATAGTTTTGGGGGATAATTATGTATTAACAATGCATGAAGTATTAATGGATGTGATGGAACATTTTTCTATGGGTTAATGGTGGAATGTAGTGACATAGATTTGGTGGAGAACTGTTGTGGTGAAAAATAGGCGAGTGATTGGTGAGCGGCGATGAATGATGATGTTGGTTGTATGTTGATATGAATGATTGGTCATGTGAATTGATGAAGACTCTCCAAGTAATGACTAGTATAATAAGAGTCTATTATGGTTCCCATGATGTCCTTTCCTTTTATCTCAATAAAAAAATAAAATTAAATAATAACAAAATTAAATCAACCCAAAAATATTATGATTATAAGAACACTTTTATAATTGAAATGATGTGTAGGGGAGATGGGTTCCATTTTTGAGAGGTGGGATGACACACCATGTGAACATGATTAATATTTACTATATATATATATATATTATAATTTTATATTAAAATAAAAAATATAGACTTATTAAAAATTCACATGTGAATGAATGGTGAATTAGTATGACCATTACAATGAGAAATCATATGTCATGGTTTAATCATGATTTTTTATTAAAAAAATAAAATGTAAAAGAATAATATACTGTAAAAATATATATTTTTTAAAATTAGACCTTCAGGTAGACCGACACTTTCACGAGATCAACCCTCCTTGGCTCACACCCATGCAGGCTAAACCCACATTGGCCAACGCTCTTAGCGGTCAGACATTTTAGGTCTACGCCACCCAACATCTACCCCATATTCACAAATCCCATGGCTTTCATACCCATTTTGGAACACTAATATGGGTGTGAGGTAGACGTGGTATATGACCTAGGTATGTAGTCATGGTCCTCAACAACAGGGCCATGCATTACAGATATCGATGACTCAAGAGACTCATACAACACAAAGGCAGTTCCATGTTCTGAATATAGGCATGATTTTTGTGATGGATGGGGTTCTAGCCACTAGTAGAGAGGGGACTTCAATCGTTAAAGGTATGGTCTTGATTACTTATATTCTATATATTGATTTAATATAGATACTTCCCATTATTTTATATATTCCTAAGTTGTTGTTGGCTTAGATTTACCATTTAAGTTGTCTTATGATTTACTCTCTCTTAACATGCCTTGGGAGTGAAAGTAGACTATCTCCAGTGATGTTCTGGGTGTCCAATAGTCATTTTTGTCTATGGAAATCTATGGTACTTCATGATATTAAAGATTAATAATTTTGATGTGATATTTAGAATGGATCAGCTGACCAGTTAGTGATATCATATCGACTACTACTAAAGACGTGTATATTTTACCATGACTATAGGAGAGTTTTGAAGGTGCAGTTAGAGGATTTTGAAGCAAAGGGATTTATTAGACTGATCATGTTGTCTTGGGGTACCCCAATGTTGTTTAAAAAGTAGTTAGAAAATATTCTATGACACTTTATGGAATATAATAATTTAAATCAGGTAATGGTGAAGAATATATACCCTTTATCTAAGATTGGTGATCTGTTTGATCAGTTATGAGGAGACTGATGGTTTTCTAAGATTGATCTTCATTTAGTATACCATCATTTGTGGTTCAGAGAGAAGGATATTCCTAAGATAAAGTTTATGAGTAGATATGGATAGTATAAGTATCTTTTCATTCTTTTTGGGTTGGAAAATGCTCCCAAGGTGTTCATGGATCTCATGGACATGATTTTTTTATCCATATCTAGACTACTATATCATTGTATTTGTGGAAGAAATACTGATATATTTCAAACAATATATATGAAAGTTAGGCACTTTGATATAATATTGAGTGCACTTCGAGAACATCAGCTATATTCTAAAATGTCAAAGTGCCACTTATGGATTCAAGAGGTGTGATTCCTTAAGCATTTGATTTTTGAGGTAGGGATTTCAATTGACCCGAAGAAGGTAGAGGTTTTCATGTCTTAGGAACATCCTAAAAATGTGTTTGAGACCAAGACCTTCCTTGGTCTTGTGGGGTACTATTTCCACTTCATCCAAGATTTATCCCATTTGGAAACATTAATGATAGAGCTGTCTGAAAAGGGAGTGAAGTTTGAGTGGTCTGATCAATGTGAAGATACCTTCCTTGACCTAAATAAGATATTGATGAGAACTCGATTTTTTATTTTTCTAGAGCATATGATTGGATGTGTAGTGTATTGTTATTCCTCTAGTTTTGGGTTGGGAGTTGTATTGATGAATAAAGATTAAGTAGTCTCCTATGAGTCACATCATCAATGATCCTAGGAGCGGAACTACCCAACACATAGCTTAGAGTTGGAAGTTGTAGTCTATGCTCTAGTATTAGTGGCACTATCTCTTTGATGAGAGGTTTATCATCTACACTGAACACTATATCTTGTGATACATCTTCTCTCTCTGGGATCACAATTTGAGGTAGAGTAATTTGGTGTATTATCTACATATATTCAACTTTGAGATGACTTATTAACTGGGAAAAGGTAATTTTATTTCAAATTCTCTCAGTAGAAAAATTTTGGAGATGTGGGAGCTTAGTGAGTGTACTTTGCAGAAGGAAAGAATTCAGATGATTTTGATGTATGAGTGGCTTGTGGATACATTGAAGAATCATGGATTTATGATATACGTGCCTTTGGTTTTCATGTATTCATTAGTGGATTGGGTAAAGGGCATCCATGAATCAGATCTTGAGTGCATAGTGTTGTAAGAATTCTTATCTAGAGATGATTCAGCAATAGGGTGGTCCCTAGATGATGATGATGTAATATAAATTCATGGGAAGATATTAGTTATAACTTTCTAAAGGGATGAGCTAATGATATAATATCATGCTTTGAAATTGTTAGTGTATCCAGGATCGGCGAAGATGCAAAATGACATTCGATGTTAGTTTTGATCTCTAGGTATGAAAATGGATGTCATAGGGTTTGTTTCATGATTCCTTACCTGCTAGAGGGTAATGTCCGGGCATCCACATCCTGGTGGTTTCTTCGGTCACTTTCTATGCCTATATGGAAGTGGGATGATGTGATAGTGAAATTTTTGATATGGTTGCCCAAGACCCTAAGGATTTTTTATTCCATCTGGGTGATTTTCAATTGGTTAATAAAATTGGATCATTTAATTCTAATATGAGACACCCTTTCAATATATGAGTTAAGAAAGTTCTATGTGTTGGGGATTATACACCTTCATGGATATCCTTTGAGTATTATGTCATAAAAAATATGCACTTCACATTGTGTTTTTGGCAGGTATTATAGAATGCATTGGGTGCCCAGTTGAGACTGAGTACAACGTATCATTCATAGACTGATATATAGTCATAGAGGATGATGTGGATTTTATAGGATATATTGAGGGAATTTGTCCTAGACTTCAATTAATCTTGAGATGATCAACTAGATTTGTTTGAGTTTACATACAACAATCGACTCTAGGATTCAATTCAGATTTTAACTTTTGGGTCTCTTTATGGCTGATGATTTTTCTCACCACTATGTTGGAATGTGGTAGATTAGAGAACAATTATGGTGTTGATTATGGTGAAAGAGATATCTAAGAGAGTGAAGTTGATCAGGAACCTTCTAGCCACTACTCAGTGCGAGCATTGATCATATGCCAACAGGAAGAGGTGACCCTTGTCGTTCACTGTGGGCAATTAAGTTTTCTTGTAGGTGATTCATCAACTAGGACATCAACAATTGTAAAATAAGGGTAATATAACACCAATATTTATTAGAACATTTTATATTAATGAGAATATCGGGATAGTGAACTACTACTTAGATCTACCTCCACAGTATCAAGGTATACAAAATGTGTTTCATATCTCTTAGATTCAGAGGTACATGATTGATCTTGAACATGTGATCGACTATGAGGACATTGATTTAGATCCTAATTCATTATTTGTGGAATGCATGGTGTGGATCATATATTGGATAAATAAAGTATTCCTAGGGAAGACGACGCCGCTTGTCAAGGTTCCATGACAACACGGACAGATTCATGAGGATACATGGGAGTGTGAGGCTAATGCTCAAGCACAGTGGCATGAAATTATTGATCAAGATACCTTGAGGCACTTCTCAAGGATGAGAAGTCATTATAGGGGATAATGGAACATCCAAGGTTTTTTAGGGTATGTTTTATTTTAAACTGTGAAATATCTTGTATTTTTTCTCCTTTAGAGGTGTGTTTCATGGGAAAAGGGGTGTTTGAGTTTTTATTTCAAAGGTTGGTAGATTATTAGGTAGAATGGTGGTTAAAAAAGGGTATCTGACTAGTTGGTGGAATTCACTAGCCCATCAGTGATGCTGGTAGAGGGATCTTCATTTCTACAGAACCCACCGTCCAGCTGGTGGAGCCCAAATTCAAGGGTCATTAATGGTATTTTCATCATTTTACACCAATTTTATTATTTAAAAAGTAATTTTCCAAATCCAAAACTAATTCATATAGAACATCCTAGAGTGTTATTTCATGGATCTATATACATCCCCTTCCTCTCCTCTTGGATTCTTAAAGTCTAAATCAATTATGGGTGTCAATTGAGGTTAGATCCATCAAATCTAAGCATAATTATCTCTCTTTATTTGTAATTGATCACGTATCTAGGACATGTTGGTTAGATCTATGGATCTCCACCTATATTTAATATATAATCTATGTATGATTTACATCTTGGTGTTGGATCTTGAGAATTGGTATCACTCTTTGATTGATCCAATATATTTCATTGATGGAGAATCATTTTCGATAAGTTGATGTGGATTTCATAACTTAGAATTATCAGTTCATATAATTCCAATTCTATAGACTCTATTATGAGGTATTGGATCTTGATCTAGTGAACGTTAGTGCTCGAACATGATCTGGGAGTCGTTCCTCACTGGATCTCGAAAATTCGATTCATCATACAAAATTTAGGAAGTTACTTTCCATACATATCCATTAAATATGAGTGTTGGCAATGATATGTTGGTATATTCTTATGTTTCATGAGATCCATGTTTGATTTTTCTCACATGTGTGTGTATCCCATAAGACCCATGTCTGATTCTTGATCACAAGTGTGTTTATGTATGATTATTGATACTCATGCTTGATTTGTAATATCGTTCCTATATGTGTTATAACTTGGTGTGTATGAATTTATGGACTTTAGAGGATTTTCTTCTATTAGAGAATGATGGAAGGACTATCATGGCATGATTAGCCCTTAGAGGGGGGGGGGTATGGGATATGATGGAGACAATTCACTGAGATACAAGACAGGGGAACGATGGCCCTGTGGCATGACCTGAGACATAGTGACAAGATATGATAGCCATGTGGCCTGGCCTGAGGTAGTGTCGGGATACGACGACATTGTGGCATGACCCGTGTTAGTGACAAGGCATGAAAACCTTTTGGGGTAACCCATAACTCATTATCCTTGTGAATGATTAGATACATATGAGGCGGACTTGTGGCCAACCCATGATCATGACTTCTATTATGGACACGCTTCTGGTATAAGGCTAAAGAAAGTAAGGTTGAGGTTCTTGGTGTTTTGGTTAGCGCACGACCACTCGATACATGATTGATTATTACTCAATTGTGTTTTCCCTTATTATAATAGAATGAACCTCTTATGAATTTGATCTTACGTTAGAGACACATTGGTTGAATCCTACTAGGTTTATAATCACTCTTACATGGGAATCTCGATGCACGTGCAAACTTTATGATCAAGGGTCCGAAGAGGGTCAGGGGACCAATGACAGGTCACTGAGGAGAAAGGAGTTGGGAGATGGATTCAGTACCAAGATAAACTTAGGATAGTTATCGCAAAAACTTTATTTATCACTTTTTCTAGTTGTATCATTGTGCCTATTGACCCGCCACATTTCGGGTCAATTTTATTACACTTGTATGATTTTTCATGACATATTTTATAAAATTTATTTGAGTTATCTTCTATTGTGTTATTTATTTGGATTGTATTTATGTTGTTATCTTTTGGTGATGGATATGATTATGGAGGATACAGTCTTCTCACATCACATTAAACCCTCATTGCAGTCGCTAGCTTCTTCCATACAGGGAGGTGAGAATTATGTTATGTGGTACTTTATCTTGGACCTAATGATTCAGGTCAGGGTGTTACATTGGGTACCCACCTAACATCTTCTAGAGTATTAACCATCACATCAAAAAGTTATAGAGACATATAACTTACTCTCTTGATGTGACAACACCTATTATTTCTTAAGTAGACATAACACAATTCACCCTCACTTAAATCAGTGAAATAATATCTATTAGGAAACATGTTAAATAAATATCCCAACTTCGGGATCCACTCCTCAAATATGGGATGGTCAAAATCATTCAACATATCGTCCATGTCAAAATAATGTTCTAATAATATGGAATGATCACTAATATTTTCATTATAACCTTTCTTATTGTTAAGAAAAATTATTTTCATGTTCCTAGGATATTTTCATTAGAAATATTTAAACACCCTATTCTTGGATTCCCTATTCTTTGATTTAGATCTCTACGTACTAGTCTGAATCCTCTATAGACATCCATCCTTATTCCCACTCTTTATGCTAATGGTCAAGACCTTAGCCTCACTCATAAGAGTGCCTTTATTTTGAAGTTATTTGGATAACAAAGGACTTAACCTCCTAATGATTCATAGTATCCCTACCATACATCATCTAGTATTTAATAGAGTTAAAATAATTTTCCAATGATGTTAACAGAATTACAGCATGGTCCTCATCCCTTATTTTAACATCTATATTTGAAAGATCTAATAAGATCTTTTTAAAATCATCATGGTGGGACCTAACTGTAGTTCTAGGATGCATCTTGAAGGTATAAGTCTGATTTTTTTATATAATCTTTCGACTAAAAATTTATTCATGAATACATATTCTAATTTAGACTAGATACAAGAATCAATAGACTTGAAAGAAACTTATCAAAGAACTTTATACTACTGGAAAGTTGGGTTTTCCAAACACTTGTATACCAATGGTTCCCCAGAACCATTGGTATAAGTGATTTTTTACCAACGGTTTCTACAAACAGTTAGTAAATCTTGGTTTTGTGAAGGCTTTACTGATAGTTTGAAGAAACCATTGGGAAATCAAAAATGTTTGCACCCTTTACCAACGGTTTGTAGAAAACCATTGGGAAAAGGAATGATTTCCCAACGGTTTTTACAAACCGTTGGGAAAGGTCTCCTCAAATACTCGATTTCTAGAAGCCCCTGCAGCATAGCAGAGAAATCATTTCCCCCAATTTCTAAAAGCCCCGACGTGCAGTGAACCGTAACCCGGGTTCTTCCATCTGATCGGCTGCAACTCCCCCATCTGGGTTAGACTCTTTAAACCTATTCCCAAATACAAACATAGAATCCCTCTTCCTCCGATTTCTACATTTATTTCAATATCTACCAAGATCACGTCATTTTTTCCTATTTTAGGGATTTTGGAAAATTTATGATTCACACTATTTAATATTGAATCAATGACTAATACATGATTGGTAGATGTCTGTGACTAGGGTTGACTTTGGTTTCATATATCATTTTTAACTAAACATACGACATACTACCACTAATATGGTGATTCCACTGATCACGGGGCTTCCTCTTATTTTGTTCTATAGAGTTTGTAGTGTTGGTTTTTAATGTATTTTATTTTCTTATGGATTTATAGTGATTATGTATTGGGTTCCTTTGGTCATGAATTTCGGGTGAGTTATTATTAAGTTCTTCTTAAAGATCATTGTATTCATAAAGTGTGCCTAATTTTTTTAGGTGGTTTTGACTCACTGAGTGGCTATTTGGTTATGTTTTTATTATGCCAACGTTCGATTTTTTTAATAATGAAAACTATTTATATTTTAATGATATAAATGAGTGGTTTTTAAATATATGTTTATAAAATAGGTAAAATGTTTTCTAAGTGTTTTATTTAGAACCGTACAAAGACAGATCCAATTTTTATTGTATTCTAAAATCTAATTAAACATATTTATACTTAGTGAATCCTTTATAAGTTTGGATCCATGTTTGATCATTACCACTAATATCCCATAGCTTAATACCATTTTTATATTGTTTATATCTCATTAGTTTTTTTAATGAGTTCACTTCTTCCTTAATTAATGTCTTCCAAGGATTTCTTAGAAATCTAATAGCCACTTGAATGTTTTTCCTTGCTTAAATAATGTAATGTGTTCTTGGAATAGTCAATTAATTTTTACATTCTAGTAAACCATGTTGATAACCTTCATGATTTTATGATCTCATAAGTGGGTGTGGTGAATATGGATATAATTTTAAACATATGTATTGAATTTTGTTTTTATCTTCCAGGGTTGAAAATTCTTCAGTTGGGTTTTTTAAAGCGATATATAGCACCATTTTAAACCCCAGCTATATATGCCTAATGGTTGTTTAGTAGTGGTTTAAACCACCACTATTTAAGTTAAATATTTTTTTACCGTTTTTTGTTTTAGCAGTTGTTTTCCATGACGAAAAATGGTGAGGATATAATGGCGGTTCAAACCACTACTATATCCTTTCCATAATTTGGCAGGTGAAACCATCTCTAAAACAAAAAATGCCACTAAAAAACATTCTGTGATGATTCCCTGAAGCTGCCACTAAATTTATATAACTAACATGAGTTGGATGCTGATGCCAATATTAGCAGTGATTTTTGTAAACTGTTGTAGAACCATAGAGAAGCGATTTAAAATACTGCAAACTCAAAAAGAAAAAGTAGCTACTATCAGTCAATTTTTTTGTATTGTCCAATGCATGATTTGGTACTAGTTATAGTACCCCCCTGGACAGCCCCGCCCACCCCCTGGATACCCCCTCCCCCCATTGACTACCCCCCACCCCTAGGGACTACCCACCCACCACCTGGACACCCTGTACGCCCCCTGGACAGCCCTGCCACCCCCGCCACCCCTAGACACCCTGCCCACCCCCTGGACACCCCGTACCCCTTGGACAACCCCCCACCCCCGGAAAGCCCCCCTACCCCTAGACATCTTGACCCCCCTGGACAGCCCCGCAACCCCCGTAGATAGCCCGCCCACCCCGCTGGACAGCTCGTGCCCCCTGGATAGCCCCCCCCCCCCCCTTGTTGACAGCCCGCCCACCCCACCCTCAGACACCCGCCCACCACCCCCGGGACACCCCCATACCCCCGGATTCCCCTCCACCCCATGGAAATCCCCCCCCCCCCACACCCTTGACACCCCCTACCCCACTGGACAGAGCCTCCACCCTCATGGACAGCCCGACCACCCCCCGTGGACAACCCGACCACACCCCATGGATAGCCCGCCCACCCCCTGGATAGCCCGCCCACCCCCCTGGACACCTCGTACCCCCCGAACAGCCCCACCCACCCCCTGGACACCCAGCTCACCTCCTTGGATAGCCCACCCACCCCCCTATATCCCCCCTACCCCTTAGACAGGCTGACCACCCCCGTGGACAACCCACCCACCTGGACACCCCGACCCCCCTAGACAGACCCCAACCCCTGGACACCTCCGTCCCCCCCGAATGGCCCCACCAATCCCCTGGACACCCCGCACCCCCCTTGGACAGCCTCGCCACTCCCCTGATCCTCATCCTACTCCTCATTTTGATCTCCCTGAAGAAGTTAAAGTATAAAACCCATGTACTCCCAACAAGACCCTTAAGGATTATGTATTCCATAATCCACTTCAAATATCTTACTGGTCAATCCTTGAATATAGGAATTATAAATTCTGTATCTTATTTTTTTATATACAATGTATTTTGTTGTATTTCTTAATATGATTCTCATATAGAGTAATGTCTTAGTTATTATTTTATTTAAAGTAAAAAAATTCATTTACCTAAATATTTTTTTCATTGAACTTCAATATTATTTAATTGCTTTGAAATGAATTATTACATTTTTTTATAGAATGGATAGAAGTTGGATGTATGAAACTGATCATATTTCAACTGATTTTCAAAATAATTTGAATAGCTTTCTAAATTTTTCATTTGAAAAGGCTTCAGATAGTGGTCGCATACACAACCCATGTTCTAATTGTGTTGGAAGACCTTGGTTGAGTCATGAAGCAGTTAGCTATCATATAACCAAATATGGTTTCCAAAAAAATTATTATGTGTGGTATCACAATGGAGAGAAAATAGAATCTCAAAATGTTGATGATCTAAATGATAGGACTGAATTGGAGAGTTTGATATATGATCGGTTTCCATTTATTCGGCATCATGAGAAGGAAAGGATGTCCAGCCAACAAGATTTCGATACAAACACACATGATGCGTCCAATGAAAATGATGATGTTGATAGGGTGAAAAAATTGAATGATGTTGTGATGACTCCAGTATATCGGTAATGTGGTAAAATGAAAAAGTTGGAATTTTTAATCTGATAGTTTCATGGGAAATCTATGTATGGGATTTCAAAAACTGAAATTGATTACATTATTACCTTCATGAAGGACTTACTTCTAGATGATGCAGATATTCCCTCAAACCACTATATGGCATGGATGTTAGTTTATGAACTTGGATTCTCAAAAAATAATCATACTTTCCCGAATGATTTTAGCTTATTTTGGGAGGAAACAGCTGAAAGAAATGATTTTATCAAATATGGAACCTCCCGATAGAAGCCAAAAGATGAGGGAACACCATCTCGTGTGCCACAAAATGTAATGTGGATCTTTCCATTAATCCCCATATTACATAACATTTTCATGTCTAATGAAATATCAGTAAAAGTACAATGGCATGACACCGAGAGAAAAAATAATAATGAAGAGTTGGTTCTCCCTGCAGATGAATTTTCATGGTAGAGATTTGATGCTCGATATCCTGAATTTGCAGTCGATGTTCTTAATGTGAGACTGGGTTTTTCAGGTGACAGTTTTAATACATTTGGGTAGCTTCTTACTTCACACAACACATGTCCGACTTTCATACACATTTATAACCTCCCCCCCATGTTTGTGTATGAAAAAGCCTTACACTTTCTTGAGTATACTGATATCTGGCCCTTCTGATCCTAGCAATGATATAGATGTATACATTCAACCTTTAATAAAATAGTTGAAACTTCTTTGGAATTTTAGTGTGCCCACATACGATACATGTTCGAAAGATATATTTCAGATGTGTGATGCGCTTATGTGGATGATCAATGATTTTCTTGCTTATGCAATGATGTCTGGATGAAGCACAAAAGGAAAATTTTCATGTCCTATTTGTATGAAGAATACTCTATCGAGAAGACTAAAATATCATCATAGTTTTAGTTTTATGGTATATCGACGATTATTTCCAATTAACCATCCATATAGAAACAATCGTCGAAGATTTGATAATACCATGGAGACTGACGATCCACCTCAGCGTATGTCTGGAACTGATGTGCTTAATGTATTGAAAGATTTCGGTTATTCATTTGGGAAGGATGTAATGAAATCTATAAAGAGGGAAAATTTTTCCAATGATACCAGTTACAATTGGAAGAAGAAGAGTATATTCTTCAAGTTTTCGTATTGATCAACCAACTTGTTACATCATTGCTTATACGTAATGCACATTGAAAAGAATATATGTGAAATGTTGTTTCGATTCTTCTAAATATCAAGGGGAATACAAAAGATGATTTACGATCTCGGCGTGACTTGGTAGATTGGGGGATCAGACCAGAATTTCATCATGTCTATATCAGTGAAAATAAATGGCAAGTTACATGTGCTTCTTATGTGATGAAACCTACTGAAAAAAATCATTCTCTGGAAGTGCTAGAGACTATTAAAGTTCCTGATGGCTATTCAAGAAATATATCAAAATGGGTCAACAGAAAAGAGTTGAAGCTGAAATCTTTGAAGACTCATTATTATCATGTCCTTTTGCATGATTTGATTCCAATAGCAATCCGTCATCTCTTGTCCAATAATGTTAGAGTCTTAGTTATTCGGTTGTGTTATTTGTTTAGAGATATTTGTACTAAGAGGCTATCCAAATCCTTCTTGCAAAAACTATTGGCAGAGAGGCCATTAATTTTGTGTGAGTTAGAGAAAACATTCCCTCCATCATTTTTTATATGCATGTTGCATATGACTGTCCATCTTCTGACTGAAATACTTCTTGGAGGACCTATTGCTTTCTATTGGATGTATCCAACTGAAATAAACATGTTCACATTGAAATCATATGTTCAGAACACGAATTATCCCAAAGGTTCTATTGTGAACGATTACATGGCTCAAGAATGTATGGATTTCTGCTCAATGTATTTGTATGATCTTAATATAAGAATAAAAAGACCAATGAGAAATAAAGAAGAATAGTATGGGAAAATTGAACCTAGTTTTCCATCACTTCCTCAGATTGGAGGAATTTTGGGATCAGATACATTGATGACATTAAGCCTTGAAGAGTGATAGATGGCACATCACATAGTGTTGTTTAATTGTGATTTTTTCAATGAGTATATCAAGTAAGTAAATTTTACATGTATCTCTTATCTTATCTCTTGTAATTTTAAATATTTGTTAAAATATTGTTATTTTTATCTATAGGGAATATAAAGAATTGATATATAGAAAGCATCATTCTTTATCTTTGAGAAGGAAAGAGACTTTGCATAGAAAAGGGTTTTCTGCTTGGTTGAAACTGAAGGTAAAAATATTTCTGTAATAACTAAATAAAAATAATATTTAATTAAGTTTACTATTTGTTTATATTTCAGGTATTGAGTTTACCTACAGACTCCGTTTTTGAGAAAATAAGAGCTTCGGATTTTGGTCTTAATACCATGGTTCGTGCTTGTAAATAACTTGTGATCAATGGATACAAATTTATTATCACTGAACAAGCAAGAAACATTAGAACATAACATGATGTTGTTATGCTAACTGCCACAACAGACTGTTATGCTAGTTCATCAAATAATATACCTCATTCTAAAAATGCAGCTTATTATGGATTCATGGAGAAAATAATAATTTTGGATTATTACTCGCATGGTCGAGTCACGATGATGAAATGTCAATGGTTTGATTCAATGACGAGGCAAGGCATTTTTATTGATGAATGTGAATTTCGAGTTATTGACATGACTCACACTCTTTCCATCGATGAACCATATGTATTGGCATCAATGGTGAAACAAGTTTTTTATGTCAAAGATCATCGTCATCCTAAATTCGATTTAATTATTGAAGTAAATCACAGACATGTTTTTTATGATGGTGATGATGAAGTTGACACTATCCCTAATGAAATTGGAAGCAATCCGTTTATTACTTATGATGACTCTAATAGCTCAATTTTCAAAGTTGATTGTGAACCCAAAGTTGTGGTGGGAAATATATAGAATCATACAGTCATGTTCTCACCTACATGTTTCACCTAAATCATTCAAAGTGTGTATCCTATTACTTACCTTCAAACCACCATAAATCTTCTGTTTTTTATGTTTTTTTATCAAAATTGTTTTTCTATATTTTTTTTTTGGGTTAAACATTAGTTATTTGTTTCTAATTACTTCTATATTTTTTTTCATCATAGTAAATGACACCCATTGAAGAGAGGTGGTGGAAAAAAATGACAGAAAATAATTGTCTCATGACACAGATGGGCATTCCTCCACTCATCCTTATTGTGAGTATTTTATCTCAAATATATATATTTCAATAACTTATAATATCATGTGTTTACATTTGTGTTAAACTTTTTTTAGGATCCACCCCCTAGATGAGAGATATATGACGTGGAGCCTGATATTTCTCCCAGTACAGAGGCTGGTGGTTAGAGGGGGGTGGTGTCAGATTTAGAGGACCATCTAGTGGTCCCGGTACTGAGGCCGGTGGTATGAGGGATCATGGTGAGAGAGTTAGACAATCCACTGGTCATACCTGATTGGATCATGCCCCTACCACAGATGTATCTTATATGCCCCATTTTGATCCTGGTGTGTCTTTAGGGACAGACGGGATATTTCGACCTCCGATGTTTATAGTACCAGTTGGCTAGAAGTCTGTGCCATCATCTTTTTCTTCTATTTCATTATCTCCAGGCTATTATATTCCACCTTATTCAACTCCTGCTCTGACATAGTATGTTTCTGAGGAACGTACACCGAGGGACACTCCACCTGTATAGGATATTCCTTCAGCTTCTGCACATCTAGTGATGCCCATTGATCCGACTACCACAGGTATATTTATATAACTCTAACAAATTGTTATACCAAAATTTTATTTATTATAACTTGTACTGATATTTTTTTCCTTTAATAACATATTCGTCTACTGATAGGACGCAGGGGAGGGGGCATACTCGCTTGCGTGCGGTATGGAACTGCCAGACATAGTTGATGGTTGAATACAATGATGATGGATAGATGATTGATAAATATGGGTAGGAATGTCGGGGTTTTTTTGGAGATTCTAGCCAAATACTCCGACATCATTTTGGTCAGCCCTATCTCTTGGAGACATCTTCCACACGAAGTCAAGGATAATGTGTGGGCATAGATATGGGTAAAAAATATATTGGATTTTATGTAGTATTTTTTTATATTTATATGAATTAATCTATTGGGTGTCAGCTTCGGTATAACTTCCCTGATGGCGAAGGTGCATGACCGGTGCGTTTAAAGGAGCTAGGAGAGCTTTGGAGAGCTTATAAGCATGATCTATATGTTGGCTGGTGTGATAGAGTGGGCATGGAGTTGGAGACATTACCTATCATGAATGACTGCCCAATAGAGAAATATTTCCAAATGATTACCCATTAGGCGACTTCCAAATTTAAGGTATTAATCCCATTTGAGGTATTTAAATGACAGTTTTCATATTTTGCATTAATATTATATAATTAATTTTTAAACATTATTTTGGAATATTTTGAAAAAAACCAAAAAAAAAACATTGATTCAAAGCAATACCTCCACACTTTGGGGCGCATGACTATGTCAGATCATGAGAGTCAGTTGGTACGATATAGTTGTTTATAATTTTTCTTTAGAACTTTCCCATTTTATTGTTTCATACTTAAATTATGTGATTTATTGAATATTGAATATATGATTATACTTGAACTTTATATTGTTTCAATGTCATTAGAGAATCACAAATTGAACATTTAAGGACATATCCCTCAAGAAAACTTATTTTTCTCGAGTAGAAGGAAAAAAGATGGAACTGCGGTTAATAAACCAACACAAGAAAAGATTGTAAGTTTTAATTTTTTTATTTCTAAGTTTAATATATATTTTGAAATTTAAAAATCTATTAATATTTTTAGCAAGATGATTTAGAGGCATTTGATGCCCAAGAGCCTGACAATTTTGGGCCACATGATCATTTATATCAGGTTTTGGGAGATGAGCACTCTGGTCGAGTACGCTGCCAACTTGGTAAGAATATAGTCCGGACGAGGTATTGGTTCTCTCAAGGTATCCATTATAGTACCACTGATTTGGAACATGTCAAGGAGCATACAAGAAATTCTGATAAAAGGGTCACAGAGTTGGAAGTACAACTTCAAACGAGGGACAAAGAATTTATGAAACTGATGAAAGCTTTATCTTCATCACTTCCACCAGAGGCCAGTGCGGCTTGTCAGACATTTATATCATCGATGGGTGAATTATCCAATACACCAGGTGGAAGTTATAGTGGAGGTCGATATTATGACGTTCCTGGTGATGATGAGGATGCTGAAGAGGACGAGGGCGAGGATGAGGATGAGGACGAGGGTGAGGATGGGGCCGAGGGAGAGGATGGGGCCGACGATGAGCATGGGCACTATGACTAGGACGAAGACGAGGACAAAAATGGTAGTGAAGATGAGGCCGATGATGAAATTGGTGATGGTGAAGGTGATCAGGGGAAAATTGATCCATTACATTTTTGAATTATGTATAACTCTTTATTTTTGAACTTGGTTTTTAACTCTGATGTGGATATTTTTGAATTCAGTATAACTCTTTATTTTCAACAAAATATGGAAGCATAATTATGTTATAATGTTTTGTAGGTGAGTGATGCTATATGAGATTTTATGGGTTATTGAGAGGAGTTTTGTTCTCTTTAATTGATTGGTTTATAAAACATAAGTTGGTGTTGCATATATTATGTAATTGGAATTGGTAAAGTAAAATATTGGTCTCTGATTTCCGAGTTGGTTATTTGGATGGTATTCTCTATCATAAGTGGGTATATATCTATTGAATATGGTTGTATTTTCTAATTGACTAATGTATTTATTAAACTGACCATGTAATACACATTTCCCACAATACAGAAGCACCACAAAAATCATAGACAGACACTGCAAACCACAAGACACCCATGGGAGACACCCCTTGAGGTAGATTCCCTCTCATAGCCTCTTTAATTTAAGAATTATTTAAATCAAATTTATATTTTTTCTTAATTATGCTTAATTATATTTAATTTCATATCTTGAATAAGTTTTCTTTAATATAATTGTTTCATTTGATAAATAAAGTCATGTTTTTATAATAAAACCCCTCCAATAGAGGTGCACTGTCTATGAAAACTCACAGTTATTGTTTAGGGTTTTATAATTTGACTCTCAATCAGTAGTTTCAACTACCTAGTACCAATTTTAAAAATAACGCATATAAAATATATATCTTTATCATACCATAATCCCGAATCAAGAGTCTGTTTTTTATAGCATAAGATTAGTTTCTATAATGTGAAGGAAAACTACATAAGATTTATTTTGGAATCCTGGATGGAAGATGCTACCTCACGGATGTCACTGGACTAGGCCAACACGCCGCAGTCACGCTACGGTCACACCGTGGTCACACCGCAGTTACGCCGTGGTCACGCCGTGATTTGGCCCTACTCTAGGACGAAACCCTGCAGCGGTTCACAGTCTTGTCAGAATTCGATGTATGATACCTAGATAGAGTTTTAGATACATTACCCACCCTCCCCCTTGGACCCCGGACAACCCCCCCACCCTCCTCCCTGGACCCCGAACTGCTCCCCGGACAACCCCCCACCCTTCTCCTTGAACCCCAGACAACCCCCCGGATAGCCCCCCCACCCTCCTCCCTAGACCCTAAATAACCCCCAGGACAGCCCCCCACCATCCTCCCTGGACCCCAGATAGCCCCCCCGGATATCCCCCCAACCCTACTTCCTGGATTCCAGATCCCAATCTAATCTCTCTTCAAGATTCACCCTAAATCCCAACGGAAAATAGGGTTTTAGAGCTTCAGAAGAAGATGAGAGAAGAGTGCAAACCCTAATCGAAAAGAGGAATAAAGGAGAGGATTAGACTCACCCTAATCTTCAATACACACTTTATGGAACTCAAAATGACCAAGTGACATATAGGAGTCAACCCCGCCTCAATCTGATGCGCGGTGTGGCCGGCACCACTGAAAGTGTCTCACTTTTCTTTGAAATTGACAACATTTTAAGTAAAAACAACAATTGTCATATGGAAAACTTACCAAATTCATTAGGATTCTATTGATACATTATTAAAAGGATCCATTTGTCATTTATGATGTGTACAGGTCAACCATGCCTCAATCCGATGCACAATGTGGATGGTACCACTCAAAGTGTCTTTCTCTTGTTTAAAATGGATACGCTTTTAAGTAAAAACAACTGGCATACAGAAAACCAACCAAACACATTTTGATTCTGTTTATACTTTAGGAAAATGATCCATGGGTCATATGTGACGTGTACGCGTCAAACCCGACTCAGTATGAGGCATGGTGTGGCTAGTATCACTTGAAGTGTCTCACTTTTATTTGAAATGGACAGGATTTTAAGTGAAAACAACAACTGACATGCGTAAAACTGACCAAACACATTGGTATTGTGTAGATACTACAGAAAAATGATCCATTGGTCATTTTTGACATGTACGAGTAAACCTCGCCTAAATATGAGGTGCGGTGTGGCCGACACCACTCAAAGTGTCTCACTTTTCTTTGAAATGGACAACATTTTAAGTGAAAACAACACCTGGCATACAAAAAAACTGACCAAACTCAACCATATTCTATTGATACTTTAGGAAAACGATCCATGGGTCATTTTTTATGTGTACGAGTCAACCCCGCCTCAATCCAAGGTATGGTGTGGCCGGTACCACTCAAATTGTCTTTCTTCTGTTTAAAATGGATATGCTTTTAAGTAAAAACAACCGGCATACGCAAAAACATACCAAACACATTCAGATTGTGTTGATACTTTAGGAAAATTATCTATGGGACATTTTTGATGTGAAAGAGTCAACCCTGCCTTAATCCAAGGTGTGGTGTAGCCGACACCACTCAAAGTGTCTCTCTTTTGTTTCAAAAGGACATCATTTTAAGTGAATACAACAACTGACATATGGAAAACTGACCAAAGGCATTCAGATACTATTGAAACTTTAGGAAAATGATCCATGGGTCATATGTGACATGTAAGAGTAAACCCAACCTCAATCTAAGGACCGATGTGACTGAAACTACTCAAAGTGTTTTTCTTTTGTTTAAAATGGACATGATTTTAAGTGAAAACAACAACTGACATACTTAAAACCGACCAAACACATTCAGATTGTGTTTATATTTTATAAAAACAATCCATGGTTCATTTTTGACGTGTATGAGTCATCCTCACCTCAATATGAGGCGCGGTGTGGCCGGTATAACTCAAAGTGTCTCACATTTATTTGAAATGGACGGTATTTTAAGTGAAAACTACAACTGGCATATAGACAACCGACCAAACGCATTCATATTCTGTTGAAACTTTATAAAAACGATCCATGAGTCATATGTGACATGTATGAGTCAACCCTGCCTTAATCCGAGGCACGGTGTGGCCGGTACCACTCAAAGTGTCTTTCTTTTGTTTAAAATGGATACGCTTTTAAGTAAAAACAACCGACATACGAAAAACTAACCAAACACATTTGGATTCTGTTTATAATTTAGGAAAACAATCCATGGGTCATTTTTGATGTTTATGAGTCAACTCTACCTCAATATGAGGCATGGTGTGGCCGACACCACTCAAAGTGTCTCTCTTTTGTTTCAAAATGACATCATTTTAAGTGAATACAACAACTGACATACAGAAAACCGACCAAAGGCATTTAGATTCTATTGAAACTTTAGGAAAATTATTCATGGATCATATGGGACGTTTATGAGTTAACCCTGCATCAATACGAGTGCCGGTGTGGCCGGCACCACTCAAAGTGTTCCTCTTTTGTTTGAAATGGACACGATTTTAAGTGAAAACAACAACAGGAATACTTAAAACTGACCAAACACATTCGGATTGTGTTTATTTTTTAGTAAAACGATCCATGGGTCATTTTTTATGTGTAAGAGTCAACCCCACCTCAATCTAAGTCATGGTGTGGCCGACACCACTCAAAATGTCTCTTTTTTGTTTAAAATGGACATCATTTTAAGTGAAAAAAACAACAAACATACGGAAAACTGAAAAATGCATTAAGATTCTTTTGAAACTTTAGGAAAACGATCCATGGGTCATTTTTGACGTGTATGAGTCAACCCCACCTCAATCCGAGGTGTGTTGTGGCCGAAACCTCTCAAAGTGTCTCACTTTTTTTGAAATGGACAACATTTTAAGTGAAAACAACAACTGACATACAGAAAATAGACCAAACGCATTCGGAATTTGTTGATACTTTAGGGAAAGGATCCATGGGTCATTTTTGACTTGTAGGAGTCAACCCTGTCTCAATCCGAGGCATGGTGTGGATGGTACCACTCAAAGTGTCTTTCTTTTGTTTAAAATGGATACACTTTTAAGTAAAAACAACCAGCATATGGAAAACCGACCAATCACAATAGGATTGTGTTGATACTTTATGAAAATGATCCATGGGTCATTTGTGATGTGTATGAGTCAACTCTTACTCAATTTGAGGTGTGGTGTGGCCGGCACCACTCAAAGTGTCTCTCTTTTATTTCAAAAGGACATTATTTTAAGTGAATACAACAACTGAAATTTACACTCATCAATGATAGTCACAAACTCTTTTTCATGATTTGGGTAGTTTCACTCATGGGGAAATAAGTGATGAGACTCCTAAGAAAATACCTTTTCACCATATATTATAAAAAATTCAAGTTCAATGCAAAATGCATCACAAATCATTACATACCCAAATCTAGGATCAGAAAAAAAAAATTGGGATTTGAGGCAATTTCAAACTCTTATTCAACTATAATAAGTATTTCTTATACTATTATACCTATTAGAATTTTATGGGGAGGTGGGGTGTTGTGATGTTTGGGGGGGTTTTGCATGGGTGAGGTGAATTACTACTGGAAGAGTGGTTGTCATATGAAGATTTAAATGGGTGTAAATAATGTTTGAGTTATTGAAACTGTTATTAACTCTACTGGATGATTACTGTCATATGAAGATTGAAATAGGGAATTGTAGTACATGACATGGTTGGAAGAGTTTGATGATTTTATTCGTTTTTTGTGTGTGCTATTTTAGGTGTTTTTTATGCTGTTTTAAGTCTGTATGTGGTTTTTGTGATATTTTTTATGCAGCTGTATACTGGAGGGGCTACTGGAGGGCTGCTGTGCAACAGTTCTGGAAAAACACAATACCAACAGTTTTAAACCGTTGGTATAACAGTTCTGGAAAAACATGATACCAACAGTTTTAAACCGTTGGTATAACAATTCTGGAAAAACACAATACCAACGGTTTTAAACCATTGGTATAACAGTTCTGGAAAAACACAATACCAACAGTTTTAAACCATTGGTATAACAATTCTAGAAAAACACAATACCAATAGTTTTAAACCGTTGTTATAGTGTTTAGTATTCAATATATACCAAAAGTTACTTGAAACTATTGGTATAAATGTTATACAAACATATACCAACAGTTAGCTGACAACTGTTGGTATATCAATAAATACAGTGGGCTATACCAACGGTTTAGATCAAACCATTGGTATAGGGATTTCCTCATGCCTTACTACCCTACAGTTTGGAAAACCATTGGTATAGGCTATACCAATGGTTTTCCAGCCTATACCAACGGTTGTAAACCGTTGGTATAACCTTCTTTTCTTGTAGTGTTATCTCTTAAATACAACAAAAGAAGACTATATGACTTCCTAAGAACATCATCAAAGACATCAATATATGTAATAGTGATCTTTTCATTGGGTGATAGGGTTGTAGTCTCATTTTTAGGACCACCGTAATCATTAAACAATTCCTTGTGATCCAAGAGCATGTTCAACTTAATTCATCATAGATTGAAATAATTTTCACCATCAAAATTTTCTATATTAAAAATCATAAAACTCATCTTAAAAGAATTATATGGTTTTAATACTAATTTTTGAGGGAAAAATTGATGTGGTTGTCCTCAAGAACCAACCAAGAGCCACTTATTTGTTTTGATGGCTTAGAATGTGATAAGAAATAAATCATTTTATTAATAAAAATTTGAATTCTATTATTAGATGGACATTATTTTGGAAATATAAAGGGGAAAAAAATAAAGAACACTAATATGGAATGTGATTTGGATCAAATTGATCCTACATGAATGGTCAGAACACCATCCAAGGAATATTTATATTTCTAAAAGAAAACAAAGGGTATATGAAAGACTTGAAATAGTAAATAATACCAAAGAAACCATCTATGGAGGTCGGCCAAGTGAAACATGGTGGTGGTAACTTTTTCATGAGGAGTTAGCATTATACACTCCTGAATGGACTCACACACACACCCATTATAAAGGATACACCAATAAATATAAAAAATGAAATTATTTATAGAGTTTTATTTATATACCAAAATATGATTAAGATTGAAAATATTATTCAACAGCCTTTGAGAATTATGCAATGATCGTCTTTTTCTAGTACTGAAAGTATCAGGGTAGTAGTGGAAGCTGATGGGATGGGGATTTCAAACTTTTTCATCATCAGGATGACGATACTTGTTGTCTTTAATGATCCAATTCCTAATACAATTCAAGGATCTTGCATAAATTAAAATAACACATAAATTAAAACTGATAAACATACCTGTTCGGATCTGAAGCTATGTGTGAAAAAAACTCATCAACAAAGACCATTTCTTGAAGTATCCATAGAAAAATCCTTCTAGATCATCTAAAAATGCTTCAAAAATCTATTGGAATATCGATAGTCTAATTCTAGGTTCTATCATAAATATCTGACAATTCCATGTATGCCCCGACGATCACTACATCATCAAGCTTACGATGCATGAGGGAGAACTCAATATGAACACCTGGATCAAGATTCTCCCTCTCAAGAAAGAGGGATAGAAGATAGAGGTTCTTGAATTCTCACTGTGAATAGTACATGTAAAGATCCTCTCTCCTCCTATAATTAGTGGATGTTCAAAATACCTGGTAGGGTTCCCTAACCCCTATTTATTTAACATCCACTAAATAAATAATTATGAAAAACTAAATTGTGTTAATATTATTTATTATTTTATCACATACCTATAATACATGTAAAATATATTACATGATAAATTTGCGTCATTTAACTAGACTCATAATTCCCGCTTAATATTAAATGAACCAGGAATATTAAAATAATATTCATTTGATTAATATTCTCACATATTTACTTAACTTGTAAATACATTAAATAAATTCAACCCAATTATTCATAACTTGAATAATATGAATTTATTTAATTATCAGTGATCAATAACTTGGACAATACTTAGACCCCATGGTGGGTCCCTCCATGTCCAATATACATATTCAACTGAATAGGGTGGATTCTTGAATACACTATTGTGTGTGACCCTCTAGGCCCTTATCTCAATAGTAGTAAATAAAATCCACAAACCAGGAGTGGATTCTAGCAACCCATCAAGGCCCCTAAAGCGATAAGGATTTTTATAACAATAGCAACCAACCTATGAACACGTAATATGTACTATAATCTCTTTGTCTTTAAATATCTCATAAATCATGATGCACACTTGTGTCATTGACCTTTTCTTTCTTTATTATTTTATGATATAACTGGATTTATTTACCTTTCGACTATTTTGGCCAAAGACTTATGAAGGTATCACCATCCTGATCAACTAGGCCTGGGATATATTAATTCCTTAATTTGGAAGAAACAAATCCTTTCTTGACCATTCAACCAATTCCACACCATCAATGATGCATCCAAAACAAGCTACCACACCACGATTTCATTATCATGGTTTTTTCCTTGCATCAAAGTAAGTGATCAAATGGAACACACTGGTAATAATCTCAAGTCAAGAGACCAATACACATGTATGTATATAGAAACAACCAATGACACATGAAACATGTGGTGTTCCTATTGGAGGGTTTTTCCTTATGAAAGGACCAGTTTGGGATATACCTAACACTGAGAGGGGGGGTGAATCAGTGTTGGAGACTTTTTAAACCAATTCCAACTTTTATCCCTGTACCTCTAGACATGTTAGGATCTTGATTCTCTTATTCTCTTTTTCCCTGTCGCATGCAATAATAGAAAGCAGTAAAAATGTGCACACGGTATTTTTACAAGGTTCACCACTCAATAAGAGTAGCTACGTCCTTGCCATGCATGGGTATGACCACTGCATGGATTCTCCACTATAAAGTAAAATGCTGTCACAATGGAGTGGCTAGGAAAACAATCCTCTAGCCAGTGTGAGTCCCTACACTTTGGAGGGGGGTGGGAAACAATCCTCTTCCCTGGACTGGTGAAAGCCAAGTCCAACTTGCAGCCTCTAGCTGGTTCTTTATACTGCCTATCGAGACAGTCTTCTTCCTTCTTCAAAAGGTTGGTTCTGCTCTTGATCTATTGTAGTGCTCTTCACTTGATTACTTGCAAAGCAGTAGGCAAGCAATTCTCTTCTTTCTTTCTCTTCTTCTCTAGTGCAAAAACAAACTGCACTAGTTCTTCTTCCTTCTTCCTCTTAGTGCAGCAACTGACTGCACTAATCACCTTCTCTCTTTAGCTAGAATCACATACACCAATGTGATTATTCAAACACTGAAGATCTACTCACAAAGCATCATCTGAATTATACTGCCCTGAATAATTATCAGCCTTCTGTTGGGCATACTCTGTTCTTCTTCTTCTCTTCCTTCTCTTCTCAATACCAACACCTGAGTGTATTGGTATACTGAATTCTTCCTGTGTGCAGATATGAGTTCAATTGCACGTCTAGTTCTTCTTCACTTTGCAAAGCACAACGAGAGTGTTAAACACCAGTCGTGTGAGTGCGGTTCAACTTCTCTTTGTGAAACCGAATGGTTCACAGTTCTTTCTTCTTCACAAAGCTGCTTCGAGAGTGCAATGCACCTATCGAAGGCATGTGGTACCCTCAAATTTTTCGCGCACCCTTCTAGGCGACTTGCGCATAAAATTCAAGCCTTGCGCGGAAAAATACCTTTTGGCGCGAAAAACCTTTTTCGCGCAACTCTTCTTTTTCGCGCAGAACTTCCTATTTCGCGCAGCAGTTCCTTTTCCGCGCAGCACTTCTTCTTTTCGCGCAATACTCTATACTTCAATTTTTCCGCGCGTCAGAGCTCAGGATTTTTCTATGTGTCGAGACTCTCTCAATGAGAGGGCTTCACCCCATATTTATAGGCAGTTTTGACCTTGCGCATAAAAACCTCTTCCTGCGCGTAAAACCTCCTCCATGCGCGTAAAAAATCTTTTATGTAACTTCATATTTCGCGCCATGCTTCAATATTTCGCGCACCTCATGCCTTTTCCATTTTTCATCCTTCTAAGCATGAAGCACCAATTGCGCGCAAAATTCCGCACCGTGTTCCATATTGCGCGCAAACCCAATCTTTCCTGCAACATTAGATTTCGCGCACTGCTCCAATATTTCGCGCATTTTATGCCTTTGCCAATTTTCGATATTCTGATCCCGAACCATCATTTGCGTGAAAACTTCATTCCTCAATTTCGTGCACCATGCCAATATTTCGCGCATCCCGCAGATTTTTCGCGCAACCCGCTACTATTTCGCGCATCCCGCAGATATTGCGCGCACCACTTTATTTTTGCGCGAAACATGCCTAAATTTCCGCGCACTCCATTCCTTTGGCATTTTTCAACGTTCTGACCTTGAATAACTCTTTTGAATGTATAAACCATCTTCAATCTTATGCGCAACATCCATTGCCAAGCACATTTCTTCATCTCCCGATTTTCAGGCCCTAAAATTTGGCAAACACTGGAAAACGGCGCCACCATAAACTGTGCTTTTCTGCCATCCCTAGATTGTCTATTGCTTTGCCATTTTATCTCTTTACTGCTTCCCATATCCATTCTTCTGCTCTTATCACGAATCCCACTATCGTGATATTTATCCTTTGATAGATCAGCTTAAGCATCGTCAGAGTTGCAATGGGAACTGAGTCTTTCCTATCTTCCAGCAGCATCATTCCTTCCAATCAAAACATTATCTGACTGGCATCATCATTTCTCCCCCTTTCCTTCATAAGGCTTGCATCACAAGTTCTCCTAACTCATGATTTGTGTGAAATACATACCAGCAAAGCATCGTCTGATTTAGATACAATGTGAAATGCCTGTCTACCTCAGAATGTCAAGCCCTTCCACATTTTCTCTTCTTCATAACCATCATTCTGCAAATCATATGATTCTATTCTTCAAGTAAGCTCTTGCATAGTTCACATGCAATCATAAATCATTGCATTGTCTTCTTCAAATCCTCATTCTTCTTCAACCATCCTTAGATAGATGATAATTCACCATTCTGCTCCAATCGTCCTCAAATGGATGATACTTCTCCATTCTTCATTGTTGTAAACAATGTGTCACCATTGACACATGTTCTTTGAACTTAGGATTAGCTCAACAATCGTCTGAATTTATCATCTAAGAGAATTGCTCAATTATGAAATCCAATGCTATGATTCCATAAAAATTCTCCAGGCAACTTCACTTCAACTGATCTCCATTAACTTTGGAGTTCTTCTTCATATCCTTCTTCATTTTGACCAGCATTGACAACTGTTGACAACAAATACAATCTTCATATACAAAGTGGTCCCAACAATCTCCCCCTTTGTATTTTGTTGTCAATACATTAAAGTCTCCTCATATTAATGTGTCAATGTCAAAATGAGACTCTAATCTCTCTCCCTTTACTTCATTTTCTCTCCTAGACATTCATTTCATTTCTCAAAATGAGACTCTAATCTCTCTCCCTTTACTTCATTTTCTCTCCTAGACATTCATTTCATTTCTCTCCCCCTTATTGAAAAGAAATACAAAGATCATGGTAGAGAGGGTATCATTCCTGCACTCACATCAACAAATGGATCAAAAACATTCTTGTTCAATTGGTAGGATAAGTGGCCTTGGGGAAATTTCACTCTTCTTATGTCATTGATTTTCTTTGTTACTCCCCCAAATGCAAAGGTGTGGTGTGGTTCTCTTAAAAAAAAATCTCTTCCTCCCTTTGAAAAGTATTTTCTTGAAAAACACTGAGATAGGGATGATGTCACATGTTCTCTTTAGCAAAGAACCTTTAGTAAATCAACTCTAAGTCTACTTGGGCTAACCCGGTGTAGAAAACAAGAGTGATATAACCAAGGAACTCAATGCTATCCATCATTCACTGTACATCTGAGATCATGCTTCAGGGGTTTGAAATTTTTCAGATATGACAATGAATTGCTAAATCCTGCACAACTTCACAAAACTCATTAGAAAGTTCAGGTGCAAAGATAAAGCTCCCCCTTTCATCCATTTGTCTTCAATCTATACTCCCCATTAATTGACAAGATAAATACAATTAAGAAACAAGGGATGGAAGTATGATTGGAATACCTTCACTTTTCTCAAGATGGTATTAAATATCAGAATCCCATCTTCTATAGATTGGCTCCCCCTCAAGGGGTGCACTCCATTCTGTCCAAACCACTCTCCAGATGAGAATGATCATCATCTTCAATTCCCTGCAATGTTAGCACATGTAAATACCATAAGTATAAGGGAATAAGATGGAACCTCCTTGGTTCAACAATGTGAACAACAAGGTTGAGAAGATTCTCTCAACCAAGATGTCCCATTTTCACAATTCTTCACACTTGCACATCTGATCTTCAATGATGATTGTGCTGGTGTGGATCTCAACACATCTTCATGTGAAATCTTTTGTTTCCTTTTTGCCTTAGCAATTGCCAGTGCTTCATCTTCAGCTCTTTGTAGATCTTTGGCAAGTTGCAACTGATTTGGCCATATGACTAGTAAGTCACTTGGAAGTGTGGCCTCAGTTCTGGATATTCCACATGGTTCCTTAGATGCTTTCAAACTACCTTTCTTAGGCAACTTGTTTTCAATCAATCCCTTCTGCTTCATCTGGATCGATTGTCTGTTTGAGTCCAGTCTGCTTCTATTCAGTTCCATGGCTTGTTCACAAAGATCCATGGTGTGTCCTTTCTTTCCACAGTAGAAGCATGTTTTCTTGGTGGTCCTTCTGGATGCATCACCCTTCTTGGATTTAGACTCCAAGGTCTTCTTTTCCTTTTTCAAAACCTTCTTGGGAGAATCTTCAACTTTCTTCTTGATTCCCAAGGATTCCATTTTAGCCAGGTTCAGTGATATTCTCTTCTTTTTAGCTCTGTATACAGTTGGAGATTGACATGTATCTTTTTGACCACTTTTGCAATCATCCCAGATGTTGTCAAGTAATCCAAATCTATTTGCAGTAAACATACGTCTCTGGACCTGTGGATGTTGCTTCTTTTCTTCTGCCTTTCTTCCCCTTGAAATGTACTTTCTCTGTACTTTTACATTTAAGGGATTGTACCAACAATCCAGTGCACAATGCCCAAATCTATTGCAACACCAGCATTGACCAACAAACCTTGACTTCTTGTCATCTTCTTGATAAGGTTGCTGAATCTTCTTCATGGTATGTTGTGCTTTCTGTGGGGACATATCTTCCACATTCTTTCCCCTAACCACCCTAACCATGGTGGTAGGTTTCTTATCACTTTTCTTCATCCATACTTGTTTAGAAATTTTCTTCCAACCTGCACTTTTTGTAGAAACAATTTTCGAAACATTAGTACAAGTTGGTATGGATAGTACCTTCTTATCAGCTATTTGTGATAGATCAATGAGTGAAGCCATGATCTTCTTATCACATGTTGGAGGTCTTTTGACAGTAGAATCTTCCAGAGAACATTGAGTTCCAACAGCTACAATTTCCTTCTTTTGTGGAGACTCAATATGTGTCTTCTCAAGATTGGTTAGTTCAGCTTCCAATTCTAGACATCTCATATTGAGGATGACTTCCTGGTTTTCAGTCATAGTCATCTTCTCTTCACAAGCCTTCTTTAATCTTTCAACTTCATATTCATGCATCTTTAATTTGTTTTGTAACAAAGAGTCAACTTCATTGATCTTCTGGGAGTTATCGTCCAAATATAACTTCTTGACTTCATTGCCCCTTTTTAGCTCATTTTCTAGTGCATGGATCTTATCTTCCAGAGTCTTGTTGACTCCCTCCTTTTCTTCAACATCTTTGAGCCACTTTGAAGAATTTTCTTCAAATCCCCTCTTTGTTGCTTCAAAGGCTCCAACCTGTCTGGAGAGCTTTAAACATTCGACAATTTTTTCTTGTAAGCCTTTCTCCAAAACATCAGTTTCTTCTTCCAACTGAGTGATATTTTCTTGCATGCATTGAAATACCCCGCAAACCAGGGATGCACTCTTTTCAGGAATACCATGTAGAATAATTCTTAATCTATCAACTGATATTTCTTGAGATGTTGTAGATTGTTCATCACCACTTGTGCTAGCATTTTCATCATGAGGGTAATTTCCAAATGTACTAACACATACCTCTTGATCAGTTGAGGTAGGAAGGTTTTCCATCTTCTTGGTGGGTACTTGAGCCACTTTCTCATAACTTTCCAAGTCTGGTTTGTCGTCAACATCAGCCAAATATGGAGAACCAGATGCTTCCTCCTATTTAGATACGAGGGAATTCTTCTTCAACTTTCTCTTCTCTTTCTTTTTCCTGTTCATCATGGTCTTTGTAGATATATCTTTCTGCTCCGAGATAGCTGAATCTTTACAAACACTGCTCTTCTTTGATAACACAGGAAAGAATCTCAGGTCTTCAAAAGAAAATAACTTCACTATAGAGAATCAAATAGAGGTGAACCTTCCTCTGATACCAATTGAAAGGACCAGTTTGGGATATACCTAACACTGAGAGGGGGGGTGAATCAGTGTTGGGGACTTTTTAAACCAATTCCAACTTTTATCCCTGTACCTCTAGACATGTTAGGATCTTGATTCTCTTATTCTCTTTTTCCCTGTCGCATGCAATAATAGAAAGCAGTAAAAATGTGCACACGATATTTTTACAAGGTTCACCACTCAATAAGAGTAGCTACGTCCTTGCCATGCATGGGTATGACCACTGCATGGATTCTCCACTATAAAGTAAAATGTTGTCACAATGGAGTGGCTAGGAAAACAATCCTCTAGCCAGTGTGAGTCCCTACACTTTGGAGGGGGGTGGGAAACAATCCTCTTCCCTGGACTGGTGAAAGCCAAGTCCAACTTGCAGCCTCTAGCTGGTTCTTTATACTGCCTATCGAGACAGTCTTCTTCCTTCTTCAAAAGGTTGGTTCTGCTCTTGATCTATTGTAGTGCTCTTCACTTGATTACTTGCAAAGCAGTAGGCAAGCAATTCTCTTCTTTCTTTCTCTTCTTCTCTAGTGCAAAAACAAACTGCACTAGTTCTTCTTCCTTCTTCCTCTTAGTGCAGCAACTGACTGCACTAATCACCTTCTCTCTTTAGCTAGAATCACATACACCAATGTGATTATTCAAACACTGAAGATCTGCTCACAAAGCATCATCTGAATTATACTGCCCTGAATAATTATCAGCCTTATGTTGGGCATACTCTGTTCTTCTTCTTCTCTTCCTTCTCTTCTCAATACCAACACCTGAGTGTATTGGTATACTGAATTCTTCCTGTGTGCAGATATGAGTTCAATTGCACGTCTAGTTCTTCTTCACTTTGCAAACCACAACGAGAGTGTTAAACACCAGTCGTGTGAGTGCGGTTCAACTTCTCTTTGTGAAACCGAATGGTTCACAGTTCTTTCTTCTTCACAAAGCTGCTTCGAGAGTGCAATGCACCTATCGAAGGCATGTGGTACCCTCAAATTTTTCGCGCACCCTTCTAGGCGACTTGCGCATAAAATTCAAGCCTTGCGCGGAAAAATACCTTTTGGCGCGAAAAACCTTTTTCGCGCAACTCTTCTTTTTCGCGCAGAACTTCCTATTTCGCGCAGCAGTTCCTTTTCCGCGCAGCACTTCTTCTTTTCGCGCAATACTCTATACTTCAATTTTTCCGCACGTCAGAGCTCAGGATTTTTCTATGTGTCGAGACTCTCTCAATGAGAGGGCTTCACCCCATATTTATAGGCAGTTTTGACCTTGCGCATAAAAACCTCTTCCTGCGCGTAAAACCTCCTCCATGCGCGTAAAAAATCTTTTATGTAACTTCATATTTCGCGCCATGCTTCAATATTTCGCGCACCTCATGCCTTTGCCATTTTTCATCCTTCTAAGCATGAAGCACCAATTGCGCGCAAAATTCCGCACCGTGTTCCATATTGCGCGCAAACCCAATCTTTCCTGCAACATTAGATTTCGCGCACTGCTCCAATATTTCGCGCATTTTATGCCTTTGCCAATTTTCGATATTCTGATCCCGAACCATCATTTGCGTGAAAACTTCATTCCTCAATTTCGCGCACCATGCCAATATTTCGCGCATCCCGCAGATTTTTCGCGCAACCCGCTACTATTTCGCGCATCCCGCAGATATTGCGCGCACCACTTTATTTTTGCGCGAAACATGCCTAAATTTCCGCGCACTCCATTCCTTTGGCATTTTTCAACATTCTGACCTTGAATAACTCTTTTGCATGTATAAACCATCTTCAATCTTATGCGCAACATCCATTGCCAAGCACATTTCTTCATCTCCCGATTTTCAGGCCCTAAAATTTGGCAAACACTGGAAAACGGCGCCACCATAAACTGTGCTTTTCTGCCATCCCCAGATTGTCTATTGCTTTGCCATTTTATCTCTTTACTGCTTCCCATATCCATTCTTCTGCTCTTATCACGAATCCCACTATCGTGATATTTATCCTTTGATAGATCAGCTTAAGCATCGTCAGAGTTGCAATGGGAACTGAGTCTTTCCTATCTTCCAGCAGCATCATTCCTTCCAATCAAAACATTATCTGACTGGCATCATCATTTCTCCCCCTTTCCTTCATAAGGCTTGCATCACAAGTTCTCCTAACTCATGATTTGTGTGAAATACATACCAGCAAAGCATCGTCTGATTTAGATACAATGTGAAATGCCTGTCTACCTCAGAATGTCAAGACCTTCCACATTTTCTCTTCTTCATAACCATCATTCTGCAAATCATATGATTCTATTCTTCAAGTAAGCTCTTGCATAGTTCACATGCAATCATAAATCATTGCATTGTCTTCTTCAAATCCTCATTCTTCTTCAACCATCCTTAGATAGATGATAATTCACCATTCTGCTCCAATCGTCCTCAAATGGATGATACTTCTCCATTCTTCATTGTTGTAAACAATGTGTCACCATTGACACATGTTCTTTGAACTTAGGATTAGCTCAACAATCGTCTGAATTTATCGTCTAAGAGAATTGCTCAATTATGAAATCCAATGCTATGATTCCATAACAATTCTCCAGGCAACTTCACTTCAACTGATCTCCATTAACTTTGGAGTTCTTCTTCATATCCTTCTTCATTTTGACCAGCATTGACAACTGTTGACAACAAATACAATCTTCATATACAAAGTGGTCCCAACACCTTACGATCTCACTACTAGAGATCACCAAGTGTGAAATTCTTATAAATAAGTCTCAATGATTATGATCCCCCAACCCATTATAGTTAAAAATAAACCGTGTCTAGTCAGTAAGGTGTATCTTGACCATAGTATCTTTTTTTAAGATTAGTTTCATAGTGTCTTAAGGTTCTCATTATAGCCTGATATCTATTATAACATTTTGGTATGAAAATTAATCTATGTACATTAAAATTAAATAGTGGACACATAAATATGTACAATATAATGGTAAGAATACATCTATTATATATAATTGTATACATGATATGGTAATAAAAAGCATTGTTCAAGTTGGGTCTAGGGAACCCACTTTTACAGCCCATCCATTTACACTAGATCCAACTTTCTAACCATACATGTTATCTCCCACATGATTAAAATCATGTTTCTACTGAGTTACATTTTTAGTTTATCGGTCTTCCATGATTCATCCACATAGATACTCTATTATATGAAACCTCATTTCCTTGAGTAAAACTTCTCCAAAGATGGTATCTATGAGTATATCCTTTTTTACACTGTCAAACATGACATCCTCCCTTGTATTAGAAATAGAATTATAATAATGATAAAACATTACTTGGTAGGTGCGATTCTAGGATTTGGAGCAAATCATTGCATTTAATAACCAATTCTTAACTGCCTCAGAAGCTGCAACATACTCGATTTTGTATATATTTCTACCATGGGATTTATGATTTTGTCTCACTAAAAACCTTATCCTAACTATGATATTAGATTAAATTAATAAAAATTAATACTATTTTGTGTCCCACCAAAACTAGTATCCCTTTCATTCAAATTACCAAGTATATATCTTTTATACTAGCTAAGGTACAATAAGATAGTTTTGACTTCATCACTTGTAGTACTCCTGGATATAACTGATATTTTCCTACTATAAAGTATATTTTAGAGAAATCATTTCTTTTAAATATCATGGAATACATGATTGATCCATCGTTGAAGCGCATGGATTTGAACTCACCACTCAATCTTCTCTTATGACTAAGTATGTTAACTTGATGAGATTTATGCCATGTGACATTGGTAACAATTATGTCTTAAATTATTCCATATTGTATTTATCTATAATATATCAGTATATATATGATTGACTAGGTCCTAGCAACCATTAGATCTACATTGGTAGATCTTGTCCCCTAGAACATAGGTTGATACTTTAATTCGACCACTGGATAATTAATTTCAACCTAGTATTAACTAAATGTAAGAATAATAGTTTTTTTCCATATGTTGTTGAACATATTTCAATTAGAAAACTATGGAGCTCCCACTAACCTTTGGTATACACATGGAAAATATTCATTCCAAATGAATGCTCTAATATCTTGTTTCTTACTTTAATCTGGAACTGGATTTCAGAAACTTAAAACCCTTATTTAAAATTTATGGTGTCATTATCCTTTTATGTTTGTGTCATATAAAAACCTTCTATAAAAGTTGATCTTGACATCCAATGGCCAATTAAATGATCTTAGAAGTTCGCTGTTACAAGTAAAATTCTAATGGATTTAGAAATACAAACTTGGTATTACCAATTGATTGTATTGCTACTTAGCTTGTACCATACATGAATCATTTATCTTAAATAACCACCATAGTATCCAAAATAATAATCCCCTTTTAACTTTGATACATGGAATCCATTATTGAATTATAATTGACCATGTAAATCTTAGTCGATTTCCAAATACTACCTACTTGTATAAAATATTATTCACAATGAATAATTTATCATCGATCGTGGTTAATATTAAACCATTATTATTATTTCAACCTTCCTATGTAGTATGTATCTCTGGAACATTCTTGTTCAACATGCACTTGCGAAACATGTTCCTATTCCAGCTACATGTTCATCTCTAGCATTGACTAACCCTAAGTCAATCTAGCTCCCACTATCTCTAATAGAGATGTGTACACTTATATAGAAATATAGTCTATCACTTGACTACCACTTTTCCATATTAGGAATTTATGTAATATCTTAAGCAACCATTAGGATAATTACTTAGATTCATAATTTTTTTAGTTTGATGCAAGTTTATTTATATCCTAACAAACTATTTTCATCTAAACACATGTCCTTATGAAATTATGGATTTATAGAATACTATGACTCATATGATATCCATTTTTAATTATAGTTGGCATATGATCATGAGATCTTGATGTTACTTGAAAAGAATATATTGAAACATAATGGAATTTTATGTAAGTTGCAACATTGATACTACTCACATCATGACTTTGATGTATAAAATGTGTGTTTAGGAATTACTTCACACCACATTTTTTTATCAATGTTAACATGTAATATTTATCATCAATCCTCCTTATAAACATTAACGTTGTGATGTAGATAAGCTAATGTGCATTTAAGAATTACTCCATGTAACATATTTCATGATCAATAAATGCTTGGTCAAGATATTATTCAGCATGTCAGCCTAAAGAAACTCTTATATTCTAACTATGTAAACTTGACTTTATAATTCCTTAATTAATTAAAGGAATATTATGAATTATATTTATCACTAGTTTAACCTTATAATAGTTCACACTCTCTTGTTGAACTACTTCTGAAATATTTGTGGAATGCCTTTATTTCTAAAGGTTTCATTTTCCAAACTAAATACATCAATAATACCAAAGGTGTTTGGCTACACTGAACCTAAATACTAAACTAGGTATATCATTGATGTGCACTTTTATTTTTACAAGACAAAAAAAACTTTCCACGACTGGGTAAAATTATTACATTTTATATTCATCACTTATTTCCAATGATTCAAGTATCATTAAAATATTAATTGAGTATGAGACACCATAAACAACATTAATTCCTAAACCTAGAATAATGTATACTTGTGTACAAAGGACATGTGAGATAAATGTTTTGGTTATAATCAATAATATTTTGAATTAAAACATTAACATCGCAATTAGAAGATATGTGTTTCTCCTTGTTGACATAGGAATCACCCTCTCTCAACAGCTTGGAGAATACACATGAATTCTTGTAACATTTATATACTTACTTGGTTTCTATATTCAAATAAACATATGTGATTGAAATATTGTATTTTATAACCAAAAAGTATATTAGAAACATTAATTGATTAATTTACATTGAAGGAGAAGTGATTTCTTGCTTATGAAATTCAGTTTATTGCGATTAAACTTCCATAAATATATTTCATGATATGAAAAGAAACTAACCTCCTCTTTAATAAGAAACCTCACTTCATTAAAGGATGTTACAAATGTGTCTTTGCAATTACACTTTTTATTTGTGTTTTCTTCTTTCCTTTCAACTTGTTCACCATAAGAATTAAATTTTTTACTTTCTTTAATTTCTTATTTGCTTGTCAAACCTTACCTAAAAGGTAATGATGAATTTACTCCATCCTATTTGTTTTGTAACCTAAAAAGAAAATGGATTAATTGGGTATAATAATGTAATTATTTGAAATATTATGACCCTTATTTCATGTTCACACAATGCTAGTATAATATATCACACATTCATATCTTGTTTCTCTTTCTCCTCGCTAACTTCTTGGAGATGAGACTTCATGTTATATCATCCATGTCCCAATGTTGTAACTGCAAAAAACATTAGACATTGATAATATCATTATGACATAACCATAATATCCTTTATACAAGAGTCTCCTATAAGCAATTTTACACCCTCGCTTCTGGAGGTGGATTAACAAGTTGGGATATTAGCACCTTGAATTTCAATAGTAGTATTGTGCGTAATTGCATGTAATACACATGGAAATTCATGCTTGTTTAGAAATTTACTTTGTCCAGTATTTATCACAGTGTTATTTTGGTACTACATAACATTATATACAAAATAAAACTAGCAGATTATTACTTTTATCTTGATTACCGAAATATACATTATTGATTAAATCATTAAATGTATCCCACAATTTTGTCTAATTCTATAGACCCTCTATGATAGAATCAGAATAATTTTTCTCTTGAGTATTATAGTGGAAATGAACTTTAATCCTCCCCTTGTAGTCTAAAAACTTTGGATACACCACTAATTAGAGGGTTCAAGGTAGGTATTTGACTGGCCAATCATATTAACTCATGGTTCCTTGATCTATTGAGTGAAGTCCCACCTTCTAAAATCATAAACATGATTTTCTCAACATTTTCCATTAAAATTAAAAAAATATAGATTTGACTACTTACTTGAAGAAAATTTAGTTAATTCAACTCATCACTCTCATAATAATGCCTTGGTAGTAAGAGGTGCCCTCATCTTTGACATGATGAGAACACCAAATACCAGTTTTGTTCAAATTTGAATAATGGAAGGCGGTTAAGAATTAACATTTCTTTGAGGGTTTTTTATGTTTTTTCTTTTGATGAATGTAATTCATGTTTATTAATCTTGTTTATCTATGTTTTTATGCTCACAACTGAACATTAATAGAAAAAAGATATGTTTCTTCTTTACGCATTTTATTATTTATTATTTTATGTATTTTTCACTATTATGAAATACATAAAATAAAAAATAAATGCATAAAGAAAATTAACTACCCAACTAGTTTTGAGCATATAAAACGACTTAGGGGCATAATACTTGATTCGTCACTTGAATCATGATGCAGCTCGCCCCATCTAGTAAGGTTGTTTCCCATCTAGTGTAATGCCTTGATTTGGTATCGTCTGTGTCTTACACCATCCTCATCATGGCATGTTGTCTCATATTTGTGGGGTCGACATCATACATCATATTCGTCAATTGTACAAATATACTAGCGCATAGGTGAGGAAAAATAGGGGTGAAATGTACATCAGATAAAATGGACATGGAGGCCCTTATACAAAGTGATCTAAAAATAAAAGATAATGCACAAACTGTATTAATTAATTACAAATATTGCACAAAGTTGATAATAATTAAATAATTAGTTAAATACATACATACATAGGTTGGTGCTCAAGACCAGTATGCGGGTAAAATTAAAGCATGGTGAAAATAAATTGCATTAAATAAAGTATGAGGGTATTTTAATTAAATTAAATTAATTAATTAAATTCAAATAATTTAATTATTTTTTGGTTATCTATTAATTTAATTTGAATTCCAAATATTAAATTAGTTAATTAATTAATTAAATTCTAAAATTAAATTAATTTTCAACCATGGATATTAAATTATTTTAAACAAAATTAATGTATTAATTAATTTAGTTTAAGGATAAAATTAAATTAATTAAAAACTCTACTATGTCCCATTATGAGTTGTTCTGAACCTATGCAGACCTGTAATGAGTTGGGAAAAGCCAGTGCTGGGCTAGTCTTGGCCAGGCATGTCCACCGAGAACCATTCTGGGTTAGGCAGATATGCTCGAGCCCGTTTTGGGTTAATCTGGTCCTAAAAAAATTAGAAAGGGGGAAAGGGTAACTTGATCAGGGGAATCCAAGGCAGCCACATGCCGAGAAAGTAGTGAAATAAGTTGGAGGAGTGACTGGTAGGGTTGGGATTATGGAAAAAACACCTTGTTCTATCCAGTTTGGTGGCATCCTGAGTAGCAGCACGTGAAAAGGGAGCTGTGATGGCATGGGCTTCCGGCTGAGGGGCTACAGTTGGACCAACTGGCGGCTGATACCAATAATGGAGGAGTTAGGAAACACTAGAAAGGGAGGATTCGGGTGATGCCGCTGGCCATAAAAATGCAACACAAGGCTAGGGCACTGGCAAAGGGCTCGCGACAACAGACAAGGGAAACATGACAGTTAGTGGTGTTTTTAGATCTGAGAGGTCAGATCCCGACAATGTGGGCCACTTGGGAGAAGGATCTATGTAGGGAGATGAGGCTCGTAATCCTAGGATGTAGGGGGAGTTCTAACAGCTACTATGGGATAACCCTCTGGCGAGGGTGGTGCCACTGAGAAGAGGGGGCAGTCGGGCTGGTCCACCGACCTTAGCAATAAAGTGGGGGTCGAGGGGCCCCATTTCCCTTTTTTTCCAAAGCCTAGAACAATATCCTTATTATTATAATATTATTATAATAATAAAATTATTATTATTATAATAAAATTTTAATGAAAATTATAAAAATTATAAAATCATAATTTTCACATAACCGATATTATTTCCAGTGAAAGGAAACTAGTCAGATCTTGGCTGGATCTTGATCAGAAATAATAATTAAATTTTTAATACTTGAGATCAAATTGGAAACATGATCCGTATCAAAAAATTTGAATGCTCATAAAATTACCATTCAAAATTGTATCAATGAACAGTATGAAATGTTGAGACCGATTTCAAACTCACTAATTAATTTAATTAAAATTAATTTTTATTTGGATTAGATTATTTACACGATATCTTTGATACCAATTAAAGGTACTAGGGTTACAGTGGAAGCTGGTGGGCTAGGGAATTTAAAATTTTTCATCATTGGGATGATGATACTTGTCGTCTTCAATGATTTGTGCCCTAGTACGGTCTGAGAATCTTGCATAAATTAAAAGAGTGCATAAATTAAAACTGATAAACACACATGTTCATATCTAAAGTCATGCTCAATAGAAACTCATCGTCGGTGATCATTGCATGAAGAGTCCACATAACGATCCCACCATATCATCTACACACACTTAAAAAATTCATCGAAGCATCGATCATCGGATTTCGGGTGCTGGCATAGAGATCTGATGGTGCCTTCGACACCCTAAGGATCACCGCATCGTTGCGCTTGCGATGCATGCAGAAAAACTCGATCTGAATGCCTGGATTGAGAGTATATGTAACATACCAAATAAAAAAAGAATTATAAATTTTCATATTTATTAAAATTTGTTAATCAAATATTAATTTTACATTAAAGGGGATGCTATGTTTGATGGCATACCTGACATGCAACAATGGGTTTTTCCAAAGTCTAATGTTGTACCCAATGTAGAGTCATACTAAAAATAATAATATAATTTTAAAATTTAGTTAATGTCGAGTTGTTGTACTGATGGGAATGAATATAACTATCTATAATATAAATATACATGTTTTTAAAATGTTTTTAAATTTATCCAATAAAATTTAGAGGCTTCAATTTTGAATGAATCTAATTTTAAGCATAAATACTCTAATATTCTTTAAAAGGTCGATTTACCACCTTTTGATGGAGAACCCTCTTTAAATCTAGTTTTTTTCACTTTTATATATTCTATTTGAAAAAATAAAATTTTTCTTTAGAATCGGGTTATCAAATTTTACTTTGGGTAAATATTTGGTATTTTTTTATAAAATTAATTTATAATGAATAGTAAAAAATACTGTATTTTAATTCAAACCCGCCTTTTAGTCTAATTTTTTTATATGGTTTTATTATATTTTTAATTGGTTTTAAAGTATAATTAGATTATATTTTTACCATTTAATCCAATTTTGGTCATTGGAAGTAATTTCACTTTGAAATTGGACATAAACAAATGTCAATATTTTGATAGTTATTATTTCTTAAAAACATGTTTTTTGTTTTGACAATAAGAATTAATTTTAAATTAATTTCTTCCACTTCCGTGTTTTGAATTTGGAAAAATAGATTCCATATTTGGAATCTGTAGGTCCAAATTCTGTAAATAGTTAACTTTTATTTTTAGACATTATGAATATTTATTTCGGTAAATATTTTGTTTACCATTGTAAAAGGGTAAATTTGGTAAATAAGGGTAAAAAAATATTATATTAATAATATTAAATTCCCTAACATGTGTCCTAATCCTATTGGTTGATACATTTTCTACCATAGGCATCATTGAGTCGATTTTGGGACCCCATGGAGCCACTTGGGAGTGATAATGACACTTTATATTAATTAATTTAAAGTAAAGAAAAAAATGACATAAACATATATCATTTAGTAAATCAATTTTTACATGGGGTTATATAAGTTATCTCTTTAACTATAAATATTAATTTTAAATATAAAAATATTACCTATATCATGTTATTTTTTTTATAATTTTTATACATCAAATAAATAAAATTATTTATGACACAATAATGATGCAGTGTTTACCTCATTAATGAGTGATTTAAATAAATGAGACTATAAAATTTAAAAAAACCATCCAAAACCTATCCAATTATTATTGAATGATTTTATTTCTAATAAGAGTCATCTTATCTTTGACTTTAATAAGTTTTAGACCTTTAGAAACTGAAAATCATTATATAATAAAATAATATTTTCAAGCTTTCTTAAAGAACCCCTCCTCCCCCTTATAAAAATCCATCACCTTTAACCCATTACTCATACCTCTCAAGCCCCTTGGATCATCCAACATCTACCCAATTAATCTTCCTACATCCCTATCTTCCTTTTATAAGCCTTACCCTAGGAAGAAGGCAATTCAAGTAAACCTTTTGGTTCAAAATAAAGGGAGATACCCGATTTAAAGATAACATCTTCTCTTAAGTTCTTTTCTTTTATTTTACTTATCCAACCCCCTAAACACTTTTTATTCCTTTATTTCATAACAAAACCAGTATATTGAATATACTAGGTTGTTTTTATAAGAAGTATTAGAACTATACTTACACACACCTCCATCTAATGGGTAAAGAACATATTGTTTCTGTGGATGGAGAACTATTGCCTCACGAAATGATGATTATTCAATCTTCTCCTACCACCTCTTATGGTGGACATTAATATGGAACTATATTTAAATATGATATATATTATATTTATATTGTTTATATGCTTCTGTATTTTTCATTTATATAATAACATTATGGTTTCCAAAGTGGGTAAATACGATAATTTCATTTGAGGAAGTGTGGACTACCGCCCCCTCAAAGTGATATGACTCATTCATGCCATACGTGGAACATATAAAGGATGGAGTTACTAAAGTTATATATATGATATTATACTGAAATTATAATATACCTATGTATATTTAAGTTTTCATTCCATTAAATACAAAATATAAATGAAAGTAGTGTTCATGCGTACGTACTGTTTACCATCTCCATGAACGGTGCATTTCATTTATTACCTCCAAATATTATGTACTATTATAAATACTTATATATAATGGATATATATGATATATATGATATCTAAATCATGAATATAATTATGGAGATGATGTACTTTTGACCACATGAACAACTTGTAATTATAAGAAGTTCATTTTTTACTCAAGTACCAAATATCGACAAAACGACCGTTATTAACTTAAATGATTACATAATGTTTATAAAATGGTAATAAGTGATATAAAAGTAATAATAAACTTGAAATTTTTCTTAAGAAAGTATAAATTAACATTATTTTATTATTCAGAAGATTAAATAATGAACGGGTCAAGTCGGACACGAGGTAGGGGACTTCGTCTCAATCTAATTTCATTGAAGAATATTTTGTTTTATACATGACTTTCTTTTATATGGTGTATAAACACCATTTAATTTTCTTTTCATTCAAATGGAATCTTTTTCTAAGAAGTGTTTTACTAAACTAAGAAAAAATAATGTTTCTTTTTAACGTACGCGGTGACAACGACCATTCCACCGCCGCGAGTATTATTTGATCTTTGGCTTCCTTAACAAGTCATAATGTTTTTTAAAGGAAAATAAATACCATATACTCTTTTACATATTTTGGTATTGAAAATGGTTTTGATAATGGATTTGGTATGTCAATATATTTAAATGATATATTGTGATTGAAATGTGGAAATGTTATCTTTCCTTTATATTTGTTTTATGTGTTATGAATATGTTATAGTTCTTGGGAATTGTTTACATACATGGGTGATTCCGTGATAAACCTAGGGTGGGTGATCCCAAGATATCTCTCCAATTCATTAGGTAACATGACAAAGTTAAATGCTAATGTTTCTCCTAAGAGATTTAGGGAATATACTGTGATGGGTATTCCAACATGAATCCCTATGTAGTTGTGATGGCTACAATGTAAGTATGATATAGATGCCATAAGTTACCTTGATGATTTATGATTTCTATGTGTTATTCATAAATCTTATGATTTCATGAGGTATTTTAAAGATCTTATGTTATGTATGTATTAATGAACTAATGTTTTCTTTCATTTTTTTTATAACCCCTACTGAGCTTTTTATGCTCATCGCATGTTTTGAAATGTTTTTCACAGGACTTAAAGATGATAGGGTCAAGGATAGGATCAATTAAAAGGCATGCTCTCTAAAACATAGAACTATACATGACTCTTTTTTCAAGAGTTTTTATTTTATGAAAAAAATGGAAATATAGTAAAAGTGTCTACTTTGAAATTTTTGAGATGTAATGTAATAGTTATATCATAATTCTCCAAAACACTAAACTTGAAAGGATCCTCAATGTGAATTATTCATTTAATTAAATATTATGTAATTTTTTATGGTCGGGTCCTTATAGTTGGTATCATATGTCGATTTAGAAAACTTTAGAAGTTAGGATATTGTTAAATTAATATCCATAAATTATTTTTAATTTATGGTAAGATTGAAATGATATAGCATTTACAAATTACCATGTCACTTCACCGAAGATATTTCTGTGTTCAGAATGGTTTTCTATAGAGGAAATAGGACAGCTATGATGGGACGATATCAGGAGGAATACAACCTTCCAAATCAGCAACCTGAGATGGTCAGAATCGGAGCTGAACAGTTTTTTGTGGTGATGGAACAGTTGACTCAGGCTATAAATGGTGGCGGTACCCATGCACAAGATCAACCAGATCAACCACAGAGGAACATGTCAATAGTAAAGCATTTCATGAGGCAATAACCCCCATTATTCAGAGGATCATATAACCCTGTGCTAGCTTAAGGGTGGATTAAAGCACTAGAAAAGATTTTTGATGTCATGGGGTGTTCAGAACATTAAATGGTTAGTCTTTATATTTACTATTTTGAAGGTGAAGATGATCAGTGGTGGTCGATAGTGAAAAATATGAGGGTTGGTGAGGAGATTGATGCTCTTGATTGGGATGAATTCAAAGGTATGTTTCTTGAGAAATATTTTCCTATGGTGGTTCATCTTAGGATGGAAAAAAAATTCTTAGAATTGAGGAAAGAAGACGAATCAATGCCTGCTTATGAAGAAAAATTCACTCAGTTGGCAAGGTATGCTCCAAATTTCATACGAGATATTGATAGTAAAATCAATCGTTTTTACTCAGGATTAAAGGAAAAGTATCAAAGGTATTTAGATTATCTTGAGTTAAAAAGTTATGAAAAACCTGATCAATGTGAATAGAAGGTAGAAATAGAGTTTTTCGATGATCAGGTGTTCTTTGACAAAAAACAGAATAAGAGGTCAAGGTGGCAGACGAAAGGGAAGAACTCTTCAAAAATTTCTAGTGGTAAGACACTTAAGTTTACAGTTTGTCAAAATTGTGGTAAAAAGCATGTTGGGGAATGTCTTTTGAATTCTAGTAAGTGCTACCAATGTGGAAAAATGGGACATAAGGCTTGTAATTGCACTGAAATAGATCGGGGTAATGGTAAGATAAAATCCGATTTACAGTTAGTAAAATTTTTTAAGTGAAATGAAATAGGTCATTATGAAAATAAGTGTCCAACGAAGAAATCAACTGAGGGAAAGCAGCCAGACTACAAGCAGAAAGGGGTGGTGAAATCCTTTGTAACTACTTCAGCAGATGTTGGGTCATCAAATGAAGTAGTATCTGGTATACTGTTTGTTTGTTCAGATTATGCCAATGTGTTGTTCGATTCAATATCCACACATTCGTTCATTTCTAATAATTTTTCTAGTAAATTGGGAATTCCATCTCAAGATATGAATCCTGAACTTATGGTAAAAACACTAGGGGAATTTTTGAGACAAAAATAAATAATAAGAACCTTCATGTCCTTGTGTGCAGAAAAAATCTACCTGCAAACCTTATTTTTTTTGCCTCTAATAGAGTTTAATATTATTTTGGGTATGGATTGGATTTTTGTTTATCATGCTAAGATTGGCTGTAGATATAAAGAGGTTTATTTTCAAAATGATTTTTATTTTGTGTACAAGAATGAACCCTTTTTTTTATAACATATCAGGTAGTTGAGAAACTAGTAAAATATGGAAATGAATGTTACCTTGCACATATTGTTGAAAACAAAGGAACTATTCAAATTAATGATGTGCTAGTGGTAAATGAGTATCTTGATGTTTTTCCTAATGAGTTTCCTGGTATAATACCTGATTGGGAAGTTGAATTTAATGTTGACTTAGTTCCTGATACTAAGCCAATTTCAAAACCCCCTTATCAAATGGATCAAATTGAACTTTTAGAGTTAAAGAAGAAATTGCAGGAGTTATTAGATAAAGTTTTCATTTGACCTATCACATCACCATAGAGTGATCCTGTCCTATTTGTTAAAAATAAATATGGTTCAATGAGACTTTTCATTAATTATAGAGCATTGAATAACATCACTATTAAGAACAAGTATCCTTTTCCTCGTGTCAATGATTTGTTTGATCAGATCCATGGAGATCAGTATTTTTCGAAGATTGACTTGAGGTCGGGGTACCATCAGTTGAAATTAAAGGAAGAAGACATTCTGAAGACCACATTTCGTACTATATATGGCCATTATGAATTTTTGGTTATTAATTTTGGATTAACCAATGCACCTACTGTATTCATGGATCTTATGAATAGAATTTTCTGTGAGTTCTTGGATAAGTTTTTAGTTGTGTTCATTGATGATATTTTAGTTTATTCCAAAAGTAAAGAGGAACATGATAGTCATTTAAGGGTTATCTTGAAAACCATAAAAGAAAAGAAACTGTTTGGGAAATTCAGTAAGTGTGATTTTTGGTTACAATAAATTTCATTCCTTGGTCACATTGTTTCAAAAAATGGCATAACTTTTGATCCTACTAAAACAAAATTTGTTGAAGAATGACCAAGACCCGCAAATATAACTGAGATCCATAGTTTTCTTGGTTTGGAAGGTTACTACCAGAGTTTTTTTGAACAAATTTCACAGTTATCTAGACCAATGACTAAATTAACTTGAAAAGGTGTTACATTTATCTGGACAAAAGAATGTGATGGTTGTTTTCAGGAATTGAAAAGAATATTAGTGAATGCTTCTATTTTGGCATTACCTTTTAGAAATGGTGAGTTTGTTATCTACAGTGATTCTTTATTGAAAGGACTTGGTTGTTTCCTTATGCAGAATGATCAGGTAATTGCTTATGTTTCACATCAATTGAAACCTCATGAGTTAAATTACCCTACACATGATTTAGAATTAGTTTTTGTTATTTTTGCTTTAAAAATTTGGAGGCATCATTTGTATAGAGTAAAGTGTGAAATATATACTGATCAAAAAAGTTTGAAATATATATTCACTCAGAAATAATTGAACATGAGATAGAGGAGATGACTGGAATTAATCAAGTATTATAATTGCACAATTCATTACCATCCATGAAATGTAAATAAAGTGACTGATGCTTTGAGTAAAAAAAGTAATTCTACATTAGCCTTGTTATATTTGGAACAATATCCTTTGATTAAAGACTTCATGAACTTTGGAATAGAATTTTTTGGTGCAGGAAATTCCTCTGTTTTGTTTTAGGTGTTAGTGAAATCATCTCTATCAGGCAGAATTAAGCAAGCACAGAAGGAAGACAATGAGTTGCAAAAAAAGGTTGATTTGGTTCAGAAGGGTAAGTTACCTGAATTTAATATTGATAATGATTGTGTTTTGAGATTTGGAAAGAGATTATGTGTGTCTTGTGATTCACAGTTGAACAATGAGTTGTTATGTGAAGCTTATAGTTCTTTGTTTTCAGTTCATCCTGGCAGTACTAATTTGTATAGAGATCACTGAGATTATTACTGGTGGGATGAAATTAAAAGAGATATTGTTGACTTTATTGTGAAGTGTTTGACTTGTCAGCAGGTTAAAGCAGAGCGGTAGTTACCGAAAGGGATGCTTTATTCTTTACCGATGCCAGAGTGAAAATGGGAAAATATATCCATGGACTTCATTGTGGGATTACCAAAGACATCTCAAGGTAATAATTCAATCTGGGTTATTGTTGATCGATTGACTAAATCTTCTCATTTCATTCCAATTCAAGATACTTTTTCTCTAGATCAACTTTCTCAGTTGTATGTTAAAGAGATAACCAGGTTGCATGGAGTTCCCCTGTCTATTATATATAATCATGATCCCAAGTTTAATTCTAACTTTTGGAAAGGCCTTCAGAAGTCATTGGGTACTGAGTTAAATTTTAGTATAGATTTTCATCCTCAATTAGATGGGCCGTCAGAATGAAAAATTTAGAACTTGGAGGATATGTTATGTGCTTGTTCACTAGATTACAAGGGAAGTTGGGACCAACATCTTTCTTTGGTCAAGTATTCTTATAATAAAATTTTTCATTCCAGAATATAGATGGATCTATTTGAGACATTATATGGGAAGTGGTTTCAAACTCCATCTTTTTGGGATGAAGTAACTGAAAGGAAGTTTATGGGACCAGAATTGGTAGAATAGATGGCATAAAAATGTTTAGTTGATTCAGAAGCACATGACAATAGATCAGAGAAATCAGAAAAGTTATACGGATAACTAGAGGAAGGATCTTTCATTTGAGGTAAGTGATCATGTCTTTCTCAAAGTTTCTCCAAGGAAAAGTGTGATGTGTTTTGGCAAGAAGGGAAAACTGAGTCTGAGGTTCATTAGACCCTATGAAATTCTAGAGAAAGTTGGATCAGTTTCCTATATAGTGGATTTACCTAAAATTTTATCCCAAGTACACAATTTTTTTCATGTTTCAATGTGGAGAAAGTATTTTCCGGATCCATCTCATTTTTTGAGCCCAGACGTAGTTTAGTAGGAAGAGAATCTCACTTATAAGGAACAACTAGTCCAAATTCTTGACCAAAGAGAGAAAGTGTTACAAAATAAGGTAATTCATTAGGTAAAGGTTTTGTGGAAAAACCATATGGTTGAAGAGGAAAAAAGGGAATTTAAAAATGATATGAGAGATAAACACACCCATTTATTTGATAAGGGAATAAAAATTTCAAAGAAGCAATTTCCTAAAGGGGGGAAGTATGTAACATCACAAGTAATTAAAGAATAAGACATTTTAATATTTATTAAAATCTGTGAATTAAATATTAATTTTACTTTAAAGGGGATGCTATGTTTGATGGCATACCTAACATGCAACAATGGGTTTCTCCAAAGTCTAATGTTGTACACAATGTTGAGTCATACAAAAATAATAATAATATATTTTTAAATTGTAGTTAACGTATAGTCGTTATATTAGAGGGAATGAATAGAACTAACTATAATATTAATATACATGTTTTTTAAATGTTTTTACATTTATCCAATAAAAGTTAGAGTCTTGAAATGTGAATTAATCTACTTTTAAGCATAAATACACTAATATTCTTTAAAAGGTCGATTTACCACCTTTTGATGGAGAACCATATTTAAATCTAGTTTTTTTTCACTTTTATATGTTTTATTTGAAAAAATTAAATTATTCTTTTGAATTAGGTTATCAAAATTTAATTTGAGTAAATTTTTGGTATTTTTCTGAAAAAATTCATTTTTTAATGAATAGTAAAAAATACTGTATTTTAATTCAAAATTTTCTTTTAATATAATTTATTAATATGGTTATATTATCTTTTTAAATGGTTTTAAATTTAATTATATTATATTTTTACTATTTAATCCAATGTTGGTCATTGGAAGTAATTTCACTTTGAAATTAGACATAAACAAGTGTCAATATTTTGATACTTATTATTTCTTAAAAACATGCTTTTTGTTTTGACAATGTGAATTAATTTTAAATTGATTTATGCCACTTATATGTTTTGAATTTGGAAAAATTGATTCCATATTTGAAATAAGGAGGTCTAAATTTTGTAAATAGGTAACTTTTATTTTTAGACACTATGAATATTTACTTTGGTAAATATTTTATTTACCATGGCTAAAGGGTAAATCTAGTAAATAAGGGTAAAGAAATATTATTATTATAATATTAAATATCCCTAAAATGTGTCCTAATACTATTTGTTGATACATTTCTGACAATAGTGATCCTTGGGTCGATTTTGGGACCCCATGGAGCCACTTGGGAGTGATAATTACACTTTTTATTAATTAATTTAAAGTAAAGACAAAAATGACATAAACATATATCATTTAGTAAATCAATTTTTACATGGGGTTATATAAGTTATCTCTTCAACTATAAATATTAATTTGAAATATAAAAATATTTCCCACATCATGGTATTTTTTTATAATTTTAAGACATCAAATAAATAAAATTATTTATGACACAATAATGATGCAGTGTTTACCTCATTAATGAACGATTTAAATAAATGAGATTATAAAATTTTAAAAAACCATAAAAAACCTATCCAATTATTATTGGATGATTTTATTTCAAACAAGATTCATCTTATCTTTGACTTTAATAAGTTTCGGACATTTAGAAACCGAAAATCATTATATAATAAAATAATATTTTCAAGCTTTCCTAAGGAGCCCCTCCCCCCCCCTTATAAAAAGCCATCACCTCTAACCCATTACTAATAATTCTCTAGCCCATTGGCCCATAAAAACTCTATCCAATTAAGATCCCAAAATCCCTCTCTTCCTCTTATAATCCTTCCCCTAGGAAGAAGGTAATTATAGTAAACCTTTTGGTTCAAACCAACAAGAGATACCCGATTTAAAGGTAACGTCTTCTCTTATGTTATTTTATTTTATTCTACTTCTCCAACCCCCTAAAATCTTTTTTTACTATATTTTATAAAAAAATCTGTATCCTCAATATACTAGGTTGTTTTTATGAGAATTATTCACACTACACTTACACACACCTTCATCTAATGGGTAAAGAACGTATTGTTTCTATGGACAACGAACTACTGCCTCACGAAATGATGATTGTTCAATCTTCTCCTACCACCTCTTATGGTGGCCATTAAGATGGAACTATATTTATATGTTATATATATTATATTTATAATTTTTCTATGCTTTTTTATTTTTAATTTATAGAATACATTTATGGTTTCTATAGTGGGTAAATACGATAATTTCATTTGAGGAAGTGCGGACTACCGCCCCCTCAGAGTGATATGACTCGTTCATGCCATATGTGGAATATATAAAGGAAGAAGTTACTGAAATTATATATATGATATTATACTTGAATTATAATATACCTATTTATCATTAAGTTTCCATTTCATTAAATACAAAATAGAAATGAAAGTAGCATCCATGCGTACGTACAGCTTACTGTCTCCATGAACGGTGCGTTTCATTTCTTACCTACAAATGTTATGTACTATTATAAATACAGATATATATACTGTATATATATGATATATATGATATCTAAATCATGAATATCATTATGGAGATAATGGACTTTTGACCACATGAACAACTTGTAATTATAAGAAGTTTATTTTTGACTCAAGTACCAAATATCGACAAAACGACCGTTATTAACTTAAATGATTACGTAATGTTAATAAAATGGTAATAAGTGATATAAAAGGAATTATAAACTTGAAAAATGTTCTTAAACAAGTAGAAATTAAATTTAGTTTATTATTCAGGAGATTAAATAACGAACGGGTCAAGTCGAACATAAGGTAAGGGACTTCGTCTCAATCTCCTTTCATTGAGGAATATTTTGTTTAAACACAACTTTCTTTTATACAATGTATAAACATCATTGAATTTTATTTTCATTCAAAGGGAATATTTTTATATGTAGCATTTTACTAAAAGACAAAAAATAATGTTTCTTTTTAACGTACGCAGTGACGACGACCTTTCTGCCGCCACAAGTATTATTTGATCTTTGGCTTACTTAACAGGACGTAGTGTTTTTTTAAAGGAAAATAAATACCATATACTCTTTTAAGTATTTTGGTATTGAAAATGGTTTTTATAAGGGAATTTTTATGTCAATATATTTAAATGATATATTGTGATTGAAATGTGGAAATGTTATCTTTCCTTTATATTTGTTTTATGTGTTATGGATATGTTATGGTTCTTGGGAATTGTTTACATATACGAGTGGTTCTGTGATAAACCTAGGGCGGGTGATCCCGATATAGCTCTCCAATGCATTGGGTAACATGACAGAGGTAAATGTCAATGTTTCTCCGAATAGATTTTAGGAATATACTGTGATTGGTATTATAATATAACTCCCTGTGTAGTTGTGATGGATACAATGTAAGTATGATATGGATTCCACAAGTTACCTTTATGATTTATGATTTCTATGTGTTATTCATAAATCTTATTATTTCATGAGGTATGTTAAAGAGCTTATGTTATGTATGTATTGATGAACTAATGTTTTCATTCCTTGTTTTATAACCCTTATTGATCTTTTTATGCTCATCCAAAGTTTTGAAATGTTTTTCACAGGACTTAAAGATGAACAGGGTCAAGGATGGGATCAAAGAAAAGTCATGTTGTCTAAAACATGGAACTAGACATGACCCTTTTTTTCAAGAGTTTTTTTTATGAAAAAAATGGAAACTGAGTAGAAGTGTCTACTTTTTAATTTTTGAGATGTAATTTAATAGTTATGGCCTAATTCTCTAATAATCTAAACCTAAAAAGATCCTCAATGTGAATTATTCATTTAATTCATGATTATTTAATGTTTTAAGGCTGGGTCCATATAGTGTATCTCTATAGAAATTGGGATAGAATAGAGAGGCTATAGAATTATCATTGTTAATAGTACATGGAAAGAACCTTTGTCCTCCTATTAATAATTGATGTTAAAAATACCTAGTAGGGTTTCCCGACCCTATTTATTTAACATCCACTAAATAAATAATTATGATGAAAAAATTGAATCAATATTATTTATTATTTTATCACATACCTATAATATATATAAAATATATTACATGATAAACCCGAATCATTTAACTCGACTCATAATTCCCATTTAATATTAAACAATCCTGGATTATTAAAATAATATTCGTTTGATTAATATTATCACATTTTATACTTTACTAGAAAATACATTAAATAAATTCAACCTAATTATTCATAACTTGAATAATATAAATTTATTTAATTATCAGTGATTGATAACTTGGACAACTCTCTAACCCTGTGGTGGGGACCACAATGTTTGATGTACCTATTCAACTGAATATGGTGTATTCTTGAATACGCTATTATGTATGACCCTCTAGGCCCTTATCTCAATAGTAGTGAATAAAATCCATAGACCAAGATCAGAGTCTAGTAACCCATTAAGGCCCCCAAAGAGATAAGGATTGTCATAGTAATGACAACCAACTTACGAACACGTAGTGTGTACTATTATCTCTTTATATTTAAATATCTCATAAATAAGGATGCACACTTGTGTCATTGTCCTTTTCTTTCTTTATTATTTGCTAACCTAACAGGATGGATTTACCTTTCAACTACTTTGGCCAAAGACTTATGAAGGTAGCACCATCTTGATCAACTAAACCTGAGATATATTACTTCCTTAACTTGGAAGTGACAAATAAATTATTGACCATTCAACCAATGTCATACCATCAATGACTCACCCAACACGAGCTACCTCACCATGATTTCATTATCATTGTTTTTTTCCTTGCATCAAAGTACATGATCAAATGGAACATACTAGTAACGATATCAAGTCAGGATACCAATACACATGTCTGTAGATAGGAACAACCAATTACACCTGAAACATGTATTTTTTCTATTGGAAGGTCTATCCTCATGATCTCACTACTAGAGATCACCAAGTACAAACTTCATGAGAAGAAGTCTTAATTCTTGTGAGCCCCCAGCACCTTATAGTAAAATATATACTATGTTCAATCAGTAATATGTATCTGCATCATAAGACCTTTGTTTAAGATTAATTTCTTAGTATCTTGAGATTCTCATTATAGCTTGGGATCTGCTATAACATTTTGATACAACAATTAATCTATGGACATTACCATTAAATAGTGGATGCAGAAATTTAAACACTATAATGGTAAGAATGCATCATGTATATCTAATTGTATACACAATTTTTTAATCAAGAGTAATTTTTATGTTGGGTCTATAGAACCCACTATTACCACAAATACCATGTCTTAGTCTTAATTGAATCTATACTGGATGAGAAATCTATTTGCAGGGGATTAGAACTCTCACTAATAAAAATACAGCCTTTAACAATGATAGTAAAAGGGATTTATCATTGATTTAGAATTTCTTATAATACAGGTGATGTTAAAGGGTTAAATTTAACAGCGTTCAAAAAAACTCTATTAAAGACTCCCTTTAACAGCACTAGAAAAGCACTGATAAAGGCCCCATTGATAAAGGGGTATAATTTTTTTATTCGAACCTCTTCTCACCCTAAATTTTATCAGTGCTTCCCACCCCCTTTATCGTCACTTACCACCCCCTTTATTATCACTTTAGATAATTCCACTATCCTTTGTGTGCCCCTTCCTCCAACCAGTTTCGAACCTGAGACCACCTACTCATATCCCAACACCTTTTCCACTCCCCTAAGTTGTTTTTCTTCCATTTTATGATATATCTATATATTTATATATATATATATATATTTCATTACATTTTTAAATCAATATATATATGTGTTTAATTACATATATAAAATATGTTTTTTTGTGTATGTGTGAATATATACAAAATATGTATATATTGTTATATATTTGATTATAAATAACAGTACATTATAAAAAATGATAAAAATTTAATACCATAATATCAATATGAATGTAATACCTAGAACGAAATTCAGTCCCCATTGAAAAAATTCAATAATACCCCCTTAAAAGAGGTTGAAATTCCATCGAATGTTAAAAAATTAGGGTACCCTAACTAAAAACTCAATTTTGGAGGCATTATGGGCCTCTTTTTACCTCTAAAGAATAGTGATCAAGGTCCCACCAAAACCAAATGATGTAGATATTGTCATAGGTTTTTATTTTATATAAGTTAGAGCCCAAATGGATTCTCGGATCAAAAGTTATGGTCGTTTGAAGTTCGAGTTATGTTTTCAACTCATGTTATACCTTTTATTAATTTTTTGATTTTTTTATCTTCAAATTATTATGAAATGAATATTACATGATAATAATTATAAAATTATTAATTAAAAATGTTTTTTAATTATTTTATAAACCATTTTCACTAAATATAATATATATTAAGTGTAAATTCCTATTTAGACTTATATAAAACATATTAAAAAATATGTAATATATTTATATCAATATCGATATATTTATATATTAAAATATTGTTTTTAATTATTACTTGTTTCAAATATACCCTTTATCAGTGTTAGTAAAAAATTGGGGATAAGGGGGGTCTATCAGTGCTTCTAAAAAAGCATCGATAAAGACCCCCTATCAGCGCCTATTTACAAACACTGATAAAGGCCTCCCTTTATCAGTGTTTTTTTACTAGCACTGATAAAGGGAACCCCTTTACTATGTATTTTTTAATAGATATGATAAAGGGGGTCCTTTATCAATGATTTTTTATAAGTGCTGATAAAGGGACCCCTTTAATAGTGATTTTGTTAGCGATGCTAAAGACCCCCTTTAACAACACTAAAAAAAGAACTATTAAAGATCCCCTTTAACAATGATTTTTTATTACTAATAAAGGGGCCTTTAAAAGTGATTTTAGCAAGTGCTTTTAAAGACCTATCTCTATATAAACATAGTTTTGTAGCAATGTCTAAGCGCTAGGGAGAAACCAGCAAGTAGAGAACCTTAATTCCTCTTCTTCCTCTCAAAATGAAACCTAAAATAATGGAAGTTTCCTCTTATATCTCTCTACCAAGAACCAAAATGAATGAAAAACCCCACTTTAATGATAAAGGAAAAAAGGCATAAAAATATTGATGGGAAGTCAAGGCATCAACGAGTGAAGGTGGATGCATGACCTGCAGATGGCCCAGATGAAAGTGGTTGTTCATATAACAGACCACAAGATAGTTGGCAAGGGAATGCGATGCAACCTGATAGGTCGCTTAGGTGGGGCACAAATCACCTCAATCTAAGAGAGACAATAAACACATGAAACAAACACAAGGGTGCATACAGGGGACTGTTGGATCATAATGATCAACAATCTCGATCAACCAAGTATAATAAGGAATAACAAAATGTTTGTATCCAAAATAAAAGGATAGAGAAATTAAACCACAAGTAAAGGTAAAATAAGTGCACATATACGTAAGAAAGAATGTCACATGTGGGGGTAAAAAAACCATGTGTAAATATAAATTCTAGGTATAAAAAAATGAATCCAATATCAAGCATGAAATGTAAACAATTAAATCAATTAATTTAAATGAAACAATTAATAGATGTGGCACTAAATACAATAATTTAATATAATATCAAACCCATTTCATTTAATATATCATGCTTTACAAAAATAGTGAAATACTAATGATGATTTGTCGAGGAAGAGTGATTTGATGCTATTAATGGGTTTTGAGGATCATTGTATGATCCTTAGTAGTAGAAGACAACCAAAATAATAGGTTAAATCTATCCTCGAGTGAATCACCATGCACTATAAATGAAAAACACATAAAATAGAACATACCTAATACTCTTGTGCAACAACCTTATTCTTACCTAAACAAGGGAGGATAATTGATGATGATCATGAGGATCAGTAGATCATAACCTATTTCCACTAGGGGACTTATGAATCCAAGAACATTCATGAGGATTCCTGAACATTGAAGAGGTGTTATCACCTTCAATACATAATAAACCATGCGACAAGAAGGAAGAGAGACTCAATAGTTTTGCATGAAATTGATGGTCTTTAAAATCATTGAATGAATGTGATTAATCCACACCCCAATGAGGAGAACCACTTCTCATTTTATAGTTGAGGTCCCAACGTTCCTCCATAAATAAGGAACACATCAGGAAATATAGGTATCATTAAATGACACCTTGTTTATGAATGCGTTCAATGGTATTAATACAAGACTTATAATCCATATTTAATGCATTAAAACATATGAAAACTATTTGAGAGAAATGGTATGCAGGAATGTGAGGATAATTTTTTATACTGGGTTTTTTATTATTATTTTTAACAAAATGGGATAGGGTTGGAAGTATTTTTAAAAATAGGTATGGAGATGCGTGAACCCTGTTCATGCATCCTCCCTCACCTGAAAGTGTGAATGGGGTTCACACATACTTTATAATGTTTATAAAGGATGGGTGAACCCCGTTCAGGCATCCTACAAAAATTTTAAATAAAAAAATAACAATACTAATTAAATATATATAAATACTAATTAAAAAACATTAATATATCAACAAAAATTAATAAATATTAATAAATATTAATTAATTAATCAATAATATAAATAAAATAATAATAAATATGAAAAAAATATTTTTATATATTTATAAATATTAATTATAAAATAATAAACTTTAAGTAAAAATTAAAAAATATTCAAAAATATTAATAAATATCAATTAAAATAGTAAATATTAAATTAATATTGGTAAATTTTAATAATTTTTTTGACATGTTAAGGGTGAAACCCTCTTATTAAGAATATAAATATTAATTAAATACTAATTAATATAAATAAATATTTATTAATTATTAATAAATGTTAAATAAATATTAATTAATGTTAATAATTATTATTAAATATTAATTAATAATAACATCCATTGAATAATTATTAATAAATATTCACGCTTCCTACAGAATTTTTAATTAAAATAAAAATCATCAATATTTTTTAATACAAATTAAATATAAATACATATTAATTAAAAAATCATCAATATGTATAAAATATCAATAAATATAAATAAATATTAATACATATTAATTAAATAGTCAAAATATTAATAATAATGTTCATGGTAATTTTGATCAATTGGTCTGATTCTTGGTTGTTTGTGGCTTGGTGTCCATGGTAGTTTGTATCATAGTAGTGAGGATTGAATGGATTAGTAAGGAAAATGTGTACTATGGACATAATATGTGATATAAAAGTTATTTCATCTTGGATATAGTATTTTATGCCCACCCCCTATGATCAAACCCAATGACTATAATATCTCTTAATTTACTTGGTAATGTTATGCTTCTTACAGGGTAGAGACCTAATAGTTAAAGTTTAATTTATTCTGATATTTTTAATATAAATCAACATGATGAAAAACCCACATTGGGCATGTGGAAGCATGGTATATTCATTTTCATTCTATCTTTATTTTTTTAATAGTTTTAGTATTACAAAATTCATTATTATAGAGTCCAAAAATAAGATAAAACAAAATTAAAACATGTCAGAAATGAAGAAAGTCAGAAATAAAAGGATTCAATAATAAAACGTCTACATAAAAAATATATATATTCATGATATAATACACAAACTCGATCATGGATGATGGGATGTAGAGATTTATCCTACCACTTGGGGACTTCTCTTACGAGTATGTCCTTCTACGTGACAAATACTGCATCATATTCTACCTCCTCATTACTAAGGCCAATCCATCTCATTTTTTTATTTGAGTTGACTTTGGTTTTCCTCTGGGCCCCAACCTGGTAGTATGAAGCCAATAATTTAAAAAATAACATACATTGAAAAAATCATAAATGAAAACATAACCAACTTATGAAACCTATAAATTTCGGGGATGATGGTCGGCTGCTCAGTAGGCAATGAGATAAAATTAAAGTCACCAACAGGAATCCAAGATGCACTATAACAGTTAACCAAAGTGATCATGTGATACACCAGGTCAACATATGGCTCCCATGATATATTTACCGAAGCACAATCTACGATAACATGTGCACATGCATATCTCAATGCCTGAAAGTTGCCACAATCGCAATACCTATTATCCAACATCACCATAAGAACTTGACCACTACTGCATATATCCCGGTTGAAGCACTCCCTTACCTAAAATCTCCACTTTTCCCTATAAAAGGATATAACACTCCATGTCAAAGCCTCATTCAGTATCTAATCAATATCACTTTGGAAATACTGAGTAAAATGCATACCAGTTTCCATCCTCTAATAGGCCTTTTGGGACCGGTAAAAAAAGTAGTGCACACATCTATACAAAGTATCTTGCACTAAACCTATGATAAAGAGCTTGATCATAGCCTTGAGGACCCCATTTATCCACTCCACTATATTAGTGGTCATATAGTCATATATTCTACCACCATCATATGATAATGACCATTTTTCCTTTGAAATATGCATTATATATCCATACACATCTTCATTAGTAGTTCAAATCTCTTCAAGGCATCGATCAAACCTTTTTTGGGGGCTCATATACTGAAACCATAAGAGAATAATGTATTAAAATGGATATTAAATTTTGTTAAAAAAAGTAATTTTAGAAAAACATACCCAACTTGAGGATCGCCTTATTTATTGACTCGTCTCTGAAATGATAATGCACATTACTTATAATATGTCTAATGCAATAATGATGATAATCATTCAGATCAGTCAATGAAACCCCATCAGTAGTCATGACCTCCATAATTGCCCGATGGTGATCAGATATCAGACACACGCCCTGGTTTTGTGTGACATGAATGCGTAAACATGCCAAAAACCATCTCTAACATTTAAAATTATCCTTTTCAACAATAGAAAAATCAAGTGGCAGAGGAGCACGATTACCATCTTGTGTGGAAACAATGAGTAGAACACTTGTATACTTTCCATAAAGGAAATTGCCATCGACCTGAATAAATTGTTTACAATAGGGAAAGGTAGTGATGCATGGCCTGAATGCCCAAAAAAGCATATTGAAATTCACTTTTATCGATAAACTAGGTGATTGAGGGATACATACTCAACAGTTTCCAAATGATAAAAAATATAATTATTGAGAGACGATAATTCCATATGCTATGGAAAAATTGCATAAGATCCATCCCAATCACCATAAACTTTTACAATTGCATTCTATTTTTCATTTCAATCTTTGTTGTATGATATCTTATAGTTATAAAAATATTGAATTATTTCCTAAACATGGGTAATAGGAACATTCTAACATGTTTGTACCATCTCATAAATAATAGTTGATATAAACTCTAAATCAAGGGAAGAGTGACCCTATGACAATATTGGATGCACACAAGTGTGTGGGAATTCTAATTTGGTTATCTTCCAACATTCAAATAATTTATCAAATAATCTCCCTAATCTAAATTTATATTTTGGACCATATTTTTTACAATGAATGAGATATTTTTTCTTCTTTGACTTTTCAACCACAAATGTGAAATGTCACTCAATACAATATTGCTTTATCACATTTTTCATGGCCAATTTACTTTCAAACTCATTACTGACATAGATGGCATTATAATTTGATGAAAACCTATTCCCTATAATGCCATGGAATTCATAAGTAGGTGTAATGACATCCCAATCAAAAAAAATTCACGAGACATTCCTTTAACAAAGGAACTCAGTACTGAAGGATGATTACCACTAACTGGTGGATGTTGTGGATGTTTGTCTCTTAATGGAACCTCAAAAGGTTTATTCCCCATATCACCCTCACCCACATCATCTCTTGATGACTCCCAAGATTCTTCTTCCTTGAATAAACTTTCATTCACTATATCCGAACACAAAGGGATTACATCTACATTTCCTTCCAAATTTTTATCTTCTTCATAATTTTCTTCTATGATAGAAGTCACATGAGAAGGAGGCAATGAAAAAGAATGATGTGAAGTACCAACTTATATAGATCTTATAAAACATAGTTCTTTAGTAGTTGGTTGAACCACATCTATATCAGAAATCACCACATACAACTCTATAAAACCATTATCACACTATTGTCTAAATAAAGAAGATGCTTCCATCCAATCATCATCATTGACCAGAGGGTACTCGATGTGCCAAAAACATTCATGATATTGTAGATGTTGATATGTTATTGACAAAACGGATTGATCAGTCCTCCATTTTAACTAATTAGGAATCTTACTGCGAACTACATTCAATGTCATACAACCATAAATATTTACCACTATGGCAGGTGGCACACTATAGCTAAAACCCTACTCGGTATAAATTACCTCACCGTATCAATATATTTGCGCAAACATAATTACCTATAAAAAAATAATTAATAAAATATTATATAATACATCAAAATTTTACATTGTTTAAATTGGTTTTGAATAATTGACTTTATCTTGAGACTTTTTTAATGTATTGGTTTATCACTATTGAGTTATAGTGATGGTGATATTATTAGCAAAGAAAAATTAATATAACATTATATATTGTAATTAATTATGAATAAATAATCATGACTTGATCTTGAGACTTAAGATTAGTTTATAATTATCTGATAAACTAACCAAAACCTATGGGTGGACTACTAGAGTCTCTATTATCAAATGTTTCACCAACCGCCAATCTTGTTTCAAAAAGAAATGTCTCCTATCAAATGCTTGTTCTTAAACGCCTCTTCGGGGATGCCTCTTAGGGTATGCCTCATGTTGATTAAATTTTAATTAAAAATTTACTCACATGCATGTGAGGGGGTCTAGGGGAATGAAATACATAACTTTTTTAAGCAGACACATATGTCCTTACATACTTAGTGAGAGATGACTCATAGGTCATCAATGTGGAAAAATAAATGAAATTATTACAAATTAAATAACCATATAAAAAAATAAGACATGAAATCTCTATTATGCATCGGTCAGTCATTTCAAGATCACTCATCACACAAATTACCATTTTTTTGTATACTTATTATATTCTATATATTATATGACTTTATCTATTACTTGATGAAATATATATTAAATATCTACACCTCTTTTCCAAAAATTTAACTTTTCAATTTGTATGTTTATATATATATATTTATTAATAACACTTAATAATTTTAATTATAACTAATATAATTTACATTAACATAATAACCATTTACAATAATGAACATTTATGTTATTTTCAATTTTATAAAACTGAATATATATATATATATAATATTTTTGGTCATTCTACTAATTTTCAAAATATAAGTAAATATATTTTATACTTTATTGATTAAATTTACTGTTAGTACTAAATAAAAGTAATATAATTTACACTTATATAAAAACCATTTATTAAAATAATATAAACATATGTTATTTTCAATTTAATAAAATTACATATATATAAATTTTTTGTCATTTTTCTAATTTTAAATATTTAATTAATTATATTTCATACTTTATTACTTAAAATAATAATTATTTACACTTAATATAATTTTAAATTAATATTTATATAATTTTTTTTTACACCATTAAAAAAATAATTTTTTATATAATTTTTAATATATTTAAAAATGATACTTAAAATAATAAAATTATATAGCTAGTGTATAAAATATTATAATTTAAATTAATATTACTTTATAATTTATTACATAAAATAATAATTATTTACACTTATTATAATTCAAAATTATTATTTATATAAAACTCTTTTTATATCATTAACAAAAATAAATTTCGATATATTTGTTAATAAATTTAAATATGATATATATAACTAATATATTATTCATAAATTATATAACTAGTGTATAAAATATTATAATTTAAATTAATATTACTTTAAAAATAACATTTTTTATAACATATTTAATTTTCCTAAACATTTAATATGAATTCATAAAAAAATTTAGACATAACATAATTAATTTTCCTAAACATTCAATATAAATTCATACAACATAAACCCATTCAAAAATTAAATCATACAAAAGACACTAATTTATACATCATGCATCAATGTATATGAAATAAATAAACCATACACAGAAACACTAATTTCTACATATCACAAATCAAATAAATAAACAATTCAAATGAAATAAAAAACATAATTAAACAATTAAAAATTTAAATAGAAATTTTACCTTCTTAAAAGTAGCAAATATTTGTTGAGAAATAAACTATGCAGGGCTTCTCAGCAAATTTTAGAGGAAGATAATGAATTTTGATGGGGCGTCTCCCTTTTACATATTTTTCTTGGTAAGATGTGTGAACCTCATTCATGCATCGTTCATCTTGTCTGTGAAGGATGCATGAATGAGGTTCACGCATCTTTCTCCACACATAAGATGTGTGAACCTCATTCAGGCTTCTTTGGTGCGAAGAGATGTGTGAATGGGGTTCATGCATCGTCTGCTGCACCTAAGATGCATGGACCCCGTTCACGCTTCTCTAGCGAAAGAAATATGTATGAACGGGGTTCACGCATCTCCAGACCCATTTTTCAAAATACTTTCAACCCTATCCCATTTTTTTAATATAAAAAACCCAGATTAAAAAAATATCTTAATGTGATGCACATGTTGCATCATGATACCTATTTTATGCATTGTGGGTGTGAAAGAATCACTTGCATGTGCACTGCATGTGTGTATTACATGCATCCTAAGGTTTCTTTACATGCATGACAGTTGTCACGCGTTACTTCATGTTGATGAAAATTCATAATCGTTTGAACACTTCAAAGGATCTTTCATATTTATCCATTTAATGAATCAATCACATTGATTCATAATTGAACTGATTTAAAGATGGGGAAATGACACGTGCATGCGATATCACATATCTCATGTCAATTGTATGCTATAATATTATGATCAATCATAAGTTGTGATAAGACCATCTGCATTCCAATATTATATGTTGTGATTTTTTAATATCATAAAATATGATATCCTCTATTGTGAATTTCCAATAGGACTAACGTTCAAATCATGTAATTCATGTATACCTATTTCATTGCTATGATTTATGTTTCATTGGCATGTGATTATGGGTTTTTTTGATGTGTGTGTTTTATGTTGGTGTAAGTTTTAGTGGAATCTATTTGGTACTCTAGTCCAACCCAAAAATTGGTCTAAGGGTTTTATGATTATATATATATATATATATATATATATATATATATATTAGTCAAGTATATTTCCAAGATCATCAAGTTGTGGTTATGTGACCAAGCGGGTGTAAATGAGGGGTTGATTTTTTGTACCCCCCACAGCTCATATCATTCCAGATCAGACAATTCCTATCCTAAAATTCAAATCAGGTTCAAGGAGTTTCCCAAATAAAGATCCCAATATTTCCCAATGAGGTCATTTCTTGGGTTCACAGGAGACCCATATTAGGGTTTGGATTCATCTCTTTTGTTTTCGTCTTGATAGGAAACCTTTCTTTTTTATCTATATCTACCTCAAATCTTAAATTTTCCAACAGAAAGTCAAGTTTTGTTATGGTGTTCCCCCCTTTATTTAAGGTCTCACTCGTCATAATGGAGCTTTCATCTTGCTGACCAACCTAGTCCAACGCTTCCCATATTCTGAATCATCTAGAATCCTCCCTCCATCTTTGTTTCTTTTATTTTTATGATTAATGTTTTGAAAGTTTTATGTTTTAGTATCTAGTGAATGTTGTTTTTATCTTTTTTTGGAAAAGCATACAACTGAAAAATATGTTCTCACCACCTCATCTTTGTTATGAGGTCGATTATGAATGGGGTTTCACCCACTTTCTTCACTGATACTATATTTTTTCCTAGAATTTTTTTTCTGATATTGATTCATATTATAACCTTTGTAGATTTTTTTCTTGATATTATTTATTTATTTATTATTTCTTTTTATTGGGTGTTTCCTTTTTTACCATGGGCCAAGGATGCAAACTTTGTTTTGGTTATTTGAATGATATGAGTTATCATGATACTCATACACCAACTGACTTCCTTTTGAGGCCTATTTATTCATTTTATATTTCATTTAGTTGAATATATTATAATTCTAGGTTGATGGATGTTCTTAGTGAATCATGTGATTAATTGATGCATAGTTCAGATGAGCACCTTATGATTACATATAATTATTTTTCGCTCTTATCTGATGATTCTCACAATTTACATGATAGCTTTGTGTTTCCCCTATAAATTCATCCATGCTCTTTAATTTTCTTATTTTCCTTGGGATCGAGCACATCAGTGACCATACGGGCATTATATATGCTTGTTCCTATTGGAAAAATAAACTTGTATTTCCTTAGACTGTGACAACATCATACTATATCAATAGAGTCTTGGCGATTTCAAGCTTGCCTGGTTAACATGTTTGGCATTTAATGATTAGACAACACCTACTGAAAATACAACAATGAAAAATGAAACAACATGTATAATCAGATGCAAATCACTGGAGGTGATTGGAAGTAACACAAACAATGGAAAAAACCTAGTTTTTATTTCTTCAACTTCATAATTAAAATACAAGGCACACAGCACACCCTATTTATAGGGATACAAGCACAAACCCCATAAATGAGGGAAAATATAAATAAATAAAAATTCCACATATTTTTTGTAATAGGTGTTGCCCAAGCCTTCAATAAAAAACACATCATGCATCTAAACTTGAATTTTCCAAGAATCCATTTTTGTAGTAGAAGGTTGATGCTATCAAAGGAAAAAAAATAAGGGGGATGTTAGAAAAATAAAAAATTATTTTTTGGACTACGCCAACCTTCTACTATATTAATGGAGGCTTGACTACTTCATGTTTGACTTCTTTATGTGTTTGAAATTGAAGTCTTGGGTGACACCTACTATAAAAAAATATATTGATTTTTTATTTATCTATGTCTTCTCTAATTTGTTTGGTGTTTTGTTGTATCCATATAAATAGGGTGTGGTGTGTGCATTGTATTTTAATAATAAATTTGAAGAAATAAAAACCAGGTTGTTTTTGTTGTTTTTGTTGCTACAATCACCTCTAGTGATCTTCATCTGATTATGCATGTTGTTTCATTTCCTACAATTAAATCCTCTTTCATTTCAATAATTTTTTTAATTTTTACTATTGATCTATTGAGAATATTCTAGTTGTATATAGAATCTATGAAATTAATGATAACTTTTAGGGTACCATATAGCTTCCCTCCATCTTTTTTTATTATATTCCTTTTATAAATATTTAATAAGTTGGATCCATTTTTGGAGAAAAACTACAAATAATCCATTTATGAATAAATTTATACATATTAAAGTATGGAAATTTGTGTTCTTATCATTTTAAAAAATGTACTTTTTTACAAAAAATGTGTTCGTATGAAAGGTTTTCAATATTATGACCATTCCTTATATTTTTAGGGGATTTGATAAGTTGTTATACTTCACTCTTTGTTTTTGAATTTTATTCACTACTATCGTGATAAGGACATAAAATATCACACACAATAACATATTCAAGAATCTATTCTATTCTCATTAATAAGTAAATAGTACATGGTGGGCCTCACTACAAGGTTTGAGAGTTGTCCAAGTATTATTGATCATTGATAAATAAATAAATAAATTATTATTCGAGTATAGAATAATCGAGTTAAATTTATGTATTAAAAGTATTTACAAATATTAATTAAATATAAATAATAATATTATATGAAAAATGTTATTTTAATATTCAAGTTTCATTTAATATTAGCAAGAATTATGAGTTCAGTTAATTACTTATATTTTACCATGTAATATAATTATTATATTACATGAAGGTGATAAAATATAAATGACATTGTTAGTTATTCATAACTATTTATTTATTGTTTATTTTGTAGTTGTTTTGATTCTGGGGGCTGGAGAATCCTTTCTGGGTATTTAAACCCCCCATTATATACGCAGAAGAGAGACATTCATTTGGTGAATTGTTCATTCCAGTAGAATGAGATCCCCTCTCTTCTCCTTCTTTCTATAGCGAGAAAGTATCTCTCCCAACAATCGATCTACGAATGCCTTCAACAGTTCAAATGAAATAGATTGAGGTGATTGTTGTGATGCCAAAATATTCATAATATCTTCATGCTACCATCGAAAATTTGATGAATGGTGAGTGCACAGATCTTTTGGAGCATGTGTGGATGATCTAGATGGGTTTGACTTTAGATCCTTCGAGAAATTATCACTGGAGACATTTATAATCGAACGAGCCACCAAATCAAATAAGGTACATGTTTATTTAATTTATATTCTTTGAATAATTCATGAGAGATCCTAATACCTCTAATGGGGCTTAGATAATTGGAGATGACAAGTCTCGTCACTCTTGTGATAAAAAAATTTAAATCCTCGACCCATAAAATTCTATTGTTCTCCTCAGTACCAATAATTGTTATCAGAGAGACCAAATTAATTTTATGAACCAAGAAAAATTATTTTGCCTTCAATTAGTATAGGGTATCATTTCAGTCCAACGGAACAGACTACACGTCGATCTGATTTTGAACAGCCAAGTTATGATTATCTGGAAAAAAATTATAGATCTAAATTGTTATTTTTTGGGGTATTAAAATTTTAAAATTCATGTTTAATATATATTTTTTGTTTTCACAAATGGAATGGTGATAAAAACATTGGATAAAAATTGATTCATGCGACCCAAGTTTATTCCATCCAAGAACTGGTTGGAATCTAGTGGCTAAATTTACTCCAACCGGTGGTGAAATGATCCAAATTATTTTCATATTTTTTTTATTTTAAAATCATAATTTTATTTTTATTTTTTAAAAGTCTATAATTATGCTTTATGTTAAAAAAATAAAACCAATACTTTAAAATAGGTGGTTGTAATATTGTGGGTTCATTATTCTTAAAAAGGCTAAAACTAGCCTTTGGAAAACTGAGGGGCCTAGAACTATGGGTCAACAAATGGGGGAAAAGGTTCAAGGGGTTACTATTGGATTCTCTAGCATGCCACCCCCAGGGCCACCCCCTGTCATCCCCCCCACCCCCCGGACATCCTCTTCTTACAAGGGCGTCACCTCATGCTCAGAAAACATTTTTGAGGGACCGCCACTACCTGTCTCCTGATGTCGCGCCCTCCGTCTCATGACCTCACTGGTGATATGGCCCTCCGAGTCAAGCATGACACCACCTGCTGGTCACTGATGGTCATCATGTCTTTCCCGAATCATCTCATTTCTCATCATCACTTCCGACCATCCCAAATTCAATATTTACCTCTACCTCAATTGGTCATTGTCGTGCTTCTGGCTAGATCCATACAAAATCCTCATCGGGACCCGTCGACCCCCTACTGCTCGGTCTCTCGTAGTCAAGTCCTGATTCTATTGCCAGATCTTCCTCCCACTGTCATCATCTCACCCGACCTCTTGCCTACCACACACTAGATAGATTATTGGGATCTCTCATTGATGTATCTAGTGTTTTCACCTCATCAAGTTGTGCCGCACCCACTCCATCCGCGATGGCCTCCCCTCTAGTGCATGTGTGGTAACCTTATATTTATTACAACACCTAATTGAACACTAATCAGATTTTTCCTACCCGTTATGGGCCTGCACTAGCCAGGGCGGGTCGGCCAAACCCATAATGGGTTAGGGTTGGTTTACTAGGCCTAGAACAACCTTTCATGAAGTTTTTCTAGCGCACAATAGGATTGTGTGGGGTCGAACCCAATAGAATTCGACCTGTTCGAGATTTTTGGGACCCATATTATAATATCTCAAACTTCATATATGGTACGTTCTTGTTTATGTTTTTGTTAAACTTCCTTTTTTTGGTTAATGAAATATTTTTTGATTATATGAAGAGTATCAAGGGTGTTTTGAAGGATCAAGGCATGGAAAGGGGGAAATAAAGGTTATACGGTGCATGTAGAAAGTTTTCCTCACGGTTAGTAATAGTCGTGCGGCCTTGGGAGGCAGGTTCATGGTTGAGAAACCATGCAAGGGGGAAGCCTGAAATTTTTTGAGCTTGAATAGAGTCTTTTTACATGGCCATCACATGGTTTTTCAAACTGTTGGGGCTTCCATGTGACTATGCAACCTGGTCCCTTTGTGCAAAGAGTGTGGTGCACAATTGACGTGTGGTTTGGTCAACCTTTCTGGAAAACCATGCATCTCATTAAAAGGTGTAATTTTTAATTTTCCCCCTCAGGTTTTAAGGGTTCTAACCCTATTTTCTTCCCCATTAATCCAATTGCCTATGTGATGAACTTCTTTACCCTAGGATTCTAAAAGATAATCTCACTCGATTTTGATCTTTTTAGAGCATGGTTGTGTGAGAATTGAAGTTATGGGTGAGTCTGACACTCATATTTCCTCCATTTTATAGAAGATTCCTCGTAAAATTGTTCTTCTCTTTTTGAATCTTTTAAACCCTATTTTTTTAGAATATTCTATGTTGATACTTTGAAGATTGTTTGAGTTCAGATGAAAGGATAAGGTTTAGTAAGTTTTCATCCACAAACTTTAGGTATGTGGTCTATAAGTTATATCTCATAGTCTTGATTCCCTAATGTATATGGAGAAAACATGAGGATCAACAAAGTGAAAAAAAAAACTATTCATAAAAGAGTAAAATGGAAAAACAATAGAATAATAAGTATATCTTGGACATAGAGATTTACGTAGTTCAGGAAATGATCCCTACTTCCATAGAGAGGAAAAAAATTCACTATTGCCATTACCAAAAATTATAAGGAGTTTCAGGGTTCTCAATCACACATAAAACACTATCCCAAAATGGGATAATAAAAAGCACAAAGCATTATTCCACCAACCACACAAAAAGTCTATTGTGATACAGTAAAAGGTGGTTAGAAATCCACATTATGTACTCATCAGTGAGCATGCTTTCCATTCACAACTTCAATTTCAAGCTGATGATTCATGAAATACCAGCCTCTTTCCTTTTTTTTCTCCCATTATGTCCTCCCTTATTTCACCTATCATCTTTCGTTCATTAGTAGAGACCAACAGGGGCATATTAGTGCCTCAAATTCTATATTAATATTGGATTCGTCAACATGTTTTCAGGTTTTTTGGTCCCTGAAATCTTATACAATGTCAAAAACCCATCCTGTATCAAACCTCTGATGAAATGATACTTCTACTGAATGTGCTTCATCTGGGAATGAAACACCAGGTTATTTGAAAGATTTATAACACTTTCACTATCCATGTGAAATACATTATCCTCTCACTTTCTTCCCAACTATTCTAAGAAGATCTTCAGTTAAACCATCTTCTTCCCAGCTTCTGTTACAACAATGTATTCTACCTCTATAGTGGATAAAGCTACCATCTTCTGCAATTGTGATATTTGGTGTACTTCAGTTCCTCCAAAGGTAAAAACATAACCCATGTTACTCCTTCTACTATCTATGTTACCTCCAAGGTCAGCATCCACATATCCCTGTAATGATTTCTTTTCTCAAAGAATTGTGATACCTCCTTGTTTCCATTCAAATACCACAATATCCACTTCACAGCTTCCAAATGTTTCTTTCCATGGTTAGTAATGTACCTTATCACAACTCCCAATACATGAACAATGTGTTGAGCATTTATTGATTAATTTTTTTTGTTAATTTTATTTTGGGTTTGATGATCACAAATGCCCATATTTGATTTAATAAAGAGTTTATTTTTTTATTTTATTTCATGAATTTATTAATCATGTAAATATTGATTCTAGACTTATAATCAATACATTGATACATGAGGAAAATTATTTGAACCATTTATAATATGTTTTAGTATTTTCTAAAAATATTGTTCATGCCCTACGTTAGTAAGCATAGTGTAAGGAATGAACCCTATGTTTCAGAACAACATGTATGGATCATGAACCCCACATTTCTAGGAAAGTGTGGATAAAGAACCCTTCATTTGGATGAAACCTTATGTTTGTAATAAGAGAAATTATGGTTAATTAACCTTACATAAGTAAGGAACCCTACGTTTGTGGAAACAAAAATATAGTAAATCAACCCTACTTTTGTGAAGAACCCTACATTGTCAACCCTATGTTTGAAGTTTTTTTCATTACATGAAGGAACCCTATGTTTGACTATTCAAAATTAGATATTTTAAATATATGATATTATCTGTGATTTATGCAATGTTCTTGATTAAATTTAAGATTTGATCAAAGCTCGCTTATAACCAATTCAAAGTCTCGTTATTATATATTTAAAGACTAGTATTCAATGGAAAAAATCATTAATATTATTATAGTAAGTTTTTACTATCTTGAATATATTTTAAATTCAAATATTCACAATTAATTCTGTGATATTCCTGTAGATTTTTTCAACCTGAAGCTTCTTGACCAACAATATAAATATCATGGTGCTCTTCATCGATATATATGTATGTGTATGAAATATATATATAGAAATATTGATTATACAGAAAAAGTGATATACATTTAGAACCATGTGTTGTTGCTTTCAAAGATACACTTTGGAGATATACATGTTTTGATCTATTATCTCAATGTTGTTGTTGCTATTGTTATTTCTATCGCTGCCACTGCACCTCATCATTATATCTTCATTTACAAGAATGATGAAGAATCTATCAGAGATACAATTTAGTGACATACTCGTATAAACATTTGTCTGGTGTTTTATCAATCACTATTTAAATAAATCCTACATGAAGTTGAAGATCTGTTTGCTTCTATTCTATATTGAATATCTAAATACATCTATTAGTTATTACTAAAACTGTGAAGTGTAAACCGCATTTTTAATAAAATCAATCTCTATAGATTTTGTGGAGTTTAGATTTCTCATACTCAGTCATGGTTAAGTGTGAGATTATTTCAATAAACTATGGATAATCAGTTCTCTTTGAAATAACTAAAAGGATTTGTTAAGTCTTATTATAAAGGTGTCAACTGCCTATAATCAGTTGTGGATTAAAGGTATTAGGATAATAAGACCTAGTGAAAATCACTAAACTCATGGAGTTGTGCATTGGTGGAGTGGACTAGGGGATCTTTATTCCCTAAACCACTATACATTTCTATGTTCATTTCCTTTATTTATTTTCATTGCTCACTCATCTTTGAGAGAAAAGGAAAGGTTTTCTATTAAATAAGAGAGGCACTCTGAATTGTTTAGAAATTTTGAAGTACACATTTCACCCCCTATTGTGTCTTTATCTTCGACATCACCATCTTAACCCAAAAATTGGTATCAAAGTTTGTGCTCTATTAGAAATCTATTTTTTTCTTGATACCAACAATTGGTGTCAAAGGCGGGGCTCTAATGGTATGCTTTCTTCTTGATTTTTTTTTCCAGATATCAACTATTGACATCAATGGAAGTTCCCTTTTTGATATTGTTTTGTTTGATCTATTAAAAAATGGGGTAGTTGAATATTATTTTATTTTATTTGGATTTAACAATCCTAAGTTAAATATTTAGATAAATAAATCTATAAATGACTAATTCTTGAGAAGGTATTTCTATGATCTGTGCTCTGTATTTTAATGGTGACAATTGTGGCTTCTGGAAAAGCTGTATGATCATATAATTGAAAAATATTGGAATAAGGGTTTACTTTAAGGTAGCTAAACCTTATGAAATATTTAAGGAAGATATGAAAAAAATGAGAAATTATCAAGAAAGGGAATATGATCTGAATTCAAATTCTATTAATGATATTGTGTGTGGTGTAGGAACTGATGAATTCAATCGAGTATCTCAATGTCTTGTTGCATGTGAGATGTGGCAGACTATTTTTTTTGCCTATGAAAGAACCAACGACATCATACAATTAAGATACACTACTGTGAAATTAAATTTTGATAATTTCATAATATGTGAGGATGAAACCATCACCCAGATGAATGGATGGTTGACAGAAATTGTCAATGATATTTCTGCTTTGGGAAATCCTATTTCATGATCAGAACAATCATTATAAGTACTCAAATTAATACCCTTGAAATTTAATGGAATATCCACAAGTATCGATTAATATACACCTATAAAAAAATTATCTATGAAGGATTTTATTGGAACATTAATGATGTATGAAGACAACATACAGGATGAAATCGAAAATCATTTGAAACATGAAGAAACTAATCTCAAAATGACTATGAATGAATCGTATGATTCAAATCATCCATACTTGGATAAAGATCTTTAAGATCTTTCTAATAAATTTGAAAAACTATAAAAAAAATAAGAATAAAGGGATGGATGATAATAGATGATTTGAATTCAAGGAAAAAAGTTCATTCAAAGAAAAAATGTTCTTTACTAAAAGTGAAAACAAAAACTTACTGCAAAAGAAAAGTTAATATAAATTTGAAGGCTACCTAGAGTAATACTTCTAGATCACATAATGAATCTTCCACAGATTGTGATTTTGACCATAAAAAAATGGTATGTATAATGGAACATGAAGATCATGAGGTACAATCTTCTTACTCTTAAAAATCTAGTTGTGAAAAATTATCTTATGATGAATTGAACAAATATTGTTTTAATTTACAAGAAAAATATGAATCATTAATGAAATATCATAGAGAAATGAAGATATCTTGGGATTATTTTATTTTAGATAAAGAAGATTTTTCAAAACAATTTTTATATTTAATGTCTAATTCTTCTAAATCAAGTGATCTACGTGATAATAAAATTAAATAAATATTGGTTTAGATTGATGATTTAAACCAAGCCTCCAGTATACTTAAAATAAGGAGAAAAATACTGAAATAAAATCATTGGTAAAAATAAAATACCAAAAGAAAAATTTGGAAGAGAAAGTAATGGTGAATGACCAAAAATATGTAAAAATTTCTTTGTTCCTAGTATAAATAGAAAAAACATGTCTACTATTAAATATTTTTATTGTGGTATTAATTGTCATTACAAAAATAGATGTTGTTTTAGAAAACCTCAAATTTCTAGTGTTAAAAATGTATATTGTTCAGAAGAAATGTTTGACTTAAGTAGTAAAATTACTACTAAAAATAAACATGTTTGTTTACCTTGAAATTTAATTGATAACACGGTTTGACCCAAAAGTATATGGGTACCAAAAAGAATTTGTATTTGATGTTATCCAATAATACACCAAAAAGATACATTATTAAATCTTTAAGTGGTTTATTGATGGATATATGTTAAAGTATCCACAAATTGATTGCACAACTCTGAAATAGTTCATTATCAAGAAAAATATTCAATACTAATGTGACCTACTCAGGAATTATTATTTTTTAAATATTTATATACTTCTGGTAAATTAACTGGTTTATAAAAACGTCTTTTCTAATATACTTCTATCTAAAAATATAATTTTAAAAAATCCTTCAAAACTATATTATTTATTATAAAATATTTTTTTCTCATTTTTTTGAAATAATTATATTTATTGTTCTTAAAAAAATATTAAAATTGTTCATGAAAACTAGAATACTCATATTATGTGATTTGTAATGATTTTTCTATATTTTCCAGCTAAAGAAAATGAATCATCATCTGTAATAACTGAACCTAACATTTAATTTTATTCTTAAAAATATTTTAAATATTGAAATAATATTCTTAAAAATATATTGTTAAAAATTTTCTAAAAAATAAGTCACAACAAGATAAAGTGTTCAAGATCTTCAAGTTTAGAAGAAAATAATTCTTACCAAAGGGTGAAGGGTAATCCTTCTAGTTTATCTATTTTTTTTGTTGAAGATTCACTTGAAAATTTTTCTGAAAGAAATAAGGAAGTACAAAGTCATGAATAATAGTAATTATTCTCTTCTCAACTATATTATGAAAATATTATGATCAAATTCAGCAGTCTGAATGAATAAAAGGCAATGCTACGAGCTAAGCTGGAATCATTTGAAAGGTTGTATGATGACCTATAGAAATCTTCTGTATTGAAAGTAGATTTTAATTCATTACAAAAGGAGTATCAGAATATGAAAAAAAATCAATCTTAAAACCATATTTTGAAGATTTTATAGGATAAATGCTAAGATAAATAAAATTATTTATAAAATAATCTTTTAAAAAGATCAATCTTGATAAATTGAAGATATTTTTTTAACAGTGTTCGCCTTCTTCATATCAAAGAATAGAATATTTTCAAATAAAAATAGAAGAACTATCAAGAGTATTAGATTCTCTAAGAGATAAATTTCATTTTTTGGAAAGATTAGATGAACCATCCACTTCTCTCTAACTTTTCTTATTTTCTATTTATTTAAATTTATTGTATTTTTTGAAACAAAAATATTGTTTCTCAAAATCATGTGCTAACAGTTGTTTCGTAATTTATTTTTTTATCATCATACATGTATTTAAATATTTAATTATTCTCTCATAAAAATTAATTAATTAACAGTTTTATTTTATACAATAAATAAATAGTAAAAAATTATACTTTTTTAAATTCATTAAATTTCTTTAATGCTAAGATTTAGGGGAAGTTTTTAAGAAAATAATTAATTAATTATCATCCTTAATTTCTTATCTATAGAATGATTCTATTGGGAGTTTCTTTTGAATACTCTTTTCTATTATATTTTTAATGTTATCTTTTTAATGTCATAAAATAAGGGAGAATGTGTCAAAGAGGGAAAATTTTTAATAAAAAGAAGGGAGAGATTTTTTTTCAGTTTCAATATTATAAGGAAAATGTTTTCTTGAATAAATAAAGTTATTAGTAATATTTTTGGGAAAAGTTTTATAGATAAATTTATTTTTTCAATAAAAAAGTTTATTAGGGGAGATTGTAAATTTTTATTTATTTCAATATAAAATTTTTCAGGGGTTTTGTGACCATAAAAAAGGGGAGATTGTTGAGCATGTGTTGATTCAAAATTTTCATTAATTTCTTTTTCATTTTGATGCTCACAAACACCCACATTTTTTTAATAATGAGTTTATTTTTATGTTAATTTCAAGAATTTATTATTTATGGAAATATTTATTTTGTACTTATAATCAATACATTGATATGCAAGGAATATTCATTGAATCATTCAAAATGGGTTTTAGTGTTTTCTGGAAACACCATGAATACCCTATGTTGGTAAGAGTAGTGTAAGGAATTAAACCTATATTTTAGAATAGTGTGTATGGATCATGAACCCTATGCTGCAAGGAAAGTATCGATAAATAACCCTATATTTGTATGGAACCTTACGTTTGTAAGAATGGAAAGTATGGTTAATGAAATATACATAAGTAAGGAACCCTGCATTTGAGGAAAAAAATGTATGGTATATCAACCATACTTTTGTGAACAACCCAACATTGTCAATCCTAAATTTTAAGATTTTGTAGTTACATGAAGGAACCCAAAATTTGACTATTCAAAATTGGAGATTTTAAATCTATGATATTATCTTTGAATTATGAAACAGTCTTGACGGCATTTAAGATCTGTTCAAAGCTCACTTACGAACAATTCAACGACTTGTTATTATCGATTTAAGGACTCATATTCAATAGAGTAAATCATTACTATTATTACGAGAAGTTACGACTCTCTTGAATCTCTTTGGAATTCAAATATTCATGATTCAGTCTGTGATATTTCTAGAGATATTTTCAACATGAAGCTGCTCGACCAATAGTGTAAATATCAAGTTGCTCTTTATCGATATATATGTATGTGTAAAAAATATATATACAGAAGCAGTGAATATACAGAAAAAGTGATATACATATAGAATCATGTGTCATTTTTTTTATAGCTACACTTTAGATATATATATATATGTTTTGATCTATCATCTCATTGTTACTAATGATACTGTTATTTTTTTCGCTGCTACTGCACCTCGTCATTATATCTTCATTTTCAAGAATGATGAAGCATATTTCAGAGATAAACTTTGGTGAAATACTCTTATAAACATATGTCTTCTGTTTTCCCAATCACTGTTTAAAGAAATCCTACATGATGTTGAAGATCTATTTACTGATGTTCTATATTGAATATTTGAATACACCTATCAGTTGTTACTGTAACTGTGAAGTGCAACTTGTATTTTCAACAAAATCAATTTCTATTGATTTGGTAGAGTTTTGAATGATCGGACACAGTCATGGTTAAGTTTCAACTTCTTTCACTAAGATATGGATAATTTCTTCACTATAAAAGAACTAGAAGGATTTTTTAAGTGTTATTGTAAAGGTGTTAACTACCTGTACTCAGTTGTGGATTAAAGGTCTTAGGATAAGATGACCTGGTGAAAATCACCAAGCTCGTGGAGTTTAGCATTGGTGAGTGGAATAGGGGATCTTTGTTCCCTAAACCACTATACATCACTGTGTTCATTTCCTTTATTTATTTTCTCAACTCACTAATCTTTGAGAGAAAAAGGTTCACTACTAAACAAGAGAGGCATTCTGAATTGTTTAAAAAATTTGAAGTACACAATTCACCCGCCACTTTTGTCTTTATCTTCATCATCACCATCCTGGTCCAACATAATTTTAGGTCAATTGCATACCATGGAATACAGCAGGCTTCCAACATCTGATGTGTATAGAATTTTTCCATGTACTCACATTAGTAAAAAATAGGCCTTTTATCAATGATAAAAATGGCCATTATCAGTGTTGACTACCAAAGCAAGATTAAAATCCCTATCCTTTTATCAACGAATATAGAAGTTCTAATAAAGGGATCCTTTATCAACATTTCAATAATTTCTGATAAATGAAACCTTCATCGGCACTTTTTAAGCACTGATAAAGGGGTATACTATAGTTTGTTGCAATAAAACAATACAGCACCAGTGCAGTATGCTGTAACAGTACACCACAGCACCAAAAACACCACGAAATCAGAAAAATCTAATACAAATACATAATTTAAATGAAATAAAATTTACAACACAAATACATGAAAAAAACACTATATTATAGACATTTAAAACATTAGTTTATACGATTACATAAGTACAAATTATTACAAACATTCAAAAATAGAATTATTCCTTTTCTTTTGATCCTAACCCCTACTTGAGCAAAAACATGCTGGTATAAGAAAACAATCTGAATATGTTTTCTCATTTTTGAGTATGTCACTTATCAATTTTAGTAAAATTTCATTTTGAAATTGAAACGTGAAATTTGAATCATAATGGTCACATAATGTGTTGGTTTGATGTGAAACCTATTCCTACATGTCACAAATGACTTATGAATAATTGTCTTAAATTATCAAGACAATCTGAGTATGTTTTATCTATTGTTAGTGAGTGACACTTTATGAACTAAAATATCAATTTTAAACTGATAACAAACAAATTGAGTCACATTGGGTACACTGTGTATTAGATTGAGGTGTGGATTATTCCTACACATAAAAATGACATATTTATATTTTTCCTAAAGTATTAAAACAATTAAAATGATTTTTCTCTTTTTTGAGTAGGTTAGTTGTCATTTTTACTAAAATTGATGTTGATTTTAAATGAAAAGACACACCTGGAGTCATACTCATCGCACCATGCATCGGATTGAGGTTCATATGATTCTTACATATCAAAAATGTCTTATGGATTGTTTTCCTAAAGTATCAATACAATATGAATCTGTTTTCTTAGTTTTGAGTAGGTCATTTTTCCTTTTTACTAAAACTGATGTCAATTTTAAATAAAAAGATGCACTTGGAGTCATACCAGTCACACTATGCATCAGATTTAGGTGAGTCTAATTCCTACATGTCAAAAATGACTTATAATTTTTTTTTCCTAAAGTATAAAAAAAATCTAATTTTTTTCTCAGTTTTGAGTAGGTTAGTTGTCCTTTTTACTAAAATTGATGTCAATTTTAAATAAAAAGATGAACTTGAAGTCATATCCATCACACCATTCATCCTATTGAGGTTAAGATAATTCCTACACATCCCAAATGTATTATGGATCATTTTAATAAAGTATCAAAACAATATGAATTCATTTAATCAGTTTTAGAATAGATCAGCTGTCCATTTTACTAAAATTGATGTCAATATTAAATAAAAATATGCACTTGTATTCATACAAGTCACACCGTGCATCAGATTGAGGTGATTATAATTCCTACACATACCAAATGTCTTATTAATTGTTTTAATAAAGTATCAAAACAATATGAATGCATTTAATCAATTTTGAGCATGTCACTTGTCTTTCTTACTAAAATGTCATTTTATACTGGAAACACACACATTGAATCATACCAATCACATCGTGTATCAGTTTTATGTGATACCAATTATTAAAAGATAAAAATTAATTATGAATCTATTTCCTAAATTATCAAGAAAATCCAAGTGTGTTTTCTCTTTTTTTAGTGAGTTGTAATTTTTGAACTAAACCGTCAATTTTAAATTAATAAAGGACACATTGAGTCATACCTGGAATATTATGTATCAAATTTAGGTGAGACTAATTCTTAAATGTCACAAATGAATTATGGATCGTTTCCATAAATTATAAAAATAATATGAATTCATTTTATCTATTTTGAGTAGGTTAGTTTTCCATTTTACTAAAATTGTTGTCAATTTGAAATAAAAAGGGGCACTTGGAGTCATATCAGTCACACCATACATCGGATTGGGGTTAGTATGATTCATAAATTTATCAAATGACTTTTTTATTGTAGTCCTAAATTATCAAAACAATATAAATGTGGTTTAAAGGTTTTGAGTATGTCATTTTTTTAACTAAAAACATATTTTAAACTGAAAACATGCACTTTGACTCATACTGATCACATCATGTATCAGTTTGATGTGAGACTGATTCCTACATATTAAAAATTACTAATGAATTGATGTAATTAATTATCAAGAAAAGATGATCATGTTTTCTCTATTTTCAATGAGTGACATTTTTTGAACTAAACTATCGATTTTAAACTCACAACGAACATTTTGAGTCATAGCGGTCACACCGTGCATTGAATTGAGGTGAGGATGATTCCTAAATCTCCTAAATGAATTATGGATTGTTTAAATAATGTATAAAAACAATAATAATGTGTTTTCTTGGTTTTGAGTATGTAAGTTGTCCTTTTTAATAAAATTAATGAAAATTTTAAATAAAAAGAAGCACTTGGAGTCATATCGGTCCCACCATGTGTCAGATTGAGGTGTAGATGATTCCTACACATCCCAAAGTCTAAAAAAATCCTAGATTCCAACATTTTCATGTTTTTATTGTCTTTATATGTCAAAATTCCAACACTACATATTGACTTAATGTTTTTTACTGAAAAAGATTTCTTGTTTTTGAAAGTTTGAAGAGCAAAGAAAGATCATGTGACCATTATATCACGAGAAGTCACCACAATGGGAACATGGGATTAATATAATATCCTGGATTTAAATAAGAAGAATTTTTTTTGGATAACAACATCGAATCAATTTGCATTGTTGTTAGTTCGACAAAGAAAGAAAATGGAAATGGAAAATGTGGTAACATTGGCAGAAAGAATCATTTTATCTCTTTTGTGGCTTGTTGAAGATAGTTGAAAGAAAAATATGACTTTACAAAATATTTGTGAGAAAAAATAAATAAGTATTAGATAAAAATGATAAGAAAATTAACTTACAAATATTAGATAAAATGATGAAAAAATTAATTATATAAGTAGCAGGAATTCACCTTTTTTTGGTAGTTGTATGCATTCTTGATGCATTTTCTTATTGTCATTATCTTAGTTATAGGATAAAAGTTTAATACCTCATGAGAATTAGAAGATTCTAAAAAATCACCCCAACTCGAACAAAATAATCCACTTGTACAAGAAAATAATTGTTATATGAGTAATACTAAAAAGAAATAAATTCATCATAAATATGAAACAATACAAAAATTCTATGAATAATGATTTTACTATTCAAACATTATTTCCCACAGATATATGTCGATGATAAATAAATAATGATGATAAAAAACCCAAATAAATCTTGCAAAACAATCAACCAATGAGTGAGGAGGATGAGGAGAAAATAAGATACATGGATGGTGATCAGAGATTCCTAAGGGTGGAACCAATAGGTAATGTTAAAGAATGATTTATTTTTAGTAAAACATACATAGTTTTTATTATATGTGTGATGAAATAAATGAAGTGATTTTTAAGAAGTAGTAATGAGTGGGTTATCATTTCAAATATGTCTATATTATTACAAAGGTATAGAAAACTAGTCGAACCATTTTTTGATTTGGGGTCAGTAAAAATGTATGGAAATTATGCTTGAAATAGGAAATTGATTTGTGGTAGTGAAAATTTGATCATATTATATAATGAGATAAATAAATAATATATTAAAAATGGTGGGTTGATATGTTTTTATAATGAAAAGATAAATTTTGTAGATATTTTTTACTAATTAAAATGGGGAGATTGTTAATAATTAAAATAATGATGAAACATCGTAGGAAAATTAATGTTCAATTGAGTAGCATATGGGGGAGCACATGGGGATGAGGAAGACTCAAAATAAGACATTGATGGTTATGAAAATGAAGAGGGATTATCAACTTCAAGAAATAAAATGAAGGATGAAAATGAGAGAAAGGTGTGTGAGTTAAATAATTGTTCCAAGGATGGAAGACAAATGAGCTTGATCTGAATAAGAACAATGTGACATGGGAAATTGTTCCAAGGCTGGAAGACATAAATTTTATTATAATAAAGTGGGTTTTCAGTAATAAACTCATTGAGTATGGAAAAGTGGATCAAAATAAAGAATGGATAGTGTGAAAGGGGAACTCCAAGATCAAATGAATTTATATTTATGATAAATTCAATCCTATATTATGGTTAGAAACTATTTTATATTTTTGGATATTTTAGTGAAAATGTAGTTAAAAGTATACAAAATGGATGTCAAATCTATGTTCCTCAATGGAGTTCTTAAGGGGGTATACATTGAGAAACCATATGGGTTTATTATAGATGAAAATGAGAGAAAGATGTGCGAGTTTAATAATTATTTGTATAAGATAAATAAATCACCGAGCACCTAGTATTTAAGGTTTGATCAATGCCTAAGAAAGCTTGGTTTTTAACAAGGTAGAGTTGATCACAACCTCTACATCAAAAAGGAGAATGATAAAAGGATATTGGTACTCATATATGTTGAAGGTATAATATTTAATGATTGGAAAAATCATCAAACAATTTTTTTTGTGAATCATATGAGGTATGATATCGAGATGTCTATGACTGGTGAAAAATTTTCCTTGGTTTATAAGAGAATCAAGGAAATAAAAGCACATTAATTTATTAACAAATATATGAAAAAGAAGTTCCCATGTGATTTTCAATGGAATATTCCAAACCAATGACAACACCAATCACTATATGGATGAATTTTTCAAAAGTTGAAAATTGCAAAGTGGTAGATGTCATTGAATATAGGTATTGAGATCCTATTGTACCTCAGAACAACATGTACCAACATTGGGTTTGATATATTTTAAGTTTCACAATACCAATGTTCTCCCAAGGAGACCCACATGCTATCAAGGAAGATGATAGTTCAATATATCTAAAAAAAATTATTTTTGGGTTATTTTATTATATGATAGTGCAATTGGAGTTGTTGGGATACACAAATGTGGGATGAGAAAGTTTAGTGGATAACCAAGGGAAATTAGAGATATCAAAAAACCTAGATTTCATTCGAGCCTTGGTTTCATTCAACTCTTGAATTGCTTGAGCCTTGGATTCAAGCCTTGGAATAGTTAGACTCTTGATTCTAGCCTAAATCCGAGCTTGGATTCGATAACAAGGAGCAGCGATAACAGGTGGTTATCACTAAGAGTTTCAAATATCACGAAATGGTTCACGATGGCTAGGGTTTTTAAAATAGATCAAGACACTTTTATTAGCATTGCCAAAAAGGCGCAGATAAAGATACTTTTATCAGTACTAAGTTAATGAGTGCTGATAAAAGGTATCTGTATCAACATTAAAAAAAAGTACTAACAAATACATATAATACATTTTTTAAAATAATACTTTTTAAAAAAATTATAATTATTATATATAATTATAATACTTATAACAATAATTTTTATAAAATAATAATTTTATAATTATTTGAATATATAATTATTTATTTATAATTATATAATTTTTTTAAAAAAAATAATATTTATATCATTATATATATATAATAAATATATATATATATAATAAATATTTATATATAATATTTATTTTTTAATATATATATATATATAAATATAGTATAGTGAATATATTAATTATTTAAAAAAATTTATTATATTTTATAATTATATTTTTATAATTATAGTTTTATAATTATTTATTTATAATTATTTATTTATAATTATTTATTTATAATTATATAAATACTTTGTAACACCCCAAACTTCTACGGTATGCTTCTCTTTGAATAATGTGATAGCGTGTGCTGTACGCAACACCGAGTTCTAACACACCATAACCGATCAAACTAGCCGTTATGAATAGTAATACCTACTTTTTGAAATTATATATATTTTATATTTCAAAATGGACTTCATTTTTGGATTCAGAATATCGAATTTAGTCTAATGTGAAATTTTGGTACTTTTCGGATAACTTTAATGTTTTGATGAATAGTGAAAATTACTAAATTTTAATTAAAAACAACATTTTTAATCAAAATAATTAATAGTGATAAATAATGAATTTGAGTGGTTTTAAAGTATATTTAAAATATATTTTTACCATTTAATATAATGTTGGTCATTGGACATAATTTTACAATTAAACCGGACATAAACAAGTGTCAATCTTTTGATAGTTATTATCTCTTAACAACACGCTTTTTGTTTTAACAACGGAAATTAATTTTAAATTATTTTCTGCCACTTATATGTTTTGAATTTGGAAAAATGGATTCCATATTTGGAATCAGGATGTTCAAATTGTGTAAATAGGTAACTTTTATTTTTAGACATTTTGAATAATTACTTCGGTAAATATTTTATTTACCATGGTTAAGGGTAAATCCGGTAAATAAGGGTTAACAAATAATATTATAATAATAATAAATTACCCTAAAACGTGTCCTAGACTTTTTGGTTGATACATGTTCGACCATAGGCATCTTTGGGTCGATTTTGGGACCCTATGAAGCCACTTGTAGGTGATAGGGACACTTTATTTTAATTAAGTTAAAATGAATACAAAAATGACACAAGCATATATCTTTTAGAAAAACAATTTTTACATAGGGTTATATATGTTGGATTTTCGACTATAAATATTTATTATAAAGATACAAATATTTCCTACATAATGATAGTTTATTTATAAATTTTAAAGATTACATAATTTAATTTATTTATGACACAATGATGATGCAGTAATTAAGATAATAGAGAAAATTTAAAATAATTGATATTATAAATACCCAAATAAATATAATTTGAGACTTTTAATGAATTAAAATATTTTTCTAGGATAATATGACATATTAGGATTGATTTAATTAACTTTTTTCTAAGTAATCACTCTGTTATGAGTTTCACAAAAATCAACTATTGAATAGTGTCAAAATTGACATAAAAGAGTTTTTAAAACAAATATTGTATTATTAATTGATATTAAATTCCTAAAAATCTAAGGTTCGGCCAAGAGACTTATATCATGATATTTTTATCATTAATGGACCACTTGGTGGTCGCTTGGATGTATATCGTAAGTTTATTAACTATATAATATAAAAATACAAAGTGACATGGTAAATGTCAAACTAATTAACTAAGAGTTAATATTTAAACATAAGGTTAATATAGTAACCCAAACCTGTCTAAATTCTATTGGTTGAATGGTTTTCGGCCTATACCCACCTTAACATTTAAATAATCAACTTTGGATCCATTAGAAACCGAATATGAATTTATTATAAATTAATATTTCTAGCTTTTCCAAAGGTGCCCCTCACCCCTCTTATAAAAGGGAACTCCTCCTTCTCATTACTTCACACCTTCAAAGCCTTTTGTTTCAGCCAAACTCTTCCCCAATACTCTCCCATCTTCCCTCAATACAACCTAGAGGTATTAGTTTGATCATAAAGCCAACCTAAGGATTCCTTTTGATCAAATCAAAAGGAAGAACCCGAAGAAGAGATAATGATTTCACCACCCTTTGCCATGTTCCTTTCTTCTTACACTTCTTCTTCCTTTGTTATTACCATTCTAAAATAATAACTCCAGTATCATATATATACTGTGATGTTATTATAAATATGGTACAACCATATTCAGTATTCTATCCACCCTTTGAATAACATGTCATCATACGAGCGTACGTACGGCTTACCGTCTCCACGTCGTGGTGTAATTGTTATTCAATATATTATTATTTGGATGGGTATAATAATGATGTGTAACTCATGTAAATAATAAATATAACAAGTTAATGATTCGGTATATATGATATACCAACCATTTATATATTATTTTAATATCAAAAGAATGATATTGTCGCTCGTGCGTACGTACGGACTACCGTCTCCACGAACGCGATGAGATTCATTCTCCATCGTATCCATTCATGTATTATTATCATTTGATGATTTAAAAATAATTTTTAAAGACTTTATATCATTCTGGATATGAATAATATACAACCTATCCATGAAAAACATGGCTTACGTAACAAAACATATAAAAGAAAACGAGTAAGTTAACACCCGAAACGACGATAATTCTAAGATATTATTAACAAAGCAATGTTAAAAGATCATATATGATATCATATTAATATATATGATTATTGAATAATTTAATAACAATTATTTCACCATTATACAGGAGGTTAACCTACCCCCAACCAAGGAAAATTAAAAGGTAAGTGTTATTTCACAATCTCTTTATTATCCGATTTTGTTTATACGTAATAATCTACTGGGATCTCTTTATCATCCACATCCATGTTTCTTTGAAATGTATTTCAAAAAAAAATTACTATTTACAAAAAATATGGGTTAAAGTCATTTATACCCTTATGTGTTTTTAAAGGAATCTTTCCGTCGTTTTCCAAACAAGGCACTTTTTACCTTTCGACAAATTTACGTTAAGAATGTTTTTTTAACTTATACGGCAGGTGCGGCTATTTACCGCCGTTATAAAATCGTCAAAGCTTCCCTTAAAAGATTATAAGAATATTTTCAAAGTAAATGTTTTATTTTATAATTATGTGACTTTTAAAAGATTTCAAAATGAATATTTTAAGAATTTTTGAAAGTTACTCTTTATCAAGATCATAATTTTAAATGTTTTAAAGATTTATCTTTCTAAATATTTTTAATTAATGTCCATGTTTTCAAAATGATTTTAAGGATTTATTTATATGGACATGAAGGTTTTGAAAAGATATTTCTTTTCAAAAGTTTAAAAGTGGTATGGGACACTTTGATTTAAGAATCTCTTTTAAATTACTTCCTTTATAAATGTGTGACTTTTCAATGATTTTGAGAAAATAGATATTTCTCTCAAATAGTTTTGATTTCATCTATGTCAACATCCTTTGATGGGTTTTAAGCTTATTTTAAGTTGATTTATTATGATAAAAAACTTATATATTGTATTGAAGGTTTTGTGATATGTTTGACTGTGGATGTGCTATTTTTATACCATTCATGGTTTATGGTGAAAATATTGACATTTCATATGCTAGTTTTAATACGAATTTTTATGTTATGTTTAAACCTTTTCATATGGGAATGCATTGGACTTAATATGTGATGGGTGGAGCCCGATATAGCTCCTCGATGCATCGGTAGGTCTCATGAGACAAACTAGTGTCTTGGCACAAGGCCTTGGAAAAATCTTATTTGTAGTCTTGGCACGAGGCCTTGGCTATGTGGTTATGATAGTCTGGCATTATGCATTCCATCATTATTAAAGTGGTAATTGATATTTCATGTGATTATTCGATTAGTAGAATATCCATGTGAATAAGTAAATGGCATTATTTCATTTTATTTCTGCTATACTATGTTGAAGTTCATGTTTAAAAGGATTTTGTTTTAAGTTATACATTGCCATAAATGTTTATTCTTATTTATGAAAGTTTCCGCTATATTGTTATCCTTACTGGGAATTTGAGCTCACCCCTTTTCTATGTTTTATTTTTCCCAGGATGTGAAGAAGTAATTTATAAATGACCTGCAGGGATAGTATGTGGGGATATGAGTGTGGGACATGGAGACTATGTTGTTGTAGTAGTTTTTCACTTTATGATGTAATGTAAAACTTTATTAATATATCTAGTGTTTACAAGGCTACTAAACCAATCGTTCTTTCAATATTTGATATTTCTTGTGATCCTGCCAATGTTATGTAATAATGCACCGACTCTGGGTAACTGGGGTCGGGGCATTATAGTTGGTATCAGAGGAAGTTTAGTAAAAACCTTGGAAGCTAGATTTAGATAAACTCTGATTAGAGCACATAGATTTAAGATGGACTTTGAGGATTAGTATAGAAGAACTTCCTAGAATTTTGGTATTGTAGAGATTTTGTGAGTTTTCCGAGCAATACATCTCTGTCTGGATACGAGCAGGTAGAGGCGACTCTGGCACAGATGTACCTAGGGGTAAAACCCGTAAACACCGCTTTGAGATGGACTCGAACGGGAACTGGTGCACGACAACGGGCCTTGTTGCACTCTTGGTTACGACACTCCTGGGGGATATGCTTTGGATAATTCTCATTTTCTTTACAAACCATTATGAAGGGTTTATGAGTATATACTTCCTCAAAGGAGACATTTTTATGATTATGAATTATATACATAAACTATTTAATTTATGTTATGTGTTTTACAAGTTTGGGATTAGATATTGTTATTCATAAACTAATCAAGTGTATGCCATTGTTTATAAATGGCACCCAGTAGAAGGAATGAGAACTCCAGTAATGCACATGATCCAAAGAGAATGAAGGATCATATCTTTCATGTTCTTAAGCCAGAATTTATAAGAGAAATAGTCTCCCATGTATTATCATCATATGAAAAAATAATATCATGTGTTGATAAGATAAGTAAAGAGTTTACTAAGTCATATGGATTTGAAGGGAAGTAAGAGAATAAAAGGATGGATGAGAGAAAGATGGATAAATGGAAGAGAGAAAAGAAGAATTTTCCCATATGTGATAATTGTGGGAAGAAACACCCTGGAACTTGCCTGAAAGGAATGGGAGTTTATTATAAGTGTGGAGAAAAAGGGCACAAAGTACGTGACTGAAAGGGTACGAAAATGGTTTCAAATGTACAATGCTTCATTTTCAAGGAGTTTGGACACTACGTGAACCTATGTCCCAATCATCAGACTATGCCGAAAATGATGCTATTGGATAATAATCAAGTTATGATACTACCACAGATGAAGAGGAATGATTAGAGTTCTTATGTTGATTATGTCATTTGAGTGTTGTATCAACAATATACTTCTTATAATAATTATGGAGTATATTGGGATTGTACTACAGTACAATTTCATCAAGGACTTGAAATTGTGTGGAACAAAGAAAAGTGACTCAATAGCAGGTTAAATTTTTGGAAAATATATGGTTGAGAGAAAGATAAACCATAATATGGTTCTGATACCGAGGTAGTGATTTTAGAATAATCCATGATTGATTTGGATAAATAATATTTGATATTCTTGACTACCTTGAAACTGATTAATGATTTGTATATTCCATCATTGTTGGGGTTTAAAACATTTTTGGATTGAAGGAGTATATCTATCATTATTTAAGGAATAAGGGATCATGAATGTAATCAATAAGGTTTTATGGTAATTCAGGATGTTGCAGTGTTTTAAAAGAATACATGATGAAGGTGTTCACATGTTATTACGCAGAAAAAAGGATCTTCATTTTTGGACTAAAGCATTTTGAATAGTTCTAGTTTGGATTATTTTTTGATTTCCATAAAAGGACAACCCGGAGGTTGGGCGGCAACCCGTCGTGACCGGCAAGGCCGCGAGACTTGAACCCGCAACCTAAGGGCAACAAGGGTGTATCACCTGCCACTGGCCCACGTAATGTCCAGGATTAAATAATGTATTTTTTTTAAAAAACATATCTGGTAGATGAATTATAAATTAGTTTTTTTAAACCCTATACGAATAGGATAAATAGAATATATTTTTTTAAGTTCTATTATCTTTTAGATTGAAAGATGAGTTTGTGGTAGAAATTAGTTAAAGGATGGAACTCTACTTGTCAAGGATATATTTTTCTTCTTCTCTTATTCTATGAATAAATTAATTCTTATACTTTATTTAAGGAATCCTGAAACCAAAAATTTGTTATCCTAATACCCCATGTTTTTTTGAACCGATGGTATTTCAAATCATCATAGATTGATGAATTTAAGGACCTCAATTTTACACTTGTTTGTGATTGATGACCTCAATCACTAACTATAAATATTTACTTTTTTACTCCAATTATATGTCTCTAATTTCCACCAATGTTATCCTAATCAAGATAATAATTTGGTGGTGACCCTTTCATTTCTCTTTTCCTCATATTAAGACTAAATTTCAGTAACCCAATTTCCGATGTGGGTTTTCCCACAAAAATATTTTCTATTTTCAACCTTTTATTTTAGAAGAACAATTTCAAATTGTGAGGACACAATTTATTGAAGGAGGGGAGAATTTAACACCTCAAGCTTCTACGGTACGCTTCTCTTTGAATAATGTGATAGCGTGTGTTGTACGCAACACCGAGTTCTAACACACCATAACTGATCTAACTAGCCGTTATGAATAGTAATACCTACTTTTTGAAGTTATATATATTTTATATTTCAAAATGGCCTTCATTTTTGGATTTGGAATATCTAATTTAGCCTAAGGTGAAATTTTGGTACTTTTCGGATAACTTTAATATTTTGATGAATAGTGGAAATTATTAAATTTTAATTAAAAACAACTTTTTTAATCAAAATAATTAATTTTGATAAATTATGAATTTGAGTGGTTTTAAATTATATTTAGAATATATTTTTACCATTTAATATAATGTTGATCATTGGACATAATTTTACAATTAAACCGAACATAAACAAGTGTCAATCTTTTGATAGTTATTATCTCTTAAAAACACGCTTTTCGTTTTAACAACGGGAATTAATTTTAAATTAATTTCTGCCACTTCTTCGTTTTGAATTTGGAAAAATGTATTCCATATTTGGAATCAGGATGTTCAAATTGTGTAAATAGATAACTTTTATTTTTAGACATTTTGAATAATTACTTCGGTAAATATTTTATTTACCATGGTTAAGGGTAAATCCGGTAAATAAGTGTTAACAAATAATATTATAATAATACTAAATTACCCTAAAACGTGTCCTAAGGTTTGGTTGATACATGTTTGACCATAGTCATATTTGGGTCGATTTTAGGACCCCATGGAGCCACTTGTAGGTGATAGGGACACTTTATTTTAATTAAGTTAAAATGAATACAAAAATGACACAAGCATATATCCATTAGAAAAACAATTTTTACATAGGGTTATATAGGTTAGATTTTCGACTATAAATATTCATTAGAAAGATAAAAAGATTTCCTACATAATGATAGTTTATTTATAATTTTTAAATATTACATAATTTAATTTATTTATGACACAATGATGATGCAGTAATTAACATAATAGTGAAAATTTAAAATAATTGATATTATAAATAGCCAAATAAATATAATTTGAGACATTTAATGAATTAAAATAATTTTCTAGGATAATATGACATATTAGGATTGATTTAATTAAATTTTTTCTAAGTAATCATTCTGTTATGAGTTTCAAAAAAATCAACTATTGAATAGTGTCAAAATTGACATAAAAGAGTTTTTAAAACAAATATTATATTATTAATTGATATTAAATTCCTAAAAATCTAATATTCATCCAAGAGACTTATATCATGATATTTGTATCATTAATGGACCACTTTGGGGTCGTTTTGATGTATATAGTAAGTTTATTAACTATATAATATAAAAATACAAAGTGACATGGTAAATGTCAAACTAATTAAATAAGAGTTAATACTTAAAGATAAGGTTAATATAGTAACTCAAACATGTCTAAATTCTATTGGTTGAATGTTTTTTGACCTATCCCCACCTTAAAATTTAAATAATAAACTTTGGAGCCATTATAAACTGAATTTGAATTTATTATAAATTAATATTTCTAGCTTTTACAAGGTGCCCCTCACCACTCTTATAAAAGGTCACTCCTCCTTCTCATTACTTCACACATTCAAAGCCTTTTGGTTCGGCCAAACTCTTCCCAAATACTATCCCAACTTCCCTCACTAAAACCTAGAGGTATTATTTTGATAAGAAAGCCAACCTAAGGATCCCTTTTGATCAAATCAAAAGGAAGAACCCGAAGAAGAGGTAATGATTTCACCACCCTTTTCCAAGTTCCTTTCTTCTTCCACTTATTCTTCCTTCGTATTACCATTCTAAAATAATAACTCCAGTATCATATATATACTATGATGTTATTATAAATATGGTACAACCATATTCAGTATTCTATCCACCCTTTGAATAACATGTCACCATACGTGCGTAAGTACGGCTTACCGTCTCCACGTCGTGGTGTAATTGTTATTCAATATATTATTATTTGGATGGGTATAATAATGATGTTTAACTCATTTAAATAATAAATATAACATGTTAATGATTCTTTATATATGATATACCATCCATTTATATATTATTTTAATATCAAAAGAATGATATTGTCGCTCGTGCGTACGTACGGACTACCGTCTCCACGAACACAATGAGATTCATTCCCCATCGTATCCATTCAAGTATAATTATTATTTGATGATTTAAAAATAATTTTTAAGGACTTGATATCATTTTGGATATGAATAATATACAAACTATCCATGACAAACATGGCTTACGTAACAAAACATATAAAAAAACGAGTAAGTTAACACCCGAAACGACGATAATTCTAAGATATTGTTAACAAAGAAATGTTAAAAGATCATATATGATATCATATTAATGTATATGATTATTGAATAATTTAATAACAATTATTTCACCATTATATAGGAGGTTAACCTACCCCCAACCAAGGAAGAGGACAAGGTAATGGTTATTTCACAATCTCTTCATTATCCGAGGTTGTTTATACCTAATAATCTACTGGGATCTCTTTATAATCCACATCCATGTTTCTTCGAAATGTATTTCAAATTTTTTTTACTATTTACAAATAATATGGTTTAAAGTCATTTATACCCTTATGTGTTTTTAAAGGAATCTTTCCGTCGTTTTCCAAACAAGGCACTTTTTACCTTTCGACAAATTTAAGTTAAGAATGTTTTTTTAACTTATATGGTGGGTGCGGCTATTTACCGCCATTATAAAATAGTCAAAGCTTCCATTACAAGATTATAAGAATATTTTCAAAGTAAATGTTTTATTTTATAATTATGTGACTTTTAAATGATTTCAAAATGAATATTTTAGGAATTTTTGAAAGATACTTTTTATCAAGATCATAATTTTAAATGTTTTAAAGATTTATCTTTCTAAATATTTTTAATTAATGTCCATGTTTTAAAATGATTTTAAGGATTTATTTATATGGACATGAAGGTTTTGAAATGATATTTCTTTTCAAAAGTTTCAAAGTGGTATGGGACACTTTGATTTAAAAATCTCTTTTAAATTACTTCCTTTATAAATGTGTGACTTTTCAATGATTTCGAGAAAAGAGATATTTCTCTCAAATAGTTTTGATTTCATCTATGTCAACATCCTTTTATGGATTTTAATCTTATTTTAAGTTGATTTATTATGATACAAAACTTCTATATTGTATTGAAGGTTTTGTGATATGTTTGACTGTGGATGTGCTATTTTTATACCATTCATGGTTTATGGTGAAAATATTGACATTTTGTATGCTAGTTTTAATGCGAATGTTTATGTTATGTTTAAACATTTTCATATGGGAATGAATTGGACTTAATATGTGATGGGTGGAGCCCGCTATAGCTCCTCAGTGCATCGGTAGGTCTCATTAGACAAACTAGTGTCTTGGAACAAGGCCTTGGCAAAATCTTATTTGTAGTCTTGGCACGAGGCCTTGGCTATGTGGTTATGATAGTCTGGAATTATGCATTCCATCATTATGAAAGTGGTAATTGATATTTCATGTGATTATTCTATTAGTAGAATATCCATGTGAATAATTAAATGGAATTATTTCATTTTATTTTTGCCATACTATGTTGAAGTTCATGTTTAAAAGGCTTTTGTTTTAAGTTATACATTGCCTTAAATGTTTATTATTATTTATGATATTTTCCACTATATTGTTATCCTTACTGGGAATTTGAGCTCACCCCTTTTCTATGTTTTATTTTTCCCAAGATGTGAAGAAGTAATTTATAAATGACCTACAGGGATAGTATGTGGGGATATGAGTGTGGGATATGGAGACTATGTTTTTGTAATATTTTTTCACTTTATGATGTAATGTAAAACTTTATGAATATATATCTAGTGTTTCCAAGGCTACTAAACCAATCGGTCTTTCGAGATTTGATCTTTCATGTGATCATGCCAATGTTATGTAATAATGCACCGACTCTGGGTAACTGGGGTCGGGGTGTTACAGTTGGAATCAGAGGAAGATTAGTACAAAACTTGGAAGCTAGATTTAGATAAACTCTGATTAGAGCACATAGATTTAAGATGGACTTTGAGGATTAGTATAGAATAACTTTCTAAAATTTTGGTATTGTAGAGATTTTGTGAGTTTTCCGAGAAATACATCCCTATCTGGATACGAGCAGGTAGAGGCGGCTCTGGCACAGATGTACCTAGGGGTAAAACCCGAAAACACCGCTTTGAGCTGGACTCGAACAGGAACTGGTGCACGACAACGGGCCTTGCTGCACTCTTGGTTATGACACTCCCGGAGGATATGCTTAGGATAATTCTCATTTTCTTTACAAACCATTATTAAGGGTTTATGAGTATATACTTCTTCAAAGGAGACATTTTTATGATTATGAATTATATACATAAACTATTTAATTTATGTTATGTGTTTTACAAGTTTGGGATTAGATATTGTTATTCATAAACTAATCTAGTGTATGCCATTGTTTAGAAATGGCGCCCAGTAGAAGGAATGAGAACTCCGGGAATGCTCATGATCGAAAGAGAAAGAAGGATCATATCTTTCATGTTCTTAAGCCAGAATTTATAAGAGAAATAGTCTCCCATGTATTATCATCATATGAATAAATAATATCATGTGTTTATAAGATAAGTAAAGAGTTTACTGAGTCCAATGGCTTTGAAGGGAAGAAACAGAAGAAAAGGATGTATGAGAGAAAGATGGATAAAGGGAAGAGGAAAAAGAAGATTTTTCCCATATGTGATAATTGTGGGAAGAAACACCCTGTAACTTTCCTGAAAGGAATGGTAGTTTGTTATAAGTGTGGAGAAAAAGGTCACAAAGTAGGTGACTGCAAGGGTAAGAAAATGGTTTCAAATGTACAATGCTTCATTTGCAAGGAGTTTGGACACTACACGAACCTATGTCCCAGTCATCATACTATGCCGCAAATGATGCTATTGGATAATAATCAAGTTATGATACTACCACATATGAAGAGGAATGATTAGAGTTCTTATGTTGATTATGTCATTTGAGTGTTGTATTAACAATATACTTCTTATAATAATTATGGAGTATATAGGGATTGTACTGAAGTACTATTTCATCAAGGACTTGAGATTGTGTGGAACAAAGAAAAGTGACTCAATAGCAGGTTAAATTTTTGGAAAATATATGGTTGAGAGAAAGATAAACCATAATATGGTTCTGATACCGAGGTAGTGATTTTAGAATAATGCATGATTGATTTGGATAAATTATATTGGATATTCTTGACTACCTTTAAACTGATTAATGATTTGTATATTCCATCATTGTTGGGGTCTAAAACATTTTTGGATTGAAGGAGTATATCTATCAATCTTTAAGGAATAAGGGATCATGAATGTAATCAATAAGCTTTTATGGTAATTCAGGATGTTGCAGTGTTTTAAAAGAATACATGATGAAGGTGTTCACATGTTATTACGCAGAAAAAAGGATCTTCATTTTTGGACTAAAGCATTTTGGATAGTTCTAGTTTGGATTATTTTTGGATTTCCATAAAAGGACAACCCGGAGGTTGGGCAACAACCCGTCGCGACCGGCAAGGCCGCGAGACTTGAACCCGCAACCGAAGGGCGACAGGGGTGTATCACCTACCACTGGCCCACGTAATGTCCAGGATTAAATTATGTAGTTTTTTTAAAAAAATATCTGGTAGATGAATTATAAATTCGTTTTTTTAAAACCCTATACGAATAGGATAAATAGAATATATTTTTTACGTTCTATTATCTTTTAAATTGAAAGATGAGTTTGTGGTAGAAATTAGTTAAAGGATGGAACTCTACTTGTCAAGGATATATTTTTATTCTTATCTTATTCTATGAAGAAATTAATTATTATACTTTATTTAAGGAATCCTAAAACCAAAAATGTGTTATCCTAATACCCCATGTTTTGTTGAACCGATGGTATTTCCAATCATCATAGATTGATGAATTTAAGGACCTCAATTTTACACTTGTTTGTGATTGATGACCTCAATCACTACCTATAAATATTTACATTTTTCCTCCAATTATATGTCTCTAATTTCCACCAATGTTCTCCTAATCGAGATCATAATTTGGTGGTGACCCTTTCATTTCTCTTTTCCTCATATTAAGACTAAATTTCAGTAACCAAATTTCTGATGTGGGTTTTCCCACAAAGATACTTTCTATTTTCAACCTTTTATTTTAGAAGAACAATTTCAAATTGAGAGGATGCAATTTATTGAAGGAGGGGAGAATGTAACACCCCAAGCTTCTACGGTACGCTTCTCTTTGAATAATGTGATAGTGTGTGTTGTATGCAACACCGAGTTCTAACACACCATAACCGATCAAACTAGCCGTTATGAATAGTAATACCTAATTTTTGAAGTTATATATATTTTATATTTCAAAATGGTCTTCATTTTTGTATTCGGAATATCGAATTTAGTCTAAGGTGAAATTTTGGTACTTTTCGGATAACTTTAATATTTTGAAGTATAGTGAAAATTACTAAATTTTAATTAAAAACAACTTTTTTAATCAAAATAATTAATAGTGATAAATTATGAATTTGCGTGGTTTTAAAGTATATTTAGAATATATTTTTACCATTTAATATAATGTTGGTCATTGGACATAATTTTACAATTAAACCGGACATAAACAAGTGTCAATCTTTTGATAGTTATTATCTCTTAAAAACACGCTTTTTATTTTAACAACGGGAATTAATTTTAAATTATTTTCTGCCACTTCTGTGTTTTGAATTTGGAAAAATGGATTCCATATTTGGAATCAGGATTTTCAAATTGTGTAAATAGGTAACTTTTATTTTTAGACTTTTTGAATAATTACTTCGGTAAAAATTTTATTTACCATGGTTAAGGGTAAATCCGGTAAATAAGGGTTAACAAATAATATTATAATAATACTAAATTACCCTAAAACGTGTCCTAGCCTTATTGGTTGATACATGTTCGACTATAGGTATCTTTGGGTCGATTTTGGGACTCCATAGAGCCACTTGTAGGTGATAGGGACACTTTATTTTAATTAAGTTAAAATGAATACAAAAATGACACAAGCATATATCTTTTAGAAAAACAATTTTTACATAGGGTTATATATGTTGGATTTTCGACTATAAATATTAATTAGAAAGATAAAACGATTTCATACATAATGATAGTTTATTTATAATTTTTAAATATTACATAATTTAATTTATTTATGACACAATAATGATGCAGTAATTAACATAATAGTGAAAATTTAAAATAATTGATATTATAAATACCCAAATAAATATAATTTGAGACTTTTAATGAATTAAAATAATTTTCTAGGATAATATGACATATTAGTATTGATTTAATTTACTTTTTTCGAAGTAATCATTCTCTTATGAGTTTCAAAAAAAATCAACTATTGAATAGTATCAAAATTGACATAAAAGAGTTTTTAAAAAAATATTATATTCTTAATTGATATTAAATTCCTAAAAATCTAAGGTTCGGAAAATAGACTTATATCATGATAATTTTATCATTAATGGACCATTTGGGGGGTCTCTTTGATGTTTATAATATTTTTATTAACTAAATAATATAAAAATACAAAGTGACATGGTAAATGTCAAACTAATTAACTAAGAGTTAATACTTAAAGATAAGGTTAATATAGTAACCCAAACCTGTCTAAATTCTATTGGTTGAATGGTTGTCGAACTATCCACACCTTAAAATTTAAATAATAAACTTTTGAGCCATTATAAACTGAATATGAATTTATTATAAATTAATATTTCTAGCTTTTCCAAAGGTTCCCCTCACCCCTCTTATAAAAGTGAACTCCTACTTCTCATTACTTAACACCTTCAAAGCCTTTTGGTTCGGCCAAAATCTGCCCAAATACTCTCTAAACTTCCCTCACTACAACCTAGAGGTATTAGTTTGATCATAAATCCAACCTAAGGATCCCTTTTGATCAAATCAAAAGGAAGAACCCGAAGAAGATGTAATGATTTCACCACCCTTTTCCAAGTTCCTTTCTTCTTCCACTTCTTCTTCCTTTGTTATTACCATTCTAAAATAATAACTCCAGTATAATATATATACTGTGATGTTATTATAAATATGGTACAACCATATTCAGTATTCTATCCACCCTTTTAATAACATGTCACCATACGTGCGTATGTACGGCTTACCGTCTCCACGTCGTGGTGTAATTGTTATTCAATATGTTATTATTTGGATGGCTATAATAATGATGTGTAATTCATTTAAATAATAAATATAACATGTTAATGATTCTGTATATATTATATAACATCCATTTATATATTATTTTAATATCAAAAGAATGATATTTTCGCTCGTGCATACGTACGGACTACCGTCTCCACGAACGCGATGAGATTCATTCTCCATCGTATCCATTAAAGTATAATTATCATTTTATGATTTAAAAATAATGTTTAAGGACTTGATATAATTATGGATACGAATAATATACAACCTATACATGAAAAACATGGCTTACGTAACAAAACATATAAAATAAAACGAGTAATTTAACACCCGAAACGACGATAATTCTAAGATATTATTAACAAAGCAATGTTAAAAGATCATATATGATATCATATTAATGTATATGATTATTGAATAATTTAATAACAATTATTTCAACATTATAAAGGATTTTAACCTACCCCCAACCAAGTAAAAGTACAAGGTAAGGGTTATTTCACAATCTCTTCATTATCCAAGGTTGTTTATACGTAATAATCTACTGGGATCTCTTTATCATCCACATCCATGTTTTTTCGAAATGTATTTCAAATTTTTTTTACTATTGACAAAGAATATGGGTTAAATTAATTTATACCCTTATGTGTTTTTAAAGGAATATTTCCGTCATTTTCCAAACAAGTCACTTTTTACCTTTCGACAAATTTAAGGTAAGAATGTTTTTTTAACTTATACGGCGGGTGCGGCTATTTACCGCCGTTATAAAATCATCAAAGATTCCCTTACAATATTATAAGATTATTTTCAAAGTAAATTTTTTATTTTATAATTATGTGACTTTTAAATGATTTCAAAATGAATATTTTAAGAATTTTTGAAATTTACTCTTTATCAAGATCATAATTTTAAATGTTTTAAAGATTTATCTTTCTAAATATTTTTAATTAATGTCCATGTTTTAAAAATGATTTTAAGGATTTATTTATATGTACATGAAGGTTTTTAAATTATATTTCTTTTCAAAAGTTTCAAAGTGGTATGGGACACTTTGATTCAAAAATCTTTTTTAAATTACTTCCTTTATAAATGTGTGACTTTTCAATGATTTCGAGAGAAGAGGTATTTCTCTCAAATAGTTTTGATTTCATCTATGTCAACATCCTTTGATGGATTTTAAGCTTATTTGAAGTTGATTTATTATGATACAAAACTTCTATATTGTATTGAAGGTTTTGTGATATGTTTGACTGTGGATGTGCTATTTTTATACCATTCATGGTTTATGGTGAAAATATTGGCATTTCGTATGCTAGTTTTAATATGAATGTTTATGTTATGTTTAAACCTTTTCATATGGGAATGCATTGGACTTAATATGTGACGGGTGGAGCCTGATATAGCTCCTCGATGCATTGGTAGGTCTCATGAGACAAACTAGTGTCTTGGCACAAGGCCTTGGCAAAATCTTATTTGTAGTCTTGGCACGAGGCCTTGGCTATGTGGTTATGATAGTCTGGAATTAAGTATTCCATCATTATGAAAGTGGTAATTGATATTTCATGTGATTATTCTATTAGTAGAATATCCATGTGAATAATTAAATGGAATTATTTCATTTTATTTTTGCCATACTATGTTGAAGTTCATGTTTAAAAGGATTTTGTTTTAAGTTATACATTGCCTTAAATGTTTATTCTTATTTATGAAAGTTTCTGCTATATTGTTATCCTTACTGGGTATTTGAGCTCACCCCTTTTCTATGTTTTATTTTTCCCAGGATGTGAAGAAGTAATTTATAAATGACCTACAGGGATAGTATGTAGGGATATGAGTATGGGATATGGAGACTATGTTGTTGTCGTAGTTTTTCACTTTATGATGTAATGTAAAACATTATAAATATATCTAGTGTTTCCAAGGCTACTAAACCAATCGGTCTTTCGAGATTTGATCTTTCTTGTGATCATGCCAATGTTATGTAATAATGCACCGACTCTGGGTAACTGGGGTCGGGGCGTTACATACTTTTAAAAAAAAATATTATTTATTTATTTAAAATTAAAAATGTATAAAAATAGTAAATATACTTTTGTAAATATTATTTATATATAAATATTTTTTAAAAAATATATTTTTAACATTATTAATGAATATTTAATCTTAAGTGCTTGTATGTTAAAAATGAGTAAAATGAATAATTAAAAATCAGTACACTTTAACAATGTTGAAAAAATGGATAAGTTTGATAAATTAAATATAAATCATTAAAAAATGGATATATATTGAAATAAAGATGAATACATGTTGAAAATATTAAAAAATAGTAAATATATATATATAATAATATAAATTGATTAGATTCCCAAAAAAATATTTGTGTGTGCGTATGTATATAAAAATGCATTAATTACATATATGTAAAATCAATATAATGTATTTGATCTATGTTAAATTGAAAAATAAAACGACATTCAATTGTGTCCATTACTCGATGCAATTATTCGGTATTTTTAATTCATATTAATTTTTAATTATAAACCATTATTTATTTAATATATTACTATTTAATGTAAATCATAAATATTTTGTATTATATAAATCATATTTATAATTTATATATAGTATAATCAATATTTATTCAAACATGGCTATATAAATCATATTTATTCAAATATGGCTATATTTTAATATATACTATTTATAATTTATATACAGTATAATCAATTTATTCATTTTTATCAATAATTATTCAATTAATATTTAATTAATATTTTTTAATAAAATCATTTTTATTTTTTATTTATTTTATTATTTTATTTTATATGGACTTTTTTCAGTGCTAAAAAATTGATGATAAAGGATTCCTTTATGGGTTCTAAAAATAAAGCATTGATAATGAGTGTCCTTTATCAGTGCTAAAAACAAAAGCGCTGATAAAGGACAAAATTTATCAGCACTAAAAAAATGCACTGATAAAGGTTTCATTTTATCATCGCTACAAAAAAATGTGCTGATAAAGGGTGCCTTTTATCAATGTTAGAAAAAAAAGTACTGATAAAAGATATCCTTTATCATCGCTTGTTTTAGCACTGATAAAGGGAACCTTTATCAACATTTTTTTATAGTGCTGATAAAAGCCAACATTGTTAAAGTATTGTTTTGTAGTGGCATCAACCTCTTCTTCTGTCTTTAGTGGTTGCTCCTTTAATAGTTTAAAATAGCCTGCTAGGGGAATAGAGACTGGATTTGCTTTGAGTATACCAAATATTCTGATAAACTTTCCAATGTAGCTGGTCTGTGAAAACATCAAGGTTCCAGCTATGTGGGATCTCTTGATTTTCATCCCCAAAATTTTTCCAGCTTCTCCAATATCTTTCATTTTGAACTCCTTAGCTAGCTTCCCTTTTAACTCATCAATTCTCTATATACATGATACTGCAATATGAATGTCATCCATGTATAGAATTAGTATAATATATTCTTCACCAAAAGACTTGATGTAGCAACATTGATCCATGCGACATCATTTTTATGCACTTTTAGTCATGAATGCATCTAACATTTTGTTCCACTACCTAGGTGCCTGCTTCAACCCATACAAGCTCTTGTGGAGTTTTCATACTAGGTCTTCCTTTCTAGACTCAACATATCCCTATGGATATTGCATATAGATATCCTCCTTTATATCTTCATAAAGGAAAGCCGTCTTCTCATCAATCTGATCTAGATACAGGTATTCTAATTCCACAATGTTGAGAACAGATGGTGGAAAGCTTCACTAAACTGAAAAAAAATCAGTGAAATCCACTCCCTCATTATATTGAAATCCTTTTACCACCATCCTTTCCTTGAACCTCCTCTCACCGTCATGTTCTTCTTTTAACCGGTACACCCATTTGTTCTACAATGATTTCTTCCCCTCTGAAATATGTGTCAATTCCCAAGTATTGTTTTCATGTAGTGAATAAATTTCTCCCTTCATGGACAGCTACCACTTTCTCGACTCCTTCAACTGAATTTCCTCTTCAAAGTTTTCTAGTTATCCACTATCATTCAATAAAAAATAATGTAAGGATGGTGAATAGATATGCATAGGCCTTCTCACCCTTGTTAATCTCTTCAACTCCACTTGAGTAGGCTCCACTAGCTCTGATGTCTCATGCCCAGTTGCACCTTCAAGCTCTACTTTATCTACTTGTTCTTTGCACTCTAATTATTTGTTCCCATTTTCATCTTTAGTTTCATGGAGATCCTTGTACGTGATAACTTCATTAAATATCACATTCTAGCTCCTGATGTCCATCTTGTTGAGATCATACCAAAAGTGATAACCAAACTCATCAGCACCGTAACCAATGAAGAATCATGGTTTGGACTTAGCATCAAGCTTTTCCATTATATTATCATCAACATGAACATATTAAAAACTATCAAAGACTTATAAATGTGATATTCTTACCTCCTTACCAAACTAGATCTCCTCAGGTATACATTCTCCCATTGGTATATATGGACTCTTGTTAATGAGATATGATTCCATGTTCTCTACATCAGCCAAAAAGGTCTTGGGTAACCCCAAGTGCATACTCTTGCTCCTAGAACATTCATTTAGTGTCTTATTCATCCTTTCAGCTATTCCATTCTGTTGGGGTTTTCCTAGGATAGTATTCTCCCACCAAATTCCATTATTGAAACAAAATTATCTGAACTCCTAAATATCATACGATCCACCTTTGTCAGACCTCAGACATTTTAGCTTTGATAATGACTCATTCTCTTCCATGATATTCCACTTCTAAAACATCTTAAACACATCAGATTTTATTTTCATAAATAAAACTCACACTTTCCTTGTTGATTCATTAATAAATGTCACATAATATTGGGACTCTCCAAGGGAATGTACTAGTTAAGACCCAAAAACATATGTGTTCACCATGTATAGCTTCCCATCCTTTGATTTTCAACCTCCTTTTTCAAAATACACCTTCTAATTTCTAAAAATATAGTCTTCAAAAAGTCCAACACCCACTGACTTTAGCTCTGGTAGTATTTTTTTTTTCTAGCACCTTTATCCCCTTCTTACTCATGTTTCCTAGCTTGTAGTGCCACAATTTTGAATCCTCATTAACCTTTTTTGATTCAAGCATGTTCTTCCTTATTTCTTCCATGTTTTACAAGGTACCATTCTTTTTCCCCTGATCTATGACTATATCTCACATGGTAATCTTCTAGAAACCACTAGTAAACATGGTAATGAATCCATCATACTCAGGATTCCTAAAAGAAATAATATTTCTTATAATACATGGATATACCTCATATTATCTAGAACCAACAAATACCCACTGTTGGTCTTGACCTATGCATCTCCTTTCCCCATGACCTATAATAGTTTATCAACAACAAGATGTACCTTTCCAAAATTTCCAAAAACAAAATTTTTTAGGAAACCCTTCTCTATGGTGGAATGGAAAGACATCCTTGAATCTAAAATCCAAGACTCCACTGGACTATCCACAATCATCAGCAACACATCATCAGTTCCTTCAGCCACCATGCTTGAACAACTAGTTTCAAGTACCTTCCATTTTTCTCTACACTTCTTGAAATGTATTTTCTTTCCACAAGACCAGTAGGTAGTTTTAGTCCACTTTGCCCAGTATATTCTCTTTCTACTTGACATTGATCATCCTGTATGATTATCTCATTTTGGATATAATTCTCCTCCTTCTACATTCAGTACAGAACTAGAGAATCTGCCCGATTATCTTCTTCAGATATCCTCACTGAGGATCAGGTCTAGTACATCCTTTAGAACCAGATTGGTATTCCCTAAATAATTTCTCACAATTGTTACAGTTTATACCCAATGTCAGGTAATGAATACAGTAAAACCAATGCACATACCTCATCACCAAGCATAATTTCCACCAATTTCATCTGACTTATGATTGTGTTAAATTCATTGGTGTGATCTGCAACAATTATCCATTCAACCATTTTTAGAGTGAAAAATCTTTTCATTAAGTTAACTTTGTTTACTGAATAAGGATTCTCATACATATTTGAGATATATTTCATCAGCCCAATCATCATATTCTCCTCTTAGATTTTGAATTCCATGTTTTTGGCCAACGTAAGGCGCACAACACCTAGAAACTATCAATCCAACAACTCCCACTATGTCTATTCCATGTCTGTTAGATTTAAACCCAGAAACAGAAAATAAATTTTCTTCTAGTAAAGATAATCTTAGATATGCATACTCTAGTAGTTATAGTCAGTTCCATTGAAGCATTCAATATTCACTTTTCCTTCTTCCATGCCCATCATTCAAAATGAGAAATCTAAACTCAACCTTTTATACCCGTTGTTGAAGAAACATCAGGAGCAACGAAGTAAAAAAATGATTCACAAAAGAGTACAATGGAAAAAGAAGAAGAATATGATCTTGGAAACTAATATTTACATGGTTTGGAAATGATACCTACATCCATGGAGAGGCATAAAATTCACTATAGTCGGGAGCACAAAATTACAGGGAGTTTCAGGATTTTCAGTTACACACAAACTACTATCCCAAAATGGTCTAATAAGGAGGAAAAATTACTACTCAACCAATATGACAATGTATTTGTGGATGTTTGTTTGTTGGTACCTTATTACTATCCATTTGGTTTCCTGAGTATGAAATGATAATTGGGTTAATTTAATGATGAATTGGACCCCTCGTGATCTTCATGGGATCTGTTGAGGTTGATTAGATCCGGTCTAAGGACACTCATGGGGTGTTCCTCTTCCTTGAATGTAGAATTGAGTTTATTAATGATAAATCGAAGGTTTTATGGAATAGAATCTATGATAATTGTGTTTATATTTTTGGAAGGTACAAGGGGTTGTTTGGCCCCACTTTAAAGTGTTAAATGAGTTATGAAATGTTTGTGGAAAAGGGTAAATTTGAATAATGGTTAAAAAATCATGCTCATGTGAATAAATGGTATGGATAGGGTGTTATACTGTGGATCTAATCTCACTAGTCGGCAAGACTGATGCTCTAGACCCCACTAACGAATTTCATGGGTTAGGGTGTTGGAATTGGGCTCTATTCCCCTAAAAAATGTGCATGATGTGAATTCCTGGACTCATGATTTGGGGAATGTTTTTCTATATATTTCTTGGTGAAATGATTGTTGGTGTGAATGACTAGACTGAGGCTCCATGGCAAGTTGATTTATGTATTTTTTGTGAAATAAATTTCCTTGTGATGTAGGGAACTCGACAACCCTTGTATGTTTAATTGACTGAAATATACCGAATCATGTCTCCTGAATATGGGTAGCACATGAAACTAATGATAAAAGTGGCTAATATTGAACCTATTCAATTAATGGAACCTTTTTATTTTTTTTTATCTTGTCATTACTATACTCTTGCATAAACTATTTAGACTAGATATTTTGTAGACATCCTTGGTGGTGACCTACTGAGTTGTACTCACACCCTGCTCGGGCCTCCATTGGTTATCTGAGAATATTTCATGGTTGCAAGTTAGGATAATGGAAATGGTCCAATGATAGAGGGTTGATTCAGGGCACAAATATGTGCATGGATGAGGGAAATAGACTTTGTGTCAGGAATCATTTTTGGGATTTTCAATCTTGTATTTATTTTGGGTTTTTCCTTTTCACATGACACTATATTCAATGACATGACATAATTACAATTTGGTTGTGGGTATGTACCCAATTTTGGGAAACTAATTGGTGATACATTTTTTTTGTTTATACTATTCCCTTTATTTCTCATTCTATATATTTTGTATTACTCTAATAATGAGGGTACAGTCTTCCCACATGTCCCATTAGACTTTTGCTGTTAGTTGGTAGCCTCTGGCATATGGGGAGGCGTGCATAAATTCATGTGACACTCCGGTTCTAGGCACCTGTTTAGTGGCTCCTAGGTTGGGGTGTTACAAATTGGTATCAAAGTGGTTATTTTCTATCATTTATATTATTTTGAGAATGTATATAGGAGATTAGGATGTGTTGGGCCTTGACAATGAGATCGTTCATGATAGTAGCTAACCCATGTATGGGGGTAAACCCAAACACCCATGGTGGGATTTTTTTTATGGACATTTGTTGTTATAGTTGAATGTTATTTCACCTTGGGTGATGCAATTTATGTGTGATGTTATTATTTTGTGGTATTTTTATTGTGGGTCGAAATGGCATGAGGTTTATATATGCATGTATAATTTTAGGAAATTAGAGATATATGTGACATGAATCATGTTAGACACACATGATAGAGCATGTTATGGTCAGGTATGGTAATTGGTAATGAATTTTGATTCTATTGTGACTTTAAGGAAAAGATTCTAATAAAGATGTTATAACTATATTAAGAATTGAAAGATATGAATGGTTAAAAATAGTTCTTGATGAGAAAGTTGTAACTGTTTAAAGAGTTTAAGTAGGTTAACTAGAAGGGATTAGTATGGAATTTAATGTGAATTGATTTTGAAATTTTGGTTGCCCTATATTAGACCAGACCTTTTATAGGGGTGGATAAGGGTAATGATAGAGATGCGATCATGCTCGTTGGGAAAATATATGTAGAGTGGGTTTTTTATGTCTTGTAGTGAGCCCTTTTTTGTAAACAATGGAAAATTTATGTTATGTGTTTTTAGATGTGTTTTTGATACTATAGATATATGCCCCCATGATGATGCCTACTGGTTGGGCTACATTATGACATCGTCGAGAATGCTCCTATAGTGGTGGGGTAATAACCCCCATTGGTTCCAGGTAATAGTGGGAAAGATAAGATCCATGAGAAATTTTCTCATTTTATTTAGATGATGGAGTGAGACCTAGGGTGGGCTGCACCGCGTATGTTTGACATGACTAGATAATTTCAATTGTTTCATCCTCCAACTTCTATAGAAGATGGTGGACCTAAGGTAGTCGAGTTTTGGATAGTATATCCAGAAAATTATGTATCACTTAGAAACTCCTCTTGATAAGAGAGTTAAGTTGGAATATTATATGTTACGAGGACCGGTAAATCACTGGTAGGATATCCTGGTTCAGACTGAGAATGAAGATGGTATGTGGTGGAAAAATTTCTAGGAAAAATATCTAGAACACTTATCTAGAGACTTTAAGATAGGATAAAGGTATGGAGTTTGTGAGGTTGACTCAGGGGACTATGTATGTGATGGATTATGTAGGGAAATTCAATGAATTGTAACATTTTATTCCAGCATTGGTAGGGGATGAGGAAGCTACCATGAGATGATTTTAGGATGGAATTAGATACAGGATCAAGTCCCAGGTAAATATCATTAATTTAAAGAGGTTTACTGAGGTGGTGGATTAAACTCTTCTTTAATAATGGAACCTAAAGGTGGATTCAGGTGGTGGAAATGTGGTTTCAATTGGGAAGTCCATTGGTATGAATTCTGATGGTAGGAAGCACCATTTCAAGGGTTTTTTCTAGGGTAGTGGTAGACAGAGCAGCTAAGGAAGAGGATTGATCTCCTAGGGTGGTGGCCTAGTGCTTTGTTATCAATGCGGTAGGTTGGGACACATACGTGACCAGTGTCCCCAATCACCTATGGAGTGTCGAGAAAACGACATGGTGAGGAATGTACAGAGGTTTTGTAGGAACCCTTGGTAGGTGGGCTGTGATGAGGGGTCAAGACCGATGCAGAGTGCAAGAAGGGGGTTTTCTACCCCATACGAGATAGACAGTTGGAGTTCTACCAACCGTATTGGTCAGGGTAGTGGACATGGTATTCCAGGAAAACAACATTCATATTAGCAAGTCAGTGCACCACAAAGAACTCATATCAGAGCCTAGGGAAAAGGGGTGGGTCATCTTCATGTAGTTCCTCCTACACTAGGTGGTGGTGATGCTGGACCATCGATAGTTCAAGGTACGATTCTTATAGATTCCAAGCATTCAAGTTCTTTATTTGATACAGGGGATTCAAATTCTTTTATGTATTCCTAGTTTGTGAATGTGTTTGGTATATTAGTGGAATGTATGTGTGGGTTTATGTCAATTGACACATCATTAGGAGTATAAGTAAAAAATATCTGACATTTTAAGGAGTGTTCTCTCAAGGTTGGTGGGTGCCACTTCACTTGAGACTTGTTCTTGGTCGAGGTGTCTAGTTTTGACATGATGTTGGGGATGGATTGGTTGGTTTTGTATCGAACCCATATTGACTATTACCATTGAAGTGTAACTTTCATATCTCTTTAGGGTAACACATATGTTAAATGAGGGGAATGATGTATCTAGGAAAGCTATATGGGACCAGTTCATCAGCAGTTACCCAAGTGACATGTCTTGTACTTAAAGATGGAGGAATAAAGCATGACACCCTTCCTCTTATGGTGGATTGATTTCAGAATGTGTTTCCTGAGGACTTCTTAGGTCTTCTACCTAAGAGTGAGTTCGAGTTTACGATTGAGATAATTCTTGGAGAAGAGCCTATTTCAATTCCACCATATAAAATGGTACCATAAGAACTCTAGTAACTTAAGACTTGGTTTGAGGAACCGAAGAATAAATGGTTCATATATCCAAGTATGTCACATTGGGGATCTCTAGTTTTGTTTTCTAATAAGGTTGAAGGGACGTTGCATTTGTGTGTCGATTTCCAAAAGTTGAACTCGATGACATTTAAGAACCAATATCCTCTTCCGCATATCGATGATCTTCTTGACCAGTTGAAAATTCCATCTATGTTAGCCAAAATTGATTTGAGGTTAGGGTATCATCAGTCGAGGGTGAGACATTTTGATATATTGCTGACTGATTTATGGATATAGTATGAGTTATATGAGTTATTTATAATGTATTTCATGTTAACTAATGCTCATTCTGTGTTTATGGTCTTAATGAACTGAATATTCCACCCATACCTAGATGAGTTTGTGGTTGTTTTGTAGATTAAATCTTGGTGAACTTTAAGACTCGTGAAAATCATGAAAAACACCTTGACATCATCCTATGTATACTAATAGAGCATAGACTATACACCAAGATATTTAAGTTTTAGTTATGGATCTATATGGTATATTTCTTGGTCACATATTCTAGGTGGGAGTTGTATCAGTGGACCTAGATAAGGTTCAAGTAGTGGTATCTTGGGAGCAGCCTGATAATTTTTTTGATATTTGAAGCCTTTTGGGTTTATTAGGATATTATTGAAGGATAATCAAAGACTTTTTTTCGTTTGGAATCACCACTTTCAGGATTGACCAAGAAGTGTGTCAAGTTTGAATGGTCTAAAGCATGTGAGAGGGATTTTCGGGAGCCGAAGAAGTGCTTGACCACTACACTAATTTTTATCCTACTCAAGCCAGGTAAGAAGTATACATTAATTTTTGATTCATCTAGGATTGGACTTGGGGTAGAGTTAATGCAGGGGGACCAAGTCATGGCGTATGGATCATGAATGTTGAGGCCACATTAATGGAGCTACACTATGCATGAACTTGAAGTAGCCACATTGGTTTATTCCTTGAAATGTTGGCGACATTATCTTTTTGGTGATTTTTTTTGTATACCGATCATAAAATAATTTAGTATATCTTATCCCAGTGTGATTTGAACTATTGTAAATGGAGATGGGTTGAGTATATGCAGTATTATGATTTTGAGTTACCTTACAGGCTATGAAGGGGAAACAGTGTTGCTGATGCTTTGATCCAAAAAACACAAACTTGGCCAGTCTAGGAGTCTAGTTCCGAGTGAAGATGATTATTTTTTTCTAAGATAAATATTGTGGTTCAAGTGGGATAGGGAAGGATTTCCCTCGTATCTTTTTCAGTTGAGTCCACACTTTTGATCCGAATCAAGGAGTGGCAGTATGAGGATATAGAGTGTTTGGACTTGAGGTAAATCCTTGAAGGCATGGAGTCACCTTTAGATTGGACTATTTATGATAATGAGATCATCTATGTCCAAGGTCGTGTTTTTGTACCTATGTGTATGAGAGAAGAGTTGATGTGTGAGTTCCATGCCTTGAAGTGGGCGGTGCATCCTAGTTTAACCAAAATGTATCACGATCTTCGTAGATGGTATTGGTGGTCAGGGATGAAGAAAGAGGTTGCAAGTTTTTTTATGCTGTGCTACACTTATTATCAGATGAAGGACAGGAATCAGTGGTTGTGTGGTTTACTACAGCTGTTACCCATTCTAAAATGGAAGTGGGATGATGTAACCTTGGGTTTTGTGGTAGGAATCCAGAGGACGCCTCAGAAGAATGACATGATATGGGTAATTGTGGACCAATTAAAAAAGGTATCACATTTCTTACTGATTCAAGAGAGTTTTATCATGGACTAGTTAGGTGACATGTATGTTTAGGAGGTAGTAAATTTTCATGGGTTACCTCAGAGTATTATTATAGATCATGATCTATGTTTTACTTCACGCTTCTGGTAAGGTTTTACATAAGGTTCTTGGTAACCAAGTGTTTCTGAGAACTTCTTTTTCCGACAAACAAACGGGAAATTGAAATGTACTATACAGGTTTTTTGGGAAATATTGAGGGCATGTATCTTAGAATTTGGTAGATTTTGGGAGAAACACTTAGTTCTCATGGAGTTCATCAATAAAAATAGTTATTAGGAGACTATTCAAATGATACCATATGAGGTGCTCTATGGTAGGCTATGCAGATTTACTTTATATTAGATAAAGGTCAGGAATTAGAGTTTTTGGGGATGAGTCTCATGCATGAGACACCAGAGCATGTTCAATTTAATATGAAATGTATGTCTATAGATCAGAGTAGGAAGAATTTGTATGATGATTAACATCGTCAACCACTTGAGTTTCCAGTGGGTGATCGTGTGTTCCTTCAGGTTTTAACAAGGTTGGGTCACCATTAGATTTAAAAGCATAGAAAGTTAGAACCCAAGTATGTGGGGTCATTTAGGATTATAGAGGTGATTAGACCAGTGCCACACTAATTGTATCTTCTATAGTAGTATAGTGTCATGCACAATGTTTTTCATATGTCACAACTTCAACAATATCACCCAAACCCTTCTCACATGATCATAGTTAAAGATGTTGAGATTGAGGCTAATGTGTCCTTTGAGGAGAATTTGGTTCATATTATGGATCCCATTGAGGAATTTTTATGAGGTAAGGTTGTTCCATTAGTCCGATTGTTATGGAAACATGGTACCATTCAAGAGGAAACTTGGGAGAGGGGGACATATATGAAGGCCCAATGGCCTGATATTTTTACCTGGGATTCTTAGTGATTCTTGAGAGAGAATCTTGGGGATGGTTTGTTATAAGGTGAGGAGGTTTTAAGATCATGAACTTATTCTAAAGGGTGTTCTTATTTAAGTTCTTGTTAAACTCTCTTTTTTGTTAATGAAATGGTTCTAGGTTGTATGTGGTGTATTAAGGGTGTCCTGGGTGGTTGGTTCATGTAAGGGGGGAAATAAATGTCATCAAATTCATGTTTCATGGTTCGCATATTTTTAGTAATTATTGTGCATCATAACCATGTGGCCTTGGAAGGAATGGGCATAGTTGATAAACCATGAAAGGTGGAAGCCTAAAACCATGCAATCTTGTACAGAGCCTTTCTGTATGGCCATCACATGTTTTTTCAAACCGTGTGGGCTTCCAAGAGACCATGCAACCTAGACCCCTCTTAGACATAGGGTGGTGCATGGTTTGGCGAATCACACATCCAAACCATGCACCACATAAAAATGGGGAATTTTCAATTTCCCCCTCAGGATTTAAGGTTTATAACCCTATTTTCTTCCCCACTCTTCTTTTAGTGTCCTAGGTGATGAAATTCCTCCTCCCAAGCTTCCTAAGGATCAATCTCCCTCACTTTTGAGCCATTTAGAGTATGTTTGGGTGTGAATTGAATCTCTGGGTGAGTTTAACACTCCTATTTCCTATATTTTTTGGAAGAGTCCTTGTATAATTTTTCTTCTTCTTCTAAATCCCCCAAATCCTCTTTTTCCAGTAGATTCTAAATTGGGGATTTGAAGTTTGTTTGAGTTTAGATCAAAGGATAAGGTTAAGAGAGTGTTCATATATGAACTTGAGTTAGGTGTTATACAAGTTATATCAAATAGTCTTGATTCCCTAATTTATATGTATCTGGTGGTTTTGTGGTACCTTCTTTCTTTATATTTGGTTTCTTTGAAAGGAAATGATAATTGGGTTAATTGAATGATGAACTGGACCCTTGATTATCCATGTGGGATCCGTTGAGGTTGATTAGATCGGGTCTAAGGACACCCATGGGGTGTTCCTCTTCCTTGAACATAGAATTGAGTTTCTAAAAGATAAATTGAAGGTTTTATAGAATGAAACCTATGATAATTGTGTTTAGATTGTTGAAAGGTATAAAGGGTTGTTTTTCCTAACTCGAAAGTGTTAAATGAGTTATGAAATGTATGTGAAAAATGGTAAATGTGAATTATGGTCATAGAAACAAACTCATGTGAATAAATTGTATGGATGGGGTGTTAGACTGAGGCTCTACTCCAATGAGTCAGGATAGGCAGGTGTTCTAAGCCCCACCGAGGTATGGTATGAGTTAGGGTGTTAGAGTGAGGCTCTATATCCCTAAAAAATGCACAATATGTGAATGCATTGATTGAGGCTCTGGGGAAAGTTGATTTATGTATTTTTTGTGAAATAAATGTCCTTGTGATGTAGGGAACTCGACTCCCCTTGTATGTTGTTTAGTTAACCAACATAAATTGAAGCATGTCTAATTAATATGCGTAACACATGAAACTAATGATAAAAGTGGCTAATTTTGAACCTGATCAATTAATGGAACTTGGTTTCTATTTTTTTATCTTATTGTTACTATAATCATACATACACTATTTAGATATAATATTTTGTAGATACCATTGGTGGTGTCCTACTAAGTTGTACTCACACCCACTTAGGCTTTCATTGGGTACTCGAGTCGATTTCATGGTTGCAGGCCTGGACAAGGGAAAGGTCATTTGTTAGAGGGTTGATTTAGGGCTTAGAGTTGTGATGGATAAGGGAACAAGACTTGGTGTCAAGACCAGTTTGGGGATTTTTTATCATGTATTTATTTTGGGTTTTTCCTTTTCACTTGGCACTGTATTACATGACATGACATATTTAATATTTGGTTATGTCTATGTACCTAGTTTTGGGAAACTGATTAGTGATACATGTTAATTTTTTATATTGTTTCCTTTATTTCTCATTATATGTGTTGTTGATTACTCCGATAAAGAGGGTATAGTCTCCCCACATGTCCCATTAGACCATTGTTGTTAGTTGGAAGCCTCTAGAATACGAGGAGGCATGCCTGATCTCATGTGACACACTGACTCAGGGCACCGATTTAATTGCTCCTAGGTCAGGGTGTTACATGGATAATTGTTAATATAATCAAAAATTAAATTAATTATTTTTTTCTTTAAAAAAATTATATTACAAGTAAGTAATTTAATTTTTGTTCTAAAATTAAATTGTTAAATTATTTTAATTTTGGAATAAAAAATTAAATTAATAATTAGAATAAATTAAATTAAATTATTTTAATTTAAATAATTCATTTAATTTAATTAAATCTCTCATACTTAAATTTATTAAATTTAATTTTTTATTGCACTTTACTTTTACTCACTGACCAGTCTTGAGCACTGATCGACTGTATATATATGTTTTTATTTATTTAATTAATTATTTAATTGGGTGTGATTCATGTAATTAATTTTAAATAATAAGTTATATGCATCATCATTTTTCCCCCATTTATTATTTATAAGCATATGAGCAACCAGATAAAAGTTATTTATCTATATTTTTCACTCTCGAGACCCCCTCATCAATGTATGAATATTTTTATTCTATGATGAGACCACTGTTAGTGAGAGAACCATTGATTTTCAAGAAATTTTTTTGATAACATATGGAAAACAACTATTGGTTTTATAGTTAGTTATGACCAAGACGAAAGTAGCTCTTTAGAGATTGAATTAAAGTAGACACCAAAGTTCTAGGGAATGATATCTATTGAGATAGATTTAATGGTTTCTTAGACCTAGTCAATAGTATAAATACCAAAAATGTATTGAAAAATATAAGTTGGAACAATTCAATAGATAATTGTTACCAATGTCACATGACATAAATCTATCCATGTCGATATGCATGGGAATAGGAGGATATTATTGCGGTGATTTGAATTACATACACTTATGTGATCAGTCAATCACATATTCCATGTTATGCATAATAAATGGTATTTCCAATATAAAATTTATGGTATGAAAATATCAATTATATCTAGGATAAGTGAAAGGGAAGTATTCATAACTATCTAATTGTACTTGAGCAAGTAAAAAAGATATGTAACTAGTATATATATAGAAAGATACACTATTTACAAGGGGACACAAACTAGTATTCCTATAAGGTAAATATAATATAATATCATAGTTAGGATAAGGTAATGAGCAAGACAAGATCATTCAAGCCATTTGTAGACAAATCTACAAATATTGAGTTCATTACAACATTTAAGGAAGCTATAAAAGCAGTATAAAATATACAAAAATTTGTTCCAATTCTTGGAATAATACGTAGTAAGTAAATTTCTATCATTATGATAATTCTATTACTAGTACTAGCCAAGATTTCAAGTTTAGATGGTGTAAAAAAAGAAATTGAACTTTTGAATGTCATCTCTTGAGAATTCTTACTCAAGGAGATAAAGTCCCAAATAGCAGAACAGCCACGTAGTGGAAACATGGAAGGCCCCATGACTAAATCCATAGGCCCAACTAACCAGTACTTTTTGATTACTATATCATGGATATAGTGAGTTATACATGAAGCACACTTACCATAATAACACATATATTTATGATTTCTCTATTTAAACGGTAATGTCTATATATTATTTTTTTATCAAAAGGTTATTTTAGTTCCAAGTCTATAATGAGAACATTGAGATATTATTACATTAATCTTAAATAAATGTCGTATGGTCTAGATACATCATACCTTCTGGACACAGTTGATGTCTGACTATCTGGTGTTGGGGGAATATAGTTATTGAGACTTCTCCTCATGAAGTTCTCACTTGGTGATGTCTAGTAGGTGAGATAATGAGGACAAACCCACCAATAGGAACACCACATACTTTGGGTATCATTGGTTCCTATCTATGGACATGTGTATTGATCTCCTGAATTGAGATCATTATCTATGTGTGTTATTTGATCATGTACTTTGTTTCAAGGAAAAAACCATGACAATGAAGTTGTGGTGAGGTTGCTTGAGTTGGGTGTGTCATTGGTGATATGGCATTGGTTGAATGATCAAGATATGATTTGTTACTTCCAAGTTAAGGAAGTAATATCTTAGATTTGATTGATTGAGATAGTAGTACCTTCATAAATCCATGTTCATGGTTGTTGAATGTAGATCTATCCAGTTATATCAAAAAACAATAAAGCAATAAAGGATGATGATAGAAGTGTGTGTCATGTTTTATGAGACATATAAAAATAAAGAGATTATATTACACAGTACGTATTCATAGGAAAGGGTATCATTGTTATGACTATTCCTTATCTATTTAGAGGCCTTGATGGGCTACTAGAATCCACTTTGGATTTGTGAATATTATTCACTGCTATCGAGATAAGATCCTAGAGGTTCACACATAATAGTGTATTAAAAAATATTCCCTAATCTGGTGAATATGCATATAGAACATGGTGGACCCCACAAATAGGTTTGAGAGTTTTCCAAGCATTATCAATCACTGATAAATAAGTAAATTCATTATTATTCAAGTATAGAATAATTGGGTTAAATTTATTTATTAAAACTATTTATAAGTGTTTAATTAAATACAAGGAATAATATTATATGAATGAATATTATTTTAAAATTCATGGTTCATTTAATATTAGTGATAATTACAAGTTTAGTTAATGACAAGAGTTTTATCACATAATATATTTATTATATTACAAGGAGATGATAAAATATAAATGTCGTAGTTATTTTTTTGTAACTATTTATTTATTACTTATATAGTGTATGTGTTGTTTTCGGGGACTGTGAAAACCTTTCCTAGTATTTGAAACTCCTACTATATAAAAAAGAGAGAGGAATTCATTTGGTGCACTATTCATTCCAACAGAATGACAGTCTCTGTCTCCTCCCTCTTATTGGAGAGAGAAAGTATCTCTCCCAGTGACCGATCCATAAACCCCTTCGACAGATCGAAGGTATGGGATCAAGGTGATTATTGCGATGATGAATGATTTTTTGGAGCTCCATGGTAGCACTCATAATTCTATTAATAGAGATCACATAGATTCTTGGATCATGTATGGATGGTCTAGAGGGGTTCAACTTCAGATCCTTCATGAAAAAATCGCCTATGACGAGCTGCAGTCAAAGGATTCACTGAATAAATTGAGGTACTAGTTCATTTAATTTCTATGGTTTTAATAATTTATTCAGGATACTTAGAACTCTTCCAGGGCTCAGATCATCGAAGAAGACAAGTTTCATCACTCTGGTAATGAAATTTTTTAAATCTCCACCCCACCATCTTCTATTGTGTTCCCCAGTACCAACATTTATAAAAGCCTATTTGACAATTTTGAGTGAAATTTCAAATTGTGTGTGTGTGAGGCCCTCTTGATCACCTTATTTAATTGTAACTCTAGAGTGGGATATCATTTGTCAATTGGATTGTGGCCTGAGTATCATGCTTGTATTCTTGTGGTGTAATTGAAATGTGAAAGGAATTGTATCTTGTGAGAGTGTAAGAGGTGAGATGATATATTTTTTCTTTTCACATTGATTTTATAACATGTGGATTTCTCAACTATTATTTATTTTTATGCATGGGGTACTAGGAACCTTAGTGAGGGGAAAAATAAAATTACTATATAGTTTCTATTTGATGGACTGGATCTGTTATGGTAGTGAGGGACATATAGGAGTTCCATCAGTGATGTTGGTTGAGGGAAGATAGTTGGTTATTGACTTAGTAATGCATCAATATTCCTATAAATGGTTCCAAATTGAGTAAATATAGGTCCACCTCAAGATATGTTTAGGAATTTTCCATGTTTACTATATGATTATTCTTAGGTAACTCTTCTTTATGTTCCCTTGTTTATTTGGAACACATAGTACCATGTCATCCCCTTGCTTATGATCATTACCTTGTATCATGGTGTCATGGTGTTTCATATTTTTATTGTTTTATTTTGGATTGTTTTATTAAAATTATCTTCAAAAGTAATTTAAAAATTAATGTTTTGATTTATAAAGGGATTATATTGAAGAAATGTTTTCTAAGTGATTATTTTTATTTAAAGGAAAGAGAAAAGGAAGTTATTAAATGATTATGTATGTGATTATTGAATTTCACAAGATTACCTATAAACCCCTATTTTATTATTATATTTCAAACTAGCATAAAATGAAATGTCATTTCTAAGAAATTACATAAATTTATTGGTGAAATCATACTGGGATCTGTTTTATTGGCACTGTACATACACCAATCAATTTATGTATCTCATTGGTTTCCTTTAAAATGTAATGGATTGGGTCTTCTATTTGGGTAGTTATGGTTATTCATAGTGGCTATGTTGGGATATGTAGAGTGACCAAGGTCCATATAGAGATTTATGGTAGCAACTTCACCTTGGATTTTGTTTGGGACATGAACTCTGTTACTATCTTCCTTATCCTAAACCACCAAATTTGTCTCCATAGGTAATTATACATTTTGGATACTCCAAGATGCATTGATAAAGCTAAGATATGAAACTACAAAACCCCCTCATGCATAATTGAAGAAATAAACAATTTCCGTTGAAACAACATATGATATTGATCATTCACATATCACCCCTTTGGAGCGTCCCCATAAAAGATATAATCCTATGTCACTTCTACCTCTGAATCTCCCCAGGTAGACTCCCCTTCCTACTATATTAAAGTTGATTTAATTGTTATCTGGAATAGGTAAACCCTTCCACCAGCCCCCTTAGCATCAGGATGTATCACCACAAGATCTTCCACCAACCTCCAAGAATATTCTAACTTATGAAAAAAATCTTTTCGTGACTTTTCTCTCATCACATAAGTAACTACATTTTATTTCTGTGTTGTGTAGGGGACTAAAAAGTCATAGTTTTGTAAGAACTTCACCCACCCCTACTGATGCAGATTCATATCTTGCTAAGAAAATATACAACTCATGTGATTATGATTGGTGAATACCAAAAATTTATCATCGATGAGGTAATGTTTCCATAACTTCAAATAAAACACCATCATCACTAACTTGAGATCATGAGTGTCATATTCATACTCATGGAGACATAACTAACTATACCCATATGATATCATTACTATATTCTCCATCAAAAATCCACCCAAACTAAGATAGTAATCATCACAAAAAATCTCAAACATTACTTCCTCCAATGGAAACTAAATAATGTGAGCACTATCCAACTTCTTTTTCAGGTATTCAAAAGATATCTGACACTGATCAGTCCATACAAAAGTTTGGTCATTCCTTTTTAGATATTTAAATAGGGATATAACATGAGATAATTTGGGCATGAATCTTTTATAATATCCCATGAGTTCATGGAAACTAATAAATTCCACAATGTTCTTGGGTGATGCCCAAGAAACAACCACTTATATCTTTTAAGGAGCAACCACCACTCCTTTTTGGGACACCACATTCCTGAGAAAGTACTCTTCATTCTTATGATACTTTCACTTGGATAAATTATAAAATATATAAGTGTTTAAGGTCCTATAAAATAGACCTAATATGATTGACATGTTCCTCATTTGACTACAAGTATATAAGAATTTCAAAAATAAACACTACCACAAACTGATCCAGAAAATCATGAAACACGAAGTTAATGAATCCCATGAAAATAGAAAAGGTGTTCATAACACTAAATGATAAAAATATAAACTAAAAGTGATAATAGAAACACATAAATATATTCTTTGGGTTATCCTAACCTTTCTTCCTTGTCTAATGATTCACAAACCACAAATAAATCTTCAAAATCCAACTAGATCCCTTCAAATGATGAATTAAATCATCAATCCTCGATAAGGGATAATGTTTCTTGACTGCCACTTGATTCAATATATGGTATTCTATAAAAAAATCATAACACAATCAGTATTATTCAAAAATAACACTTGATCACCCCATGATGAACACTGGACTAGATGAATCCCTTTTGCATCAAATTGTAAATATAAATTCTCAACCCCCACAGTCCAGAAGGTTTCATCTGATAAGGATCCACTGAAATTTGGGAGGAAATAAACCGAAACTCTATCCAAAACTAAATAAAATGTTTAGGGGGTGATTTCACAACCTCCTTATGGGAATACATCTAGAAATTATTCGTGACTCTAGGGAACTCCACTACCTGTCCCTCCACCAAATCTAAGGATAACACTTCCAACTGAGATGATAATGTCTCAAAATACCTATATCCCATTCAATAATCTTACTCCCCAATGAACGCCACATGATTTACTTTAAACAAAAAAACACAACTCTCATCTTGACACAATCAAATACCACACCCATGAAATAAAACCATTTGATATCAAGAATGATATCATAGGGTTTTATCTAAAGAAGAAATAAATCCCTAAACGGTTGATGCTACCCCATTATCATATCATAATCTTAACATATATCAATTAGACTCAACTAAACTTCAACAGGCATAGTAAACATCAAAGGCACTAAAGGTCTCTCTACCTTTAGTCCCAAGTCATATACCAAGGTGTGTTAAATAAAGAAGTGAGATGCTCCATAATCAAATAAAGTGTAAGACAGAGTAAATGATAAGCAGATGGTACCTCTGATAATCTATGGCCCATATAGAAATTCCATCTCAATAGAATACAATTGTCCCTATCTAGCTCCTATTCCCCACTTCTCATGACTACCTCCATGACCACATTCATACCTATATCCATGAGGGTAGAAAACATCAAGGGGATATCCTCTACCATCTCCACCTCCTCTCAATCTAATAAAGGCTTGATGTCCCTATTGCTAATATGGTTTTTGAGGAAAATATTGTTGAAGCTAGAATAGAAGTTGACCGCCTACCATAGACTAGCCTCCAAGAATAATCAGGCACTACAACTAATGGTGATCATGATCTCCACAAGTAAATCATATGAGCACAAATATCTTGGTAAAAGAACAATAGATACCATATCCAAAGACATGGGAAGAAAATTATTGAGGTTGACTCCCCACCAACCAAAACCTTGCCTACCTTGACATTTGAGATCCTCCCACAACCATTCCTACTCCTTAGGGAGCCTTGATGACCAATCTCTTGAGACGATCCTAGCTATGCATACATCCTCTATATCACTATGACCTTCTTCTACACCTCCAAATACTTAGGCAATGTAAATATAGTGACTTCACAATGAATAACTAGCATTACACAAAAAATAATGTTTAACGGTGGTTTACGAAACCAATGATAAAAAATTAAAATATTTTAGCATCCTTTTTTCAGAAACCATCACTATTTTTTTAATGAAATTTAAAAAATCTTTTTCCCTCCCTCCCTCAAATTCACTCCTTGATACCCTTCTCCCATGATCCCTTGACGCTACTCTCCTCCCCCTACCCACTACTCCCCTTTCCCCCTTTCCACTACTATCACTCCCATTTTCCCCTTTCATCCTCCGCCACTCCCTAATCCATCACTGATCCCTCCCTGAGTCATTGAAACCCCTCCTCTCATCACTCCCTGATCCCTCGACTCCTCTACACAAGTCGTCGATGCCCCTCCACTCATCGTTCCCCAATCCCTCAAATCCCCTCCCCAATTCATTGATGCCCCTCCCCTCACTGCTCCCTAATCCCTTCACTTCCCTACCCTAGCACTCTCTACTACTCCCCTTTCCCATTTCCCTCTTTCTGCTGAGCCACTGATCCCCTTTCTTGTGACTTTGTCCCCCATTCGGCAATTAGCACCTCTCCCACACCCTCTCTTCCTATTTTCAAGGCCATGATGGATCTCCCACATCTATGGTCCATTTTTTTCACCGTTGGGTGTGATCAAGACTTTAGGGTGAGTCTAGAAGTCATCTTACACCCTTTATTCATTTATTTTAGTCGATATTTATCCCCTAGAATTTTAATATAATATTTCATATTTTTAGGGATTTTTTCTAGTTTTTTTATATAGAAGTGGAAGTTGATATTGGGAAATCCCCAAGCCCTTTCTGCCAAACCCTTTCTACTGAGACCTCACCGCCACCCCTAAGCTCTCACCCTCGACCTCATGGTCTTCCTTTCCACCTTTTCCACTATTTTTAGCCCATGTCCCCGATCGTCACACCACTTCGCCACCCCCCTTTCTCACCGGTTAGGGGTGATTTTCATAATACCTCTATTTATGTTTAATATTGTTTTACTTTTAATATATTTTGTGTGTCTTTATTCTATAATTTTAATTCATTATTTAAAAACTATAATTATTGGATATTAAATTATTTTTTAATATTATGAAATAATGTATAAAAATTGAAGTTTGGTTTTATCCAAAACTCGTTTGATTTTATAATTACACCTTAGTGTGGATTGTAAGGTTATTAAATTATATGATAGATTTTCAATGTCATACTATCACACACATTTTCTTTTTGAAACTAATTAAAAATACTTTATAAAATCATTAATTTTGTGATGAATTATACACATTCAAAATTAAAATTTAAGAAAAAATGTTTTTTTTCAACAAACTAATCAAATTAATTCGCATGAATTTTTTTTATTGTTGATTTTGAATAATTTTGTGATTTTTTTAAACGACTTAATATTTATTATGTGTTTTAATTTTCTTTAATGAAGTTTAGGAACTTTTTGATATATGGATTAAATTTAGATCACATTACCAAGAAACACACCTCAGTATGCTAAGGGTTTGGAAGAGTTTTTTTATTTTTCTATTTCCAATTGATCCGTTGATGGGAAAATAAGATATCCATGCCATAAATGTAAATTTAGAAGATGGTTCAAGAGAAATAACGTTTATGAACACTTTATATTGAATTAAATCTCTACTGAATATTTGTGTTGGATTTGACATGGAAAATCAAAAATTACAGAAAGTTTTTGCACTAATTTTATTCAATAGAATGAGCTCTCAACTACTTCGAAAATGGAAAACGAAATGTAAAACCTTATAAATGATTCTTTTGGTATCGTAAGTCAAAAACATCAACATAAAAACATATCAGAACAACTAATTGAGGGTGATATAAATAGTATCTTGACAAATGATTTTTTGGGACAATAGGACAACCAGATCAATATCGTAACATATCATCATATCATTCTCTTGATGCTGTAGAGACTAATGTAAGTGAGAACTTCACTGAGCTTAAAAATACATTTCATGATTTATTTTAATATGGAAATCAAGATCTATATGGTGGATGAATGAAATATTAAAAGCATTATTTTCTATTGAAGTTGTACTATATCGAATTCCAATGTAGAATTAAAAATAAGGTGATGTCTATCATCATGTAAATTTTTATTCAAGGAAAACAATAAAAACAAGAAAGGACAGGCCCAAATTACCTAGGACGAGAGGCCTAAGGTGGCCAAAAGTAGTGGAGGCCAAGGGAATCCCCTCTAACCAAGTTGACTACCTCTGGCTTCATGGTGATAACAGTATGAAAAAAAATGGGATCTGGACCGGGGAAAACAAGATACCGTCAATTGGTGAGAGGAAGTAGACAAGATTGCAAAAAATGTTTATATTCTGGATCACTATCAATGGGTGATGTTGGAAGTATGAATCAACATATTACTATTGACAAGAAGAAAAATAAGACTACTATAAAGGTTTTGTGTTACTTCCCTTTAAAAACTTGATTGAAAGTATTATTCATGTCATAGAAAACCACATAGCACATGAAGTGACATTCTATAGATAATAACAATGTGTAGTGTCCAAGGATCAGTTAAGTACCATTGGGGGGGGATTAGTGGTACAAAGTTTTAAAAAATTATTTTACTTTTGATTCCACCTATGTGACTGATTAAAGTCCCAATCCCTCATCTTTGAACCTCAATATCACCCTACAAGAAATAATAACAAATAAATCACAGCAAAAATGTATTTACAAGGTTTGGGAAAAAGACATACCTCATGCTGTGTTGGTTTGACCCACCAACACAGATTCACCACTATAATAGAAGTTGATTTCAATAATAACTGGGTAGACCCCCCCAAATTAAAATATACTTATACCCCCCATCTCCATTAATATTTAAATAGTTAGTTAAACCCCCCAACATTACCTTATTCATAGTGATTGGTTAAACTCCCCAATCACAATCTTCTAGCAATGGGTTAGACCCTCCGACATTATCCTTCTCCTTCAGATGGCTTGATCCACTGTACAAATATCTATTAATGATTCTCCTCCATGAGATTATTTCATCACACTAGATCATATAAAAATTCAAGAACCTTTTCACATATGCTGGTCTTGCTCAAACAATTTCTGATCATAGTATATAATTAGTTGTCTCAATGCAACACTGCTTAGGATATGCTTCCTTTTATCTTATGTCTCTGCCTCAATTATCATTGAATAACTCATATAAAAATGTATTCTTAAATAATGCTTGAGCTTCAGTCTAAACTCTCTTCACACTACACAATAATCATGCAATGTATATTTCATGTGTTTTTTTACAAACATCATGCATGTAAAATACAATGCATGGAATTCTTCAACGTATTATGTGCAAAAAAAATAGATGCACAAGATTCTCTCTTGTTATGCATGCATTATTTTAATATTAATGGACACTAACTCATGAATAAATATTTTTATGAATTTTTTTCTCATATACTTTACATAATTCACTTCTCAACAAAACACCTTCACCGTTTGCCTTCACATTCTCTTAGAACAGCAATATCGTGCAATAGTGTCTCAAAACTAAAACTATTCCTTCATGCGACAAGAATGATTTCATTAAATCTTCACATATAAAATTTATGAAAAATGGATACTTGTCCTCTTATTATGAACCTATTTCACATAAATGGATTAGGTGATCAGTATCTCACACTGTCACTTCACATAAGGAAACCATACTACCCCACCGAGTCTTCACATAACACATGTATATGTGATATCTTACTCAAATCATTCTTGTGAAACACCCTTTATAAATGAACATAATTTCATGCATGATTCAAAAACACTTTCACATAAAAGAATATGTGATGACTTTTTCTTCTTCGCATAAATGTATACATGAGTTATCTTTACTTTCCTCCTTCAAAAAAACTCAATGTGAATGTAGATATTGGTTTGCAGAAATAAAAACCAAATCAAGTGAATGTGGAGGTCTAGAAAGACACTGCAAGAATTTATGGAAATGATTACTTCACAAATACATAGTGCTTGTATTTCCTTCGACTCTCTAAAATATCTCTCTCAAATATGAAATCGTATTGTACTTTCAAATGATTCCTTAGGGGTATTAATAGAAAAATGCTCCATCGAGCTAGCTTATGCGCACTTCCTCACTTCAAGAACACCGACTCGGTTTATGCGACAATGAGAATCACCATCGTCGTAAACATCACATTTGCTTCATGATTTATCTACTTGTTTTAACCTTTTTTTAACATGAAAACAAATTTTTATGATAATTAAATCATATTATAATCATCAATTGATAAAAAGATACTAAGATGCCTCAACTAGATTCATTAGAGATTTGACACGAAGAAAACCAGATGAATAGAATCTCTCAGACAAGTACAAGGTAGAAGACAATGCTAGCACTAATTTAATTGTGCAGATCAAGTGGATTGGATGACCCTTCTTCTTTACGTATCATTTGTAACATATTATTAGTGTCGTTTGAAAATTATTTACTACATTGTATTCTCATTTGATTTCACCCTTCCTTTTATAACAAAGTGTTCCATAGATGTTCAATTTCCAGTATTGTGGTCCATTCCCAATGCTCTCTAGCACAACCCCATGTTGGAATCTTCCTCCACCACCATGCCACCCCACATGGTGGATCATTCATACTTCTATGAACCTATTTCAGGGTGCACTATGAATATGCTCACTCACTACCACCCATGTTGGTTGTCTTGGTCATTGACTATCCAACTAATTAGTGGTTGCAGTCCACCTTAGTTGGCTAGTGAGAGGATAATTGTTTTGATCTACTCTCAAATAAAAGTGAGCCAGTTCTATGACATAATACCTACCACCACCATTACAAAAATAACAACTCCAAAACTCAAATTTTGTAAACAATGATTCATCTTAACAAAATAAACACATGTCTTTTGAACTTAAGAATAGTTCCAAAATCAATATAATTAAATCCACAACACATATTGATATATTCTCAGAAATAATTTTTGAAAACAAATGCAATTCACTAAAAGGGAACTTTAATATCTCCCTCTGTTTTTTTTTCAATACTCACATGTAAATATGTTTTTTCTTTCTTTCTACCCCTAATTAGAAATGAATACAATGGTTTATTTAGGAGTTCTTGCTACAAACAACTTCTCCACTTCAGTTTCTTATCAAAGAATGAAATCTATACTCAAAAAAAGTAATGAGAATTTAGTTAATATACTCTAAGTCTACATGGGTGAGCCTAATGTAGAAAATAAGAGTGATTTCACTTAAGCATAAAGGCTATTCAAATTATTTAACATGATACCGTTTCAAACTTGTTTCAATAACTTAATTACATGGGATATTTGAGAAATATTTCTAAGATATTTCTTGTACACATCTCAACAAACACATCAAAAAGTTCATGTGAAAAAACATAAATCTCTCTTTTTTTCAGCTGAATATCAACACTCTTATGATAATTATTTTTTTTAATATCTGGATTATGAATTTGAGAGTGATAATCATTTTCAAAAAAATTTGAATATTTGAAATCTTCAAATTATCTATGCTCCCACTCAAGGGATGAATTAATATCCTTCAATACCCTACATGTTAGAATAAAAGAATTTATATAAGGGGATAAAGAGGGACTTGATTGTTCCTCAAAAATAAAACTCATGATGAGAGTTTCCTTTCAACCTTATCATTTCTTTCTTCCTTTTTTAATTAAAATTTGAAAGGTTTCACCTTCATCTCATGCGATGTTAGGATTTTCATGCAATGTTTTGTGCCATGCCCAATTTTTTCACACCTTTTACACTTAATAATTTTTTAAGTCATCATTTGTAGATGACTCCTCATCAACATTAAATTCTTCAACTGTCGCCACTTTCTTTCTCTTTTCTTCGAAAAAATTCTGATATTTTTTATATTTTTTGAGCTTCTCATGTAATTAAGTGGTGACTATATATGTTTTTACTATATTAATTCTTTTATAATTTTTATTCTGAGGAATATCACTTGGTAAAAAAACTATAAATTTCTCATCTTTGGGACCTTCTTGACCACATATACCAAAAAATTCATTCAAGTAATATTATAAGTTATGTATTGATAGTTTAGATGATGTATTGGTCATAGGCTTATCTCCTTGATAATCTGTCTAATCTGCTCAGCATTTATCCCCCTTGATTCATGTCCATTTCTTGTTAGTGACATATTATACAAGCATGAATAATATTTATAACCAAACACTCTACAACACTAGCAGTATCCTTTGAACCTTGATCTTCCATATTGATAATAGTTCTGCTCTGAAGATTATAGTTATTTCCTTTTCACAGATTGTTGATGTAACTTCTTGGGAGAAAATATTTTGGCTGAATTATTCCACTCTTCTTTTCTGGAATATATTTTCTCATTTTTTCTTTTAGTCCAGTTAGATCCAATCTTTCCTTTTAGACTAGAACTTTTAGAAATAATAAATGTACATTGAGATTAATTTGATCTAGAATTATCCTTTTTCTATGGATCCTTATTCTCAATATATTTATAAGATTCACCCTTAAGCTCAACAAAATTAGTGAAGTCATCTTTCATATTCATCAACTCAATTTGAGCTACAAGAAACATAGATCGTTTCTCAGATAATTATTTCTCTTTCTCAACAAGTCTTTCTTCAAGTAAATTCACCATCTTCTCAAATTCATCTAATTTCAAATGTTTTTTCATTTTCATTAAAAAGTGATGATTCTTCCTTATCAAGATCTTTGTTTCCAACAATTTTCATCTTTCCTTCTAACTTAGTTACCCTTATCTTATTTTCTCTTATTTTATTAAGACAAATTTCCTCTTTATTGACATATTCTTTATTCTCAAATGTTATCTTTTTAATTTTATTCTTTATATTTTTATTTTCCTTCTTGAGTTTCATATTGTTCACAAGATTATATTCTAGATTCTATTTTAACATCCATTCTAAACCGATTATCTCATTTCCTTCATATTCTTCAAATGTGCCTCTAGATATCTTGTATTTTACCATAAAGCACATATGTTTTTTAGAATATCTTCCATATTCTGAATTACTGATTGATGATGAAAATTCATCCATTTATTTACTCATCATATTTCTCTTCTTGGAAGTGAACCTATTCTTGTGATTATTGCACTTCCTTTTTATGGGACTTCTTATCATTTTCATCCGAGTCAGTGTCATCAGTCTTCTTCTTTGGAATGTTACTAGAAAAATGACCATTTTTTTGTAGTTCCAACACTTTGTGGTTGTTTTCCACTTCATTTATATCTATATATTTTTAAAATTATTTTAAAAAATACCATAATTTGACTGAATTCCTCTTCGGATTCCTTATTCTCAAAATCACTTGATTATGGTTCTTCTTTGATTCTAGTTTTATGTTTTATCATGGATTTAAAGGTTTTAAAATCTATTAACTTCTTCTTGAATGCTATCAATTTTATTATTTCATGTTCTATGAGAACATTATGATTTCATCCAAAGATATATCTTTTCATTCTTCTAGATCTGAAAACTTTTAGTTGAATCTATCTGGGAAATTTATCATTAACTTCTTCAAAGAAGTAAAATCATCCAACTTCTCACAAAAAACTATGATATTGCTAAAAATATTATTTAATATTGTAAATTAGTCATCAATAGTTTCATCATCAACCATTTTTATATCTTCAAACTTTTTTCTCCATATTTTCAACTTGTCTTCTTTGACATTAATATTTCCTTCATAACTGCTACTCAGTTTTTTCCAGACCTCCTTGGAAGTTTGGAGACCCATTACTTTAGTGTATAACTTTTCTGATAAAATGATAAATATTTCATTATAATCCTTTACATGAACTTATATATTTCACTTTTCATATTGAGTCATATAAACATCCTCATCAATAGGTGTGAATCCCACTATTGTTTCATCTCTTACTTCTAAGCCAAGATATACATGGTAAGGAAGCATCTTATTCCACTTGATGTGGTAGTTCATGCCATAAAAGTAGGAAGTCCTTGAATATTTACTAAATTTAAATTCTTCATTTATCAAAAAAAATCTGATATATAGAGGGGACCTTCCTCTGATACCAATTGATGTGTCCAAGGATCATTTAAGTACCACTAAGGGGGGGGGGTGGTGGCCCAGTGGTAAACAGTCTTTACAAAATATTTTACTTTTGATTTAATCTCTATGACTGGTTAAAGTCTCAATCCATCATATTTAATCCTCAACATCACCCTACAAGTAATAATAACAAATAAATCACAATACACGAGGATTTATAAGGTTTAATACAAAGACCTACTACTTGTCATGTTGGTTAGACCCGCCAACACAGATTCTCTACCATAACAGAGGGTTATTACAATAGTTACTTATTATACCCTGTAATTCCAATATATTTATACCCCCAGCTCTAATAATCCATAAAAATTTGGTTAGGCCCCCTAACTTTACCTCTTCATAGTGATTGGTTAGACTCCCCAATCAAAATATTTCAAAAATTGGTTGACTCCCCAACTGTAGCATTCTTCTTCTAATGGATTGATCCACTGTAGAAAGATGTATTTATGATACTCCCCCACAATGTTTATAGATAAAAATGGATCATGTACATGTTCAAGTAACTTTTCACAAATGTTGGTCTTACTCAAACAATTTATGATCACAATATATAATCACATGTCTCAGTGAAACACCGTTCGGGCTATGCTTCCTTCTATCTGAAGTCTTGACCTCATTTATCACTAAATAACTCAGATGTAAATTTCTTCTAAAATAATTCTCTAACTTCAATCCCAGCACATTGTGCACTACACACTATTCCTGCAATGTATATTTCATGTTCTTTTTACAAACCTCAGGCATGTAAAATACAATTCATGGAATTCTTCAATGTATTATGTGAAAAAAAAATCACAATATCATAACTTCTTATGCATGTATTGTTTTAATGTTCACACACACACACTATCTCATGCATGAATATTTTTATGCACTTTTTTTATCATATACTTCACATAATTCACTGATAAAAAAATACCTTCACTATTTATCTTCATTGTCTCTTGGAATAATAATATCATGTGAAAGTGTCTCAAAACATTAACTATTTCTTCTCACAACATGAATGATATCACTGTATCTTCACATAGAAAAGGTATGAAGCACTAACACTGTTCTTAGTTGCATGAACCTGCTTTGTGTAAATGGATCATGTGATCAGTATCTCACACCATCACTTCACATAAGAAAATCATGATACCCCACTATGCCTCTGTGTAACAAATAAATACACGATCTCTTCCTTAAATCATTCTTGTGAAATACCCATCATACATGGAAATAATTTTATGCATGATTCACAAAACCTTTCTCATAACAGAATAAGCGATGACTCTATCTTCTTCATGTAAATGTATATACAGGTTATCTTCACTTTTCTCCTTCTCGAAAATAGGTGTGAATGTAGAAACTAGTTTGTGTAAATCAAAACTACATCATGAAAACATAGAGGTCTACAAAGACATTTAACAAATTCATGCAAACTCTTATTTTGAAAATACAGAGCACTTGTTTTGTTGTCATCTCTCTCAAATATCACTCTCGAATATTCAATTAGCTCATACCTGTAAATGAGATCCTCAAAGGTATTTATAGAAAAATACTCCACTAACCTATCTCGTGAGAACTGTCTCACTTCAAGCACACTGACTTAGTTTATAGGACAATGAGAATCACCATCACCAAAAAAATCACATTTTATTCATGATTTATCTCATCGGTTTGATCTTAGTTTTAACATGAAATAAAAATTTGAATGTAAATTCAATCATATTCAAATCATCAATTGATCAAAACCTACTCGAAATCCAAGACTCACTCCATCGAAGATGCATCATGCAGAAAAACAGATGAACAAAATCTCTCAAATGAGCATAAGGTAGAATAAAATGTTGGTGTTGATCGAATTGTGTATATCAAGTTGATCGAACGACCCCACTTCTTTACATATCATTTTTTATGGATGAATAGTGACACATGGTTTCACCATTACTTTTATGAAAAATAATTCCATATATGTCCATTTTGAGTACCAAGGTCTACTCTTGACGCCTGCTGGCACTTCCCCATGTGAGCATCCTCTTTCATCGTTGTTCCGCCCCACACAGTGTCTCGTCCATGCTTCAATGCATGTATTCCAGGGAACGTTATGGACATGAACACTAACTTCTACCCTTACTAGATGTATAGTGGTTTTAATTTCTACCTAATGAGTAGATTCGGTCCTCCTTAGTTGGCTAGCATGTGGTTATTTTTTTTTTGGTAAACTCTCAAATAAAATAGAGCCAATTCCATGACATAATACTCACCACCACCACTCAAATCAAAACTCAAAAACTCAAATGATGTAAACAATGTGTCATATTAATATAATAAACACGTGTATTTTGAACTTGATAAAATTTACATAATCATCACAATTAAATCCCTGACACATATTGATATCTTCTCTCAAATACTTATTGACAACAAATTCAATTCACTAAAAGGTCACTTCACAATGATGGGTTAATGCAACATTCAAGAGATTAAAAATAATGGAATAAATTTGATTCATTATATCCAGATTTCTCATTTGATCTTAGAAATGTATGATTCAGATTGGATGCTAATGGATTTAAACCATTTGGGGCTTTGAATACCAATTATATCATTTGGACGTTTGTTTTCATCCCTTACAATATACCTCCATGGATGTGTATGCAACAAACATATTATAACATTTCAATGATTATTATTAGAAATAAATGTATGGAAATGAAATTTATGTATATTTACATCCTCTAATTGAATAATTGTAGGAGTTATGGAGCAACGGTGTTGTGACATATGATGTATCTTATAGAACAATGTTCAAATTTCACACTACTCTAATGTGAAACGTTAGTGACTTCTCTAAACTTGGGAACTTAGCTCACTTAAAAAATTACATGGGTTTAGATTATCATATTTGTAACTTTTATTTTGATCCCAATCAAATAACTTATAGTAAAAATTGGTGCTTCTTGTGTCATTGAATATTTCTCAATGCATCTCATAGATTTTGGTTGAACAAGATAAAGTTCAATGGGTCTATTGATCACAGAACACCTCCAAAATTTTTGACATGTTATGAAATATTAGAATAGCTAATAAATGTTGAAATAGAATTTGTGCAGGTGAATCATTTGAATAATAGTGGGAAACAAGTTTCAAGTGCATCATCAATTGAAATTACAACGCAATCATGGAAGAAAAAATATATTATTCAAAATTCCATATTGGGAATTTAATTTGTTTCATCAAAATCCTAATGTAATGCATACTGAGAAGATTTTGTTTGCTAATATGATCTTCATATTACTTAATGATCCTAAAGAATTTACAATGATCATAAACTATGATCTATGGCCATATGAGAATGGAAAGTATGCTATGAAAATTTTTAGATTTAAAAATAGGGATAAATATACATTCCTTTGAATTTTAAAACATGTGAAAGTATCATATGGGTATTCAAGTAACATCTCTAGGTGTATATAATTAAATAATAGTATTTTATATGGATTGAACATTCATGATTCAAATATTTTGTTATAGTAGTTAATACCATTGGAATTGTGTACATTTTTTCCTGAAAATGTTAATGTAGTTGCGCTCCAATTTTACACATTATTTAGACAACTAGTGAGATAACTATACAACCAGATGATATTGAAAACCTTTAGGAATGTTTTTTAATGACACTTTGCGCAATAGAGATGATATTTCCTCTACTATTTTTTACTGTCATGATGCATTTAACTGTGCATTTAGTCAAGGAAACTCAATTATGAGGTCATGTACATTATCGATGGATGTATCCAATTGAGAATTACTTTATTTATATGTTTTTCATCTTAAGTAAAAAATTCTTGGTAGTTCATTAAATAAGTAATTATGTTTTATTTATTTTATTTTATAGATACTTTGGTCTTTTGAAATCATATGTGAAAAATAAAGATCAACATAAAGGCTCTATTTCCAAAGAATATTTATCAAATTAGTGTTTTACCTTTTGTTATAGATACTTGGAAAATAATGAGACAAAATTCAATTGATTTGGATATGTTGACAATATATAGACTCAATCTCAACTACAGAGGAAATAAAAAATATTTCATACTATTGTTCGATCAGTTCAGATGATCTCAAATATTACACTAAATGAAATAAAATTATTACAGCTACATAGATATGTTCTATTGAATAATAAAATTTCAGATCCATTTATTGAATATCTCATGATACAAACAAAGAGACTAATGAGAAGTCGAACATGAAATGATAAAGATATAACAAAATATGCTAATAAAGTGCTTTTATAATGGTTTGTATGTCATGTAAGTTCATAAATATTTCAATAAATTCATATATTAGGTTGAAACATATATTTTTTAAATATAAAAATGTATATTACTCTTTTTTATTTCATGAATACTGATACTCAAGCTTAATTGTTAGAAGATTTAAAGTCTCTGGATCGAGGTCCTCTAAAACAGGCTGGAAAGTTCGACAGTTACAATGATAATGACTTCAAATTTCATATAGTCAATCTAGAAGAGGGTTTAAATGTAACACCCCAATATTTTATGGTATGCATCTTTTTAAATTTAATCACTTTGATATCTTACATTGCACGCAATATCAGACTTAAACGAACCACGATATAATATTAATATTATTATTTAAAATGAAATTATCTCCTAGCTGTTAAATTGTTTGTTATGAATAGGATTAAATTACTTATGGAAATATATTCTGGAATTCATTGGTTACCAATTAATTATAAATAAATATATAAACAAATTTAATATAAAGTAAATGTTTTAATAAAAACTATTTAAATGCAAATAAGTGTGTCTTATACTAATAAAATAAAAAAATCACAATTTTTGGATTATATTAATGATATATATATATAATATTAAATCTAATATTTAACATTCATCATATGTGTTTTATTTATATTATATAAGAAAAAAATCCAATTTTACTCATAAAAGAATTATTTTATAAAAAGACATGTTTATCACCTTTTGACGACACACTTGTTTTAAATCCAGTTTTTGATAATTTTAAAAATTATATTTTGAAAAACTAAACTTCGTATTTGAAATTAGAATATCAAAATTTCTTTTGGTTGAATTTTGGGTATTTTTTGGAAAGTTTCGTATTTTGATGAATGGTGAAAAATAATAAATTTTAATTGAAAAAAACTTTTTCATATCATTAATTTATAGTGTTAAATTATATTTTTGATTGTTTTTAAAGTATAATTAGATCCATGTTTATCAATTAATCTAATTTTTGTCATTTTAATCAATTCCACATTGAATTTAAATATAACAACATTTCCATATTTTGAACGTTTTCACTTTAAAAACCAGTTTACTCATTCCTTCAAAAAGATTAATGACCATTTTGTTGAGATCATCCCAAAAGTGATAACCAAACTAATCAGCACTGTAACCAAAGAATAATAATGGTTTGGACTTAGCACCAAGCTTTTCCATTATATTATCATCAATATGAACATATTCCAAACTATCAAAAACTCATAAATGTGATATTCTTACCTTCTTACCAAACCAGAGCTCCTTAGGTATACATTCTCCCATTGGTATATATGAACTCTTGTTAATGAGATATGATTCCATGTACACTACATCAACCCAAAAGGGCTTAGGTAACCCCAAGTGCGGACTCCTACTCCTGGAAAATTCATTTAGTGTCTTATTTATCCTTCCATCTACAACATTATGTTGTGGTGTTCCTAGGATAGTCTTCTCCCACCAAATTTCATTATTGAAACAAAATTATCTGAACTCCTGACTGTCATATGTTCCACCATTTTCAGAACTTGAGAATTTTAGCTTTGATACTAACTCATTCTCCCACATGATATTCCACTTCTAAAACATCTTAAACACAACAGATTTTATTTTCAGAAAGAAAACCCACACTTTCCTTATTGATTCATCAATAAATGTCACATAATATTGGGACTATCCAAGGTAATGTACTGGTTCATACCACCAAACATTTGTGTTCACCATGCCCAGTTTATCATCCTTCGATGTTCTACCCCCTTTTTCAAAATACAATTTCTACTTTCCAAAAATACAGTCTTTAAAAGGTCCAACACCCACTGACTTCAGATCTGGTAGCATTCCTTTTGTTTCAAGCACCTTAATCCCTTTCTCACTCATGTTTCCTAGCTTGTAGTGCCACAATTTTCAATCCTCGTTAGCATTTATTGATTCAATCATGTTCTTCACTGTTTCTTCCATGTTTTTTAAGGTACCATTATTTTTTACCTAATCTATGACTTTATCTCCCTTGGTAATCTTCTGGGAACCACTAGTAAACATGGTACTAAAGCCTGTATCATCAGGATTCCTGAAATAAATAATATTTCTTCTTAATCTATGGATACACCTCATATTTTTCAGAACCAACAAATTCCCACTGTTGGTCTTGACCTGTGAATCTCCTTTCCCCGTGACCTATAACAATTTATCAACCGCAAGATGTACCTTTCCAAAATTTCCATAAACAAATTTTTTTAGCCTTCTCCAATGTGGAATGGAAAGACATCCCTGAGTCTAAAATAGAAGACTCCATAGGGCTATCCACACTCATTAGCAACACATCAGCTGTTTTTTCAGTCACTGTGCTTGAACCACTAGTTTCAAGTCCCTTCTATTTTTCTCTACACTCCTTCTTGAAATGTATTTTCTTCATGCAAGACCAGTAGGTAGTTTTAGTCCACTTTTCCTTGTATCTTTTCATTATTCTTGGATTTTATCGTCCTCAATGATTATCTAATTTTTGATATCTTTCTCCTCCTTCTACATTTAGTATAGAACCAGAGAATCTGCCAGATTCTCTTCTTCAGATATCCTCACTGAGGATCAGGTCTAGTACATCCTTCAGAACCAGATTGGTATTCCCTAAATAATTTCTCAAAACTGTTATAGTTTCTTCCCAAATGTCAAGTAATGAAGACAATAAAACCAATTCACATACCTCATCACTAAGCAAAATTTCCAACAATGTCATATGACTTATGATTGTGTTTAATTCATTGGTGTGATCTACAACAATTCTCCATTCAAACATTTTCAGAGTGAACAATCATTGCATTAAGTGCACTTTGTTTACTGCAGAAGGATTCTCATACATATTTGAGAGAGATTTCATTATCCCAATCGTCATATTCTACTCTCGGATTTTGAACACCATGTTTTTGGGAAAACGTAAGGAGCACAACACCTAAAAACTATCAATCCAACAACTCCCACTATGAATGTTCCATGTCTGTTTGATTTAAACCCATAAGTGGAAAATGCATTTTCTTTTAGTAAATATAATCTTAGATATGCATCCTCTATTAGTTAAAGTTAGTTCCATTGAAGTGTCCAATATTCACTTTTCCTTCTTCCATATCCATCATTAAAAATGAGAAATCTAAACTCAACCTTTTATACTAGTTGTTGAAGAAACTTTGGGAGAAACGAAGTAAAAAAATGATTCACATAAGAGTACAATGGAAAAAGAATATTAAGAAGATCTTGGACACAAATATTTACATAGTTTGAGAAATGATACCTACATCCACGTAGAGGGAGAAAATTCACTATAGTCAGGAGCACAAAATTACAGAGAGTTTCAGGGTTCTTAGTTACACACAAACCCCTAGCCCAAAATGGGCTAATAAAGAGGAAAAATTACTATTCAACCAATCCAACAATGTATGTGTGTATGGTTTTTTTGTAGTACCTTATTACTATCCATTTGATTTCCTTGGTATTAAATGATAATTGGGTTAATTTAATGATGAATTGGACCCATCATGATCCTCGTGGGATCTGCTGAGGTTGATTAGATTGGGTCTAAGGACACTCATGGGGTGTTCCTCTTCCTTGAATGTATAATTGAGTTTATTAATGAGAAATCGAAGGGTTTATGGAATTGAACCTATGATAATTGGGTTTAGATTTTTGAAAGGTACAAGGGGTTGTTTGGCCTCATTTGAAAGTGTTAAATGAGTTATGGAATGTGTGTTAAAAGGGTAAATTTGAATAATGGTTAAAAAAACAGGCTCATGTGAATAAATAGTATGGATGGGATGTTATACCAAGGCTCTACTCCCACTGGTCGTCTAGACTGATGCTCTAGACCCCACTGAGTTATGGAATGGGTTATGGTGTTGTAATGAGGCTCTATTCCCCTAACAAATGTGCATGATATGAATTCCTGTACTGAGGCTTTGAGTAAATTTGATCTATATATTGCATGGTGAAATGATTGTTGATGTGAATGCCTAGACTAAGGCTCCATGGAAAGTTGATTTATATATTTTTTGTGAAATAAATGTACTTATGATGTAGGGAACTCGACAACCCTTGTATGTCTAGTTGACTGAAATATACCGAATCATGTATCCTGAATGTGGGTAACACATGAAACTGATGATAAAAGTGGATAATCTTGAACCTATTCAATTAATAGAACCTGATTTATCTTTTGTTTATATTTTTGTTACTATAATCTTGCATACACTATTTAGACTAGATATTTTGTAGACATCCTTGGTGGTGACCTACTGAATTGTACTCACACCCTGCTTGGTCTACCATTGGGTATCTGATAAGATTTCATAGTTTCAGTTCAGGATATGGGTAATGGTCATATGCTAAAGGGTTGATTCAGGGATCATGGATCTGCATTGATGAGGGAAATAGAATTTGTGTTAGGAATTGTTTTTTGGATTTTCAATATTGTATTTATTTTGGGTTTTTCCTTTTCACTTGACACTATATTCAATGACATGATATAATTACTATTTGGTTGTGGGTATGTACCCAGTTTTGGGAAAAAAATTAGTGATACAAATTTTTTGTTTATACTATTCCCTTTATTTCTCATTTTATTTATTGTGGACTACTCTAATAATGAGGGTATAGTTTCCCCACACGTCCCATTATACTTTTGCTATTAGTTGGTAGCCTATGGCGTATGGGGAGGCGCGCCTAAGTTCATGTGGAACACCTGTTTGGGGAATCAGTTTAGTGGCTCCTAGGTTAGGGTGTTACAAAGTGGTATCAAAGTGGTTATTTTCTATCATTTATATTATTTTGAGAAGTTATATAGAATATAATGATGTTTTGGGCCTTGATAATGAGATCGTGGATGATAGTATCTAACCCATGTAAGGGGGGAAACCCAAATACCCATGGTGGGATTTTTGTTATGGGCATTTTTTGTTATAGTTAAATTTTATTTCACCTTGGGTGATGCACTTGATGTGTGATGTTATTATTTTGTGGTATTTTTCTTGTGGGCCTAAATGGAATGAGGTTTATATATTCATGTATCATTTTATGAACTTAGAGATATATGTGACATGCATCATGTTAGACACACATGATAGAGCATGTCATGGTCGGGTATGGGAATTGGTAATGTATTTTGATTGTATTGTGACTTTAAGGAAATGTGCCCAATAATGATTTTATAACTATATGAAGAATTTAAATATGTGAATGGTTAAAAATAGTTCTTGATGATAAAGTTGTAACTGTTTAAAGAGTTGAAGTAGGTTAACTAGAAGGGATTAGTATGGAATTTAATGTGAATTTATTTTGAAATTTTTGTTTCCCTATATTATCCATGACCTTTTATAGGGATGAATAATGGTAGTGATAGATATGTGATCATGCTCGTTGGGAAAATATATGTGGAGTGGGTTGTTTATGGTTTTTAGTGAGCCCTTTTTTTGTAAACTATGGAAACTTTATGTTATGTGTTTTGAGATGTGTGTTTGATATTGTAGATATATGCCACCAAGATGATGCCTACTGGTTAGGATACATGAGGACATCGTCGAGAATTCTCCTCTAGTAGTGGGTTACGAACCCCCATTGGTTCTAGGTAATTGAGGGGAAAATAAGTTCCATGATAATTTTTCTCATTTTATCCAGATGATGGAGTGAGACCTAGGGTGGGATGCACCAAGTATGTTTGACATGACTAGATAATTTCAATTGTTGCATCCTCCAAATTTTATGGGAGATGGTGGACCTAAGGCAGCCAATTTTTGGATAGTCTATCCAGAGAATTATGGATCAATTTAAAACTCACTACTGCAAAAACTTCCTTATACCCACGGTTCAAAACCGTGGGTATAGCCTATACCCACGGTTTTGGGAATCGTGGGCTGGAACGGCGTCAGGATAGGAGGGTCGGGCTATACCCACGGTTTGGAGAAACCATGGGGATAGGATTTCCACAGCATGGAAGGTGTGTGGCCACGCTAGGAAAGTGTTGACCCCATGGTTCTCAAACAGTGGGGATTTAATTTTCAAAAAAATCGGCCAGGGGGATTTGAACCCGGGGCACACGCAGCGCCTGGTGATGGCGCCCCACCGACAGACCAACCGAACTGAATTTTTTATTTGTTATATATAAATATATCTGTGGATATATATTAATCTAGTGTATTTAAATTCTAAAAAAGTGCACAACAGAGTTTGAACCCGCGTCTCGTGCTAAGGATCGCGGTCGTGCTCGACCAACGAACCAACTAAGCAGTTATTCATATCTGTTATTTATACATACATTTGCGTATTTATATTAATATTATCCATGTTGGGTAATTAAATTCAAAAAATGCGGCCAGGGTGGTTTGAATAGGCGAATTACAACATCCGAGAGGAACGGGTTACCAACCAACCTACTGAATTATTGAACTTATATATTTATATTTACATAAATAGATTAATCTAAACCGTGAATAAATGCCTCCCCACCACATTTTTTCTATGTCCCGCCTAATTTTTTTCCCCGCCATAATGCGGGAAAGATATACCCACAGTTCTGGTAAACCGTGGGTATAGGTCTTCAAAAAAAACCACAATACCTATGGTTTTCAAGAACCATCAGTATAGGTCTTCAGAAAATACTCTCTACCCACGGTTTTCTCCAAAACCGTGGGTATAGGTCTTAACAGAAAACTATACCCACGGTTTTGGAAAACCATGGATATAGGGGTACCCTATACCCACAGTTTTTTTCAAAATCGTGGGTATAGAACTATTTTCCAGTAGTGACTCCTCTTGAGAATAGAGTTAAGTTGGAAGCTTATATGTTATGAGGACCGGTAAAGCACAGGTAGTATATACTGGTTCAGACTGAGCATGAAGATGGTATTAAGTGAAAAAATTTATAGTAAAATTTTCTGGAACACTTATTTGGATACTTTAAGATAGGATAAAGCTATGGAGTTTATGAGGTTGACTCAGGGGACTATATATATGATGGATTATGCAGGGCACTTCACTGACTTGTAACGTTTTATTCTAGAATTGTTACGTGATGAGGCAGCTACCATGATAAGATTTCAGGATTGAATTATATACAAGATTAAGTCCTAGGTAAATATATTAAATTTAAAGAGGTTTAATGAGGTGGTGGATTAAACAATTCTTTATGAATATAACCTACAAGTGGATTCGGGTGGTGGAAATGTGGTTTCAGTTGGGAAGTCCATTGGTATGAATTATGATGGTAGGAAGAACCATTTCAAGGGATTTTCTAGGGTAGTGGTAGACAAGGAAGCTGGGGAAGAGGATTGATCTCTTAGGGTGGTGACCCAATGATTTGTTATCAATGTGAAAGGTTGGGACACATCTGTGACCAGTGTCCCTGACCACCAGTGGAGTGCCAAGAATATAGCGGGATGAAGAATGTATAGAGGTTTTGTAGGAACCCTTGGTAGGTGGGCTGTGATGAGGGGTCAATACCGATGCAAAGTGCAAGAAGGGGGTCTCCTACACCACACGAGATAGACAGTTGGAGTTCTACCAACCGTATTGGTCAGGTCAGTCGATGTGGTACTCCAGGAAAACAACGTTCATACTAGAAAGTTAGTTCATCATAAATAACTCATATCAGAGCCTAGGTAAAAGGGGAAGGTCATCTTCATGTAGTTTATCCTACACTAGGTGGTGGTGATGCTAGACCATCGATAGTTCAAGGTATGATTCTTGTAGCTTATAAGATTTAAAGAGCTTTATTTGATATAGGGGATTCAAATTATTTTATATCTTTCAAGTTTGTGAATGTGTTTGTTATATCAGTGGAATGTATGTGTGGGTTTATGTCAATTGACACATCATTATAAGTATAATTAAAAAATATCTGACATTGTATGGAGTGTTCTCTCAAGGTTAGTGGGTTCCACTTCACTTGAGACTTGTTTTTTCTTGAGATTTCGGGTTTTGACTTGATATTATGGATGGATTGGTTGGTGTTGTATCGAACCCCTATCGACTATTACCATTTAATTGTAACTTTCATATCTCTTTAGGGTAACACTTATGTTAATTTAGGGGAATGATATATCTAGGCAGGCTATGTGGGACCAGTTCATTAGCAGTTACCCAAGTGACATGTCTTGTGCTTAACGATGGAGGAATAGAGCAGTATTCCCTTCCTCCTATGGTGGATTGGTTTCCGGATGTGTTTCCTGAGGACTTCTTATGGCTTCCACCTAAGAGTGAGTTCGAGTTCATGATTGAGCTAATTCCTAGAGCAGAGCCTGTTTCAATTTCTCCATATAGAATGGTACCATAAGAACTCTAGGAACTTAATACATGGTTTGAGGAATCAAATAATAAATGGATTATATATCCAAGTATGTCACCTTGGGGATCTCCAGTTTTGTTTTCTAATAAGGTTGAAGGGATGTTGCATTTTTTTGTCGATTTATAAAAGTTGAACTTAGTGACATTTAAGAACTGATATCCTCTTCCACATATTGATGATATTTTTGACTAGCTGAAAGGTCCATCTATTTTAGCCAAAATTGATTTGAGGTTAGGGTATCATCAGACAAGGGTGAGACATTTTGATATATTGATGACTTCCTTCTAGAGAAATTATGAGTTATATGAGTTCTTTATGATGTATTTCATGTTAACCAATGCTCCTTCTGTGTTTATGGTCTTAATGAATAGAATATTCCACCCATACCTGGATGAGTTTTTGGTTGTTTTTGTAGATTAAATATTGGTGAACTTTAAGACTTGTGAAAATCATGAAAAACACCTTGACATCATCCTAAGTATACTAAGAGAGCATATAATATACACCAATATATTTAAGTTTTAGTTATGGATTAATATAGTACATATCTTGGTCATATCATCTCAGAGGAAGCTGTATCACTGGACCTAGAGAAGGTTCAATTCATGGTATCTTGGGAGCATCAAAATAATTTTTTTTATATTTGAAGCCTTTTGGGTTTAGTAGGATATTATTGAAGGATAAAAAAATAATTTTTTTCATTTGGAATCACCACTTTCAGGATTGACCAAGAAGGTTGTCAAGTTTGAATGGTCTAAAGCATGTGAGAGGGCTTTTCAGGAGCCGAAGAAGTGGTTGACCACTACACTAGTTTTGATCCTTCCCAAGACAGGTAAGAAGTATAAATTGATTTTTGATTCATCTAGCATTGGACTTGGGGTAGAGTTAATGTAGGGGTACCAAGTCGTGGTGTATGGATAATTAAAGTTGTGGTCACATTAATGGAGCTACCCTATGCATTAACTTGAAGTAGCCATAGTGGTTTATTCCTTGAAATGTTGGCGACATTATCTTTTGGGTGATTTTTTTGTATACCGATCATAAAATACATAAGTATATCTTCTCCCAGTGTGATTTTAATTGTTGGAAGTGGTGATGGGTTGATTATATGTAGTATTCTGATTTTGAGTTACCTTACAGGCTAGGAAGGGGAAACAGTGTTGCAGATGCTTTGAGCCAAAAAATAGAGACTTGGCCAGTATAGGAGTCTAGTTCCAAGTGAAGATGATGTTTTTTTTTCTGAGATGAATATAGTGGTTCAAGTGGGATAAGGAAGTATGGACCTCGTATCTTTTTCAGTTGAGTCCACACTTCTGAGCTGAATCAAGGAGTGGCAGTATGAGGATCTAGAGTGTTTGGACTTGAGGTAAATCCTTGAAGGTGTGGAGTCACCTTCAGATTTAACTATAGATTATAATGAGATCATCTATGTCCAAGGTCATGTTTTTGTACCTATGTGTATGAGAGAAGAGTTTATGCATGAGTCCCATGCCTTGAATTGGGTGGTGCATCCTATTTTAACCAAAATGTATCATGATCTTCGTAGATGGTATTGGTGGTCAGGGATGAAGAAAGAGGTTGCGGGTTTTTTTATGCAGTGCTACACTTATTATCAGGTAAAGGCCAAGAATTAGTGGTTGGGTGGTTTACTACAGCTGTTAGAAATTCTAAAATTTAAGTGGGATGATTTAACCTTGGGTTTTGTGGTAGTAATACTGAGGACGCCTAAGAAGAATGACATGATATGGTTAATTGTGGACCAGTTAAAAAAGGCATCACATTTCTTACTGATTCGAGAGAGTTTTATCATGGACTAGTTAGGTGACATGTATGTTCAGGAGATAGTACATTTTAATGGGTTACCTTAGAGTATTGTTTTAGATCATGATCTATGTTTTACTTCATGCTTTTGTTAAGGGTTTACATAAGGTTTTTGGTAACCAAGTGTTTCTGAGTACTTATTTTTCCAATAAATAGATGGGAAATCAAAATGTACTATACAGGTGTTTGGGGATATATTGAGGGCATGTATCCTAAAATTTGGTGGATTTTTGGAGAAACACTAAGTTCTCATGGATTTCACCTATAAAAATAGTTATTAGGAGACTATTCAGATGACACCATATGAGGCACTCTATGGTAGGCTATATAGATCTACTTTATATTGGATAAAGGTCAGGAATTAGAGTTGTTGGAGTTGAGTCTTCTGCACGAGACACCAGAGCATGTTCAATTGATTATGAAATGTATGTACATAGATCAGAGTAGGAAGAATTCATATGTTGATTGACGTCGTCATCCTCTTGAGTTTTTAGTGGGTGATCGTGTATTCCATAAGGTTTTAACAAGGTTGGGTTGCTGTTATATTTGAAAGCAGGGAAAGTTGGTACCTTGGTTTGTGGGGTCATTTATGATTGTGGAGAGGATTAGACCAGTGACACATTGATTATATCTTCTATAGCAGTATAGTGTCATGCACAATGTTTTTCATATTTTACAACTTCAACAGTATCACCCATTTCCTTCTCATGTGATCGATGTTAACGATGTTGAACTTGAGGATAATGTATCCTTTGAGGAAAATTTAGTTCATATTATGGATCCCATTGAGGAATTTTTACGAGGTATGGTTGTTCCATTAGTCCGAGTGTAATGGAAACATGGTACTGTTCAAGAGGAAACCTGGGAGAGGGAGACATATATGAAGGCCCAATGGCCCAATCTTTTTACCTTGGATTCCTAGTGATGCTTGGGAGAGAATCTCAGTGATGATATGTTATAAGGTGGGGAGGTTGTAAGATCCTGAACTTATTCTAAGGGGTGTTTTATTTAATTTTTTATTATAATCCCTTTTTTGGTTAATGAAATGGTTCTAGGGTATATGTGGAGTCTCAGGGGTGTCCCAGGTGTTTGGGTCATGGAAGGGGGGAAATAAAGGTCATCCAATGCATGTTTCATGGTTCGCATATGGTTAGTAATTACTGTGCATCATAACCATGTGGCCTTGGAAGGAATGGGCACAGTTGATAAACCATGAAAGGTGGAAGACTAAAACCATGTGAGCCTGTACATAGCCTTTCTCCATGACCATCGCATGGTTTTTCAAACCTTGTGGGCTTTCAGAAGATCGTGCAACCTAGCCCCCTCTTAGAAATAGGGTGGTTCATGGTTTGGCGAACCATGCATCCAAACCATGCACCTCATTAAAAGGGGGAATTTCCAATTTCCCCCTCATGATTTAAGGTTTATAACTCTATTTTCTTACCCACTCTTCTTTTAGTGTCCTAGATGATGAACTTCCTCCTCCCAAGCTTCCTAAGGATCAATCTCTCTCGATTTTGAGCCGTTTAGAGAGTATTTGGGTGTGAATTGAAGATATAGGTGAGTTTAACACTCCTCTTTCTATATTTTTTTGGAATATTCCTCATATAATTTTTCTTCTTCTTCTAAATCCAAAAAACCCTCTTTTTCCAGTACATTCTAAATTGGGGATTTGAAGGTTGTTTGATTTTAGATCAAAGGCTAAGGTTATGCGAGTGTTCATCTATTAACTTGACGTAGGTGGTATACAAGTTATATCCCATAGTCTTTTTGCCCTAATGTATGTGTATATGGTTGTGTTGTGGTACCTTCTTTCTTTATATTTGGTTTCCTTTTCAGGAAATGATAATTGGGTTAATTAAATGATGAACTGGACCCTTGATTATCCCTATGGGATCCATTAAGATTTATTAGATTGGGTCTAAGGACACCCATGGGGTGTTCTGCTTCCTTGAACGTAGAATTGAGTTTCTAAATGAGAAATTGAAGGTTTTATGGAATGAAACCTATGATAATTGTGTATAGATTGTTGAAAGGTATAAAGGGGTGTTTGGCCTAACTCAAAAGAGTTAAATGGGTTATGACATGTATGTGAAAAATGGTAAATGTGAATTATGGTTATAGAAACAAACTCATGTGAATAAATTTTATGGATGGGGTGTTAGAATGAGGATTTACTCCCATGAGTTAGGCTAGACTGGTGTTCTAATCCCCACCGAGGTATGGTATGGGTTTGGGTATCACGATGAGGCTCTATACCCCTAAAAAATGTGCAAGATGCGAATGAATGGATTAAGGCTCTGGGGAAAGTTCATTTATGTGTTGTTTGTTAAATAAATGTCTTTGTGATGTATGGAACTCGACTCCCCTTGTATGTTGTTTATTTAACCAACATAAACTAAATAAAGTCTAATGAATATGGGTAACACAGGAAACTAATGATAAAAGTGGATAATTTTGAACCTGATCAATTAATGGAACTTGGTTTCTCTTTTGTTTGTCTTATTGTTATTATAATCCTACATACACTGTTTAGATAGAATATTTTATAGATACCATTGGTGGTGTCCTATTGGGTTGTACTCACACCCACTTAGGTTGTCATTGGGTACCCAAGTCGATTTCATGGTTGTAGGTCTGGACAAGGGAAAAAGCCTTTTGGTAGAGGGTTGATTCAGGGCATAGAGATGTGCATGGATGAGGGAACCAGACTTGGTGTCAGGACCAGTTTTGGGGATTTTTCATCTTGTCTTTATTTTGGGTTTTTCCTTTTCACTAGGCACTACATTACATGACATGACATATTTACTATTTGGTTGTGGGTATGTACCTAGTTTTGGGAAACTAATTAGTGATGCATGTTAATTATTTATATTGTTTCCTTTATTTCTCATTATATGTGTTGTTCCTTACTCTGATAAAGAGTGTATAGTCTCCCCACATGTCCCATTAGACCATTGTTGTCAGTTGGAAGCCTCTAGAATACGAGGAGGCATGACTGATCTCATGTGACACACCGACTCAGGGCACCGATTTAGTTGCTCCTGGGTTGGGGTGTTACATGGATAATTATTAATATAATAAAAAATTAAATTATTTATTTTTTTCTTTAAAAATAAAAAATTTAATGTTACGAGTAAGTAATTTAATTTTGGGTCTAAAATTAAATTATTAAATTATTTTAATTTTGGAATAAAAAATTAAATTAATAATTAGAATAAATTAAATTAAATTATTTTAATTTAAATAATTCATTTAATTTAATTAAATATCTCATACTTAAATTTATTACATTTAATTTTTTATTGCGCTTTAATTTTACTCACTGACCGGTCTTGAGCATTGATCGTCTAGGTATGTATGTTTTTATTTATTTAATTAATTATTTAATTACGTGTGATTCGTATAATTAATTTTAAATAAGAAGTTATACACATCATTATTTTTTCCCTAATTTAATATTTATAAGGGTATGAGAAACTAGATAAAAGTGAATTATCTATCTTTTGCACTCTCAAGACCCCCTCATCTATGTACGAGTATTTTTATTCTATGATGAGACCACTGTTAGTGGGAGAACCATTGATTTTCAAGCAAAATTTGTTTGATAACATTTGGAAAAAAACTATTGGTCATACAATTAGTTAAGACCAAGATGAAAGTAACTCTTTAGAGATTGAATTAAAGTAGAAACCAAAGTTTTAAAGAATGAGATCTATTGAGATAGATTTAATGGTTTCCTAGACCTAGTAATTAATATATATACTGAAAATGTATTGAAAAATACAAGTTGGAACAATTCAATAGATAATTTTTACCAATGTCACATGACATAAATCTCTCCATGTCGATATGCATGGGAATAAGAGGAGACTAATGAGGTGATTTTAATTTTATACACTTATGTGATCAGTCCATCACATATTCCATGGTATGCACAAGAAAGGGTATTTCCAATATAAAATTTATGTTATGAAAATATCAATTATATCTAGGAGAAGTGAAAGGTAAGTAGTCATAACTATCTAATTGTACTTGAGAAAGTAAAAAGATATGTAACTAGTATATGGATAGGAAGAGATACTAGTTACAAGGGGACACAAACTAGTATTCCTATAAGGTAAATATAATATAATATCATAGTTAGTATAAGGTAATGAGAAAGAAAAGATCATTCAAGACATTGGTAGAAAAATCTACAAATATCGAGTTTATTACAGCTTATAAGGAAGCTATAAAAGCAGTATAAAATAAACAAAGATTTGTTCCAATTCTTGGAATAATACCTAGTAAGTAAATTTTACTCATTATGATAATTATATTTCTATTACTATCCAATAATTAAAGTTTAGATGGTGGAAAAAATAAATTGAAATCATGAATATCATCTCTTGAGAAGTCTTACTCAAGGAGATAAAGTCACAAATAGTAGAATAGCTACCTAGTGGAAACATGGAAGGCCCCATGACTAAATGCATAGGCCCAACTAAAAAGTAATTTTTTATTACTATATCATGGATATAGTGAGTTATACATGCAGAACACTTACCATAATAACATAGATATTTATGTTTTCATTGTTTAAATGATAATGTCTATATATTATTTTTTGTATCAAAAGGTTATTTTGGTTCTTAGTCTATAATGAGAACCTTGAGATATTATGCCATTAATCTTCAATAAATGTCATATGGTATAGATACATCATACCGTCTGGATATAGTTTATTTATGACTATCAAGTGTTGTGGGTTTATAAGTTTCGAGACTTCTTCTCATGATGTTCTCGCATGGTGATATCTAGTAGGTGAGATCATGAGGACAAACCCACTAATAGGAACACCACATACTTTGGGTATCATTGTTTCATACCTGTGGACATGTGTATTGGTATCTTGAATTGAGATAATTATCTATTTCTGTCAATTGATCATGTACTTTGTTGCAAGGAAAAACCATGACAATGAAGTTGTGGTGAGGTAGCTTGAGTTGGGTGTGTCATTAGTGATATGGCATTGGTTGAATGATCAAGATAGGATTTGTTACTTCCTAGTTAAGTAAGTAATATCTTAGTTTTGATTGATCAAAATGGTAGTACCTTCATAAATCCATGGTCATGGTAGTCGAAGGTAGATCTATCCAGTTATATCAACAAATAATAAAGTAATAAAGGATGATGACAAAAGTGTGCGTCCTACTTTATGAGATATCTAATGACAAAATGATTATATTACACAGTACGTATTCATAGAAAAGGGTATCATTGTTATGACTATTCCTTATCTCTTTATAGTCCTTGATGGGCTGCTAGACTCCACTTTGGATTTGTGAATATTATTCATTGCTATCAAGATAATGTCCTAAAGGTTCACACATAATATTTTATTAAAAAATATTCCCTATTCTGGTGAATATGTATATAGAACATGGTGTACCCCACCACAAGTTTTGAGAGTTTTCCAAGCATTATCAATCACTGATAAATAAATAAATTCATTATTATTTGAGTATAGAATAATTGGGTTGAATTTATTTATTATAATTATTTATAAGTGTTTAATTAAATACAAGGAATAATATTATACAAATTAATATTATTTTAATATTAATGGTTCATTTAATATTAGTGAGAATTACAAGTTGAGTTAATGAATTGAGTTTTATCACATAATATATTTATTATATTATAAGGAGATGATAAAATATAAATGGCATAGTTAGTTTTTCATAACTATTTATTTATTACTTATTTAGTGTATGTTTTGTTTTAGAGGACCGGGAAACCGTTTCCTAGAATTTGAAACTCCTACTATTTAAATAGAAGAGAGGAATTCATTCTGTCCACAATTCATTCCAATAGAATGATAGTCTCTCTCTCCTCCCTCTTCTTGGAGATAGAAAGTGTCTCTAACAGTGACTGATCCATAAACACCTTCGATGGATTGAAGGGATGGGATTAAGGTGATTGTTGCGATGCTGAATTATTTTTAGGATCTCTATGATAGCACTCATAATTCTATGAATGGAGATCAAATAAATTCCTGGAGCATGTTTGGATGATCTATATGGTTTTGACTTCCGATCCTTCAAGAAAAAATCGTTGATGATGAGCTGCAGTCGAAGGTTCCACCGAATCAAATGAGGTACTCGTTTATTTAATTTCTACGGTTTTAATAATTTATGTGAGATCCTTATAACTCTTCTAGGGATGATATCATTTAAGAAGATAAGTTTTGTCACTCTAGTGATGATATTTTTTAAATCCCCACCCCACCATCTTCCATTGTGTTCCCTAGTACCAACATTTACAAATTCCTATTTGAAACTTTTGAGTGAAATTTCAAATGGTGTGTGTGTGTGTGTGAGGCCTTATTGAACCCCTTATTTAATTGTAAATATAGAGTTGGATATCATTTGTCAATTGGATTGTGGCCTGAGTAGCATGCTTGTATTCTTGTGGTGTAATTGAAAAGTAAAAGGAATTGTATCTTGTGAGAGTGTAAGAGGTGAGATGATATATTTTTTCTTTTCACATTGATTTTATTACATTTTGATTTCTCACCTCTTATTAATTTACATTCATGTGGTCCTAGGAACCTTTGTGGTGGGAAATATAAAATTACTATATAGTCCCTATTTGATGGACTGGATCTGTTATGACAGCGAGGGCCAAATGGGAGTTACATCAGTGAGGCTGGTTGAGGGAAGATGGTTGGTTATTGACTTAGTAATGCATAGATATTCCTATAAATGGTTCCAAATTGAGTACATCTAGGTCCACTTCATGATATGTTTAGGAATTTCCCATGTTTACAATATGATTATTCTTAGGGAACTCTTCTTTATGTTCCCTTGTTTGTTTGGAACACATGGTACCATGTCATCCCCTTGCTTATTCTCATTCCCTTGTATCATGGTGTCATGGTGTTTAATATGTTTATTCTTTTGTTTTGGATTGTTTTATTAAAATTATCTTCCAAGGTGATTTGAAAATTAATGTTTTAATTTATAAAGGGATTAGATCGAATAAATGTTTTCTACGTGATTATTTTCATTTAAAGGAAAGAGAAAAGGATGTAATTAAATGATTATGTTTGTGATTATTGAATTTCACAAGATTACCTGTAAAACCCTATTTTATTATTATATTTCAAACTAGCATAAAATGAAATTTCATTTGTAAGGAATTGTAAAAAATTCTTGGTGAAATCATACTAGGATCTATTTTACTTGCACTGAATACACACCACTCGATTTATGTATCTCATTGGTTTCCATTAAAATGTAATGGCTTGGGTCTTATATTTGGGTAGTTATAGTTATTCATAGTGTATATTTTGGGATATGAAGAGTAATCAAGGTCCATATAGATATTTATGGTAGCAAATTCACCTTGGTTTTTGTTTGGGACATGAACTCTATTACTATCTGCCTTATCCTAAACCACCAAATTTGTCTCTATAGGGCATTATATATTTTGGATACTCCAAGATACATTGAAAAATATTATATATGAAACTACAAAACCCCCTAATTCATAATTAAAGAAATAAAAAAATTTCTGAAACAACATCTGATATTGATCACTCACATATCACCCCTTAGGAGTGTCCCCATAAAAGATATAATCTTGTGTCACTTATACCTCTGAATCTCCCCATGTAGACTCCCTTAACTACTAAATTAAAGTTGATTGAATTGTCATCTAGAATTGGTAAACCCTTCCACCAGCCTCTTTAGCATCATTATGTATCACCACAAGCTCTTCCACCAACCTCCAAGCGTATTCTAACTTATGAAAAACATCTCCCCATGAATTTTATCTCATTATATATAAGTAACTAAATTCTATTTTTTTGTGGTGTAGGGGATTACAAATTCATAGTTCTACAAGAAATTAAGCCACCCCTTCTGACACATATTTATATATCGTTGAGAAAATATACAACTCATTCACTTATAATCAGTGAATACTAAAAAGTTATCATCGATGATGTAATGTTTCCATAACTTCAAATAAAACACCATCATCAATAAATTGAGGTCATGAGTGTCATATTCATACTCATGGGGACATAACTAACTATAACCATATGATATCATTTCTATATTCTCCATGAAAACTCCATTCAAACTAAGATAGGAAGCATCACAAAAAATTTCTTACATTACTGCCACCTATGGTAACTAAATAATGTAAGGACTGTCCAACTTCTCTTTAAGGTATTCAAAAGTTGTCTGACACTGATCAGTCTATACAAAAGTTTGGTCATTCCTTTTAATATCTTTAAATAGTGATACAACATGAGAGAAGTCGGGCATGAATCTTTGATAATATCCCATGAGATCAAGGAAACTAAAAAATTCCATAACATTCTTGGGTGCTGCCCAAGAAACAACCACTTATATCTTTGAAGGAACAACTAACACTCTTTGTTGGGACACCACATGAATGAGAAAATAATCCTCATTTTTCTAAAACTATCACTTGGATAACTTCTCTAATATCTATGTGTGTAAGGACCTATAAAATAGACCTAAGATGCTTGATATGTTCCTCATTTGACTTCAAGTATATAAGAATTTCATCAATAAACACTACCACAAACTGATCCATAAAATCATGAAACACGAAGTTAATGAATCCCATGAAAAATAGAAAAGGTGTTCATAACACTCAATGATAAAACTATAAACTCAAAGTGCTCATAGAAACATCTAAATATAGTCTTTGGGTTATCCTCCCCATTCATCCACAACTGATGATTCACAAAGCACAAATAAATCTTCAAAATCCAACTAGATCCCTTAAAATGTTGAAATAAATCATCAATACTCGATAAGGGATAATGGTTCTTGACTATCAATTGATTCAATCTCTGGTAGTCTATAAAAAATATCATAACAAAATCATTATTATTCACAAATAACACTTGATCACCCCATGATGAACACTAGACCAGATGAAACCCTCATGCATCAAATTGTCAATCTAAATTCTCAACTCCCATAGTCCAGAAGGTTTCATCTGATAAGGATCCACTAAAATTGGGGAGGCACTAAACCAAAACTCTATCCCAAACTCAATATAAAATTTAGGGGGTAATGCCACAACCAATTTGTGGGAATACTTATAGAAATTATTCATGACTCTAGGTAACTCCACTACATATCCCTCCATTGAATCTATGGATAACACTTCCAACTGAGATGATAATGTCTCTAAATACCTATATCCCATTCAATAATATTACTCTCCAATGAACACCACATGATTTCCATTAAACAAGAAAACATAACTCTCATCTTGACACAGTAAATTACCACACCCATGAAATAAAACCATTTGATGTCAAAAATGATAGCATACAGTTGTATCTAAAGAAGAGAGAAATCCCTAAACGGCTGATGCTACCCCATTATCATCTTATAACCTTAACATTTATCAATTATACTCAACTAAACTTTAACAGGAATGGTCAACATCAAAGGCACTATAGGTCTCTCTACCTTGAGTCCCAAGGCATAGACCAAGGTGAGTGAAATAAAGAAGTGATATGCTCCATAATCAAATAAAGTGTAAGCCAGAGTAAATGATAAGCATATTGTACCTATGAGAATCTATGGCCCATATAGAAATTCCATCTCCATAGAATGAAATTTTCCCCATCTAGCTCCTCTTACCCACTACTCATGACTATCTCCATGACCACATTCATACCTATATCTGTGAGGGTAGATAACATCAAGGGGATATCCTCTACCATCTCCATCTCCTCTCAATGGAATAAAGGCCCTCTTTCCCTATTGCTAATATGGTTTGTGAGGTAAATATTGTTACAGCTAGAATAGATTTTGACTGCCTACCACACACTAGCCTCCAAGAATAATCATGAACTATAACTAATGGTGATCATGCTCTCCATAATTAAATCATATGAGCACAAATATCTTGGTAATACAAAAATAGCCATCATCTCCAAAGACAAGGGAAGAAAACTACCAAGGTTGAATCCCCACTGACTAAAACCTTTCCTGCCTTGACATCTGAGATCCTCCCACAAACAATCCTACTCATTAGGGAGCCTTGATGATTGCTCTCTTGAGATGATACTAACTGTTCGTACATCCTCTATATCCCCATGACCTTCTTCTACACCTCCAAATACTTAGTAAATGTAAATTTAGTGACTTCATAATGAATAACTAGCACTACATAAAAAATAATGTATAGCGGTGGTTTAAAAAACCACTGATAAAACAATTAAAATATCTTAGGAGTTGTTTTTTAGAATCCATCACTAATTTTTTAAATAAATTTAAAAAATCTTTTTTCCTCCCTCCCTCGAATTCACTCCTCGATACCCTTCTCCCCTGAGCCCTCAACGCTGCTCTCCTCCCCCCTCCCCACTACTCCCCTTTCTCCCTTGCCACTAAAACCACTCCCCTTTCCCCCTTTCATCCTTCACCACTCCCTAATTCATCATTAATCCCTCCCTAAGTCTTCAACACCCCTTCCCTCATCACTCCATGATCCCTCGACTCCTCTACACAAGTCGTCGATGCCCCTCCCCTCATCATTCCCCAATCCCTCAAATCCCCTCCCCAAGTCATTGATGCCCCTCCCCTCAATGCTCCCCGATCTCTTCACATTCCTCCCCTAGCACTCTACACTACCCCCCTTCACATTTACCTCTTTCTATAGATCCATTGAGCCCATTTCTTGTGAATTTGTCCCCCATTCAGCAAGTATCACCTCTCCCACACCCTCCTCTCTAATTTTCAAGGTCATAATGGATCTCCCTCATTTATGGTCCATTTTTTCTACCATTGGGTGTGATCAAGACTTTAGGGTGAGTCTAGAATTCCTCTTACACCCTTTATTCATTTATTTTAGTGGATATTTATCCCCTAGAATTTTAATCTAATATTCCCTATTTTTAGGGATTTTTCTAGTTTTTTAGGCTGAAGTGGAAGTTGATATTTGGGAATCCCCTGAGCCCTTACTGCCAAACGCTTTCTACCGAGCCCTCACTGCCACCCCTAACCTCTCACCCTTGACCTCATGGTCTCCCTTTCCACCTTTTCCCCCTTTTTATCCCTTATCCCCCATCGTTTCACCACTCCGCCATCCCCCTTTCTTACCGGTTAGGGGTGATTTTCATAATATCTCAATTTATGTTTAATATTTTTTTACTTTTAATGTATTTTGTGTGTCTTTATTCTATAATTTTAATACTTTATTGAAAAAATATAATGATGGAATATTCTATTAATTTTTTATATTACAGAATAATGTATTAAAATTGAAGGTTGGTTTTATCCAAAACTATTTTGATTTTATAATTATACCTTAGTGTGTATTGTATGGTTATTAAATTATTTGATAGATTTTTAATGTCATACTATCACACACATTTTATATTTTAAACTCATTAAACATAATTTATAAAATATTTAATTTTGTGATGAATTATACACATTCAAAATTGAAATCTAAAAAATGATGTTGTTACATAAACTAATCAAATTAATCCACATGAAGAATTTATATATATTATTGATTTCGAATAAATTAGTGATTTTTTTAAATGACATAACATTTATTATGTGTTTTAATTTTATTTAATGAAGTGTAGGAACTTTTTGATATATGGATAAAATTTAGATCACATTACCAAGGAACACACAATAGTATGCTAAGGGTTTGCAAGAGTTTTTAGATTTTTCTATTTCCAATTGATCTTTTGATGGGACAATAAGATATCCATGACCTAAATGTAAATTTAGAATATGGTTTAAGAGACATAATGTTTATGAGAACTTTATATTGAATTAATTTCCTACTAAATATTTTTGTTGGATTTGACATGGAAAATAAAATGTTACAGAAAGTTTGTGCACTAATTTTAGTCAATAGAATGAGCTCTCAACTACATCAAAAATGGAAAATGAAATGTAAAACCTTATAAAAGATTCTTTTGGTATCGCAAGTCAAAAACATCAACATAAAAACATATCAGAACAAATAGTTTAGAGTGATATAAATAGTGTCTTAACAAATGATTTTTTGGTAAAATAGGACAACCGAATCAATATCGTAACATATCATCATATACTTCTCTTGATGTTGTAGAGACTAATGTAAATGAGAACTTCACTAATCAAACAAATGCATTTCATGATTTAGTTGAAGATGGAAATCAAGATATGTATGGTGGATGCATGAAATATTTAAAAACTTTATTTTAGATTGAAGTTGTACCTTATCAAATGCCCATGTATAATTACAAATAAGGTGATGTTTATCATCATGTAAATTTTTATTCAAGGAAAACAATAAAAACAAGAAAGGACATGCCCAAATTTACCAGGACGAGAGGCCTAAGGTTGCTGAAAGAAGTGGAGGCCATGGGAAGCCCCTCTAACCAAGTTGACTCCCTTTGGATTCATGGTGATAAAAGTATGAAAAAATGGGATTTGGACCAGGGAAATCAAGAGACTATCAGTTGGTGAGAATAATTATACAAGATTGCAAAAAAAATTATATTCTCGATGACTATCAATGGGTGATGTTGGAAGTATGAATCAACATATTACTATTGAGAAGAAGAAAAATAACACACCTACAAAGGTTTTGTGTTACTTCCCTTTAAAAACTTGATTGAAAATCTTATTCATGTCATAGAAAACCACATAGAAGATGAAGTTACATTCTATAGATAATAAGAATGTGCAGTGTCCAAGGATCGATTAAGTACCATTAGAGGGGATCAATGGTACAAATTTTTTAAAAATTATTTTACTTTTGATTCCACATGTATGACTAATTAAAGTATCAATCCATCATCTTTGAACCTAAATCTCACAATAAAATAAATAATAAAAAAGAAATCACAACACATATGTATTTACAAGGTTTGGTACAAAGACATACCTCATGTCATGTTGGTTAGACCCACCAACATAGATTCACCACTATAATAGAAGGTGATTTAAATAATAACTGGGTATAACCCCCCCCCCAAATTAAAATCTATTTATACCCCCATATCCAATCAGCCTTAAATAGTTAGTTAAACCCCCAAACTTCACCTTCTTCATAGTGATTGGTTAGACTCCCCAATCACAATCTTCCAACAACTGGTTAGACCCTCTGACATAATCCTTCTCCTTCAGATGTCTTGATCCATTGTAAAAATATATATTAATGATTCTACTCCATGAGATTGTTGGATAACAAAAGATCATTAAAAAATTCAAGAACCTTTTCACATATGTTAGTCTTGCTCAAACAATTTCTAATCACGGTATATAATTATTTGTCTCAATGCAACACTGCTTGGGATATGCTTCCTTTTTTCTGAAGTCTCAGCCTCAATTATCATTGAATAACTCAGATATAAATGTATTCTTAAATAATTCTTGGGATTTGTTCTAGACTCTTTTCACACTACACATTAATCATGAAATGTATATTTAATGTGTTTTTTTACAAACCTCGTGTATGTAAAATACAATTCATGGAATTCTCCAATGTATTATGTGAAAAAAAACAAATGTACAAGATTCTCACTTATTATGCATGCATTATTTTAATATTAATGCACACTACCTAATGAAAAAATATTTTTATCAATTTTTTTCTCATATACTTCAATATAAATCACTACTCAAAAAAATACCTTCATTGTTTGTCTTCATTGTCTCTCAGAATAGCAATATCGTGCAACAGTGTCTCAAAACTACAATTATTACTTCATGTGACAAGAATGATTTCATTGTATCTTCACATAGAAAATTTATGAAAAACGGCTACTTATCCTCTTAGTATGAACCTCCTTCGCATAAATGGATCAGTTGATCAGTATCTCACAATGTCACTTCACATAAGAAAACCATACTACCCCAATATGTCTTCGTATGACACATGTATATGAGATATCTTCCTTAAATCATTCTTGTGAAACACCCTTCATACATGAACAAAATTTCATGCATGACTCAAAAACAATTTCACATAAAAGAATATGTGATACCTTTGTCTTATTCGAATAACTTTATACGTGAGTTATCTTTACTTTTCTCCTTCACAGAACTCAATGTGAATGTAGAAATTGGTTTGGAGAAATAAAAACCACATCATGTGAATGTGGAGGTCTATAAAGGCACTGCAAGAATTTATGGAAACACTTACTTAAAAAATACATAGTGCTTGTTTTTCCCTAGACTCCCTCTAATATATCTCTCAAATATAAAATCATCTCGTACATTCAAATGATTCCTTAGGTGTATTTATAGAAAAATACTCAATAGACCTAGCTTATGCGCACTTCCTCAGTTCAAACACACCGGATCGGTTTACATGACAATGAGAAACACCATCACCGTAAACATCACATTTGATTTATGATTTATCTACTTGTTTTAACCATAGTTTTCACCTAAAAACAAATTTTCATGATAATTAAATCATATTATTATAATCAATTGATAAAAATATACTTAGAAGCATCGACTTGATCCATCAGAGATTCGACATGTAGAAAACCAGATGAACAGAATCTCTCAGACAAGTACAAGGTAGAATACAATTCTAGCCCTAATTTAATTGTGCAGATCAAGTGGATTGGATGACCCTTCTTCTTTACATATCATTTTAAACAGATTAATAGTTTCGTTTGAAAACTATTTCCTGTATTGGATTATCATTCGATTTCACCCTTCCTTTTATAAAATAGTGTTCCATAGATTGCCAGTTTCAAGTATCGTGGTCCATTCCCAATGCTCTCTAGCACAATTCCATGTTGGAATCTTTCTCTATCGCCATTCCACACCACATGGTGGCTCATTCATACTTTTATTCACCTATTCTAGGGTGCACTATGCACATGCTCACTCACTGCCACCCATGCTGGTTGGCTTGGGCATTGACTATCCAACTAATCAGTGGTGGTGGTCCACCTTATCTGGCTAGTGTGAGGATAATATTTTTTGGTCTACCCTCAAATAAAAGTGAGCTAGTTCTATGACATAATACCTACCACCACCATTACACAAATCACAACTCCAAAAATCAAATTGTGTAAACAATGATTCATATTAATAAAATCAGCACGTCTTTTGAAGATAATAGTAGTTCCAAAACCAACATAATTAAGGCCTCAACAAATATTTATATCTTCTCATAAATACTTGTTAACAACAAATGAAATTCATAAAAAGGGAACTTCAATATCTCCCTTTGTATTTGTTTTCAATACCCACATGTCAATATGTTTTCTTTTTTCATTCTACCCCTTATTAGAAATGAATCCAATGGTTTATTTAGGATTTCTTGATACAAACAGCTTCTCCACTTCAGTTTCATATCAAAGAATGAAAGTTACACTCAAAAAAGAAAAAAATGATAATTTAGTTAATATACTCTAAGTCTACATGGGTGAGCCTAATGTAGAAAACAAGAGTGATTTCACTTAATAATAAAGGCTATTGAAATTATATAATGTGATACCATTTCAAACTTGTTTCAATAACTTCATTACATGGGATATTTGGGCAAGACTGCTAAGATATTTCTTGTACACATCTCAACAAACACATCAGAATGTTCATGTGAAAAAATATATAGCTCTTATTTTTTTAGATTAATATCAACTCCCTTATGATAATAGATTTTTTTTAATATCTGGATTATGAATTTGAGAGTGATAATCATTTTCACAAAATTTTGAATATTTAAAAGCTTCAAAGTATCTATGCTCCCCCTCAGGTGATGAATTCTTATCCTTAAATACCCTGTATGTTAGAATAAAATAATTTATATAAGGGGATAAGGAGGGACTTGTTTGTTCCTCAAAAATAAAACTCATGATGAGAGTTTCCTTTCAATATTATCATTTCTTTCTTACTTTTTTACTTAAAATTTGAAAGGTTTCACCTTCATCTCATGGGATGTACGAATTTTCATGCAATTTTTTGTGCCATTCCCAATTTGTTCACACCTTTTACACTTCATAATTTTTCAAGACATCATTTATAGATGACTCCTCATAAACTTTAAATTCTTCAACTGTAACCACTTTATTTCTCTTTTCTTCAAAAATATTCTGATATTTTTTAAATTGTTTGAGCTTCCCATGCAATTCACTGGTGACTATATATGTATTTACTATATTAATTCTCTTATAATTTTCATTCTGAGGAATCTCACTTGGTAAAAAACTATAAATTTATCATCTTTGTGACCTTCTTGACCACATATACCAAAAAAATCATTCAAGAAATATTATAAGTTTTGCATTGATAGTTTAAATGATGTCTTGGTCATAGGATTCTCTTACTGATAATCTGATCTGATCAGCTCAGCATTTCTCCCCCTTGATTTGTGTCTATTTTTTGTTAGTGAAATATTTTACAAGCATGAATAATATTTATAACCAAACATTCTACAACACCCACAGTATCCTCAGAACATTTTATTCATGCTTTATCTCATCAGTTTGATCTTATTTATAACATGAAATAAAAAGTATCATGTAAATTAAATCATATTCAAATCATCTGTTGATCATAACCTACTTGGAATCCTAGACTCTCTCTATCTATGATGTAGCATGCAGAAAACCAAATGAAAAAAATCTCTCAAATGAGCATAAGTTAGAATAAAATGTTATTGTTGATCGATTGGGGTATATCAAGTTGATCGAACAACCCCACTACTTTACGTATCATTTTTTATGGATTAATAGTGACACGTGGTTTCACCATTACTTTTATGAAAAAGCATTCCATATACGTCTAGTTTTGAGTACCAAGGTCTACTCTTGATGCCTGCTGGCACTTCCCCATGTCAGCATCCTCTTTCATCGTTGTTCCACCCCACATGGTGCCTCCTCCATGCTTCAATGCACCTATTCTAGGTAATGTTATGCACATGAACACTAAATTCTACCCATGATAGATGTATAGTGCTTTTAATTTCCACATAAGTAGTGGATAAGGTCCTCCTTAGTTGGATAGCACCACTCAAATAAAATAGATCCAATTCTATGACATAATACTCACCACCACCACTCAAATCACAACTCCAAAACCCAAATGGTGTAAACATTGGGTCATGTTAATATAATCAACACACCTCTTTTGAACATGATAACATTTCCATAATCATGACAATTAAATCCCCAATACATATTGATATCTTCTCACAAATACTTATTGACAACAGATTCAATACACTAAAAGGTCACTTCATAATAATGGGTTAATGCAACATTCAAGATATTAAAAATCATGGAATAAATTTTATTAATTATATATATATTTCTCATTTGATCTTAGGAATGTGTGATTCAGATTGGATGCTGATGGATTAAAACCATTTGGGTATTTGAGTACTAGTTATAGCATTTGGCCGTTTGTTTTCATCCCTTATAATCTACCTCCATGGATGTGTATGAAAAAAAAAATATTATATCATTTCAATGATTATTATTGGAAATAAATGTATGGAAATGAAATTTATGTATATTTACATCCTTGAATTGAAGAATTATAGGAGTTATGGAGAAACGGTGTTGAGACATATGATTTATCTTCTAGAACAATGTTCAAATTTCACACTACTCTAATGTGGAATGTTAGTGACTTCTCTAAACTTGGGAACTTCACTGGTTTGAAAAATTACATGGGTTTAGCTTATTCTATTTGTAAATTTTATTTTGATCCTAATAAACTACCTTATAGTAAAAATTGGTGCTTCTTGTGTTATTGCAGATTTCTCAATGCATCTCATAGATTTTGGTTGAACAAATTAAAATTAAATGGGTCTATTGATCACAGACCACCTCAAAAGTTTTTGAAAAGTTGTGAAATATTTGAACAGCTAATAAATGTTGGAATAGAATTTGTATAGGTGAATTATTTTAATTATAGTTGGAAACAAGTTTGAAGTACATCATAAATTGAAATTAGAATGCAATAATGGAAGACAAAATATATTCTTTAAACTTATGTATTGGGAATTTAATTTGTTGCATCACAATCTTGATGTAATGCATACAGAGAAGAATTTTTGTGCTAATATAATCTTTATATTACTTAATGAACCTAGAGAATTGAAAATGATTGTAAACTGTGATCTATGGCCAGATGAGAATGAAAAGTATGCTATGAAAATTTTTATAATTAAAAATAGGGATAAAGATACATTCCTTTGAATTTTAAAACATGTGAAAGTATCATATTCTTATTCAAGTAACATCTCAAGGTGTATCTAATTAAAGAATAGTATGTTATATGGATTGAAAATTCATGATTCAAATATTTTTTATAGTATTTTCTACAATTGGAATTGTGTACATTATTGCCTAAAAGTGTTACTATAGTTACGATCCAATTTTACACATTATTTAGACAACTAGTGAGATAAATCTACAACCAGATGATCATGAAAACCTTCCGGAATGTTTTTTAATGACACTTTGTGCAATGTAGATGATCTTTCCTCAGCTATTTTTTACTATCATGATGCATTTAACTGTGCATTTAGTCATGGAAACTAAATTATGAGGTCATGTACATTATTGAGGGTTGTATCTAATTGAGAGTTTCTTTATTTATTTATTTTTCATCTTAAGTAAAAAATTCTTATTAATTCATTAAATATGTAATTATGTTTTATTTATTTTATTTCATAGATACTTTGGTCATTTGAAAACATATGTGAAAAAAAGGATCAACATGAAGGCTCTATTTCCAAAGAATATTTATCAAATGAGTGTTTTACCTTTTGTTCCAGATACGTGGAAAATAAAGAGACAAAATTCAATTTATTTGGATATGTTTACAATATATTGACTCAATATCAACTATAGAGGAAATAAAAAATCTTTCATATTATTGGCCGATCAGTTCAGATGATCTCAAATATTACACTGAAAGAAATGAAATTATTACAGGCACAAAGATATGTGCTACTAAATAGTAAAATTTCAGATCCATTTATTGAATATATCATGATACAAACAAAGAGACTAATGAGAAGTCGAACATGAAATGAGAAAGATATAACAAAATCTGCTAATAAAGTTCTTGTAGAATGGTTTGTATGTCATGTAAGTTCATAAATATTTCAATAAATTCATATATTAGGTTGAAACATATATTTTTTAAATATAAAAATGTATATTACTTTTTTTATTTCATGAATACTAATAATCAAGCTTAATTGTCAGAATATTTAAAGTTTCTGGATCGAGGTCCTTTAAAACTGGCTAGAAAGTTCGACACTTGCAATGAGAACAACTTCAAATTTCATACAGTCGATCAAGAAGAGGGTTTAAATGTAACACCCCAATATTTTATGGTATTCATATTTTTAAATTTAATCTCTTTGATATCTTACATTGCACGTAATATCAGACTTAAATGAACTACTATATAATATTAATATTATTATTTAAAATAAAATTATCTCCTCGCTGTTAAATTTTTGGTTATGAATGGGATTAACTAACTTATGAAAATATATTCTGGAATTCATTGGTTACTAATTAATTATAAATAAATATAAAAAGTAATTTAATATGAATGAAATGTTTTATTAAAAACTATTTAAATGCAAATAAGTGTGTTTTATACCAATAAAATAAAAAAATCACACTTTTTTGGATTATATTAATGATATATATATATATAATATTAAATCTAATATTTAACATTCATTATATGTGTTTTATTTATATGGTATAAGAACAAATCCAATTTTACTCATAAAAGATGTATTTTTATAAAAAGACAAGTTTATCGCCTTTTGATGATGCACTTGTTTTAAATCAAGTTTTTGACAGTTTTATAAATTATATTTTTAAAACTAAACTTTTTATTTGATATTAGAATATCAAAATTTCCTTTGGTTGAAGTTTTGGTATTTTTTTGGAAAGTTTCGTGTTTTTATGAATGGTGAAAAATATTAAATTTTAATTGAAAATAACTTTTTCATCTCACTAATTTATAGTGTTAAATTATATTTTTTATTGGTTTTAAAGTATAATTAGATCTATTTTTATCATTTAATCCAATTTTTGTCATTTTAATCAATTCCACATTGAATTTGAATATAAAAAACATTTCCATATTTTGAACGTTTTCACTTTAAAAACCAGTTTTCTCATTCTTTCAACAAGATTAATTTTAAATTAATTACTACAACTTCTGTATTTTGAATTTTGAAAAATGGATCCATATATGGAATTAGTGGGTACAAATTATGTAAATGGGTTTCATTTATTTTTGAGCATTATGAATATTAACTTTTGAAATTTTTTATTAACATGGTTAAAGGTAAATCGAGTAATTAAGGGTGAAAATAATATTATAAAAATTAGAACGATTACCCTAAAACTTGTCCAAATTTTATTGGATGAGTGAGTGTTGACCAAAATCATCTTTTTTTATGATATTATGACCTTTTTAATCCACTTGGGTGAGAGTATGACATTTATTATATTTTATTTAAAGAAAAGTTAAATATTTCATACTCATATATTTAATAATTATATCATTTCTAATATAGGGTTATACAAAAGATAAATCTGACTATAAATAGTAAATTTAAATATAAAATGTTTATATTCATTAGGATAATTTATTTTTAATTTTTAGGAAATAAATAATTACCTTAAAGGATTATGAAATGATGATGAAGTAATTATTTAATTAATAGAAATATCAAATAAATGTTATTAAAAATATTAAAATAAATATAATTTGAGATAATTAATGTCAAAAAAAATCTAGATAACTTTGACATGTTTTTTATATTTTATATGTTTTTTTATATATCTTATTGTTTTGATATTTTTAAAATTTTATGTAATTAATAGTGTCAAAATTGTCATTAATGAAATATTAAAATAAATAATATTTTATTAAATGATAAAAAATAATAAAAATATAAAATTCTATTAACTAATTGGGATAATTCTAAAAAAATCATCAATGACTCATTTATTGGTCTTTTGGATTTTATAGTAATTATATTAACCCTCGAAGTATAAATTACATGATATCAGAGTAAGAATTAAAAAGGTTAAATAAGGGTTAAAGCTAAAAGATAAGGATTAAAAAATAGTAAAAACTTATATAATTTTTATTAGATGTATATATTTATACCCAAAATAATATTATACTCTAAATTAATAAGTTTTGTAAAAAAATTAATGTAAAATTAATTTATATTAATTTAATATTTTGAAGATTTCCAAGAGTGCCTCTCCCCACTCTTACAAAAGGGGACATATTCTGCTCTTTTATTCACAGTTAAAAACCTATTTGGTTCATTAAAACCTATCTAAATCTCCTCCCAAAATCCCTACCTTCGTCTTGGATGCCTTTCTTTGAACATAAATCCAACCAAAGAAGTTATCTTGTTCAAATCAAAAGGATATACCCAAAGAAGAGGTAACATTCATCAACAAACATTTTTGTTTTATTTATTCCTTAAACCTCATTAAATTATTTTTATTTCATGTTTATATAACAACCCTAGTATTATAAAAATACTGATATGTTATTATATTAAGGTTTAGACCTACTCTTACACACACTTCTATCTAATGGGTAATGAAATTTCCATTCTTCTGTACGATGAACTACTGCCTCACAAAACGATGTTGTTCGTTTTTCATTTACCACCAATTATGGTTGGAAATTGTGATGGATACTCTATTATTATATGATTTATATGGTATTTATGATTTATTTATTCTTATGTAATTATTATATAACACACACCTTCACAATTTCCATTTTTTGTAAATACGATAACTTTGTTTGTAGATGTGTGGACTATAGCCTCCTCAAAACGATGTGATTCGTTCACACAATAAATGGAATGTATTAAGGATTATTTTAATAAAATCATGTGACATATATGAAATAAATATGATAGTGGAATTATAATTTACATCATTTAATTTTTATTATTTTAATACGGAAAAGAAATGGAAATATCATTCATGTGTACGTACAGCTTACTGTCTCCATGAACGGTGCATTTCATTTCATATCTCCAAAATTTATGTATTATTATAAATAAATATGTATCAAATATATATGATATTTAAATAATGGTTTAAATTGTGGATATAATTAAATCATGATCTAATTAATAGGAACAATAAGTTATAAGTTAAAACATACTAAAAAACTAGGCAATTAACACCTAAAATAGTCAAAATAATGGAAGATTGTTAACAAAAGGGTAATGAGAAGTTATAAAAAGTTAATATTTGGTATTATATGAATTAATATGGTTCTTTGATAGATTTATAATAAACATATATTTATTATATAGTATTTTCAGACACATACAGATGAAATTGGACCTAAGGTAAGGGATAATTTCACAATCTCATTATTCTTTGGGATTTTTTATAAATAAGTATCTGATGGGGAATATTTATCATCCATGTAAATGTTATTTAAAAAAATTCCAAAATATTTTTACTACATATTTTTAAATCCTTTCTACTTATGTTTGAATTTTTATAAAACAGTTTGAAAGGAATCTTTTTTGTCATTTTCCAAATGATGTGCTTTATGAATTTTTCAACAAAAATATGGAAGGAATGTTTTTTTAACTTATAAAACATGAGATAATTTTTCCGCCATCATGAAACATTAATGTATTGAATATTACTTTATAATTTTACTATATTCTTTTAAATTAAAATTTTTTCTTTTAAAATTTCACAGCCTTTTAAATAAATGATTTCAAAGTAAAAAAGGGGTATTTCTCTCAAGAAAGTTTTAATTATTTTATTAGAGTATTTTCATCAATGTCACCATCCTTTGATGGATCTTATGATTGGTTGATGTTTTTCTCTTATGATACCTTATACCATATTTTATTGAAGGTTTTATGATCATTTTGACCATGGATGTCCTATTTTGATACTATTCATGGTTTATGATTCAAGTATTCACATTTCATATGATAGTTTTTCAATAAAAATGTTTATGTAGTTTATGCCTCAACCTTTTCATATTAGTAATTCATTTTACTTAGTAAGTGATAGGAAGGGACCATTATAGCCCCTCGATGCATCGATAGGTCTCATGAGACAAACTAGTTTGGGTATTGGCTGGTGTCTTACACGTTTATGTATAGCATCTTAGATAAATCATTGATGGTATTTTTGTGATGTACGAAATTATGAATTCACTCATTATGATATTATTTGTTAATATTCCATGTGATTATTAGACTAGTATAAAACCCATGGTTAAGTTTCATTCTAATGTTATTATTTATATGCATTATTTGATTAGCTTATATTTTTTCCATATTATTCTCAAGATTAAGTTTAAATAGATTATGTTTTAGTTACAAACCTTGACTTAATTTTTTATGTTTATTTATTCATAATATTTTCTATTGTACTCTTACCCTTAATGATCATCGGAACTCACCCCTTTCTTGTGTTTTATTTTTTCCAGGATGCCAAGATGTATATTATGACTGATATTCAGAGTTAATATTGGAGGATAATGGTTTCCTAAAAGGATTATATATGTTTTATTTTATATTTTAAATTGTAATGTAAGGTTTATGTATGTAATATAGTATCCAAAACTACTAAACTAGTTGGTCCTTTGGGATTTGAATCTTGTATTTATTCCAATGTAATAAAGTAAGGTACCAACTCTAGAATAACGGGGTTGGGGTTGTTACAGTTGGTATCAAATAAAAATTAATAGAAACCCTGGAAAGTATATTTTGGAAAACAAATATTATAGAGTGGAACCCTATGAAAAATTTAAAAATATATCCAAATAAACTTAGCTTATGATTTTGAGATTAATTATACCTAAAATTTTAATTTATCTTATGTGATTCACTAGTTCTAAGATTATAAATTTTGTTTCATAATTTCGTGATCTAATCTATTGTATTCAATCCTTTATAAATGAAACCTAGTAGAAGGAATGGGAACTGAAAAAATGCACATAACCTAAAGAATAAGAATGATCATTTCTTCGATGGGTTTAAAAAAATATTTGGAAGGGAACTAGTCTCCCAAAAATTATTGTCATATGAGTACATATTATCATGTGGTAATGAGACAAAGAAATAATTATCTAAGTATTATGGATTTGGAGGGAAGAATGATATCAAGAGTGAAACTAGTAAAAATATGGATAAAGGAAATAAGAGAAAGAATTATTTTACCATATGTGATAATTTTAGAAAGTAACACACTACTGCTTGCTTAAAAGGAATGGGAGTTTTCTAAAAATATAGAGAGAAAGGCCATTGTTATTGTGATTTAAAGGGAAATAAAAAGGTTTATAATGTGAAATTCTTCAAATACAGGGATATGGGACACTATAAAAATAAATTTCTCACGCGTCAAAGGAATATACCACAAAAGAGGATAATGGATCATGGACAAGTTTATGGCACTATCACAGATAAAGAGGAATGATAAATGTGATTATACATGGATTAAATAATTATTTAATTTGATTATTTTATCAATGATATATTGGTCATAATAATTATTTAATAAATCAGTATTTTACTGCAATACGTTTTCTTTAAGTATTTGGAAGCATGAATGTTTTCATTATGGTTTTTAAGGTGATAAAATATTTATTATGTGGAAATAAGAGCTACATTACATTGTTTGGAGAATATTATGTTACAATTTATTTTGGATATTTATAGACATTTTTGGACTGTGAATTTGGATAAAAGTATTCTGGATAAGTCTTAAGGTTGGAATGGATAAAGTTGAACATGGGATATTATTGGAGGTTAAAGTATGATTTATTGGAAAATATGTGTTAACCATCTTGGTTTCAGTAAATATTTAAAGGTAAAATTAATGACTTATGGATCTTATGATTAATCAAAATTGCTTCAGTCATAAAACTTCATCTTGAATATCCATCTTCAAGTGTACAAAATGAAGAGAAAATAAATCATAGCACATCTAAAGGATGATATTATGCTTATGACATGTAAAGAAATAAATTAAGTGCTTAGGTGTATAGTAAAATAATCCCTCAACTCTAGGAAATTAATTTGGAAATAAAGAAAACTATTCATTTATTTTTTTTTCTGAGAAATCAATGACCTCTTTAACCTATCACGGATTTACGGTTTTGTGATGGTAGACTTTCTAATGACCATGTTCTATATCACTATCCATAATAACATGATAGTTAGATTTCTATTCCATGTCCGTGTTTTCACTTTACACTAATGATTTCCTATTTTAAATCCTAATTTCATGGTGACATTTTAATTTCCTTTCCCCTTTTATTAAGAGGGTGTTTTATTAACCCTATTTATGATGTGGGTTTCCCACAGTGGAATTTTCAAGTATCAACCTTTGATTTTTGAAGTTAAATTTAAAATTGTGAGAACATAATGTAACACCCGAGACTTTTATGAGAAATATTTTTTTATGTAATATAAATCATCAAATGAATCTTTAACTACACACAACACTATTTTGGCTTACTTTACACGCAATCATGACCTTTCTCGATAGCTTGCGTAGTACGCAATACCGGGTTTCACTAAACAATGATATATTATTATGGACTAGCCATTATGAATAGAATTAACTAAATTTTGAATTTTATAACATTATTATTCATCTTACACATTTTCTAGAACATGGTAAGAGAACAAAATAAATTTTTCGGGTAAAATAAGTATTTTTCAAAAAATGTAGTTTTGCCGCCTTTTGATGACACACCCACATTAAATCTAGTTTTGACATGTTTATAAGTTCAATTTGACGAAATAAAATTCTTCTTTTGAATCAGGATATAAAAATTTACTTTGGATAAATTTTTAACATTTTTCTGATAACTTTCATATTTTGATGAATATTAATAATACGCTAATTTTTAATTAAAAACAACTTTTTTCATTGAGATAATTTATATGGTTAAATTATAATATTGAATGGTTTTAAAGTATAAATAGAATATATTTTTACCATTTAATATAATTTATGTCATTAGCATTAATTTCACATTGAATTCATAGGTAAAAACATTTCAATCTTTGGCAATGTTTTAACTTCTAAAACTCGTTTTCTTAACAACGAGATTAATTTTAAATTAATTACTGAAACTTATGTGTTTTTAATTTTGAAAAATGGATTCCATATTTGGAATCAGTGGGTCCAAATTATGTTTATAGGCTACTTTTTATTTTAAGATATTATGAATAGTAACTAAGTTAAATTTTATTTACCATAGTTAAAGGTAAATTGGGTAATTAAGGGTAAATATAAGATTATAAAATTACCCTAACACCTGCTAAAATCCTATTGGATGACTAAAAGTCGACCAATATCACATAAGGGTCAGATTAGATTCATTTAATGGACTTTTTCCATGAAAATAATTTAATTATTATTAAAACCAACGAAAGTGACAACATGTCACTTTCTTAAATCTTATAAGTATAATAATTTTAATTTAGTGATAAACTTAATGAAACTTCGAACATTAATAGTCTCCAGAAATATAATACAATTATCTACATCATAGGAATTTATTTATAATTTTTAGGTATTAAATAATTATCATTAATTATGACACAATAGTGATGTTGAAATTATTTTATTAATTAAAATATCAAATAAATGGTTTTAAAAATATTAAAATAAATATTATATGAACTATTTAATGTTATCCACTAATTTTATAGATACATATGACATTTTATGAATCTATTAAAGCTTTTAGTTCGAACATATCTTCTGTATATATTTTATTTAAATTCAAATAATTGAATATTGTCAAAATTGACACTATTGTTATTTTATAAAAATAACATATAATAAAATTGTTTAAAAATCACAAAAATATTTAAAAATTATAAATTAAAATTTATATGGTCTAAAATGTCATAAAGTGTCAAATTATAGAAAATTCACAACACATATTTAATTATATATAATAATTTAAAATTTTGAATATTATTACCACAAATAAAATTAAATTGATAAATAAGGATAAATCAAGTTGATAATGTTTAAAATAAATTCCTAAAATGTTTAAATTTTATTTTTTTATGATATTACAACCCTATTTCATCTAATATTTGGATATGAGTCATTTTGGAAGTTTTCATGTGGGGTTGGGATTTAATATAAACTAATATTTCTTATATTTCCAAAGGTGCCCCTCTCCTCCCTTATAAAAGGGCACCTCCTCCCTCTCCTCCTCACACCAATTTGAGCCTTCAAGCTCATACAACCCCTGAAATTTTCACTTCCCCACTTACCTAGAAACATCTTAGAGATCCTGGTCTTCTTCAAAGACCAATTTTAGTGCCCTAAGAGGAGGTCTCAAATAGGCGGTTCAAAGAAGAGGTAATGTCTGTTACCGATTCTTTCAACTTTATTTCTTCTTCCACTTCTTCTTATTTATTTGTTTCATTATTAATTAATAACATAAATATCACTCATATACTAATATGTTATTATAAGTATGAAAGAACCCTATTTCACCATCTATCCATCCTACGGAAAACAAAATTACTGCGCATGCGTACGTACGGAATACCGTCTCCACGCTGTGGTGTAATCTATTTTCCATCACCACCATAATTGGATGGGTATAATGGTGAAAATAAATAACTATATATGATTAGTGTAAAGTGATATTATTTATGAAATATTATAAATACACTCCAATACAATTCCACGATCATGGGAACGATATCATCGCTCGTGCGTGCGTACGGAATACCGTCTCCACAATGTGATGTGATTCATTCTACATGATCTTCATTGAATCATGATTATATAAATGAATTTAATGAATAAATATGATATATAGTACACTAATAGAATTCTGGAAATGAGGTATCTATAACCTAAAGAGAAGAATAATAATTTATTCGACAAAACACGCATAAGAACAAAAAGTAATAAACACCCGAATAACAAGTAGCAATGAAATATTACTAATAAGAAGCTAATAATATGATCATATATGATATCATAACAATATGTATGATTATTTAATAAGTCAATAACATTATTTAAATCATTATACAGGAGTTTTGAACACTTACGAAGCAAATCAGACCTAAGGTAAGGGAAAATCTCACAATCTCATTTTTATCCGAGATTGTTTATACTTCAGAATTTACTGGGGAATATTTATCATCCAGATCCATGTTTCCTCAATATGTAATATTATTTCCATCCACCTACAATTTTTTTAAATCCAATTTTACCCTTCGGTGAGTTTTTAGTAAAAGATATGAAAGGAATCTTTTGTCGTTTTTCTTACGAGATACTTTTTGACTTTCCCGACAAAAGTATAAGAAGAATGTTTTTTTAACTTATATGGAATGAATGGATTTTTAAAACATTATTTCCAAGAATATTACTTTACAAGTTTTCATGTTTATTTTTAATCAACTTCTTTTAGTTTAAAATTGTATGAAATGTTAAGAAAGGAAAAATGTTTTTGAAGTGGAATGGATATTTTCCTCAAGAATGGAGTTCAAGTGTTTTATCAAAATTATTTTCCATATAAGATAATATAGTGTTCTATTTCTATCCCTTTTATTACATTGATTTGATTATGTTGTGATGGAAATATTTTTATGAATTCCTTTATCTTATGTGAATTGTTTTATGATGTCACGATGTTTAAGATTCCCATTTTTATTACATGGGTTATGCTATGATGTAAGGTTTATGATTTTGTGGCACACATAAGAATGGTATCATTATGAGATGGGTGGGACCTATATCTCCCTCCAATGAATTGGGTAAATATTTTATATCTCATGAGATATACATGGCTAGAACGGCAGGTTAAACTGGTTCAGTGAAACAGGACTGAAACGAGGAGTGAACTCGGTTCAGAAATGGACTTTGTCCACTAAGATAGTCTTGGCAATGAGTCTTGAATAATAAGAAATGATTCTCTATGATTATGTGTGTATGCCACAAATTTTCATGTTTTAATTTATAATTATTGGGATTAAATTTCACTACCATTATTTATCCCATGTTATGAAATTATGATCTCTTTTTTAGGGTAAGATATCCAAAATGTTATGTTCTTATGAATATGATGTGATTGATATTTCTTTTGTTTACCCTTACTGAGCATTTGCGCTCACCCTTTTGTATGTTTTATTTCCCCAAGTCAGGAAGAAGGTTATTAAGTAAGATATGCCAATAGGGACTATAGATATGATGAAATAAATGGGAGACAGTGTAGATGCTTTATGAACTAGTTGTTTATGTTTCCCAGTTTCTAAAGACACTATACCTATACGGTCCTTTCATGGTGTTGTTATATTTTGTAATAAGTATGCTTCCATTTTTAATTATTAACCATTTATGTAATGTATGGGTCGTTATAGTTGGTATCAGAGGAAAGGTATAATCAACCTTTGGAAACTAGGATGTGAAAGCCTTAGTAAGAAACCTAAGGATATGTCTAAGCATAGAACACAATCTTAGTGTTTTAGAAATGGACATGAAAAACCTATGATAATACCTTAAGTGTGAAATTTTATTCTTGATTATGTGGTTTTCCTATTTTAATTAGTGTTTCTCACACTATTATTCGTGGTTTTAGTCAATGGATGGAACCCGAAGGAACCATGTTAATGCGGAATGCGACGGACAATGCAATGATTGTCCCCCTGAGAAACCAAACGTTATGGGAGCTGGAATGCAAAATCTTGTAGCCATGATCACACAACTTTCTCAAGCTATGAATCATGAAGAACTTCAAAATGAGCAAAGGAAGGATAAACATTCTATTGAATCCTTCATGAGGCAGTGTCCACCTTCATTCATCGGGTCTTCTGATCCATTAGTGGCTGAACAATGGATCAGTACCACTGAAAAGATATTTTCAATTCTTCAATGTTCTGAACATGATAAAGTCATCTTAACAGTGTATCGTTTGGAAGGTCATGCTGATAAATGGTGGAATCTTATTAAGAATACGAGCCAAAGGGATGAAATTGAGTCCATGGAATGGGATGAGTTCAAGAACTTATTTTTCAATAAGTATTTCCCTCATATTCTTCAAACAAAGATGGAGAAGGAGTTTCTTGAACTGAAGTAAAAGGATGATGAATCTGTTGGTACCTACAAAGCAAATTTTACAAGACTTTAAAGGTACGCTTCCAGAATTATTATCCAACCTGAGAGTAAGATCGATCGATTCTTTAGTGGCTTAAAACTAAGTCTTCGAAGGGAATTAGCCATAAGGGACTTCAATAGCTATAAGGAAATTGTTCCATGTACTCTCAAAGTTGAGATGGAGATTGGTGTGACCCATCAGTCACATGGGTTTGATAAGAAGAGGAAAATGGAATTCAAAAAAAATCTAAAGACCACACTGAAAAGAAGACGAGTTTTCCCTTATGCTGAAAGTGTCGAAAGAAACATGGAGGAAATTGTCTTAAGGGGAAAAACAAATGTTATAAGTGTGGAAAAGAAGGTCATCAATAAATTTAATGTCAAAATAATGGGAAGAATATGTCTGATGATGCAAACAAAGGAAGGGATACACAGAATGAACCTACTACACTCCAATGTTACAAGTGCAAGGAAATGGGGCATTATGCCAATCAATTCCCTAATCCAAGGGTTTTTTATGATGATCGAAATCAAAAAAATCTTAAGTCTAAATACAAATGAAATTCACATGCAATTTATATCAGTGATGTGGATTACGATAACGATGTGGTGAGAGGTACACTTACCATTCACTCTAAAGTAGCAAATGTTTTATTTGATTCTGGATCCACCCACTCTTTTATTTCTGAAGAATTTTCTAAGGGTATCACTGTATTACCTCCACAATTAGATTTTGAGTTAGCTGTGACAACCCCTAATGGCACAATAGTCGCATCAAAAGTTTACAATTCTTCTCTGATTGAAGTTTTTGGGAAAGTGCTTCCTGCAAATCTTGTGATCCTTCCTATAGTGGAATTTGATGTGATTCTTGGCATGGATTGGATTTCTTTATATGGAGCTCATATCAATTGCCTAAGAAGGGAAGTCACATTTCATATTCCAGATTAATCTATGATCGTCTATCGATGCAAGGATAAACATAACCTTCCAGTGGAAATTTCTTCTATCTTATGGGTCTTGATTCCACTAAATGAAGGTTATTTATCTCAAATGGTTGGTGAAAAAATCATGATTAAGAATATGCCCATTGTATGGGAGTTTGATGATGTCTTTCCGGAGGAATATCCAGGTCTTCCACCAAATCTTGAAGTAGAGTTTTCAATAGAACTCATACCAGGTGCTTTGCCTATTTCAAAGACACCTTATAGAATGGTCCCAATTGAGTTGCAGGAATTGAAGAAGAAACTCCAAGAGAATCTTGATAAAGGATTCATACACCCTAGTGCATCACCTTGGGGAGCACCTGTTTTGTTTGTTAAGAAGAAAGATGGATCAATGAGACTCTGCATTTATTATCGAGAACTTAACAAGATCACTATCAAGAAAAAATATCCTCTCCCACGCATTGATGACCTATTTGAACAACTACGCGGAGCTCAATACTTTTCCAAGATTGATCTTCGTTCAGGGTATCATCAATTAAGGGTCAAAAGGGAGGATATACCAAAGACGGCTTTCCGTACAAGGTATGGACACTATGAATTTATAGTGATGCCATTTGTTCTTACTAATGGCCCTTCTATCTTTATGGATCTGATGAATAGAGTCTTCAGAGACTATCTTGATCAGTTTGTGGTAGTCTTTATAGATGATATTCTTGTCTATTCAAAGAGCAAGGAAGAACATGAAGATCACTTGAGAATTGTATTAAATACCCTAATAATGGAGAAGTTTTATTCCAAATTTACCAAGTGTGAATTTTGGCTTCAAAAAGTAGCATTTTTGGGTCACATAATCTCAAAAGAGGGGATATCTGTGGATCCAGCAAAAACAGAGGTTATCGAAAGATGGTCGAGACCAACAATAGTAACCGAGATCTGAAGTTTTCTTGGTTTGGCTGGATATTATCGACGTTTTTTGAAAGATTTTTCATGATTATCTAATCCAATCACCAAGTTGACTCGGAAAGGAGTTAAGTTTGTTTGGACAGAGGAATGTGAAGAGAATTTGAAGGAGTTGAAAAGAAGGTTATCCAGTGCACCTATGCTCACACTTCCTTATAGTGGAGAAAGGTTTGTGATCTAGAGTGATACATCCAAGAAGGGATTGGGGTGTGTTCTTATGCAAAATGATATGGTGATAGCTTATGACTCACGACAGTTGAAAATCCAAGAGCAAAATTACCCAACTCATGATTTAGATTTAGCTGCGGTAATCTTTGCATTAAAGATTTGGAGGCATTATCTTTATGGATAAAGGTGTGATATTTATACTGATCATAAAAGTTTAAAGTATATTTTCACACAAAAGGAGATGAATATGTGCCAAAGAAGATGGTTGGAGCTGATTAAGGATTACGACTGCTCAATTCATTACCACCCTGGGAAAGCAAACAAGGTGTTAGATGCATTAAGTCGACAAGACCATGCTAGCTTATCCATTATAAGGATCATAAAAGATCCAATATTTATGGATTTACAAAGGATGGATCTTGGAATTATAATGAAAGGGGAAAAGTCGTATCTTTCTCAAATGAATGTTCAACCATCTATACATGTGAAGATTAAAGATGCACAGAAAGAAGATGTAGAGTTACAAAAGAAGGTGAGAAATGTTTCTGAATTCAACCTTGATTGTGATGGAATAATAAGGTTCAGGAATTGGGTTTGTGTTCCTCCCATCCCAGAATTAAAGAAGGAGCTGCTGGATGAGGCTCATAGTTCTTCATTCTCTATTCATCCTAGAAGCACGGATATGTATAGGGACCTGAAAGAGTACTTCTGGTGGGATGGCATGAAAAGATATGTTTCTGAATATGTCTCTCGATGCTTGGTTTGTCAGTAAGTTAAAGCTGAGAGACAGAAGTCGAAGGGGATGTTACAACCATTACCCATACTAGAATGGAAATGGGAAAAACATCACTATGGAATTTTTCACTGGACTTCATAAAACATCCAAAGGCAATAATTCTATCTGGGTTATAGTTGATCGTCTTACAAAGTCTGCACACTTCATTTCTATTAGAGAGGATTTATCTCTAGATCAGCTTGCCAGGATATATGTAAAGGAAGTGGTAAGATTGCATGGATTACCACTTTCTATTATATCTGATCGGGATCCGAGGTTTACCTCAAAGTTCTGGCGAAGTCTTCAGCATACTCTAGATACAGAGTTGAGTTTCAGCACTTCTTATCATCCTCAGAAAGATAGTCAGTCTGAGAGGACAATTCAAACTCTAAAAGATATGTTAAGAGATTGATCTATGGATTTCAAAGGTGGTTGGGATCAACACCTACCTTTGGTGGAATTTTCTTATAATAATAGCTTTCACTCCAGTATTCAGATGGCTCCTTATGAAGCTCTCTATGGAAAGAAATGTAGGACTCCAACTTGCTGGGATGAAGTTGGGGAAAGAAAGCTATTAGGACCTGATCTTGTTGATGAGATGGCAGAAAAGGTCAGATCTATTCAACAACACATTAGAGTAGCTCAGAGTCGACAAAAAAGTTATGCCGACAACTGAAGAAAAGACTTAGAGTTTTCAGTGGGTGATAAAGTGTTCTTATGAATATCTCCCTGGAAGAGGGTCATGAGATTTGGAAATAAGGGAAAGTTGAGCCCTAGATATATCGGTCCTTTTGAAATTCTGGATCGTTTTGGGAAGGTAGCTTACCGATTGGTGCTTCCACTAAATCTCTCTCATGTTCACGATGTGTTCTAGGTATCTCTCCTGAGAAAGTACATACCTGATCCTTCACATGTACTCAACTCAGAAGTTGTACCGCTAGAGCAAGATCTTTCTTATGAAGAATAGTCGATAGATATTATGGATCGTAGCAAAAAAGTCTTACGGAACAAGACCACTCGCTTGGTGAAAGTTTTATAGAGGAACCACCAATTAGAAGAAGCTACATGGGAACTTGAGGATATGATGAGGGAGAGGCATCCTCATCTGTTTGTAATGAAGTGACGAATTTCGAGGGCGAAATTCATTTTAAGGGGGGTAGAATGTAACACCAGAGACTTTTATGAGAAATATTTTGTTTTTATGTTATATAAATCATCAAAAAAATCTTTCACTACACACAACACTATCTTGGCTTGCTTTACACGCAATCACGACCTTCCTCGATAGCTTGTGTAGTACGCAATACTAGGTTTCACTAAACAACGATATATTATTATAGACTAGCCGTTATGAATAATATTAACTATATTTTGAATTTTATAACATTATTATTCATCTTACACATTTTCTAGAACATGGTAAGAGAACAAAATAAATTTTTCGGGTAAAATAAGTATTTTTCAAAAAATGCAGTTTTGCCGCCTTTTGATGGCGCACCCACATTAAATCTAGTTTTTGACATGTTTATAAGTTCAATTTGAAAAAATAAATTTTTTCTTTTTAATCAGGATATAAAAATTTACTTTGGATAAATTTTTGATATTTTTCTGATAACTTTCATATTTTGATGAATAGTAAAAATACGCTAATTTTTAATTAAAAATAACTTTTTTCATTGAGATAATTTATATGGTTAAATTATAATATTGAATGTTTTTAAAGTATAAATAGACTATATTTTTACAATTTAATATAATGTATGTCATCAGCATTAATTTCACATTGAATTCATAGGAAAAAACATTTCAATCTTTGGCAATGTTTTAACTTCTAAAACCCGTTTTCTTAACAACGTGATTAATTTTAAATTAATTACTGTAACTTATGTGATTTGAATTTTGAAAAATGGATTCCATATTTTGGATCGGTGGGTCCAAATTATGTTAATAGGCTACTTTTTATTTTTGGGCATTATGAATAGTAACTATGGTAAATTTTATTTACCATAGTTAAAGGTAAATCGGGTAATTAAGGGTAAATATAAGATTATAAAATTACCCTAACACCTGCCAAAATCCTATTGGATGACTAAAAGTAGACCCATATCACCTAAGGGTCAGATTATATTCATTTAATGAACTTTTTTCTATGAAACTAATTTAATTATTATTAAAACCAACCAAAGTGACAACATATCACTTTCTTAAATCTTATAAGTATAATAATTATAATTTAGTGATAAACTTAATGAAACTTCTAAAATTAATAGTCTCCAGAAATCTAATACAATTATCTACATCATATGAATTTATTTAGAATTTTTAGGGATTAAATAATTATCATTAATTATGACACAATAGTGATGTTGAAATTATTTTATTAATTAAAATATCAAATAAATGGTTTTAAAAATATTAAAATAAATATTATATGAACTATTTAATGTTATCCACTAATTTTCTAGATACATATGACATTTTATGAATCTATTAAATCTTTTATTTTCAACATATATTCTGTATATATTTTATTTAAATTCAAATAAATGAATAGTGTAAAAATTGACACTATTGTTATTTTATAAAAATAACATATTATAAAATTGTTTAAAAATCACAAAAATATTTAAAAATTATAAATTAAAATTTATATGGTCTAAAATTTCATAAAGTGTCAAATTATAGAAAATTCACAACACATATGTAATTATTTATAATAATTTAAAATTTAGAATATTATTACCACAAATAAAATTAAATTGATAAATAAGGATAAATCAAGTTGATAATGTTTAAAATAAATTCATAACATGTATAAATTTTATTGGTTGATGAGATTAAAACCCTATCTCATCTAATATTTGGATATTAGTCATTTTGGATGTTTTTATGTGGGGTTGAGATTTAATATAAACTAATATTTCTTATATTTCCAAAGGTTCCCCTCTCCTCCCTTATAAAAGGGCACCGCCTCCCTCTCCTCCTCACACCAATTTGAGCCTACAAGATCGGAAAAACCCTACCCATTTCACTTCCCCACTTCACTAGAAACATCATAGAGATCCTTTTCTTCTTTAAAGACCAATTTTAGTGCCCTAAGAGGAGGTCTCAAAGAGGCGCTTCAAAGAAGAGGTAATGTCCGTTACCAATTCTTTCAACTTTATTTCTTCTTCCATTTCTTCATCTTTAGTTGTTTCATTATGAATTAATAACATCAGTATCACTCATATACTGATATGTTATTATAAGTTTGAAACAACCCTATTTCACCATCTATCCATCCTATGGAAAACGAAATTACCGCACGTGTGTACTTACGGAATACCGTCTCCACGCCGTGGTGTAATCTATTTTCCATCACCACCTTACTTGGATGGGTATAATGGTGCAAATAAATAACTATATATGATTATTGTAAATTGTTATTAATTTTGAAATAGTATACATACACTCCAATACAATTCCATGATCATGTGAACGATATCATCGCTCGTGCGTACGTACGGAATACCGTCTCCACAATGTGATGTGATTCGTTCTACATGATCTTCATTGAATAATGATTATATAAATGAATTGAATGAATAAATATGATATATAGTACACTAATACCATTCTGGAAATGAGGTACCTATAACCTAAAGAGAAGAATAAGAATTTATTCGACAAAACACGCATTAGAACAAAAAGTAATAAACACCCGAATAACAAGTAGCAATGAAATATTACTAATAAGAAGCTAATAATATGACCATATATGATATCATAACAATATTTATGATTCTGTAATAAGTCAATAATGTTATTTAAATCATTATAGAGGAGGTTCGGACACTTATTAAACAAATCGGACCTAAGGTAAGGGTAAATCTCACAATCTCATTTTTATCCGAGATTGTTTATACTTCAGAATTTACTGGGGAATATTTATCATCCACATCCATGTTTCCTCAATATGTAATATTATTTCCATCCACCTACAATTTTTTTAAATCCAATTTTACCCTTCGATGATTTTTTAGTAAAAGATATGAAAGGAATCTTTTGTCGTTTTTCGTACGAGGTACTTTTTGACTTTCCCAACAAAAGTATGAGAAGAATGTTTTTTTAACTTATACGGCATGAATGGATTTTTAAAATATTATTTCCAAGAATCTTCCTTTACAAGTTTTCACGTTTATTTTTAATCAACTTCTTTTAGTTTAAAATTGTATGACATGTTAATAAAGGAAAAAAAATTTGAAGTAGAAAGGTTATTTTCCTCAAGAATGGAGTTCAAGTGTTTTATCAAAATTATTTTCCATCTAAGATAATAAGGTTCTGTTTCTATCCCTATTATTACATTGATTTGATTATGTTGTGATGGAAATATTTTTATTAATTCCTTTATCTTATGTGAATTGTTTTATTATGTCACGATGTTTAAGATTCCCATTTTTATTACATGGGTTATGCTATGATGTATGGTTTATGATTTTGTGGCACACATAAGAATGGTATAATTATGAGATGGGTGGGACCTATATCTCACTCCAATTAATTGGGTAAAGATTTTATATCTCATGAGATAGACATGGCTGGAACGGCAGGTTAAATCGGTTCAGTGAAACAGGACTGAAACGAGGAGTGAACTCGGTTCAGAAATGGACTTTGTCCACTAAGATAGTCTTGGCAATGAGTCTTGACTAATAAGAAATGATTCTCTATGATTATGTGTGTATTCCACAAAGTTTCATGTTTTATGTTATGATTATTGGGATTACATTTCACTACCATGATTTATCCGATGTTATGAAATTATGATCTCTTTTGTAGGTTAAGATTTCCAAAATGTTATGTTCTTATGAATATGATGTGATTGATATTTCTTTTGTTTACCCTTACTAAGCATTTGAGCTCACCCTTTTGTATGTTTTCTTTCCCCAGGTCAGGAAGAAGGTTATTAAGTAAGATATTCCAAAAGGGACTATAGATATGATGAAATAAATGGGAGACAGTGTAGATGATTTATGAACCAGTTGTTTATGTTTCCCAATTTCTAAAGACACTATACCTATACGGTCCTTTCATGGTTTTGTTATATGTTGTAATAAGTATGCTTCAATTTTGAAGTATTAACCATTTATGTAAAGTATGGGTCACTATACATAATTTATTGAATGAGGGGAGAATGCAACACCCCAAGATTTTAGGGTATGTATATTTTTAAATTTAATCTCCTTGATAGCTTATGTTGCACATGACACCGAAATTAAATGAACCACGATATACTATTAATATTATTATTTAAAATGAAATTATCTCCTAGTCATTAAATTTATGGTTATTAATAGGATTAAATAACTTATCAAAGTATATTATTTAATTAATTGGTTAAAATTTTATTAGAAATAAATATAAAAACCAATTTAATATAAAGAAAATGTTTTTATAAAAACTATTTAAATGTTCATAAGTGTGTTTTATACCAATAAAATAAAAAATCACACTTTTTGGATTATATTAATGATATATATATAACATTAAATATAATATTTAACATTAATCCTATGTTTTTTCTAAAAATTTTATAAGAAAATATCCAATTTTAGTCATAAAATATGTATTTTTAAAAAAAGAGAGTTTTACCGCCTTTTGATATCACTCTTGGTTTAAATCTAGTTTTTGACAATTTAATAAATTTTATTTGAATAAATAAACTTCTTATTTGAAATTATAATATCAAAATTAACTTTTGTTGAATTTTTTGTATTTTTCTGATAAGTTTTATGTTTTGATGAATAGTGAAAATACTAAATTTTAATTGAAAACAACCTTTTCATCTAAATAATTTATACTATTAAATTGTATTTTTGATTGGTTTTAAATTATAATGAGATCTATTTTTTTATCATTTTATACAATTTAGGTCACTGGAATCAATTCCACATTGAATTTTGATATAAAAACATTTCAATCTTTTGAATGATTTCACTTTAAAAATATGTTTTCTCATTCCATCAACGGGATTAATTTTAAATTAATTACTGAAAATTTTTTGTTTTGAATTTTGAAAAATATATTACATATTTTGAATTAGTGGGTTCAAATTATGAAAATGTGTTTCATTTATTTTTGGGCATTAAGAATAGTAACTTTAGTAATTTTTTATTAACATTATTAAAGGTCAATCGAGTAATTAAGGGTCAAAATAATATTTTAAAAATTAGAACAATTACCCTAACACTTGAAAAAATTACATTGTATGAGTGGGTTTTGAAGCAAATAATCCTTAGAGTGATATTACAACCTTTGGAAGCCACTTGGATGAGAGTATGACATTTATTATATATTATTTAAAGAAAACTTAAATATGTCATACTCTTATATTTAATAACTATATCATTTTTAATATAGGATTATATAGAAGATAAATTTGACTATAAATAGTAAATTAAAATCTAAAATGTTTATATTAATCATGATAATTTTTTTTAAATCTTAAAAAATAAATAATTACATTAAAGGAATATACAATAATGATGCAGTAATTATTTAATTAATAGAAATATCCAATAAATGATATTAAAAATATTAAAATAAATATAATTTGAGATAATTAATATCAAAAAAAAATTATAGAGAACTTTGATATTTTAGTGATATTTTATACGTATTTATTTGAAGATATCTTGTTGTGATGATATTTTTAAAAATTCAAGTAATGAATTGTGACAAAATTGACATTAATGATATGTTAAAATAAATAATATTTTATTAAATGATATAAAATTCATAAAAATATATAATTAGGTTAATTTATTTTCATAAGTCTTAAAATTTCATCAATGACTCATTTATTGGCTTTTCTAATTTTATAATAATTATATTAACCCTCAAAGTGTAACTTACATGATATCGTCGTAATAATTAGAAAGGTTAAATAAGGGTTAAAGCTAAAAGATAAGGATTAAAAAATAGTCAAAACTTTTATAATTTTTATTGGATGAAGATATTTCATCCCAAAATCATCATATATTCTAAATTAATATGTTTTTTTATCCATTTGGATCATGAAATTAATTTATATTAATTTAATATTTTGAAGATTTTCAAGAATGCCCCTCCCCTCTCTTATAAAAGGTCACCTCTTCTTGTCTTTTATTCACACTTCAGAGCCTATTTGGTTCATCCAAAACCTATACAAATATCCTTAGAAAATCCTTAAATTTATCCTAGGAGTCTTAATTTGGTCATAAATCCAACCAAAGAAGTTATTTTGGGCAAATTAAAAGGAGATTCCAAAAGAATAGGTGGCGTTCATCAACCAACACTTTTGTTTTATTTCTTACTTAAACCACCTTAAATTATTTTTACATAATGTTTATATAATAACCTAAGTATTATAAATATATTGAGATATTTGTATATTAAGGGTTCAACCTGCACTCACACACACTTCCATCTAATGGGTAACAAACTTACCATTCTTGTGTAGGACGAACTACCACCTTACAAAATGATGTTGTTCATTTTTCCTTTACCACCTCTCATGGTTGATAATTATGAGGGAAAATTTATTATTATATGATATATATAGTATTTATGATGTATTTTTTATTTTATAATTATTATACAACACACACATTTATACTTTCCATTTTGTGTAAATACGATAACATTGTTTGTGGATGTGTGGACTACCGCCTCCTCAAAACGATGTGATTAATTCACACTATACATGGAATGTATTAAGGATTATTTAAAAAAAATATTTGACATATATGATATAAATATGACACTAAAATTATAATATAAATCATTTACTTTTCATTCTTTTAATATAATAAATAAATGGAAGTAGCGTTCATGCGTACGTACGACCTACCGTCTCAATGAAGGGTGCATTTCATTTCCTATCTCCAAATTTTATGGATTATTATAAATATATATGTAATGAATATATATGATATTTAAATCATGGTTTATATTCTATAGATAATTAAATCATGATGTAATTAATAGGAACAACAAGTAACAAGCTAAATCATAATAAAAAAACTAGGCAATTAACACCCAAAATAGTAAAAATAATGGAAGATTGTTAAAAAAGGGTAATGAGAAATTATAAAAAGTTAATATGTGGTGTTATAGAAATGAATATAGTTATGTGATAGATTTATAGTAAACCTATATTTATTATACATGATTTTTGGACACATAGGAATGAAATCAGACCTAAGGTAAGATTTAATTTAACAGTCTCATTATTATTTGGGATTGTTTATACGTAAGTATCTGTTGGAGAATATTTATCATCCATGTCCATGTTTCTTATTTTATTTTCAAAATATTTTTACTATTATCCTATAAATTTTTAAATTCTTTTCACCCATTTTTGAATTTTTATAAAATTGTTTGAAAGGAATCTTTTTTTCATTTTCCAAATGAGGTGCTTTATGACATTTTTGACAAAAATATGAAAGGAATATTTTTTTAACTTATACGGCATGAGAGAATTTTCCTGTCGTCATGAAACCTTAATGTATTGAAGATTCCTTTTATGTGTTTAAAATATTATTTTTAATGAAATTTTTTTCTTTTAAAAGCATGTGTCCTTTTAAATAAATGATTTCAAAGTAAAAAAGGGGTATTTCTCTTAAGAAAATTTTAATGCTATTATTAGGGTATTTTTATATATATCAACATCCTTTGTTGGATCTTATTTTTTATTGATTTTGATATCTTATGATACCTTATACCATATTTTATTGAAGGGTTTATGATCGGTTTGACTGTGGATATGCTATTTTGATAACATTCATGGTTTATGGTTTAAGTATTCACATTTCGTATGTTGTTTTTTTAATAAGAATGTTTATGTTGCTTATATTTCACCCTTTTCATTTGAGAAATGAATTAGACTTAGTAAGTTATGGGTGAGGACTACTATAGCCCCTCAATGCATCATTAGGTCTCATGAGACAAACTAGTTTGGGTATTAGCAGATGTATTACCCATTTATGTATGATGTCTTGGTTGAAGCTTTAATGGTATATTTATGATGTCTAGAATTATGAATTCCCTCATTATGAGATTAGTTATTATTATTCTATGTGATTATTAGACTATTAGAATATCCATGGTTATGTTTCATTCCCAAGTGATTATGTATATGGAATTATTTGATCAGATTTTATTCATTCTATATTATGCTCAAGATTATGTTTAAATAGATTGTGTTTTAGTTATACACCTTGACTTAATGTTTATGATTATTTATTCATAATAACTTCTATTGCACACTTACCCTTAATGAGTATCTGATATTACCCCTTTCTTATGTTTTATTTTCCCTAAGATGCTAAGATGTATATTATGACTGATATGTAGGGTTAAGATAGGAGGATAATGGTATCCTCAAAGTATTCCCTATGTTTTATTTTATATTTTAAACTGTAATGTAAGATTCATGTATGTAATTTGGTTTCCAAAACTGCTAAACTGATTGGTCCTTTGGGATTTAAATCTTGTATCTATGACAATGTAATAAAGCGAGGCACCGACTCTTGGCTAGTGGGGTCGAGGTCATTATATTAAAAACATATAATAGTGGTATAATTATAGTTTTTGAATTGGGATACCATGGAAAGTTGATTGATATTGTTAAATTAAACTGCCACGGTCATTTTTCAGTTGTTTTATTCAAATGAAAGTTTTTTAATGTTAACAAGGATATTAAAAGTGATTACTTGTAATTTACTTCCATGAAATTCTCTTACTTGATTTATGTCATTGACCATGAATTACATGATTAGTATATATTCTCATCTAAAGTGAAAATGGTATATTATGTGGAAGGTTTCATTGATGAAGGGTGGATTGTAGTTGTTCACATTAAACAATGATACTTGTATGATATGGGTGATGAAGTGGAAGATTTGACCTTTGATGTTGAATCCCATCAATAATAAGAAACAGACTTATTTTTGCATCACGATATTTAAAATATTAGTCTTACAAGGTAGGATAAAGTAGATGAAGTAATATGGAGTTGGATAATGAAATTATTAAAGAAAAAAAAGATTGTATGTGTAGTTATCCATTAACTTATTAACCAAATATTTTATATGTTATTAATTTCTAGTACTTTGGAACTATTATCATATTTAAATTGATTTTTATGCATGATTTGTTTGATTTTGAAAAAGTAAATTTTATATTTTTTTGTATGTGTAGTCATTCATTATCATACCTATATATATTATGTTTTCCAGTACTGCGCATCTGTTAGCATATCTAAATTTCTTTTCTTCATGAATTTTTTGAAATATATGTTCTAAAGTTATTTTTACTTGTTTAAATGACATGAATTCCAAGGAAGAAGCATTTCAATGATCCCAGTCGACTTCTATTTGGTGTTCCCTCAACTACACAGACACCTAATGATCCTTGGGCTCTGTCCCTATATCATCAAGGACACCCTCCATCTGTTCCATATTAGAATTTTCCAAACCCTCTATATCTCTCCCTTTAGTAGCTAGAACACACTTCTTCTTTGTCCTATCAGCATCTCGCACATTGCATCCCTATTCATCAGGTTCATCACGCGGTGAATCTAAAGTGAGGGAATGGGTGGTAATTCATATTTCTCTATGATGACATTAGAGTGTGATTGTTATAGGTACAAATTTTAATGTTAATAATGTTATTTCACCTTTTTATAAAAATTACAATTTTTTCATAAAATATGGAAACAATGTTACTTCCATGAAAAATATTACCTGAATGGATCAAAGTCATTATTTTTATTGATTTTTGATAACATCCCTATCAAAGGATTATGGGGAACACTTACAAGGCCTGTAGGCTTCGAGATTACATGACCTGTAGGTCTTAGAGGAAAATCCATACTATAATTACATGGAACTGCTCCTCTACAGCTTTTACATCGTGATGTCAGCTCTCCACCTTTTCATTTCTATCTAGTTAGGCTTCCCATGCATTCACAAGCTAGTCCTAGTGGAATTTCCATACACTCTCTTTCTTAAAATTTCATTAGCTTCTACTCTAGTGAATGAACCTGCTCTAAATACTCATCTAAAGTCTTCTCCTTGTAGAGTCTTCTGGGTCCATTAAGCACAATTTCAGATGGCATTAAAGCCTTGAGGTGGACCAAAGGCCTTGAGGTGGCCTGAAGACCTTGAGGTGGCCTAAAATTTTTACTAGCCCAAAGGACTTGGGTGGTCTGAAGTGTAAGAACCCGATTCTTATCTTTGAGGTACGAGTTTCTTCTTTTTCCTTTTCCTTAAGTGTTTTTGAGAAAATATGGAAAATGGGGGAAAATCCTAAATTTTGGAACTACACGCCGTGTACTTTATCCACACACCTTGTACTTTTGGCCGTGTTGGGATGAGTACATGGGGCGTATAGCCATGCCAGCGACGAAGGGTGTAGAAACCGACTACACGCCGTGTAGTGGTACCTTACACGTCGTGTAGTTAGTCGGCAGGCTTAAACAGTAAGGCGGTGGCGTCACCGCCAGCTGGGCGACAGTACACGCCATGTACTCGAGAGTACATGCCATGTACTCAAGTCGACTGATGAATAGTGTGGCGGTGCCGCCAAGTGAACAGTTAAATGAAAGAAGTACACGATGTGTACTCAGAAGCACATGCCATGTACTTTGTTTTTTCGGCTTAAAACAGGAAGTAGCCTCGTCATTTGGTAAAGGAGGCACTTGAGTCGTTTTGGATCCAAAGGAGGAGGCCAGATCTTTGAAGATCCACCGGGCGTTTGTCTGGAATCCGATTCGGCTTCGGACGATCTCGTTGGAACCGCACGGGTAAGCCCTCTCCTCTCCTGGTAACGTTCTTACCAATTCTTCTCCTAACGTAAGTTATTTACGTTTGAATGGGTTTTGTTCTTCGTCAGATCTATGCCATTCTTGGGCATTTCTGGAGTCTTCGTTCGGGTATAGCGTTCGTTGTCATATAAGGTAGGTGGCGTTGTGATCATTTTCCAATTGTCGTGCGTTTTTTTACATTTTCGTGCCACGAACCCATGTTGGGGTGTCCTGTGGCTCAGGTCGTTGCTATATTTAATGCCTAGAATTTCATAGGTGATTAAATTGTGATAATAAAATGTTGTTTGGGATCGTTGCTTGGATCTAGGGCCATCCCGAGGGGTGTGTTCCTCTGTTTAACCGTTTGTCCAGGATACCCGAGGGTATGCCTTAAATGTAGTAACTGTAGAATTTACTTGAGAGTAATTCCTTGTTTACTGCATTTTGATATGTTGGGTAGGGCCTGGTTACCTGTTTAGCCCGAGGGCGTGATTGTATTAGCCTGAGGGCGTTGTTGTGATTAGCCTGAGGGCGTGACTGTATTAGCCTGAGGGCGACGTTCTACTTCGCCTGAGGGCAACCTTTCGTGCCTGAGGGCTTGACTTTTGTGCCTGAGGGCGAAACTTCGTATGCCTGAGGGTGAGAATTCTGTTACAATGCCTGAGGGAGAGATTCTGGATGGCCTGAGGTCACGCCTAAGGGCGTGGTTCACTATATTAGCCTGAGGGCTAGATACTGGTTGGCCTGAGGGCTTGGTGTTGTTGAGCATAAGGTGATACTAAATTAAATGGACTAAATGAATAATAAAAGGGAAATTTAATTACTAAGTTAGTTACTTTTGAGTACTGATTACTTTATTGCATTTTACTATTTCACATTGTTGTTGCATACTTACACGCAGTTGGGCACGAGCCTTTGGTGGGTGCCTACTGAGATACATTTCTCACACCCTGTTTGGGTTACACTTTTCGGCCCAAACAAATTATGTTGCTGCAGGTGTAGATAGGGGAAAGAGTCCCTATACAGGTACTTGGCTATTGCTGAGGAGTAGGAGGGCATGGGACCGAGCCTAGGCTTGCGATGCTGCTGCTAGCTTTTTTTCTTGCTTTGTTGTACTCTGTTTTCTACTGTACTGTATTGATGTATAACATGTTCTGGCTATTTTCCTAGAACTTGAAACATGTAGCATCATCACTTATATACTGTTGGTTATATCCACTGTTGTAGTTATTTCAGTTGTGTATGTTTACTGCTTCCGCTGTTGTTGAATGTTTATTTTGGTATTCCGCTATGCTACACTTTGACAAATGAGGGAATAGTTTCCCCACTATCAGACCTGGGCCCTCGCTGCTAGTCGGCAGCCTCTGGCGTTTGGGGAAATGCACTTGAGGTCACGTGGCGAACCGGGCTCGGGGCACCCGTTGCGTGGCACCCGGGTCCGGGACGTTACAAAGTGGTATCAAAGGGTGTTTCTTTTCTTTGACTTACTATTTGGAGCCATAGTCAGGGATAGGATGGAACGGTAGTTGGTAATAAGTTGTGCCTGGGTGTAGCTAACCTGTGTACAGGGAAAATCCAGTCTACCTCGTATTTTTCATTCCTTTTATTTTTCAATTTTACGGTTGATATGTTTTCACCGTTGGGTGACGCACTTGGATAGTGTTGTTTATATTTTATCTGGGGGTTCTATTTAGTTGCAACCCGATGAGATGAGGGTATGTCATCTCATGCATCATATATGCACATGCTAGATATCACATGCCATGCATAGTTTCCATGCCATATAGGTGCATTATAAATTCGCATGTTGTTGTGATAGTTGTTGTGCTAGAAAAGCATGTTGTTGTGATAGCTGCTTGATAAATACTTGCCTTGTGATATGGTGTTTTTGGTTTGAGATTGTTTAGAGGATGGATGCCAAACTTTGGTTTTTGGGGAGTATGGGCCCCCATTGACCGAAATTTGGTGGATCATTGATTGGTTATTGGTTATAACACAAATAAGATGTCAAACTTTGATTCGTGGGGTGTATGGGCCCCCACGGGTCAGAATTTGACACTTAGGTGTTGTTTTAGTATTTTCTAGGTTCCGGAGAAGTTTATGAGGCATACTGTCCGGAAAACCCAGGATACACGCCGTGTAGGACCTCATACACGCTGTGTGTGTTCTTCTGTTCGGGAAGAAAAATGAACTTTTTCAGTACACGTCGTGTACCCTGAGTACACGCCGTGTAGTCTCTTCTCGTGTCACATACCGTGTGGGCGGCGACACGGGGTAGGTAAGGGCTTGGGTAAAACACGCCGTGTAGTTTTGTGCATGCCGTGTAGTGTGACCCGGAGTCCGGTTGTGTAACTAACAACACAGATCGGTGAACTCCTGTACAACACGTCGTGTCAATGATGAACACGCCGTGTAGTGTGACCTGGGGACTCGGCCGTGTAACTAACAACACGGTCTGGTGCCACCTCTCCCTTAACACGCCGTGTACCTTTGGGACACGCCGTGTAGTCTTGTCCGAGGATAGACCGTGTGGAGTTAGCCATGTGGCTGGGAAACAGGATAGTGTACATACCGTGTTTGGGTGTAACACGCCGTATAGAGTAAAGCCGAGTAGTCGGCCATGTCACAGACGACACGGGCAGTTGAAAAATAACACCGTACACGCCGTGTAGATATTATACACGCCGTGTAGTTTTGTTGAACGGAAGCTGTGTGGCTTAGCCGTGTAGAAGGACCCAGGCAGGGGAAAGGAAGTCAAGTACATGTCGTGTAGTCAGTGTACATGCTGTGTAGTCTTGTTTTGCAAATTTTGAAACGCCTTCTTTCTCTTTTTCCTTTGTGGTTCCTTCGTTTCAGTCTTAATAATCTTGAATCTGAGGCGTGCTTTTTACCTTGTAGTGTTATGCCACCTAGATGACCTCAAGTTGTTTGCCAAGAGAGAGGCGATTATTATACTCCAGAGATGGTGGGCCATGGGCTACCAGTTGATCCACCAGCAGACCCAGATGCGGCACCAGCTGTTATATCGGACACGGGCGCGGAGGCGCAGTTCCGTGAAGGATTATTTCGGTTCATGCAGACCTTTCAGGGAGCACCGCAGGCTGCCACATCTATGGCCGAGCTAACGCGTATCTTTCAGCAGCAGCATCCGCCTACATTTTCAGGGGATGGCAGACCACAGGCTGTGGAGTCTTGGCTAGGATCGATGCAGATTATTTTCGAGCATCTTGAGACACCTCCAGGGCGGAGGGTCAAGCTCGCGACTTACATGCTGCGTGATTCTTCCAAGAGGTGGTGGGATGTAACCACCCATTTAGAGCATCACAGGGACATGGCGTGGGAGGATTTTCAGGTAGTCTTCTATGAATTATTCTTTCCTGAGATGCTGAGGGAAGATAGAGCTCGAGAGTTCATGAATCTGTAGCAGGGCGCTATGTCGGTGATGGACTAATCTGCTCATTTTACAGAGCTTCAGCATTTTGCACCCATGCTAGTGGGTGATGAGACACTGAGAGCCAGACATTTTGAGGATGGTCTTCGGTATGACATCCATGTTCTGGTGAATGTTTTCAGGTTACCTACTGTACACGCGATTGTGAACCAAGCATTGATTACAGAGAGGAACCTGTGAGAATCTAGTGGTGTGGGCCAGGGCGGTTCGACACCAGTTACTAGTACTATTTCTACTAGCAAGAGGAAGAGACAAATGGACTTCTCTCAGGGTGGCAGTACCAGCCAGGCAGTCTCTTCAGGTGGCCCGATCAAGTGCTACCAGTGTGGAAGAGAGGGACACAAGAGGCCGCAGTGTCCATGAGACCCAGTGGAGTGTCGAGCTTGCAGAAATATGGGTCACCTACAGCGCTTTTGCAGGGCATTTCTACCAGTGTCTAGTGAGAGGGGTTCTGTGCAGACTCCACGTGCGGGAGCAGGACAAGTGGCTTCTTACCAGTCTGGAAACTGGAATACGCCAGGGCGTGCAGGCAGAGATGGTGGTCGTGGCCGTGGTAGCTAGACACCAGGATCGCAGAGGCAACAGGGCGGGACAGCTCAGGGTAGCCAGGCTGTGTCACAGGGCCACGGCACTGGACAGTCATATGCAGTGCAACAGACCCAGTAGGAGCAGGATCCCGGACTTTCAACAGTCATAGGTACTATTCTTGTAGCTTCTGTCTTGTCTTTAGTACTTTTTGATACGGGTGCTACAAATAGTTTTATATATGTACCCGATGTGGAGAGCCTTGGGCTCGGTGTTTCTACTTCTTCTGATATCTTTACGCTAGACACTCCGTTGGGGACTAGGACGGTTGGTGTGCGTCAGTGCAAGGAGTGCCCCCTTGAGGTTGGTGGGTGTCACTTCCTTTGGGACCTCTACGTCCTGGAGATGATGAGCTATGACGTCATTCTTGGGATGGACTGGTTAGTTCCCTTTCGAGCCTTTGTAGACTGCTATCGTCACTGGGTGTGTTTCATGTCACCAGAGGGCGGGGAGTTTCTATACAAGGGCGAATGGGATGTTCAGGCGAGTTGAGCTAGACCAGAGCATCATGGGCGAGGTGGAGTCACAGCCCAGATTGCGAGCTTATATCTGGATGACTGGGGGACTTTTCAGACGGATTTCCCTCTAGTTGTTGATCATTTTAGGGAGGTCTTCCCAGATGAATTTTCATGCCTGCCTCCGGTGTGCGAGGTGGATTTCTCTATCGAGCTAGTACCAGGAGCAGCACCAGTGTCCATTACTCCTTATAGGATGGCCACGCCTGAGTTGCAGGAGCTCAAGAGTCAGTTAGAGGAGCTACATGCGAAGGGTTTTATCTGACCCAGTACTTCTCATTGGGGTTCTCCGGTCCTTTTTGCGAAGAAGGCGGATGGTACCCTTAGGCTTTGCATGGATTATCAGAAGCAGAACCAGTTGAAGGTTAAAAACCGATATCCCTTGCCGAGGATAGATGATCTGTTTGATCAGCTTCGTGGAGCATGAGTGTTATTGAAGATTTACTTGAGATCCGGATATCATCAGCTGTGCATTAGACCATCTGATATACCTCTCACAGCTTTCAGGAGCAGGTATGGTCTATATGAGTATACGGTTATGCCATTCGGACTCACGAACGCGCCAGCAGTTTTCATGGCTCTGATGAATCGTGTGTTCCATCTGTATCTTGATTCATTGGTGGTATTATTCGTGAATGACATCTTGGTGTACTCTCACACTCGACATGACCATGCCACCCATCTTGAGATCGTATTGAGTACACTGAGAGAGAATCACCTATATGCTAAGCTCTCGAAGTTCCACTTTTGGATGGACCAGATTCACTTCCTGGGTCTTATCATCTCAGAGGCAAGAGTTGCAGTAGACCCAGAGAAGGTGAGAGCAGTAGTTTCCTGGGATCAAACTAAGAACTTGTTTGAGATACGGAGTTTCTTAGGGATGGCTGGTTACTACAGGCACTTCATACAGGACTTCTCCCACTTAGCAGCACCATTTATAGGTCTGACTAAGAAGGGTGTGAAGTTCGTTTGGTCAGAAGCTTGCGAGATAGCTTTTTAGGACCTGAATGGAAGGTTGACATTAACACCAATCCTGATACTCCCAAAGCAGGGGAAGAGCTATACAGTTTATTGTGATGCGTCAGGGATTGGGTTGGGAGCCGTTTTGATGCAGGGCGACCGAGTTGTAGCGTACAAGTCTCAGCAGTTGAGGCCACATGAGAGGAATTACCCAACGCATGATCTCGAGTTGGTTGCAGTTGTGCATGCGTTGCGCTGTTGGAGACATTATCTGTTGGGAGAGCATTTTGTGGTTTTCACAGACCAAAAAAGCCTCAAGTATATCTTTACTCAGCGTGACCTGAATCTGAGGCAGAGAAGGTGGGTTGAGTACCTACAGTCCTTCGATTTTGAGCTTGCCTATACACCAGGTAAAGGTAATGCAGTAGCTGATGTACTAAGAAGGAAGACTCAGATACAGGTAGTGTAGGAAGCCAGTGGTGAGTGGCAGCTTATGGATTTGTTCTCTGAGATGCATCTGGAGGTGCATGATAGTCAGGGGAAGACTAATCTTTCCTCGTTAGCTGTGACTTCTACCCTCCTGGACAGAGTGAGGATGAGGCAACTATCAGATTCAGAAGGCCTAGTTCTATAGGAGTCGGTGGCAAGTGAGGACCCTCCTCCTGGTTGGACGATAGGTGATGATGAGGTTTTTCATTTCCATGGACGTGTATGGGTTTCAGGGGATATACGCGAGGAGCTGATGTGGGAGTTTCATGCTTCAGCTTGGGTAGTTCATCCCGGTGTTACCAAGATGTACCGAGACTTGAGACGTCAGTACTGGTGGCTGGGTATGAAGAGAGAGGTAGCTGGTTTTGTTACGTGGTGTTCCACCTATCAGAAGGTGAAGGCAGAGCATCAGAGACCAGCTGGGTTGTTACAGCAGTTGCCCATTCCGAAGTGGAAATGGGATGATGTCGCAATGGATTTCGTGACGGGATTTCCAAGGTCACCTCAAGGCAATGACGCTATATGGGTTGTTGTGGACAGACTTACGAAGGTAGCTCACTTCTTGCCGATCAAGGAGACCTTTGGTGTGAACGAGCTTGAAAGGCTATATATCCGAGAGATCGTACGCCTTTATGGGGTCCCTCGTTCTATCGTTTCAGATAGGGACGCCCGCTTCACGTCTCGTTTCTGGCAGAGTTTTCAGAGGGCGTTGGGTACACAGGTTCTTCTGATCACAGCATGCCACCCTCAGACAGATGGCCAGTCAGAGCGGACGATACAGGTGCTAGAGGACATGCTGCGCGCATGAGTCCTAGACTTTGGGGGATCTTGGGAGAATCATATACTCTTAGTCTAGTTTGCCTATAACAATAGTTTTCAGGCAACTATTAATATGGCACCATACGAGGATTTATATGGTAGGCCATTCCAATCACCATTGTGCTGATTAGAGGCAGGTGAGGCAGCTTTACTGGGACCATAGCTCATGCAGGAGACATCTGAGCAGGTCCAGTTAATTTGGAAGCGGATGGCTACCACACAGTCTCGTCAGAAGTCTTATGTTGATCACTGTAGACAAACTTTGGAGTTCATGGTTGGGGATCAGGTTTTATTGCATGTTTCGCCGAGGCTGGGACACAAATGGATCAGGAGACAGGGTAATATTTCACCAAGGTATGTGGGACCATTTGAGATTATGGAGAGAGTCGGGTTGGTTGCCTATCGGTTGCAGTTACCGCAGTGGTACCGAGCCATGCACGATGTCATCCACATGTCTCAGTTGCGTCGCTACCATTCAGAACTGTCTCACACCTTTCAGCCAGAGGAGGTTGAGCTTCAGCATGATGCGTCCTTTGAGGATCATCCGATCCGTATCGTTGACAGGAGCACGAAGGTTCTCCGAGGCCGGTCAGTTCCTCTCGTACGGGTGTTATGGCAGCATGGCCAAGTGCAGGACGAGACCTGGGAGAGGGAGGCCGATGTATGTGCTTAGTGTCCATATCTATTCTGAGATTTTTCTTCGCCACCCTGGAAAAGGAAATTCGGGGACGAATTTCTATAAGGGGGGAAGTTTGTAAGAACACGGTTCTTATCTTTGAGGTACGGGTTTCTTCTTTTTCCTTTTCCTTAAGTGTTTTTGAGAAAATATGGAAAATGGGGAAAAATCATAAATTTTGGAACTACACGTCATGTACTTTATCCACACATCATGTACTTTTGGCCATTTTGGGATGAGTACATGGGGAGTGTAGCCATGCCGGCGACGAAGGGTGTAGAAACTGACTACACGCCGTGTAGTGGTACCTTTAACGCCATGTAGTTAGTTGGAAGGCTTAAACAGTAAGGTGGTGGCATCGCCGCCATCTGGGCGACAGTACACGCCGTGTACTTGAGAGTACATGCCATGTACTCAAGTCGACTGATGAACAGTGTGGTGGTGCCGCCAAGTGAACAGTTAAATGAAAGAAGTACACGTCGTGTACTCAGAAGTACACGCCGTGTACTTTGTTTTTTGGGATTAAAACAGGCAGTAGCCTCCTCATTTGGCAGAGGAGGCACTTGAGCCATTTTGGAGCCAAAGGAGGAGGCCAGATCTTTGAAGATCCACCGGGCGTTCGTCTGGAATCCGATTCGGCTTCAGACGATCTCGTTGGAACCGCACGGGTAAGCCCTCTCCTCTCTTGGTACCGTTCTTACCAATTCTTATCCTAAAGTAAGTTATTTACGTTTGAATAGGTTTTGTTCTTCGTTAGATCTATTCCATTCTAGGGAGTTTCTGGAGTCGGAGTTCGGGTATAGCGTTCGTTGGCGTATAAGGTAGGTGTCTTTGTGATCATTTTCCAACTGTCGTGCGTTTTTGTGCGTTTTCGTGCCACGAACCCATGTTGGGGTGTCATGTGGCTGAGGCTGTTTCTATATTTAATGCCTATAATTGCATAAGTGATTAAATTGTGATAATAAAATGTTGTTTGGGATCGTTGCTTGGATCCAGGACCATCCCGAGGGGTGTGTTCCTCTGTTTAGCCGTTTGGCCAGGATACCCGAGGCTATGCCTTAAATGTAGTAACTGTAGAATTTCCTTGAGAGGAATTGCTTGTTTACTACATTTTGATATGTTGGACATGTCCCGGTTCCCTGTTTAGCCTGAGGGGGTGATTGTATTAGCCTGAGGGCGTTGTTGTGATTAGCCTGAGGGTGTGACTGTATTAGCCTGAGGGCGACGTTCTACTTCACCTGAGGGAAACCTTTCGTGCCCGAGGGCTTGACTTCTATGCCTGAGGGAGATACTTCGTATACCTGAGGGCGAGAATTCTGTTACAATGCCTGAGGGCAAGATTCTGGATGGCCTAAGGGCAAGCCTGAGGGCGTGGTTCACTATATTAGCCTGAGGGCGAGATACTGGTTGGCCTGAGGGCTTGGTGTTGTTGAGCACAAGGTGATACTAAATTAAATGGACTAAATGAATAATAAAATGGAAATTTAATTATTAAGTTAGTTACTTTTGAGTACTTCTTACTTTATTGCATTTTACTATTGCACACTGTTGTTGCATGCTTACACGCAGTTGGGCACAGTCCTTTGGTGGGTGCCTACTGAGATACATTTCTCACACCCTGTTTGGGTCACGTTTTTCGGCCCAAACAGATTACGTTGTTGTAGGTGTAGATAGGGGAAAGAGTCCCTATACAGGTACTTGACTGTTACTGAGGAGTAGGAGGGCATGGGACCGAACCTAGGCTCGTGATGTCACTACTAGCTGTTTTTCATGCTTTGTTGTACTCTGTTTTCTGCTGTACTGTATTGATGTATAACATGTTCTGGCTGTTTTCCTAGAACTTGAAACATGTAGCATCATCACTTATATACTGTTGGTTATATCCACTGTTGTAGTTATTTCAGTTGTGTATTTTTACTTATTTCGTTGTTGTTGAATGTTTATTTTGGTATTCCGTTGCGCTACACTTTGAAAAATGAGGGAATAGTTTCCCCACTATCAGACCTGGGCCCTCGCTGCTAGTCGGCAGCCTCTGGCGTTTGGGGAAATGCGCTTGAGGTCACGTGGAGAACTGGGCTCGGGGCACCCGTTGCGTGACACCTGGGTCTGGGACGTTACATGAAGGCTATGAAGGACCCGAGGACCAAACTGGTGGCCTGAAAACCTAAACATATGAATAATTCCGGCTGTTACAGTACCGAATAGTACTTGCTGTAGTAATGGTACTATACCTCAGAAATTATGACTCCACCCATATTTGAACTCGAGTCTCTTGGATGCACTTTCTGAGACAAATATTAAGATTTCATAATTCTGTAATCTGAATGGATTGAAGATAGTTGTCCTCTTTGATTGTTATGGGGTCCCCACAGATGATACTATGGGATTATTTGGCCAGATTCTATACTAATTGGCGACTGAGCCAGTTACCCTTCCGATTACATATTTTGGTTAGAGGCATATTCCTAAATATTAGAAGAAATAGTTATTTGATTCTCATATAAAGTTAATTTTAATATATTATGGATCAGTTTCATTCCATTATTTAATTAAATTCTAATATTTAAAAAATTGATCTCTTTGTACAAATGTTATTCCACTTTACCATTACTGAACTTATCATATGAAATTGGACGTTAAAAAATTTGGGTAAGAAATAGATTAATTTTAAATGGAAATTATGGATTTAATTAAATGATAAATCATTGACCACTTAGTAGCAGTATGATAAGGTATCTAAAGGGGTACCTAGAGAGCAGTGGAAGGTGTTTCTTGATAGCCATGTCACCAAGATAAGCATATGGTATTGAAAAATATATTATTATATTAATATCATTTTTCATATATACATGCATATGATAAGGAGATGGAATTTCATACATTACTATTAAATTACTTGTTATTTATTTCAATATGTTTCAATAAAAAATTTATCAAGTTGATATAAAAAAATCACCCCCACACTACTGGTTCAAATATTTTTTCGAGAAATAGATCAACTATGGTAATATTTTCATTAGTTCAAATATTTATAAGATAATATTATCTATTTCATATATTAAATTGTTGATTCATATTTGTTTAATGTAGTCAAATAATTTAGGGCACCAAGTCTCCCAGATGGAACTTTGGTTGGATGTTCATAAGAAATTTGATGGGAGTTATGTGAATGATCCTTCCAAAGAAGTTGGGTTATGAATTACTTTTTCACTGTAATAACTTAATAAAAGTTTTCACTTTTTTAATATGTGTTGATTTAAATATGGATGATCTTTTATTTATAGGTAAAAATAAAATAACTATGTGATTCCAATATCATGCAGTCCTTATCGGTCTCCCAGGATGATCCAGTTGGTCAAGTCCTTGGGAAGGGTCATCCTAGTCACGTGCATGGGATGTGTTTAGAACCATTACCATATGAGGTCTTTGATAGGACACCAAGTATTAAAACAATTTCTATTCCTATTTGTAGTTACTCCCTACCTCGAGATTCTTATAGGAATTTTATTATAATGAAAATCACAATTCTGCAATAGGGGGACAAAATCCATCAATGGGGGGATCATATATAGATAGAAGATGCGAAGGTCATTGATTTACAGAAAACATTGGCTAAATTATATTAGAATATGACTGGATGTGTTCCTAATGATATTTAATCAATGAATAGTTTTAGTGAGCAGGTAAATCACAAAAATTCATAATCATTTAGTACACAGAATTTTATTGGTTCTAAGTTTAAATTTAAATATAAATCACTATTTAATTTTCAAGAAAATTTTTATACAGTTTCTGATAGTAGGGAATGGAGAAGGTGATATAGATGATGTTGATCTTAGTTATTTGATTAGTGATGAGGGTTGAATTTTGATTTGGTGATGGTTATGACTAACTAAATTCATGATAGACTAACACAATGATATGGTGATTGGGAAACCATGTTGTGGTTTGAGGTAGGGGATATCTGTATTTCTCTTACATTATAAAAAATATATATTCTTGGTTTATTTTCTATATTTTATTTCAAATTTTCCATTATATTCATCATTATTAGCCTCTTTTAAGTTATTTTTTTAAATGATTCCATGTAAAGTCTTTCATTATAGTTTAATAAAATGTTTCCTTTGCTAAAATGTTATATTAGAGTTGGGATGGGTAACATATGATTACTATGATGAAAGAAGGGATTTTAGTAGGCTCATTTTAGGAGGTAGAGTTAGGTTGAACCATATAATTAGGAGGTTATAATTATGTCATGGGTGTATAAGTTTTGGGTTTTATCCATTGTTTCTTATGTTATCATTGTTATGCTTGTTGTCTTGGCGGTGTTTAGTAGTTTCTAGAATCAAAGTGGGGTTGTGGTAGTATTTAGGGATCGATGGAGGAAATATCGATAAGATTATGGGGGAGTAGTTCATTTTTTTATTATTATGTGTATGAATTGTTATGGGAAAATTATTATAGTAATTTATTTCATGTTATTTTTTGATTTTTGGTGTGTTGGAAGCTATTTGGTGATTATGTGGCAACAATTTATGAGGATGTGCGGTGGCAATGTAAAATAGGTGCATAATGGATATGTAGAGGTGGTGATGTTGTGAAATTAAGTGTGGGGTTCTATATATATGATGGGGTTATGTGATTATATGGTAGTATGTAGTGTTTTCGTAATATTTTAGAATGTGGTTATATGTAAGCATGGAGGAAGTGGAAACATGATGAGGTTGTTGTGTGTTGATTTTATAGATACTTCTTTTTATTTATTTTAGTGGTGAATTTTGGTGTCATGATAAATCCTATAATTAATTTTTATTTGATATTTCTTTATGATATTTCTAATCCAGTGATTTTATATTTTATTATTAACCTTGTAATTGTTGAACGATGCTTATATTTCGATGTATCTTTATTTGATTTGGGTTTTTATCTTTATAAACTCGAGTTTGTGTTTACTAATATCACAAAATTGGTTAAGCCTATATTAAAACTCTTCAATTTTTTATTGTCTATTATCACTTCCTATTATAATTATTTATATAAAATAATTCATTATCAGTTCTAGAAATTTTTATATTTTAATATGACAAAATTTTTCTAATGTTTTGATTATGTTTTAATTGAAACTCCATTTATAGTTGGTATGTTATGGTTTTTAGAATATTAATATGATTCTATTTTGTTTTCATGTATTATCCACTTACATTATAATTTTTTGTGATTGTTGTAATCATTTATAATTTTGTGTTTTATAATTTTATTATATGAATATTATTTCTTGTTTATTTTTCTATGTTATTTTATGGGTTTTCCATTTATTTGGTATGCTTTTTTGGGGATACAGTTTTTTTAGCTTTTACTTTTTTTCATATAAATACATAACATTGGTTTAAACCACTGCTATATATGGTAAAAATAGAATTTGTTTAAAACATCCTTATATATCATTAAATATAGTGCTGGTTTAAACTGTTGTGAAATCCTTATCAATTTTGAGAGGTAAAACTGCCACTAAAAATGAAATAATCACCGCTAAAAAACTTTCTATGACACTTCCCAAAAACCGCTGCTAAATGGGTGAAACCAACAAAAGTTGGATGCCAACACAAAATTTAGAATCGGTTTTAAAAAAACTTCATAGAACCATTTGGTATTGGTTTAAACTGTTGTCAACATAAAAAAAATTGTTGTTGGTCCCCTATTTTTTGTAGTGTAGGCGTGACGCCTTCTACAAACACTGCGCTCTAGACTCCTCATCTAGGAAAATATCAGGGGTGAAGAAAAAGAGGACCAAAAATAGAATCCCAATATCCCTCAACTCAGGATCCTCTATTGAAGAGAAATAAACCCCTACCTCTTCACTGCTCTCATTATTGATAACATGAACTCAACATGAAACTACCTCTGAAAATCATCCCATGAAACATCCACCTCCTTCCACTCGCTAAGATATAAAATCCACCATTAGAGAGATTATACTCACATATAGATAATAGCTAACAAAATCAAATACTCCACCCTATAATAGATTATATTGATGGTAGTATTATGATCCTTCAACCAATGATCCATCTTCAGATTATAGATACTCCCATCATACTTATCCAATCCCTGATGTTGGAACTCACACATCATTTTCCTTTAAATCCCATCCTCCTCAAATGTGTAAATCCTTCGATAGTCGACATGATCATCATGTTTCACCACACTAACCTGAACCAAACATGTATGATGACTAGAAAACATCTCTATAAACATTAAATAAACATCATAAGCCTGGTAGAATAGAATTAATTTAATTATATTCATCTAAAACCTTTTCAAAATCACCCAAATTAAGGCACAATAATAAAATGTATGATGTGTGTACTTATCGTAGGTGTCTACCCTATAATCAATATTATATCTCATAGGTTGTTTATTAAGCTTAAGTTCCTTTCATCAGATTACATGGGGCCCTAATCACATTTTCCCTAGCTAATCTAACTTGTTATATCACACAATAAGTTTGACTAACACTAATAACCTACCAAACCTATTCAATTATCACCAGCTATTAACTTTAAAACTCCATCCTAATTCTCATACATAGCTCTGACACCACTTTTTCATGAACCTCCCCCCAAAACCTCAAAGAGATTGATAAACTAAGGAGGATTCTTATTCTCTTGTCTAAACCTCCACTACCCATGATGAGGGAAACCCATTAAGAATACATGGTCTCCAACCTAAAACTTCATAGGTCTACTCCAATCAGCATACAACTTCTAATGGTACCATCCCACTTTTATCCGATCCTAAATCATCTAAACCTTCTCCATCATACTTTGAACCACATATGGTCAAAGGATTGTCAACACTCCAATCCTATTCGAATAAAAAAGTGATTTTCATGGCGTCTCATACAATGCCTTAAACAGGACCATACCAATTAATGAGTGATAACTATTATTATAAGAAAACTCAATTAAAGGAAGGTTCTTCACCCATGATCCATAAAAATCCAATATTCATACATGTGACATATCCTCCAATGTATAAATTGATTACTTTTTCTACCCATTTTTCTAAGGATGGAATATAGTGTTAAGGAAGAGTTGGGAGCCTAAATCATGTTGAAGACCTCCCCAGACTTGTGAGGTAAAGTGAGGATCCTGATCATAAATTATGGTATTTGTAACCCCGTGCAGTCTTGTTATCTCCTTTACATGTCATCTCGTCAGAACATCCTTATCACTTGACCCCTAGTTACTATAAAATTATATGATTTCATTAACCAATACAAAATCACACAAATAAAAATATAACCTCCCCATGATCAGAAAAAATCGATGAATAAATATATTGATATTTCCTCCAACTTATACTTGGGGACATCCAAAAATTGTAAAAAATCACCAAGAACACAATGTTATGCCTTTACCCTACTGACAGAACAAACATTATGATATGAACTATAATACTAATAGATTTATCCTAGGCCTCTAAAGCTGACTCCTCATGGAATGATATATTTTTGATATGCTAGGATGTACTGCCAAATCTGAACTATGAAATTCCCAAAGTACCCCTCACATATCACCAATGAAACAAACCATCTCCCTTGAAACAACATCTAATGATAATCATCCTTTAACCATACTTCATGAGGGTCACCATGAAAGACACGATCCCATGTCACCTCTAACTATGAGTCTCCACACCAAGACTCCCACACCTACCATATCAATTATAGTTTCACTATCATCTAGAACAAACAACCCCCACTACTAGCCTCCTCTACATAAAGATACATCACTAAAATCTCCTTCACCACCCTCCAAGCATCTCCTCACTCCCAAAAGAAAATCTACTCCGAACTTCCCACTTAGGGAATCAACAACTATATTCCCTTTCCCACAGGTGTAAGAGATATCAAAGTCATAGTCCTATAAGATATATATCCACTAACACTGACATTGATTTATATCTTATATAGAGAAAATATATATCTATATCTTGTGATCAGTAAAGACCAAAAAGAACTCACCAATGTGGTAATGTTTCTAAAATTTCAGAGTAAACACCACCGCCATAACTCAAGATCACGAGTGACATAGTTATTCTTGGGGGGACACAACTACATGGACCCATATGAGATCACTACCCTCTATTGTATCAATACATAGACCAAAGTGAGATAAGAAGCATCACAGAAAGCCTCAAACATTACTATATCCTTTGACAGTTTAAGGGAGGGAGAACTAAACAATGTCTCATTCAGGTGGTCTAAATATGTCTAAAACTAGTCAGTCTATACAAAATATCAGTCCTTCCTAGTCAAAACTATCAATGGGGCTACAAACCTAGAGAATTTAGATATGAAACTATAATAATATACTATGATATTATGTAAACTAAATAACTACACAACATTCTTAGGTTTCTCCCAAGAAACAACCAACTTAATCTTCAAAGGATTGATCACCACTACCTATCAGGACACCACATACCTAAGAAAATTCACCTCACACATCAAAAACTTTCAATTTGAAAGCATCCTATAGTGATATTATTACCAAATAACCTTTAAAATACCCCTATGATTCTCTACATGTTTATCCTTTGACTTTGAGTGTATAAAAATGTAGTCGATAAACACTACCATGAAATGATTGAAGAACTCATGGAACATGAAGTTAAAAATTACCATGAAAATAATTAGAGAATTTGTGATAATAAATGACATAAATATAAACTCAATGTGCCCATAGATATATCTAAAAATAATATTTAGGATATATAACTTCCTCACCCTCATATAATGATACCTATACCACAAATAAATCATAAAAAACTAGCGGGTTTCCTTCAATTGATCAAACAAATCTTCAATCCTCAAAAAGAGATAAAATTCTTGACCTTAACCTGATTCAACCATCGGTAGTCTATACACAACCTCAAACCACCATCTGACTTCTTAGAAAATAACACTAGAGTACCCCATGGTGACACGCTGGCCTGAATGAAACCCTTCTACATCAAACCATCGATCTAAATTATCAACTACCATAGATTATAAGGTATCATCCGATAAGGATCTATTGAATCAGGGATTCACGAGGTTAAAATCTATCCCAAAATTGATATCACATTGAGGGGTTAATGTCACAACCTCATCGGGCAATATATTTGGAAAATCGACGACTCTAGGAAACTCTACCACCTATGCCTCCATTGAATCCAAAGAAAACACTTCCATTTGAGATAATAATATCTCTGAACACCATTAACCTATATCATAATATTTTTCACCAACAAACACCACACTTTGGTCTTCCTCGTCACAGATTATACCTCTGTTTCTAAAAAAACAATAAAAACACGCATGGAATACAACCAATTTATGATTATAATGACATTATAGGGTTTTATATAAAGTAAAAAAATAAATCTCTAAATGACTGATGTTTCCCCATCATCATCTCAAAACCCTAACATATATCAAATAGACTTGACTAACCTCTAACTAGCATAGTCAACAATGATGGCACTAGAAATCTCTCCACCTTGATTTCCAAGGAATTGAAAAAGGTGGGTGAAATGAAGAAGTATGATGATATATAATCAAATAAAACATAATCTATGTTAGATAACAATAATATGGTACCCCATACAATCTTTAACTTATCTTGTGCTAACATCTCCATATCATGAAACTATCCTTGTATAACTTCCCTTCCTCGCTACTGATGGCCATCTCTATAGTAGTGTTCAGCCTTATATATTTGAGGAAAGTGAATATCACAAGGTTTTCCTATACCATATCCATATATTCTCAATGGAACACAATCCAATTGTCCCTGCTATAGATATTTCCTTTTAAGAAACTATTTTTGAGGCATGAACAAAAGTTGACCGTCTACCCCATAATGGACTCCAAAAATAATCAAGCACTGAAACTTATGTTACACATAAGAATCAATTATAGCAAGAGAAAATTATATTTTAATAAAACTATAATTAAATTCAAATTTCAATATTTCAATACACAGAAATTCTAATTTTATAGGATGAAATTATTTCTAAACTTACTAGGTCAAAATAATCCTAGAATGAGTCTATAAAATTTACCATTAAAAATAAGCTTTTATGAATAATTGAAAATGTAGTATATAAATATTACTAATTATATTTATAATAATTTGTTATAATATGTATAATTACCCATGTATTGGATATCAATTTTATATAAATAAATATTAAATCCTTTGTAGGTAAAAGGGACATTTTTCATAAAACTATTTTTAAATTCATAATGTCTTTCCATTTTAATTAATAAAAATAATATTTAATAATGAATGATTTCAATAAAATTTATAGGTTATATATTTTATTGTATGAATTGAAATCCTTATAAATTCTATTAGAAGTCATATAGTTAATGTAAGATCATTTTATGCTTGAAAATTCATTTTTTGAAAAATAGTTTTTTGACACGTTTTGTGAGTTTATTTTTAAAATAAGTTTAACCACTTATGTGAATTTAATTTGACAAAAAAGATTCAATATTTTCAATAATAATTTATAAATTATTCCAATTTCATTTTTTGTTATAATTAATAGTAAAAATAGTAAAAAATTATCACCACGCTTAAGGTTAAAATGGGTTTATCGGAGGGTTAACCTAAAAAGATAAGGGTTAAAATGACCTAAAAACTTGATGAAACCCCATTAGTTGGTTTTATTTATAAATTATCCTTATAAACTTCAAATATTATCCATTTTGGATCCATTTTTCTAAGAAAATAACTTGATATTATTTTAAAACTTTTAAAAATTACAAGCGAGCAACTCACCTCAATTATAAAAGGGCACATCCTCTCCTCATTTAGTCATACCTATTGAAACATTTAGCTCAAAAATACCCTTCCAAAATCTCGCCAAAAAATTATTATCCATTTTATGGATATAATTATCCTTCCTAAAGTCTAACCATAGGGTTATTAATAAGATATCCATCATAGGTTTTTTAAGCGAAGGTAATCATCTTCATCAAGCTCTTTCTTTTTTACTTATTTCACAACATTCAATTATGTATTATTAATTATAATATAATAACATAAACATATACCATATACTAATATTTTATTATATTTATGGTAACATATTTATCCATATCCTTCTCTATTAAATGGTAAATAAAACCATCGCTCGTTTTTATGGTGGACTACCACCTAGTGAATCGATGTAATTTTTTCCATCACCGAATCACATGGATGTTAACAATGATATAAATAATGAATATATATTATAATTATGAAATAATAATCATTCTATAAAATTAATACATCATCCAATTCTTTACCCTTTCACTTGTTAATGGAATGATAACATCATTCATGCATATGTATGACCTACCATCTCCACGAAGCGATGTGAATCATTTTCCAAGTCCAAATTTCAAGAATGATTATAAATATATATATATATATATAATTAATAAATATTATATTTATAAAATTAATATAATTCTATATATTATGGAAATATATCTAATGCATAATAAGTTAAACTACCATGAGAAAACATGCATGATAAAACGAAGCAGTTAACACCCAAAACAATGGTAATAATGAAATATTATTAGCAAATAGGTGATAAGATGTTATAAGATGATCATATATGATATTATAAATATGAATATGATTCTAGAATAAATTAATAACATGTTCAAAAACCATTATATAGGAGTTTAAAATATTTTCAACTAAAGGGAAGCATGAGGTAATATATTTCATCTTAATTTCTGCTCCATTAAGGCATATTTGGTATTATGTACCTATTTACTTTTATGTGTTGTATATATTGATACTTTGATATATTAACATGAATACCTATTTATTCATGATAATTAATGTTTTAATTAAACATTATTCTTTCAAGGGGTTACAATTTATAAGTTATCAAATAGGTAATGATTTATTTTACAAGGTCATTTTTTGGGGATTAATTTTTTTAAGGAATATTATAATCTAATTTTCATAAAAACTATATATTTTTTATTCTTTGGATATTTAATATTTTTCATATTTTCTTCCAACTTTTCCCTTATTTTTAACTACAATCCATCAATGAAACCTTTAAAAAAAATCCAAACTTATTTCTATTTTTGATAGGGTATATTTTTCTTCCATGTCTATATTTTATAAAATTTCTTTACAAAGTCCTTTTTTATTTACTCAAAGGAAATTTTAAGTTATCCATGACTTTTTTAAAGGTTTTAATGGATTATTTATATTTTTTTGAAAGGTTTTTTATTGAATTTATTTACAAAAATTCAAAATTAAATCTTGTTAATATATATAGCGTTAACAAATATTCCCACCATCGTAACCATTTTATGATATTTAACTTCTTATGAACATTTTAAATGGTTTTAAAAAGAAAAATATTTAATGAAATCATATTTTAAAGGATATGATTTTATTAAAAAACCTATATTTCTAATGAATTGATGGTCACCTTTTATCTCTTATTAATTTTGTGGTCAATAACTTTATATTGAAACATTCACTTTCTTATGATCATATAACATTAAATTCCACTTAAAAATCTGTATTATTTCTATCATGGATATGATTCTTACATAAATTGTATATGATTTTTACATACAATGTTTAATTTGAATGTTATTTTATTGTATAGGTAAATATTAGTATTATAAATTCTTTATTAAATATGGATATTTGTTGACAAGACATAGTGTTTATGAATTAAATTTATCATTAAATATATGTGGAATTCATTGTACATGTAGTGACTAGTGGGGAATAGAATTATATATCCCCTAGATGCATTGATAGGTCTCATGAGACAAATCATTTTTCCAAATTAAATGGGTTTTTTAGTGTCCTACACATCGATTAAATTTTCTTGGTTCAAGGTCTTGATGGTATAGATATCATCATTTTTGAGATCATAACATCCAATAATAATATTTTACTTTATTTATAATCTAGTTATTATTATCCATGAGATTATTTTATTGATATTATCCATGAGTGTATTTTGTGGTCAAGTTATTGATTAAATGATATGTGTTTGAAATTATTTACCTTGACATATTGATTATGCCTTATTTACTCATGATAGATTCTGTTGTATGTAACCCTTAATATGTATTTAATCTCACCCTTATTTTTTTTTCTTTACCCAGGATATGCCGAATAATTCTTTGAATTAATTCAAGGATTCCAAATTTTTTCTATTACTATGTTTTATGTTTTATTTCCAATGTAAAAAATGGGAATCACATATGTACCTAGATCTTCAAGACTACTAAACTGATTGGAACTTCAAGTTTAGATCCCATGTATATATGTTAATGTAATAAAGTAGAAATTGGATCTGGGTTATTGGAGTTGGGTTCATTATAGTTGATATTATAGGAAGTTTAGTATAAACCTTGACAATTAGATTTTGGAAAACATAGATTGGGGAACATAACCTTATGACCGAATTTGAGGATATTTCAATTTTTAAGATATTATCATAAAAGTTTTGATAAGGTGGATATTATGTGGTTTTACTAGTAATATGTCACTATTTGGATACTAAAAGTGGATTTGGTTTTGACACAGATGCATTTATAGGAAATAATACTAAAAAGAGTTGGTTGAGTATATATAGACCATCATTCGGAGTGCACAGTGAGTGTGCCATTATTTCACACCTAGTTTGATACTTTTAGGGAATATGATTGGGTTAATTAAAATTTTATTTAAAACCCATTAATAAATATTTGAAAATATTTTTATGATTTAAAGATATCCCCAATGAAACCAAGTTTGTGATTATGATATTAACAATAAGTAAATTTTCAATTTATGTAAAGTGTTACACCTTATTTAGAATTATATATTATGATTTAAAATTCATGATTTTATGAACTAATTCAGTATATAAAATAGTTTGGAAATGGAATATGACAAAAATAATGGTATCAATACTCATGGACAATGTAGAAATTTCCCTACCAAGCAAGCCAATACAACTGGTGTTGGTGCTGAGTAGATCGTGGCCATATTAGGGAAGATAACCAAGGTTATGACTAATAACCTTTCACATATGGATCAAAATGATGTTACATGGTATGATACACATATATTGGATTGTTTCATGCTATATAATCCCCTATAATTTAGTGAAACTACTAATCCAGTGGTAGATGAGCGATTAATTAAGTCCCTTGAAAATATATTTTTGGCCATAGGATGTGATGAAAGGAAAAAGGATATACTTGTAGTATATTTTATCAAATGAGATTTTGATCAATGGTGTTAATTGATCCAGAATACTATAGAGGAATAAAAAATAGAACACATATAATGGAGAGCCTTTGAAGTAACATTATTTGAAAAATATTTCCCTCAAGAGAAAAAACTGAAATTTAGTGAAAGTTCCCCAGCTTAAATAAAATGGACAATAAATTGTTGTGAAGTATGATACTAAATTTACAAGACTATCCAAATATTATATGGGTTACATACATAATACATAATGTAATATTGACCACTTTTAAAGGGCTTAATCTAAGTCTCTGAAGGACACTGGTTTCTCAAAAAAACCATCATATGATGAAATAGTTTTATGTGCCATAAAAATAGAGAAGTAATTTTAAAAAACCTATATATTCAAGGTAAATTACCAAAAAAGAGGCTTAGGGGAGAAGGTCATTCCTATGCGATCACTACAATTGAGGTTGAAGTTCTTAAATATGTGGAGGTAGATACTTTAATCGTATATTCAAATTTAGCTAATATTTTATTTGATTTTGCATCCTTGGAATCTTTTATATCTTCCATGTTTTCTAAAAAAATAGATATTTCCCTAGCACCTTAATAAGGGAGTTTTTAGTCAAAAATCCTAGTGGAAATCTAACTATAATAAGGATTTTTCAGACAATTCCCATTATAATAAATTAACACACCCTATTTGTAGACTTTATTATTATACGTATGGTCAAGTTCGATATAATCATTGTTATGGACTATCTTTAAAAATATGATGATTTTTTTTTCAAAGAGACGGAAATTTTGATTAATGATGAAGATATGTAATTCCTTATATTTTTATGGGGAGACTACATTATTTGAGACATGTCTATATCCACGCCTAATATCTATTTTGAATGATATTCTTGGGGAATAAGAGAAGATACAACCCACAGATGGAAAATGAAATCTTCAAATTGAGGATGTATCTATTATACAAGAATACATTGATGTATTTACTGAGGAATTACCTATAAATACATCAGAGCATGAAATTGAGTTTTCTATTTATTTAATTATTAATGTGAGACATATATAAAATATTCCCTATAGAATAGACCCTATGGAATTAGTGTAATTAAAGAAACAACTATAGGAGTTGTGTAATAAGGGATTTATGTACCCTAGTGTTTCAGTTTGGGGATACGATGTTCTTTTCATTAAGAAAAAATATATATCTATGAGGGTTTACATTGATTATAGGCAAAATAATTCTATTATGATAAAGAAATATTATCCTCTACCTCACATTAATTACTTATTCAATCAACTTTATGAAGCTCAATATTTTTCAAAGATTGACCTTTGTTTTTGGTATCATCAATTACGAGCAAAGAAGGGAGATATTCTGAATATAACATTTTGAATGAGTTATGGAGATTTCTAGTTCATAGTAATTTCATTTATATTGACTAATGAACCCTCTATTTTTATGGATCTAATAAACAGAGTATTCAAGGAATATATTGATGATTTTTTGTGGTATTTATTGATGATATTGTGGTGTATTCTAATCGATATGAGGACTATGAGAATTACTTGTAGGTCATTCTTGAGACTCTTAGATGAAAAGAGTTATATGGGGAATTTAACAATTTTGAATTCTAGATTTGGAAAGTTTCTTTTCTTGGCCATATTGTCTCCAAGGATAGAATCTCAGTTGATCCTATAAAGACAAAGGTAGTCAAATAATGACCTACATCAATGAACATAATCGAGGTGCATAGTTTCATTAGTTTGGAAGGGTACTATCAATGATTTGATCAAAAAAATTCTTTATTGGATAACTCATTTGTATCTTCCCTGACTTGACTAGCCACCCGAATAGTGCTTTTGGGTCAGGTGCTACTATCCTTAGGCACACCTCCCCAAATGACAAAGGTCATCGACTAGAAGTGAGGGTGTATAAAGGGAATAATGGGGAGGATATACCCTCAAGGGATGATAATATAATAGTTCAATTACATATATATATATATAGTATGAAATAGAAAAATAAAGACTCAGCAAACTCAAACCAGGCCCGCCAATGGAGGAAACACATTCAATCATAAGCAATATCGGAATCATTAATAAACAAAGCAGTTAAAAGAAATAAAAAACCAAACATACCACTTATATCACTAAAACAGATCATGCATATAATAAAGGTCATATATACAATATCTAGAAGGGGTATCCATTGGATGACCATAATACAAATACACATATTGGCATGATAAAATAGAAAAAGGAAACTAAAATAAGAAAATTCAGCTGATGCAGGAACCTCAAGGTCCCCTGCCATCCATCCATGCCAACTCAAAATATGATCCATATCTAGAGCTCAAACCCTTACTTGAACATAAAATCATAAATTCTACATGTGTCCTAAAGAGGCTATGTAGGGTGTGAGAATGTGTCTCAATAGGATACCACCCACATTTGCATACCCAGCATAATAGTTTAAGTAGGTGTGTAATACAATTAAAATAAGGAAAAAACTCATGCAATTTAATTATAAGAGCCAAACTTCCCTGGTACTCAACAACCACTAGGAAATTGTCACATGCTTCGGCTAATTATAGAATCATTGAAATGGGGAGGATCCTTGGACCATGGCCCAAGGTATCCCCCAATTTCAAATAGCCCAAGTGAACCCTAAGGTTCCACCTCCAAAAAAGAAACTAGACACCTTGTGCCTCCTATCACCTCGTGTCTTAAACAAATCACTGATGTCTCAAAGTCATGCCTAGGAAAATAGAACTCGGGTCCCTTGGACCCCTACTCAAAAGAACCCATCACCTCATAGACCGATGTCCAAATGCACATCGATATTTTTCCTCAAATAAAAATCATTATCATCTCATAGAATGGAATCCCAAGGAACAATGATCCTCTTCCTCCCAAAATAGTCTAGACCTAATGGCCTTAATATGGCAAGCCTTAGTTCCCAATCGATAGCCTCAACACTATCATCTGAAGGCTCCTCACCTTCCTCATGGTTTTCTATGGAAAATAACCCCAAAAAAATTCCTAAGTCACATTGTTGGGGTCCTCTACCCACACGAGTGGTCAAAAAAACCTCATCATTGAGTCAACCTATGTGTACATGACTCCAATCAGCCCTTTGGCCATCATGGGTGAGCGGAAGTCTCCAAATTTACTACCTAATACACATCCCAATGGCACCTCGTGCCCTTGAAACCATGTCTCTCAATTATGATGGTTATTCCATATAATATCACGGGCCATGCCCTCACCCTGATGGCTTTTCCACCTCATCTGACGTCTATGATTCCCAACCAGATGACCATGTCACCTCAATCCTAATGGTCATTCCATCCTAATTCCTTGGTTTGTGCCCTTTATGATCCCATGGATCCCACATCATGTAATTCAAGAATTTCATATATATATTTTAAAACAATTTAATAAAACAATTCAATGTAATTGAATTGTACATCTCAAATTAAACAAAACAATTCATCGAAATTGAATTGAACATATTAACTTAAATAAGCAATTCAATTTAAAAAACAACTCAAATTAAATCAAGAACGGACCTCAACCTAACTACCCAAGGTGTTTGACAACCTATAACCTGGATTCACATGAGTAAAAAAGGTGAAGGCATGCCCAACGACATCCTATAAGGTCATATGGTCAATTTAACATCAAGCACGAGGGTCTCTACCGATTACCAAAAGGCTCTCTAAAAGATGCACCCCCAAAACATATACAAAAACACACAAAAAAGTATACACCAGCAACCTTGGACTCATATATGTAGGCACATCTGATATTAGCCTCTATCTCTAAGAGGTTTGGAACAAATCGATGAATCTGTTGAGTTCCCTAAAAATATGGGGCAATGGATCAAATGGATTTATCACTCCATGAGGTGAGAGAAAATAAGAAGAGAGGCATGGGTGTGATAAGCCTTACTCATACGGTCTTATCGCACTTGATGAGTTGAAGAATGGAGCACCAATGGAGGAGGGAGAGCAATCCAAGAGGAGGAGGAAAATGGAGGGTGTCCTTATACTATGCATGACCCATGGGAGAAGGAGGAGGAAAAAGGAAGAAGAAAAATGAAATAATCGGTAGGGTTAGAAATGTAATTTCTCCCTTTAAATGAGGTTTTATGGTTAGCTTTTATGGTTTTCCAAACTGTGCAGAAATTTTTTGAGCTATAGTGTATAGGTACTGCCTATATGGAACTACCTGTATGACTATATGCACAATTTTCTCTAACCGTGCTCAAATTGTGCGTAATCCTCTACAAAAACTGTAGAAATCACCACCCAAATTTGTGTCCCATATGTACAGTTTCCACCAAACTGTGACTAATGAAAAAAGGGGTTGCACAGTTAGCTGGAAGAGGCCACAGGGTTTCCCCCAAATTATGCACCTCGACCTACAACTCCTAAACAGGGTATTCAGGACTCCAATGCTCTTGAAAATAATCTTAACACCCAAGGATTCATCTAAACCCTTAAACCCATCCAAATTAAGGATATTGTATTGAAAAAACTCTCATAATTGAGTTATGATGCCCGAAAAAAGAAATTGTCATACCTACTAATTCAAAAAATCAAAATGGGATAGGTTTTCGACTCGAGTTAAAAAATCGGGATGTTACAATCTCCCCACATTAACATATCTCATACTCTAACTATAAAACAAAACCCATAGATGGTATCGAACATACCCATCCTGATAAAAAAAACAACCTATACTACCCTAGTCTCAAGGTCATGAATCAACTACCTCAAGGGTGACTCCCCACCTAAGGACTGACCTACCTCGATCATAACCCAACCCAAAACTCAAATCAAACAATGTCCATCGACCAATTACCATAATCAAAAGTCTTCTCGTGATGCATTGTCACTCCTAAATCTCATCAGGTGCTCTCATTTCATAATCTTACAACCATCTAAATCATACATCGCATTGATGAATGCCTCATGTCCAAGAATCACATGGAACTCATGAGGACCTTCATATCAATAAATTCTCAAATCAAACCATGGTTTCTCATACCTCAATAAGTACCATACCGTAATGGTTCATAGATGCCTCACACCTCAATTAATTATATCTCCTTGATGCATCGATGCCAATACATCTCAATAAACACACATACAATGATGATCAAATGTAAAAAATGGTGCCACACACCTCATATATATATCACACACCCAATATGGTACCAAATTACTAACTAGCATCTGGTTAGTCTATTTACATACCCTGTGCACCTCGTGCACCTAAAACAGACATGCCTGAACAAGACATGAAAAAAATGGTTATGCCCACAATGTACCTATGACCATCGTCATCTTACCAACATTATCTAACCCTAGAAGCTCCATGACATGCACCTGACTGGAAGCCTGACTTCCTAAATCCTAACCACCTCGTGGTGATACACCAGGCCCCAGCCATTGACCTCACTGCTTGGTCCCACTATCTTTTCTATGTCCTCCGCATATAGCTAAATCTTGGATACCCTCACATAGTATTCATCCCAATCCAAACTAAGACACTTGATTTTTCCTCAGCCCCTGACTGCCAACTATCTAAGAAGGTTTTTTGAAGAACCTCTCGAGAAGTTAAACCTGACCACATGCCCAAAACTCCTTTAGAGGTCAATCACACTGAGTCTGGACATTTCCCAGCTTCCCACACTGAAAAAAAAATTGTAGAATATCTACTCTGAGGTGGCCTTCTCAATTCCTTGGCATGACTGCATTACTAGAACTCATCTCGACCTCACTTCCTACCCTTTGAAGCATCACCACTGAAATCACCTGAAATCACTGCCCATCTTGAGTACGACATATCCATCAACTTTTCCTCGGCTATGAGTGCATGGTTCACTAACTATAGTAATGAGTCCAACCTAAATATTTTTACCTAAACCTAAATGGAATTTCGTAAACTATCCTCAAAGTACCTCACTCTCAAGGTGTCATCATTCACCATACCAAGTGAAAAGTGAGACAATTTAGTGAACATCGCTACAAATTCGATGATGGAAAATTACCCTACTGAAGGTTCAAAAACTACCAATCCATTTCTTCCCTTGACATCTCCAAGAAAAAGTGCTCGAAGAACCAGGCCTCAAAGTCCTTCCATTCTCACCCCTCATGTCTTCCTTCCTGCACCTGCATGTCCCACTAGCACTTTGTTGGTCCTCTAAGCACATAGGTCTCCAAATTCACACTCCTCCATGGAGGCATCTCTAGCTGCTCAAAAATTATCTGCATTGATTCTATCCAATTCTCAGCCGTCTGTGGACCACCCTCACCCAGAAAAAGTGGCGGGTGATGCGACTAAAACTCTCAAGTAAGATACTCCATAGAGAGCTCTACTCCTTGATCACCCTTGTTGATCCCCTAGATCACACACACCAGGATCGCACTAAGCTGCTCATCAGGCCATGTCACCAAAACCTTCAGATCTGTTGGTTTCCCTGCTTGCACTAGAACTTGTGCTTGAGCATGTCCCTACTCTTCTTAACCCTCAGGAGTCTCAACCTACCTATGATCCTATAGCACCAAGCCATCATCCACCTAAAGGTCCATCCGAGACATCTAGGAGGAACCCACTGAATACCGTCAATATGGTCAGACAACTCAATTTTGTGTGTGTGTGTGTGTGAGTGAGTGTGTTAAATTCATATAGGGAAAGCAGTAGCAGGAAGTGCATCCTCACTACCCTTACCCTTTCCTATCGCAACCATTCCACATAGCATCCCGAACCCATGTCCTACTTAACCACCCTCAAAAGATCTGAGTAGAAAAATATACCCCAAGCCTCACCCATACTAACGATCACATCACCTCAAACCAACGACCTCATTGCCCAACCTGGTGATAAACATCACCCCATTTCATACCTACCTTCTTTTATACGATCTAGGCCCATTTCACATATCACATTAAATATATATTACAAAAACATAGGTATATATATATATCACACCACATGGAATATCAAATTTACAAATCATTTCACATGAAATTTTCATAGGTGCATGATTATACATAATTAGAACATCCTACCTTGTGACTAATCCAAAGCGTAAGCATGCATACACAAACACACCCTGACTCACTTGGTTAAGGTTCCAGTATTGCATACCTTGTCGTACCATGCCAAGGTTCACAAATCATAACATAATAAAATAAAATTACAAGAATACCACTTAAGTGTAAATCATATAAATTGTAAACTAGAAAAAATGAAATAGAAATTTCCACCCATTGTAACTTGATCCATCCCTCATTCATGGGGTTTCAGACACCCAAACACAAGTTCTAAAGCCAGTTCCGACCACATATTAACCTCCATTCTACCATATCACAAACATTAAGACCAAATAAAAGGAAAAGGAAGTATCAATATCATTAGTATCTAGCCTGTCACTTCTACTAAATCCTAGTCAATAATTGATTTGATACCACTTGTAGCATCCCAGATCAGATTAGCCACTCGAATAGTGTTTTCGAGCCAGGTGCCACTGACTTAGGTGAACCTTCCAAAATGCTAAAGACTATCTACTAATAGAGAGGGTATAATAAGGGAATGATGTGGAGGGTATACCCTCAAGGGATAATAATATACTAGTCTGAGTACATATATATATATATCATATAACGGAAAAATAAAGACTCCGAAGACTCGAACCAGATCCACCAATGGAGGAAGTGAATTCAATCATAAGAAATAGAAAAATCATTAATAAACAAAGAATCAGAAATAAATAAACACCCAAAAATAACACTTATAACACTGAAACAGAGCATGCATGTAGTACAAGTCATATATACAATATCTATAAGGGTTCATCATTGGATGACCATAGTACAAATACACATATAGGCATGCTAAAACAAAAAAAGGAAACTAAAACAAGAAACTCTAGCTGATGCAAGAACCTCAAGGTCCCCTGCCATCCATACATGCCAACTCAAACTAGGATCCATCTCTAAATCTTGAACCCTTACCTGAACATAAAAGTATAAAGTCTACATGAATCCTAAAAGGACGATGTAGGGTGTGATAATGTGCCTCAGTAGGATACCACCCACCTTTTCATACCCAACATAAGTGTTTAAGAAGGTGTTTAATACAGTTAAAATAAGAAAATTGCTCATGAAATTTAATTATAACAACCAAATTTTCATGGAAATCAACATCCACTAGGAAGTTTTCACCTTCTTTAAAAAAATTCTAAAATCACTGAAATAGTGGGGATCCTTGACCCATGGAACAAGGTATCCTCTGATATCAAGTATCCAGGTGAACCCTTAGGTTCCACCTATAAATAAGCAATATAACACATCATGCATCCTCACACCTTGTGTCTCAAACAAATCACTGATGTCCCAAAGGCATGCCCAAGTAAATAAAATGTTCGTCCCTAAAACTACTGATTAAAAACACCCATTGGATTGTAGCCAAACATATAGAGGCACAATGATATTTATCCTAAAATAAAAATCACTTTAGACTCATAGAATTATGTCACAAGAAATGGTGATCCCCATCCTCCCAAAACAGTATAGACCCAATGGTCTCAATATGATTAGCCTTATCCCCCAACCGATAGCCTCAACGCTATCATCCAAAGGATCCTCACCTTCCATATGGCTTTCAACTACAAGCACCAAAAACAAAATATTCCTAATTTGCGCTATTAGGGGTCTCTACCCACACGAGTGGTCAAAACCACCTCATCACTGAGTCAACCTCTATGTACACAACTCCAATCAATGTTTTGGCCATTATAGGTGAGCAGAAATCATGAAATTTAGTACCTAATCCACATCCTACCGGCACCTTATGCCCCTTTTACCATGTCGCTCAAGTCCCATGGCTATTCCATCCAATATCACAGGCCATTCCCTCAACTTAAAGGTTGTACCGCCTCATTCGATTTCCATGAAACCCAACCAATGATCAACATCACTCAAATATCTGAGCCAAGACCAACCAAATGATAACGTCGCCTCAATATCAATGGCCATGACATCCCAATTCCTATGGTCAAGACCATTATGATCCCATGGATTCCACGTCATGAAATTTAATAATTTCATATATATATATATATATATATTAAAACAATTTAACAAAAAAAATTAATGTAATTAAATTGCACATCTCAAATTAAATAAAACAATTCAATGTAATTAAATCAAACATATCACTTAAATAACCAATTCAATTAAAAAACTCAAATTAAATTAAGAGTGCACCCCTGCCTAACTAACCAAGGTGGTAGAAGGCCTCTAACCTAGACTCTCACAAGTAAATAGGGTGAGAGAATTCCCAATGACGTCCCATAAGTTCATATTTTCAATTTAACATCAAGCATGAGGGTCTCTCTCAATTACCCAAAGGCGTGCTAAAATCCATACCCCCAAAACATATGTAAAAACCCAAAGAAAACTATGCACCACCTAAATTGGATTCATATATGTAGGCACATCTGGTATTAGAATCTATCTCCAAGCACTTCAGAAGAAATCAAGGATTCTATAAAGTAACCAAAAAATTGGAAAAAACAGCTCAAACAAATTTAGTACTCTGTGAGGTGAGAGAAAATAAGAAGTGAGGCATGGGTGTGATAAGCCATACTGATACAGTCCTATCTCACCCAATGGCTTGAAGAACTGAGAACCAATGGAGGAGGGAGAGCAATCCAAGAGGAGGAGAAAAATGGAGGGTTTCCTCTTGTTGTGTGTGGCCCACTGGAGAAGGAGGATGAAAAAGGAAAGAGAAAAAGGAGAAATAGGGGGGCTTAGAAATGTAATTTTACCACTTAAATGAGGTTATATGGTTAGATCGCATGGTTTTACAAACCATCCGAAAACTGTGTGATCTAAAGTACATATGTACTTCTTATATGGCACAATTCGTATATCTTGCTGCACAATTTTCTCTAACTGTGTTCAACTATGTGGAAGCCTCTGGAAAAAATACAGACATGTTCATAGAGCTGTGTTCCACATACACAGAGTTTCCACTAAACCATGATTAGTAAAAAAAAGGGCCACACAGTTATCTAGAAGAGGCTGCACAGTTTCCCCCAAATCGAATGCCTTGATCTTCAACTCCCAAATAGGGTCTTTGGGCCTACGATGCTCTCAAAACCCTTTCGAACACTCAAGGATTTGAATAAACCCCTAAACCCATCAAAATTAATGATATTGAATTGGGGAAACTCTCATTATTGAGTTCCTATTCCTAAAAAAGAAATTATAATACCCACCAATTCAAAAATTCAAAACGGGAGAGGTTTTTGACCCAATTTAAAAACCCAAGATGTTACATCATTAACCAAGCATACACATAAAGGGGTTAAGTTTTTATAGACAAAGGACTATTAATAATGTTTCGACAAATTGAATAGGATATTGTTCAATGCTTCTATTTTAAATTTACCTTTAGGAAATGATGGATTTTTTATATATAGTGATGCATCGAATAAGGGATTCAGTTTTCTCCTTATGTTGAATGATAAGTTATTACATATGCATCAAGGTAGTAAAAGACTAATGAACAGAACTATCCAACTCATGATCATGATTTGGATGTTGTAATATTTTCTTTGAAGATATAGAGATATTATCTCTATGGTGAAACATGTGATATATACACAGACTATAAGAGCCCAAAATACATTTTTTAAAATAAATATATTAACATAAGGCAAAGGTGATGACTTAAAATACTCTAGGATTATGATTTCTCAATTCACTACCACCAATAGAAGGAAAATAAGGTAGTAGATGCATTGAATAGGAAAGATCATGGAAACCTGACCTAAATGAGGATTGATAGGAATCTTGTGTTCATAGATTTAATAAGGATGGATATGGTAATTCTCAAAGAAGGTTAAGCATCACTCCTTTTACAAATAATTTCCAAACAATATTTATTGGAAAAGATAAAAAATTCTCACCCCAATGATGAGAATTTTTAAAAGAAAATTAAATCCATGAATGATTGGAAATTAGAAGAGTTAATATATGAATATATAATTCTAAAATTTAGAAAGATGCTAAGTGTTCTATCTATACCTGATCTAAAAAGGAAATTATTGGATGATGCTCAAATCTTGAATTTCCATATAAACCCTAGTAGTACCAAGATGTATATGGATTTGAAAAAACATTTTTGGAAGGATAATATAAAGTAGGAAATTATAACACCCCAAAATTATAAAATAATATAATTGTATTTGATATCTTATGTGATATGTAACACTGAGCTTAAACAACCCATGAAATATATTTCTTTAAATTTAATCTCTTTGATAGCTTGCGGAACATGAAACCCCAAGACTAAATGAACCATAACATAGTATACCATTATAAACTAGTCATTAAATTGGTGGGTATTAATTATTCTAACTAAATTATGAAAATTATAGTTATCTATAAATATGAAATAAAATAATAATCATTTAAAATAAAAATAAATGTTTTCTAAAAACTATATTTTTTCTAAATGAATGTTTAGTCGCGTTTTGCACACATAATTTAAAATTAGTTTCTACCAATTTCAGAAAAATTATGAGATAAAATTTACCATAATTTTAAAATAATAATATCAAAATTATATTCGGGTTAATTTTTTGGATTTTTTCTAAAATGTTTCATTTTTTGATGAATAGTGAAAAATAATGAATTTTAATTGAAATCTACATTTTATTTAAAATTATTTATAAAGTTAAATTATATTTTAAATTGGTTTTTAAGTAAAATTAGTTCAATTATATATATATTTTAATCCAATTTAGGTAATTATAATTATTTTTATATTGAATCTTGATATAAAACATTGAAAACTTTTGATCATTTTCTCTTTGAAAACCAAATTTCTCATCAAGTTTTTGGGATTAATTTTAAATTAATTTTTCTACTTCAGTGAATGGAATTTTGAAAAATAGGTTAAATATTTTTAATCATACTAATTTATATTTTCTAATAATGTTAACTTAATTTTTTCCAAAATTAATAGTGAAAATAGTAAAAAATAATTACTACGGTTAAGGTAGAAATGGATTTATAAGAGGGTTAAACTAAATAGATAGGGGTTAAAATGACATAAAAACTTGTCTAAAATATATAGTATGACCATATTTAGACCCTATAATGTATAATGATCGATAATAATCCATTTTTTACTCTTGATTCATGTGAAAAACAAGGGTACAGGGCCACCGGTTTGGGCCTATGGGTATCAGGGCCTTCGGGCCATCAAAGGCCTTCAAGCCATAGGGTCTTCAGGCCATTGAAGATCATGAAGTAGCCTAGTTCACACAGAGTAGGCCCCAGATGAGGATCAGAGAACCAGTAGCAGTCACTAGAAGCAGAGCTAACCGGATTGGAAGAATAAGAGGGTATGGAAACCGCCATCGAGACTAGGCACCGTGAAGCTTTGTATGGGGAAATGCTAGCTGATTAGCAATACAGGCGGGGAGTTAAAGGCAATCAACATTGCAGAAGCTAGGGAGGGGCAGTTCTAGTGGGCTGGGCCTACGGGTCATGTATTGGGAATGGTATGCCTCTGGGCCTTCAGTTCATGTATTACGGGTCATTTCGGGCCTTGTACCTTGGGCCTACGGATCATGTTTGGGTTCCACTTCAACACTTAAAAGGGGGATTATCTATAATAAAATAAAAAAGAAGGCCTTCGGGCCATTCGGGCTACTCGAAGAAGAGTTAACATTCTTCAACGAGCATTTTTATTTTATTTCTTCCTCCACCTACTTAAATTTTTATTAAACCAAAATGAAGTAATAAAATAAGTATATTAAATATATGGATATTTTTTTAAGTTAATTTCATGTCCTAAAACCATATCCATTTCCATCAAATGGGTTAAAAAATCATTATTCGTCTGTACGGTGGACTACCGCCTTGTGAATCGATGTCATTCATTTTTCTATTACCATTGATCGCGGTTGGGTATGATGATATATATAAGGTATATATATGATATTTATAAAATAATTATAAATATGGAGTCATTATATCATATATAAATTTTTACTTTTTATTCCATAGGGGATACGATAACGTCGCTCGTGTATACGGCAAACTACCATCTCACGAAGCGATGTGATTCATTTTTCACTAACACTTTACATGTAAGGTAATAAGGATAACTTTAATGAATATATATGATATAAATTATATAATTATGATATTAATTAAATATTTATCATTATTAAAATATAATGAATCATTTTATTTCTTACCTTTTCACTCACTTAAAGATGGTAACATCGTTCGTGTACATGTGGACTACCGCATTCACGAAGTTATGTGACTCTCTTTTCATCACCACACCACATTGATGATATATATAAGTATATTAAAAGAAATAATATGTTAATTATGATATTATAATCATTATTTAAAGATAAAAAATTACTTACTACCTTTCCATAATGATCGTTGAAAAATTGAAACGTTATGCATGCATATGTACAACCTATCGTCTTAATGATTGTAACACACTTCATTTTTCATAAACATATTTCATGATTGGTTTTAAAAGTATAATTTATATATAAATATGATAATTATTTCATTATAGTTATTATAGAGATTGTAAAACTATATAATATTCATAATAATCAGGACTTCATAACATATCATGAATGGGAAAACATGGCAATTAACACCCAAAACAATAAAAATAATGAAAGATTATTAACGAACAAGTTATGAGATGTTATAAAAGTATAATATATAGGATATTATTAATATTAATATGGTTATATAATAAGTTAATAACATGTTTAAAATCACTATACATGTGGTTAGATCATGTTCAACCAAAAGGAATCATGAGGTAAGATATTTCTTAACTCAATTTCCATTCATTTGGCTGAAAATTATTTTTTTATTATCAACACTTTTAAGGAAAAGTGAGAAACCAATGGGTCTAGATTAAAAATGATAAAAACCATAAACTAGAAAAAAAAACTATAAGAACCACCCCTCCCCAGCTGCTGCATCGAGATGATAGACCTTCACCATTGTCCAACCACCCAACTAGCTGTCCTGAGCAAAAATTGCACGGGCCCGGAACCAATGGCGTAGCCATTCCCTCTCAAACAAACAATTCCAAATGGCCGGAAATGGTGAAGATTTAGTGCTCTGATCCCCATCTGAGGCAGACCCGTATACAATGATGGTAGAGTATCACTAAGAAACACTTCAAACATAAACAAAAGTTTCTCCAAATGAACACACAACCTGGTCCATCATACTTCCCAACCAGGACCAGCCTGTGCTTGCACGGGAAGCCTAGCCGAATAGTCATGTGAAGGTGGAGAGCTGATATCATGATGAAGAATCTGGGAGGAGGAGTTCCAAGTATAGTCTGTATATTTCCTAAGACCTATGGGTCATGTAATCTCTGAGCCTATGGGCCTTGTAAGGGTTCCCCCTCATCCCTTGAAAGGGAGGTTATCAAAAATCAATAAAAAAAGAAGGCCTTCGAGGCATTCAGGCTGATTACCCAAAACCTATACTTTTGTTTTCTTTGAATTTAGATTTTTAGAGGACCGGGTTTCAATAGGTGGGGGCAGCAAGGAGTAATCTTTCCTTCATTTCCTCCTCCTATTTCTCCTACCACTCCTTGGGCTTGCATCCTAAAGGCTAGGATCAGTTCCATTAGAATCTATCACGTGTTCCCCATCTACATCAACAAGAATATTAATATCAGATCCCAAACCAACATCTTCAAGAACTAAAAAAATGTATCTCAGCTGTATTGGATTACAGGACCTTGAGATATAGTCTCCTAGTTAACTAGCACTGGATTGGCTCCCCAATACCTGCCTCCCCATACCTGAATATTCCTTACTCGATCTCAACACCTCCACATAAGAATCAGCCACAACATACACCTCACTATCTTCCCTCTGTTTCAAATTCGATAATCCCCCATCCTTATGACTAGCCTCACGATCAGCCCCATACTGGACCAGCCCATCCCCCGCTGTTACCCCTCAAGAGGGGGAAGCTCATTGCCAAAGGAAGGATCGCAAAGATCCTATCTTAACCTATTAAGAACCTCAGAAACCATCAGATTAACCACCACTTCCAAAACCTTATTCTCCAAATCTATACCAGGACTGGGCTCTAATGACACGTTTGCGACCAAAGGAATGCAATCAGGCCACTTCTCCTGTAACACCTGAGACTTTTATGTTATATAAATCATCAAAGGAATCTTTTTCTACACAAAACACTTTCTTGGCTTCCTTTACACGAAATCACGACCTTCCTCTATAGCTTGCGTTGTACGCAATACCGAGTTTCACTAAACAATGATATGCTAATAAAATATTATTAAAACTAGCCGTTATGAATAGTAATAAGCACTTTTTGAAATTTTATAATTTTTATTTTTCAAAATGGAATTGATTTTTGGATTCGGAATATTGAAATTATCCTAGGGTGAAATTTTGGTATTTTTCTGAAAACTTTCAATTTTTGATGAATAGTGAAACCACTAAGTGGTAGTTAAAAAACTGATTTTTTCATAAAACTTAATTTTACCGCTTCTGTGAGTGGAATTTCAAAAATCCGAGATACACGTTTGATGTCAGTAAGTAAAATTTGGTTCAATGAGATGAAAATAATTTTTGGTGAATAGTAACTTTTTACTTTTATTTACCACGGTTAAAAGTAAATAGGGTAATTAAGGGTAAAAATGATATTATTATTACCCTAACACATGTCCTAATTCTATTGGATAAGTGTAATTCGACCAAAAACAAACTTAGGAATAAAATATGACCATTTAGGCCCACTTGGATTAGATTGGGACATTTATTATTAATTTATTTAAAGAAGGGTTAAAATAGTTAAAATCAAAGTTTAATAAGTAAATAATTTTTAATATAAGGTTATATATAAGATAAATTCGACTATAAATATTCATTAGAAAGATAAAAATATTTCCTACATAATGGTATTTTATTTGTAATTTTTAGACATTAAATAATTTAATTTATTTATGACACAAAGATGATACAGTAATTATCTTATTAGTGAAATATTGACATAATTGATATTATAAATACCCAAATAAATGTAATTTGAGACTTTTTATTAATTACTATAATTTTATAGGTTAATATGAAATGTTATTATTGATTTAATTAACTTTTTTCGAACTAATCATTCTGTTATTATTTTCACAAAAATCAATTACTAAATAGTGTCAAAATTGACATAAAATAGTTTTTAAAACAAATATTATATTATTAATTGTTATTTTATTCCTAAAAATCTATGTTTTGGCCAAATGACATATATAAGGTTATATATATTAATAATAGACAACTTGGGGTTCTTTTGGATTATTATAGTAAGTTTATTAACCTTATAGTGTAAGAACTAAAGAAGACACGATAAAAGTAAAATTATTTAACTTAATGTTAAATCTAAATGATAAGGTCAAAATAGGAACCTAAACTTGTATAAATTCTATTATATGAGAGGATTTCGACCCATCCCCACCTTATATTCGAAATAAATCAATTTTTAGCTATTTAAAACCGAATTTGGCTTTATAATAAAATAATATTTTTAGTTATTCCAAAGGTGCCCCTCTCCTCCCTTATAAAAGGGCACCTCCTCCCTCTCTTCCTCACACCACTTTGAGCCTTCAATATCGTCCAAACCCTGACAATTTATCCTCTCCACTTCCCTAGAGACATCCTAGAGGTCCTGGTCTTCTTCAAAGACCAATTTTAGTTCCCTAAAAGGAGGTCTCAAAGAAGCACTTCAAAGAAGAGGTAATGTCCGTTACCGATTCTTTCATCTTTATATCTTCTTCCACTTCTTCTTATTTAGTTGTTTTATTATGAAGTAATAACATCAGTATCACTCATATACTTATATGTTATTATAAGTATGAAACAACCCTATTTCACCATCTATCCATCCTATGGAAAATGAAATCACCGCACGTGCGTACGTACGGAATACCGTCTCCACGCCGTGGTGTAATCTACTTTCCACCACCACCTTACTTGGATGGATATAATGGTGTAAATAATGAATATATATGATTATTGTAAAGTTATATTGATTATGAAATATTATACATACACTCCAATACAATTCCATGATCATGGGAATGATATCATCACTCGTGCGTACGTACGGAATACCGTCTCCACGATGTGATGGGACTCGTTCTACATGATCTTCATTGCATAACGATTATATAAATGAATTGAATGAATGAATATGATATATATTACACTAATAACATTATGTAAATGAGGTATCTATAACCTAAAGAGAAGAATAAGAATTTATTCGACAAAACACGCATAAGAACAAAAAGTAATAAACACCCGAATAACAAGTTGTAATGATATATTACTAATACGAAGCTAAGAATATGACCATATATGATATCATAACAATAATTATGATTCTGTAATAAGTCAATAACATTATTTAAATCATTATACAGGAGGTTCGGACACTTACGAGGCAAATCGGACCTAAGGTAAGGGAAATATCACAATCTCATTTTTATCCGAGATTGTTTATACTTTAGTATTTACTGGGGTGTATTTTATCATCCACATCCATGTTTCCTCAATATTTAATATTATTTCCATCCACATACAATTTTTTAAATCCAATTTTACCCTTCGGTGAGTTTTTAGTAAAGGATATGAAAGGAATCTTTTGTCGTTTTTCATACGAGGTACTTTTTGACTTTTCTGACAAAAGTACGAAGAATGTTTTTTTAACTTATACGGCATGAATGGATTTTTAAAACATTATTTCCAAGAAGCATCCTTTACAAGTTTTCAAGTTTATTTTTAATCAACTTATTTTAGTTTAGAATTGAATGACATGTTAAGAAAGGAAAAGTGTTTTTGAAGCAGAAAGGATATTTTCCTCAAGAATGGAGTTCAAGTGTTTTATCAAAATTATTTTCCATCTAGGATAATAAAGGGTTATGTTTTTATCCCTATTATTACATTTATTTGATTATGTTATGATGGAATTATATTTTTATGAATTCCTTTATCTTATATGAATTGTTTTATGATGTCACGATGTTTAAAATTCCCATTTTTATTACATGGGTTATGCTATGATGTATGATTTTCTGATTTTGTGGCACACATAAGAATGGTATCATTATTAGATGGGTGGGACATATATCTCCCTCCAATTCATTGGGTAAAGATTTTATATCTCATGAGATAGACATGGCTGGAACGACATGTTAAACTGGTTCAGTGAAACAGGACTGAAACGAGGAGTGAACTCGGTTCAGAAGTGGACTTTGTCCACTAAGATAGTCTTGTAAATGAGTCTTGACTAAAAAGAAATGATTCTCAATGATTATGTGTGTATGCCACAAAGTTTCATGTTTTAAGTTATGATTATTGGGATTACGTTTCACTACTATGATTTATCCCATGTTATGAAATTATGATCTCTTTTGCAGGTTAAGATTTCCAAAAGTTATGTGCTTATGTATATGATGTGATTGATATTTCTTTTGTTTACCCTTACTGAGCATTTGAGCTCACCCTTTTGTATGTTTTATTTCCCCAGGTCAGGAAGAAGGTTATTAAGTAGAATATGCCAAAAATGGACTCTAGATATGATGAAATAAATGGGAGGCAAAGTAGATGCTTTATGAACCAGTTGCTTATGCTTTCCAGTTTATAAAGACACTATACCTATACGGTCCTTTCATGGTTTTGTTATATGTTGTAATAAGCGTGCTTAAATTCTGAAGTAATGACAATGTATGTAAATTATGGGTCATTATAGTTGGTATCAGAGGAAAGGTATAGTCAACCTTTGGAAACTAGGATGTGAAAGCCTTAGTAAGAACCCTAAGGATAATTCTAAGCATAGAACACAATCTTAGTGTTTTAGAAATGACCATGAATAACCTAGGATAAGACCTTAAGTGTGAAATTTTATTCTTGATTATGTGGTTTTCCTATTATAATTAGTGTTTCTCACACTATTCTTCTTGTTTTTAGTCAATGGCTGGAACCCGAAGGAAACGTGTTAATGCGGAATGCGATGGGAAATGCAATGATTGTCCCCCGGAGCAACCAAACGTTATGGGAGCCGGAATGCAAAATCTTGTAGCCATGCTCACACAACTTTCTCAAGCTATGAATCATGCAGGACTTCCAAACGATAAAAGGAAGGAGAAACATTCTGTTGAATCCTTCATGAGGCAGCGTCCACCTTCTTTCAGCGGGTCTACTGATCCATTAGTTACTGAACAATGGATTTGTACTACTGAAAAGATATTTTCAGTTCTTCAATGTTCTGAACATGATAAAGTCATCCTAGAAATGTATCATTTGGAAGGATATGCTGATCAATGGTGGAATCTTATTAAGAATATGAGGCAAAGGGATGAAATTGAGTCCATGGAATGGGACGAGTTCAAGAACTTATTTTTCAATAAGTATTTCCCTCGTATTCTCCGAACAAAGATGGAGAAAGAGTTTCTTGAACTGAAGAAAAAGGATGATGAATCTGTTAGTACTTATGAAGCAAATTTTACAAGACTTGAAAGGTATGCTTCTGGTATTATTATCCAACCTGAGAGTAAGATCGAACGATTCTTTAGTGGCTTAAAACCAAGTCTTCGAAGGGCGTTAGCCATAAGGGACTTCAATAGCTATGAGGAAATCGTTCGATGTGCTCTCAAAGTCGAGATGGATATTGGAGTAACCCATCATTCATATGGGTTTGATAAGAAGAGGAAAATGGAATTCAAAGGAAAATATAAAGAGCACACTGAAAAGAAGATGATCTTTCCCTTATGCTCAAAGTTTGGAAAGAAACATTGAGGGAGTTGTCTTAAAGGGACAAGTAAATGTTTCAAATGTGGAAAGGAAGGTCATCGGGCATTTGAATTCCGCAATGATGGGAAGAAGATGTCTAATGATGAAAACAAAGGAAGGGATACACAGAATGACCCTACTACACTTCAGTGTTTCAAGTGCAAGGAGGTGGGGAATTATGCCAATCAATGCCCAAATCCAAGGGTTGATGATGATGGTCGACGTCAAAAAACTCTTAAGGCTAAAGACAAAGGAAAGTCACATGCAATTTCTATCAGCGATGTGGAGTACGATAACGATGTGGTGAAAGGTACACTTACCATCCACTCTAAAGTAGCAAATGTTTTATTTGATTCTGGATCCACCCACTACTTTATTTCTGAAGAATTTTCTAAGGATATCACCATATTACCTCAACAGTTAGATGTTGAGTTAGTTGTGACAACCCCTAATGGCACAACAGTCGCATAAAAAGTTTATAATTCTTCTCTGATTGAAGTTTTTTGGAAAGTGCTTCCTGCAAATCTTGTGATCCTTCCTATAGTGGAATTTGATGTGATTCTTGGCATGGATTGGCTTTCTCTACATGGATCTCATATCAATTTCCAAAGAAGGGAAGTCACATTTCATATTCTAGATCAATCTATGATCGTCTATCGATGCAAGGATGAACATAACCTTCCAGTGTAAATTTCTTCCATTTTATGGGTATTGATTCCACTAAATGAAGGTTATTTATCCCAAATGGTTGGTGAGAAAATCACGATTAAGAATATACCCATTGTGAGGGAGTTTGATGATGTCTTTCCGGAGGAATTATCGGGTCTTCCACCGAATCGTGAAGTTGAGTTTTCAATAGAACTCGTACCAGATGCTTTGCATATTTCAAAGACACCTTATAGAATTTCCCCAATTGAGTTGCAGGAATTGAAGAAGAAACTCCAAGAGAATCTTGATAAGGGGTTCATACGCCCTAGTGTGTCACCTTGGGGAGCACCTGTTCTGTTTTTTAAGAAGAAATATGGATCAATGAGACTCTGCATTGATTATCGAGAACTTAACAAGATCACTATCAAGAAAAAATATCCTCTCCCATGCATTGATGACCTATTTGACCAACTACGCGGAGCTCGATACTTTTCCAAGATTGATCTTCGTTTAGGGTATCATAAATTAAGGGTCAAAAGGGAGGATATACCAAAGACGGCTTTCCGTAAAAGGTATGGACACTATGAATTTATAGTGATTCCATTTGGTCTTACTAATGCCCCTGCTATCTTCATGGATCTGATGAATAGAGTCTTTAGAGACTATCTTGATCAGTTTTTAGTAGTCTTTATAGATGATATTCTTGTATATTCAAAGAGCAAGGAAAAACATGAAGATCACTTGAGAATTATATTGAAGACCCTGAGAAAGGAGAATATTTATGCCAAATTTACCAAGTGTGAATTTTGGCTTCAAAGAGTTTCATTTTTGGGTCACATAATCTCAAAAGAGGGGATATCTGTGGATCCAGCAAAAACAGAGGTTATCGAAAGATGGTCGAGACCAACAACAGTGACTGAGATCCGAAGTTTTCTTGGTTTGGCTGGATATTATCGACGTTTTGTGAAAGATTTTTCATGATTATCTAATCCACTCACCAAGTTGACTCGGAAAGGAGTTAAGTTTGTTTGGATGGAGGAATGTGAAGAGAATTTCAAGGAGTTGAAAAGAAGGTTATCTAGTGCACCTGTGCTCACACTGCCTTGTAGTGGAGAAAGGTTTGTGAACTACAGTGATGCATCCAAGAAGGGTTTGGGTGTGTGTTCTTATGCAAAATGATATGGTGATAGCTTATGCCTCACGATAGTTGAAAATACATCAGCAAAATTACCCAACTCATGATTTGGAGTGCTGCGGTAATCTTTGCATTAAAGATTTGGAGGCATTGCCTTTATGGTGAAAGGTGTGATATTTATACTGATCATAAAAGTTTAAAGTATATTTTCACACAAAAAGAGCTGAATATGCGCCAAAGAAGATGGTTGGAGATGATTAAGGATTATGACTGCTCAATTCATTACCACCCTGGGAAAGCAAACAAGGTGGAAGATGCATTAAGTCGACAAGACCATGCTAGTTTATCCATGATGAGGATCACAAAAGATCCAATATTTATGGATTTACAAAGGATGGATCTTGGAATTATAATGAAAGGGGAAAATCGTATCTTTATAAAATGAATGTTCAACCATCTATACATGTGAAGATTAAAGAGGCACAGAAAGAAGATGTCGAGTTACAAAAGAAGGTGAGAAATGTTCCTGAATTCAACCTTGATTGTGATGGGATAATAAAGTTCAGGAATCGGGTTTGTGTTCCTCCCATCCCCAAATTAAAGAAGGAGCTACTGGATGAGGCTCATAATTCTTCATTCTCTATTCATCCTGGAAGCACGAAGATGTATAGGGACCTGAAAGAGTACTTCTGGTGGGATGGCATGAAAAGAGATGTTGTTGAATATGTCTCTCGATGCTTGGTTTGTCAACAAGTTAAAGCTGAGAGACAGAAGTCTAAGGGGATGTTACAACCATTACCCATACCCTAATGGAAATGGGAAAACATCACTATGGACTTTGTCACAGGACTTCCTAAAACGTCCAAAGGCAATAATGCTATCTGGGTCATAGTGGATCATCTTACAAAGTCTGCACACTTCATTGCTATTAGAGAGGATTTCTCTCTAGATCAGCTTTCCAGGATATATGTGAAGGAAGTGGTAAGATTGCATGGAGTACCACTTTCTATTATATCTCATCGGGATCCGAGTTTTACCTCAAAGTTCTGGAGAAGTCTTCAGCATACTCTGGATACAGAGTTGAGTTTCTGCACTATTTATCATCCTCAGACAGACGGTCAGTCTGATAGAACAATTCAAACTCTAGAAGATATGTTGAGAGCTTGCTCTATGGATTTCAAAGGTGATTGGGATCAACACCTACCTTTAGTGGAATTTTGTTATAATAATAGCCTTCACTCCAGTATTTAGATGGCTCCTTATGAAGCTCTCTATGGAAAGAAATACAGGACTCCAACTTGCTGGGATGAAGTTGGGGGAAGAAAGCTATTAAGACCCGATCTCGTTGATGAAATGGCAGAAAATGTCAGATCTATTCAACAACACATAAGAGCAGCTCAGAGTCGATAGAAAAGTTATGCCGACAACCGAAGAAAAGACCTAGAGTTTGAAGTAGGTGATAAAGTGTTCTTACAAATATCTCCCTGGAAGAGGGTCATGAGATTTGGAAAGAAGGGGAAGTTAAGCCCTAGATATATCGGTCCTTTCGAAATACTGGATCGTGTTGGGAAAGTAGCTTACCGATTGGCGCTTCCACCGAATCTCTCTCAAGTTCCCGATGTGTTCCATGTATCTCTCCTGAGAAAGTACATACCTAATCCTTCACATGTACTCAGCTCAGAAGTTGTACCATTGGAGCAGGATCTTTCTTATGAAGAACAGCCGATAGAGATTCTGGATCATAGTGAAAAAGTCCTACGAAACAAGACCACTCGATTGGTGAAAGTTTTATGGAGGAACCACCAATTAGAAGAAGCTACATGGGAGCTTGAGGATATGATGAGGGAGAGGTATCCTCATCTGTTTGTTACAAAGTGACGAATTTCGAGGGCGAAATTCATTTTAAGGGGGGTAGAATGTAACACCCGAGACTTTTATGTTATATAAATCATCAAAGGAATCTTTTTCTACACACAACACTTTCTTGGCTTGCTTTACACGAAATCACGACCTTCCTCTATAGCTTGTGTCGTACGCAATACCGAGTTTCACTAAACAATGATATGCTAATAAAATATTATTAAAACTAGCCGTTATGAATAGTAATAACCACTTTTTGAAATTTTATAAATTTTATTTTTCAAAATGGAATTCATTTTTGGATTCGGAATATCGAAATTATCCTAGGGTGAAATTTTGGTATTTTTCTGAAAACTTTCAATTTTTGATGAATAGTGAAACCACTAAGTGGTAGTTAAAAAACTGAATTTTTCATAAAACTTAATTTTACCGCTTCTGTGAGTGGAATTTCAAAAATCCGAGAGACACGGTTGATGTCAGTATGTAAAATGTGGTTCAATAAGATGAAAATAATTTTTGGTGAATAGTAACTTTTTACTTTTATTTACCACGGTTAAAAGTAAATAGGGTAATTAAGGGTAAAAATGATATTATTATTACCCTAACACATGTCCTACTTCTATTGGATAAGTGTTATTCGACCAAAAACAGACTTAGGAATAAAATATGACCATTTAGGCCCACTTGGATTAGATTTGGACATTTATTATTAATTTATTTAAAGAAGGGTTAAAATAGTTAAAATCAATGTTTAATAAGTAAATAATTTTTAATATAAGGTTATATATAAGATAAATTCGACTATAATTATTCATTAGAAATATAAATATATTTCCTACATAATGTTATTTTATTTATAATTTTTAGACATTAAATAATCTAATTTATTTATGATACAAAGATGATGCAGTAATTATCTTATTAATGAAATATTGACATAATTGATGTTATAAATACCCAAATAAATGTAATTTGAGACTTTTTATGAATTCCACTAATTTTATAGGTTAATATGTCATGTTATTATTGATTTAATTAACTTTTTTATAACTAATCATTCTGTTATGATTTTCACAAAAATCAATTACTAAATAGTGTCAAAATTGACATAAAATAGTTTTTAAAACAAATATTATATTATTAATTGTTATTTTATTCCTAAAAATCTAAGGTTCGGCCAAATGACTTAGATAAGGTTATATATATTAATAATAAACAACTTGGGGTTCGTTTGGATTTTTATAGTAAGTTTATTAACCTTATAGTGTAAGAACACAAGAAGACACGGTAAAAGTAAAATTATTTAACTTAATGTTAAATCTAAATGATAAGGTCAAAATAGGAACCTAAACTTATCTAAATTCTATTGGATGAGAATATTTCGACCCATCCCCACCTTAGATTCTAAATAAATCAATTTGGAGCTATTTAAAACCGAATTTGGCTTTATAATAAAATAATATTTTTAGTTATTCCAAAGGTGCCCCTCTCCTCCCTTGTAAAAGGGCACCTCCTCCCTCTCTTCCTCACACCACATTGAGCCTTCAAGCTCGGCCAACCCCTGCCACATTCTCCTATCCACTTCCCTAGAGACATCCTAGATGTCTTGGTCTTCTTCAAAGACCAATTTTAGTGCCCTAAAAGGAGGTATCAAAGAAGCACTTCAAAGAAGAGGTAATGTCTGTTACCGATTCTTTCATCTTTATTTATTCTTACACTTCTTATTCTTTAGTTGTTTCATTATGAAGTAATAACATCAGTATCACTCATATAATGATATGTTATTATAAGTATGAAACAACCCTATTTCACCATCTATCCATCCTACGGAAAATGAAATCACCGCGCGTGCGTACGTACGGAATACCGTCTCCACGCCGTGGTGTAATCTACTTTCCACCACCACCTTACTTGGATGGGTATAATGGTGTAAATAATGACTATATATGATTATTGTAAAGTTATATTGATTCTGAAATAGTATACATACACTCCAATACAATTCCATGATCATGGGAACGATATCATCGCTCGTGCGTACGTACGGAATACCGTCTCCACGATGTGATGCGACTCGTTCTACATGATCTTCATTGCATAATGATTATATAAATGAATTGAATGAATGAATATGATATATATTACACTAATAAAATTCTTGAAATGAGGTATCTATAACCTAAAGAGAAGAATAAGAATTTATTCGACAAAACACGCATAAGAACAAAAAGTAATAAACACCCGAATAACAAGTTGTAATGACATATTACTAATAAGAAGCTAATAATACGACCATATATGATATCATAAAAATAATTATGATTCTGTAATAAGTAAATAACATTATTTAAATCATTATACAGGAGGTTCAGACACTTATGAGGCAAATCAGACCTAAGGTAAGGGAAATATCACAATCTCATTTTTATCTGAGATTGTTTATACTTTAGTATTTACTGGGGTGTATTTTATCATCCACATCCATGTTTCCTCAATATGTAATATTATTTCCATCCACCTACAATTGTTTAAATCCAATTTTACCCTTCGGTGAGTTTTTAGTAAATGATATGAAAGGAATCTTTTGTCGTTTTTCGTACGAGGTACTTTTTGACTTTTCCGACAAAAGTACGAAGAATGTTTTTTTAACTTATATGGCATGAATGGATTTTTAAAAGATTATTTCCAAGAAGCTTCCTTTACAAGTTTTCAAGTTTATTTTTAATCAACTTCTTTTAGTTTATAATTGTACGACATGTTAAGAAAGAAAAAGTGTTTTTGAAGCAGAAAGGATATTTTCCTCAAGAATGGAGTTCAAGTGTTTTATCAAAATTATTTTCCATCTAAGATAACAAAGGGTTCTGTTTTTATCCCTATTATTACATTTATTTGATTATGTTATGATGGAATTATATTTTTATGAATTCCTTTATCTTATATGAATTATTTTATGATGTCACGATGTTTAAGATTCCTATTTTTATTACATGGGTTATGCTATGATGTATGGTTTTCTGATTTTGTGGCATACATAAGAATGGTATAATTATGAGATGGTTGGGACCTATATCTCCCTCCAATTAATTGGGTAAAGATTTTATATCTCATGAGATAGACATGGCTAGAACGGCAGGTTAAACTGGTTCAGTGAAACAGGACTAAAACGAGGAGTGAACTCGGTTCAGAAGTGGACTTTGTCCACTAAGATAGTCTTGGCAATGATTCTTGAATAACAAGAAATGATTCTCAATGATTATGTGTGTATGCCACAAAGTTTCATGTTTTAAGTTATGATTATTGGGATTACATTTCACTACTATGATTTATCCCATGTTATGAAATTATGATCTATTTTGCAGGTTAAAATTTACAAAAGTTATGTGCTTATGTATATGATGTGATTGATATTTCTTTTGTTTACCCTTACTAAATATTTGAGCTCACCCTTTTGTATGTTTTATTTCCCCAAGTCAGGAAGAAGGTTATTAAGTAGAATATTCCAAAAAGGGACTCTATATATGATGAAATAAATGGGAGGCAAGGTAGATGCTTTATGAACCAGTTGTTTATGCTTTCCAGTTTCTAAAGACACTATACCTATATGGTCCTTTCATGGTTTTGTTATATGTTGTAATAATTGTGCTTAAATTCTGAAGTAATGAAAATGTATGTAAAGTATGGGTCACTATATCTCCTCTACATACATCGACTATTGAGGCACATCCCACCCGTTTCACAAGAAGTTGGTAACGACCCCCTGCCCTCTACCATCCATATCCCTAGCTAACTGCTTTGATGATCCATCCTTATCACAGATCTCTGGGACCTTTCCATTGGATCTACCCTTAATATAAACATGCACTCCTTGAAGACAGTTATCCAATGAATAGCCCAATCGATTACAGGTAGAACATAAATCCACCCAAGACTCGTAGAAAACCTATTGCTTGAACCTATAATCCTCACACACTGTTACCCAGAAATACTCGAATGGAACCCTTGAAACGTCCATTTCCACACAAACGTGCAGGTTGAAAGGGTGACAAACAGATGCAGTACGACTATTAGAACAGATAAATCTACCAGTAATATTTCCAATCATCCTAATTACCAAAGGATTCTGAAACGGAAAAGGTAAATTCAGAAAACTCACCTAGACCGCAGCGGTAGGAGTGTCACAATTCATATGAAAGTTGAAGGACCAACAAAAAAGGAAGAACCAAAATCCATTGAAGCTGCGTGGAGCCCCCGACCAGGCACTAATGAGATCCTCCTCCAAAGAGAAACGGATCATAATGTGGTGGCTATCTAGAAAGCCCACCTTTATGATCATTATAAGGGTTTATTTCACAATCTCATTCTCATCGACATTGTTTATTCTTGAATTTTAGTTAAAGGAAATTATTTGATAATTGTATAATAAACCCATTTAATTTTCTCTTACTTTTTTTTATTCATGATTTTTTCAAGTAATAGTACTATTTTTCACTCTTTGGGGCTTAAAAATGATTCATAAAATGTTTTTAAGAAAATATGACTTCATTTCTCTCTACGGTCTGAAATCCATCTTCTTCTAAAACCGTGTTTTCTAAAAATGTTTTCATTTTTTTAATTATTTTCCCTAATTATTTATTAAATAATTTTTTACCCTTTTTTACTTTTTATAAAAAAATTGAAAGGAATCTTCATGTTTTTTTCAAAACAATGCCCGTTTGGATTTTTACCAAAAATTAGAAGGAATATTTATTTTAATTTGTACGACATGAGAAGAATTTTCAGCAGTCATGACTAGTAAAATATTTTAAAACTTAATTTATAAGTTACAAATATTATTTTCAAATAAAATTTTTTTCAAATTTTTTTCTGAACTATTAGTTTTAAAAAGTTAATTTCAAAATGAAAAGGATATTTTTCTTAAGAATGTTTTTAAAGATCTTTTATGGTATTTATATTCATCAATGATAACAACAATTTATTATTACTCCAATGGGTATAAGTTTTATTGATATCGTGATTATTCTTCCTCTGGATGGTTTATGATCATTTTTATCAAATAACATTTTGATATTCACTTTCTTAATTCATTTTTTTAGTCATTAACTTTCCCTTGAAATATTTAATTTCATGTGATAATTGGACATTAAAATTACCCTAAATATCCATATCATTTATCATGGACATGTTTATTACTTAAAATGTATATAATTTCTATATATGGTGTTTTACTTTGAAATTTATTTGATTGACTGGGGAAATATTGATAATCTGAATTCCTTCTTGAATGTAGATATTAGATGATAATGAACATTGTTCATGACTTAAATCAATTATTCGATATATGAAGATAGATTTGGACATGCAGACATGGGTGGGGCCTGGTTAGAGATTTCCCTTTAATGCATCGGTAGTCTCATGAGGTGAATTAGTAAAATAACATAAAATTAGTTGGCCAAACTAGATGAGTTTATACCAAGTAGTTTTAAACTATCTTGAGGATAGATATTGATGGTAGAGGTATCATGATCATGATACATGACATCCAATAATTAATAATTTCCTTCATTAAGAATTCAATTATTATTATCCATGATATTTTCATAATTATATTATCTCTGGATGCATTCCATTCTTAGTTTATTGATTAAATGACTTATGTTTTAAGTTATTTATCTTTCTATATTGGTTATTCCTTATCTTATTATGATAGTTAATTTATTTAAATGGAATGTTTTTTTAGTTGGTTTACCTTTCCATATTGATTATTCTTATCAATTCATGATTTATTCTGTTAGTCTTAACCATTATTGAGAATTTGAGATCACCCTTATTTTGTTTCATTTCCCTAGGATTCCATGAAGTGTACTATGATTGATATGTAAGGATATTCTATAGTGAATAATGTTGTTCTAAAAAAAATTATGTTGTAATTTGTGTTTTTAAATGTAATTTGGGACTCAAATATGTATCTAGTTTACCAATACTACTAAACTATTTGGTCCTTATGGATATGATTTCTTATATCTTATGCCAATGTAATAAAGCATACATCAACTCTGTGTTACTAAGGTTTTTGTTTCTATAGTTAGTATTATAGGAAGTTTAGTAGAAATCTTGGGACCTAGATTTAGGAAAACATAGATTAGGGAATATAACCCTATGATAGAGTTTGAGGATATGTATATAAGAACATCCTAAATTTTTGGTAAGGTAGAGATTATATGGTTTTTCCTTGAAATACAACCCTATCTTGATACTAAAAGTGGATGTGGTTCTAAAAAATATGTACCTCAGGGTAATGACTCCAAAAAGGTCACATTATTCTTGACTCAATAATCACCTGGCGCATGAAAACATTCCTTAATGTGCACCTAGTTTGACATTATAGGTGATATTCTTAGGATAATTCACATTTTATTTACAAACTATTATGAAATATTTTAATAGGTGATGATAATAAATGACCTAGGTTAAACCTAAGGTGTATTAGATTGATAACAAGGTGTCTCAAAGGAATGGGAAAATGTTTTATGTGTGAAAAATAAGGGAATAAAGTAATGAATTTCCGATGGAAAATGAAGAGTGTGGTGGAAGGAAATAAATCTCATCAAAGCGATCCATTTATAGTTTATTTCTTAAATGTGGATAAATCATGAATTATCCAAGTCAATTACCTCTTATAAAGGTAAAAACTTAGACCAATGAATGAACTATTTAGATATAAAATGGTTGAATTATTTATTTGTCGAGAATCAAGAATTAAATTGAATAATTATTTCCACCAATGGTATTTTAGTTATGAGAATCAAGAAACATCTAAGGATTGTGTTAAATTTTAGAAGCATATATGTATTCACTAAATTAATAGTTATGAATACTATCATGGGTTTATGATTTTTAGATTGATCATAAGTTTGAAGTCCCAAACACCCCTTTTTAGGTTTTATGTGATGGGAGTCTACCAAGATTATGGATATTTAGGAGAAATTTATGACAAGTATATATTTTATTGGAAACATTATTTGAGGAATAATTTATTTACATTTTATAGAAATAAGTTTAATGGTATTGATAACCTTCAGGGTTAATATGATCATTAATGACATTATAATAATAGTTAAATAATATTATTAGACATTGTGAAAAGAAATCATATTGAAAACCTTAGTAAAAAAATATTATTTAATGATTAATTTCATTCAAGGATGTCCATCATATTTTTTTGTAATGTTATAGGAATTATATTAATATATTTTATAAAAATGATAACCCATATGTTGGGTTACAACCCATCGCATCCTGCTAGGTCATGGGGATTAAACCCATGAATGAAGAATGATAAGGGTTTAGCGCTTACCACTAGCCTACGTGATGTTCTAGTTAATTTTTCATTGTTTTCAGTTAAATTATTTGAAAAATATATATTATTGATGAACCATTGGTGCTATATTTTAGGTTTATAGAATGATTTATTATGTTGGATAACTTGTGATAACTATATTGGTTTTGGAAAATAGTTAAAGATGGACGAAAAGACTTGTATCTCTTTTATAGATATTATGATTCGTAAAAAGTGAATTTTAGTACTTCAGGAATAAAAATATAATTTTTAGACATTCATTTATTATAATAAGAAATTAATTTTAAATTGATCATAGCACAACTAAAGGATTAAACTATGCTTATGAAATAGAAACATATCAAGTAAGTATATTTCTTTATATTCTTAGAGTGTAAAATAATTCCTCAACCCTTGGGAAATTATCTTGAAAAAATGTTATCCTATTATCATAATTTTTTATGATATCAATGACATTTTTCACACCTCTTTGGTTTATGGTTTTTTGGTCATTAACCTTCTTCAGATCACCCAATTTCTTGTGATTAATGACCTCTATCACTCTCCATTAATCCTTGGGCATTAGTATTATCTACCATTTCCATGATTTCATTTCCAACATATGTTCTCATACTTGGAAACCAACTTATGTGATTATTTAATAATACCTTTGTACTTTCCTTTCACTCTTATTAGGGGTATTTTTTATTAACTTTTATTATTATGTGGGTCTTTCAAAAAAAGAATTTTTAAATATGAAACCTTTGATTACATATATCCAGTTTAAATTGAGGATACAATTTATTTATTGTGGAGAGAATTTTACACCCCACCCCCTCCTAAATTATAAAATAATAACACTATATTTGATAGTTTGTGATACATGAAACACTGATCTTAAACAGCCCAAGAAATATTTTTTAAAAATTTAATCTCTTCGATAGCTTGCAGAACACACAACCCTGAGTCTAAATGATCCATAGTATAGTATAATATTATAACCTAGCCGATAAATTAGAGGGTATTAATATTAATAACTAAATTATGAAAATTATAGTTACCTATTGATTTGAAAGAAAATAATAATCATTTAAAATAAAAATAAATGTTTTATGAAAAACTGTATTTTTTCTAAAATATGGTTTAGTCGCGTTTTGTGCATATAATTTAAAATAAATTTTTACCAATTTTAGAAAATTTATTTGATAAAATGAAATTAAGTTTTTAAATCATAATATCAAAATTATCTTAGGGTGAATTTTTGGTATTTTTCTGAAATGTTTCATTTTTTGATGAATAGTGAAAAATACTAAATTTTAATTGAAAACTGCTTTTTCAATCAAATTATTTATAAATTTAAATTATATTTTAAATTGGTTTTAAAGTAAAATGAGTTAAATTATATATATATATATATTAATCCAATTATGGTTATTGGAATCATTTTCATATAGAATTTATGTGTCAAAACATTGTAAACTTTTGAATATTTTCTCTTTGAAGCCCCACTTTCCATTGCTCTATGGAATTAAGTTTAAATACAATTTTGTAGGTTTTGGGTGTAGAAGAAGTGAGTAATGGGTCATGAAAAACATTACTTTTTTTCATGATTTATTATTAATATGAGATTTACACAATGTTGAACGATGTGATCAATAGAATTAAATCAAAGAATACAGACAATGGATAAAATGTTTTAACCAAGATGCATGATCATCACATGTTATTTATAATCAATTTAAGCAATTAAAGAATTAACTTTTGAGAAATTCCATATTTTTTGATGGATTTGATAATGGATCTATGTCGTACTACCATTGCGTTGTAGGAATCAAGAATAGATTCCCTTTATCGAGGATCCACACATGTTCCACAAATCTCTAAACATCACCATATGAATATCTAAGTGCTAGTAAAATAGATCTTATCACTTGGGTCATTCACCTTTGGTCCCCCTAAGAATTGATTCCAAAGGATTCTATTTGATCTCTATTCACTTGAGAGTGGAAGGTGGAGGAAGATCGCTATCCATTCTAGGGAGCATTCTTGGAGAAGGGAGCTCTCTAGGGCTTTGAGAGGATTTTACGAATTTCATTGTTCACAACAACAAAAATGAATCAGATCACATGAAAAATAATATAATTGGGTTTATATAACAATAGGGTTAAAAATAAATAATTTCAAAAGTTTCCTTTATTATATATCTAATCCCTATGTAACCCCATGTCTATAATAATAATAATATTATTATTTCTTAACATGCACTAAACAAGCGAATTTAAATTAAATATTATTTAATAAAATAATCTTCAATATATATTATTTCTCATTGGAACATTAAAACCGGTCCTCTATTCCCCCAAAATATTTATTGGGTCTTGAATAATGACTAATTTCATAATAAATAAATATCACTTCATTATTCACCAATAAATAAATAAATATTATATTCACTAAATAGCAAATAAATATTTATTAAATATTTTTTTCGCATAATATTATCTTGAATAAATGGTGAAAAAATATATGTGATGAAGTAAACATGAATAATTATTAAACCATGTGTAGGAATAATATTTATTCAACATGAAAAATAATAAATGATTAATATATTATTTAACTAGGATTCTGGATACACTTTATGTGTAACCTTCATAGCCTCTTTCTTAGTGGCATTAGGTGAAGCAACCTAAAGTTCAGGGTTAGCATATAGTAACACACCAAGGTAAACTTAGAGAAATAATTTAATTCTTTAATGATATAATTCCATATACAGATTCTCATTGTGTAATATAATCTCTTTATCATGATATCTCTGTCAAGAAGGTTGTATGGTGGTGCCATCAACTTATGTTCTAGATGTCTATTTCTTTGAATTTTTGGAAACTGAACTTGCCTATAGAAAACCATGGCCATGGATTTATTTAGGATATATCTTTTCCATCAAAGGTAATGAGATATAAACTTCCGTTAAATAATATAAGGGACAAATCCTTTCTTGCGTTATTCATTAATGCAATATAACACCTGATGTAGCCAATGTATCCTATCTCACCGCAAACATATATCATCACAATTTTTTGTAACACATAAAAGTAAGAGACTTGTAACACTCATTGATAATAATATCAAAGTCTAAATATAAATGAACATGTTATTAGATAGGAACATCGAATGACATATATAGATACAGATTTCCTACTAGCGGGTCTCGTTATCATAATATCTTACACTGGATATTACCAAGGGCGTACACCATGAGAAGGTTCCTCAAATTCTTATGTGTCTTCAACCCTGATTGCCTATATCATTTTTGTCCCTCAAATTATTTTATCCAGCTATAGAACATATATTTAAGAATATTATCATGGCACTTTCAGGTTCTCATCATAGTGGGGAACTGTTATGACCTTTCAGTGTGATATATACTAATAGGAAATTATCAAATACTATGTTACATATAAGTAAAATCATGATGTGATAATAAGTAAATTAATAGTCAAAACTATGAAAAAATGATATCATAAAGTACACAGAAGTTGGTTCTAGGGAACTAACTCCAATAAACTCCCGCTTTCACTAGAAAAAACTACTAAAACCTTCAGTCTGATAGCTCTCACATGATATTTATTCTTCTACCAAGATAGGCCTTTAGTAAAGGTGTCTATCATGTTTTCTTTTTTGGGAAATTTTCTTACTGTAACTTCACCCCTCTGAGAAAAATCCCTAAAGATGTGATACTTTTGGAGTATGTTCTTTGTCTATTGGTGTGACCTTGGATCTTTTGTAAGTGTCATCATTGTAGTATTGTCACAATACAATGTGATAGGGTCATTACTACTAAGTACCACATAAATCCCTTAGAAAAGGTTTTATATACAAATGGATTCCTTAGTTTCATCAGAATCTGATATATACTCAGACTCCACTATATAATCACCGACAGCTAGATTCTTTGAACTCTTCTAACTCATTGATCTTCCATTGAGATAGAAATGATATCCTAACCATGAATTCAAATCATTCTGATCTATTTAAAAACTTTTATCAGTATAATGCCTAATGACTAGCTCCTATTATCCTTCATACACCATGAATATATCCTTAGTTCTTCTCATATACTTGAGGATAGCCTTAAAAATAGACCAATTTTGTTCTTCTATATCTGATTGATATCCACCTACCATGCTCAATACATAGAAAATACTAAGTCTAGTATATAACATGGAATACATGATTGATCCTATCTCAAAATCATATGTGATCTTAGTCATTCTCTCTTCCTCCTATTATGTTTGAGGACACATTTTCTTAGAAAGATGTATACCATGTAAATTTGGAACCAATCCCCTCTTGGATTGTTCTATACTAAATCTCTTTAGTATCTAGTCAATGTGTGTACTTTAACTTATTCTAAACAGTCTATTGAATCAATCATGAATGATATTTATCCTTAGAATATAGGTTGTTTTTCCTAAGTCCTTTATAGTGAAACACTTATTTAACCAGTCTTTAAGAGCCTGTAAAACTGGTATGTTGTTTCCAAAAAGTAATATGTCATCAACATATGCTACTAAGATAATGACTTTATTTCCACTAAACACCTTATAAACACATGGATCATATTCATTATTAATGAAACCAAATTCTTTTATAGATTTATTAAATCAAATGTTCCATTATCTACATATTTTCTTCAATCCATAAATGGATCTCTACAACTTGAAAATATTTTTGGCATCACCTTGAGCCACAAACCTGTCTTGTTGTGTCATATATACAACTTATTGAAGGTTCCCATTAACAAAATCAGTTTTTATGTCCATCTTCTAAATTTCATAGTCATTTTAAGCTTCTAATTCAATTATAATTCTGATGGATTTAAACATGTAAACTGGTGAAAAGGTTTCATCATAGTCAATTCATTGACATTTTTTAAACCCTTAAGCCACTAACCTTTCTTTATAGGTATTTACCTTAGCTTTCATGTCCAGTTTTCTCTTGAATAACCATTTTCACCCAATGGGATTTACATTAATTGATGCATTTACTAGAACCCAAACTTGGTTTTAATACATGGAATATATTTCATAATTCATGGATTCTTTCCATCTTGAAGATTCTAATATCTCTACTACAGGTGAGAGGTTCATCATTTTCCCCCAATAAAAATTCACCATCTTCTGTGACTATTAAAATATATCTTTTTGGTTCTCTTAACTCTTTGGTGATTCTATGTAGTACTTGTGTTTTAGAAACTAATCCTTCTACAAGGACCTATAGAATATGATCCTATACCAACTCTTATATATCTTGAGCATAAAATTTATAAAAGTTAATCTTCCACCCACTATCCTTTTTGAGGATGTGCTTCCTCTCAAGAAATATGGATTTTCTAGAAATATTCACTTTCTTATTTGTGGGGTTTTATAGGTAGTATCCCTTTGTTTCTTTAGGATACCTTATAAAGGTACACTTTGGGCCATAGGGTGATAGTTTTTTTTTCTAATAAGGCCTTAACAAATTCCTCACAAACCCATAAATGTGTATGTGAAAAAATAGGTTTATTTACACTCCATAACTCAAAGGGAATTCCATTTTCTGCTTTAGTTGGTACTCAGCTTATTGTTTATACTGTAATTTGTAATGCATGTCCCCAAAAGGATAATTTAAGATCTGTATAACTCATCATCAAACTTACCATGTCTAACAATGTAAGGTTCCTCATTTCACTAATACCATTCCACTATGGTATGTAAGGTGGAGTGAGTTAAGATATAATCCCAAACTCCCATAAAAATTTGATAAACTCTTAGTTAATATATTCATCACCACGATGTGATCAAAGATTCTTTATCTTCTTTCTAAGTTGATTCTCTAATTCATTCCTAAATTTTTTGAATTTCTCAAATGAATCATACTTACACCTCATTAAGTAGACATAGCCATGTCTACTCAAGTCCTCAATAGAAGTTATGAAGTAATAATACCCACCTCTAGCTTCTATTGGAAATGGTCCACACACATTAGTGTGTTCCAATCCTTGAAACTGTGTGGCCTTTTCACCCTATCCATCGAACGATGGTTTTTTTATTTTTCCTTGTAAACAAGAATGAAATATTTCAAGTGGTTTTATCTCAAAAGATTATAAATAACCATATTTATAGATATTTGTCAAATGATTCTCATTTTTATAACCAAGATGGTGATTCCATAGCTGGGTGTTATATGAGTCATGTGAACGTGATTTTTTATCTATTGTAAACACTTTGTTTTCATAATTTAATTCATAAAGACTGTTATTTAAATGTTCCATACCATAACATATGTTTTATTTATAAAAGAAACAACTTTTATTCCCAAAATTGAAAATAAAATCATTTGTATCTAGGCATGACATAAAAATTATGCTCTTGGTAATAGTTGGTACACAATAAAAATCCTCTAAGACCAATATCATTCATATTATCAAGGAAGGTGTCAGTCACCAATGGCTAGAGAATCCAGCATCTCACCATTACAAACTCAAAAATATACCTCTCCTATAGAAATATTTCATATTCTACCTGGTTCCTACATTTGGATACAGATGTGAGAACCACAAGCTATATATAATACCCAATGTGTAGATATTGAAATATTACACTTGATAACGAACACAACTCTAGCTTCCCCTTTATTTTGGGTTCAGTTCTTCTTCTAGCATCCTTGCTTGCCACTTGAAAAACATACTTCCTTTTTTTCCTTCCACTACCTCTGGATCTTCCTCTTCTTGGAAGAACCGTTATATTTAGCCTTAGACTTTTTATGATTCTTGGTCCCCTTCACCATGTTATTCCTTTTCTTATTCGGCATAAAGACTGTAGGTTTGTCACACCCCATGTCTTTATCCACTTAGTGAATCAAATTAAGAAGTTTTGAAATAATATTCTCACTGTTTATCTTGTTATAATTAATAATAAAACTAGATAAGGACTTGGGTAGTTAAGAAATTATGATATCTGTGTGAAAATCATCTAGGAATTTAATATCTAAGATTTATAAGCATTCAATATAGACAATAATATTGACTACATGATGCTCAGATAGTGAAAACTATCCAAACTTAGTTGTAAATATATCATTGTAGATCTCATATCTCTCTTGTATCACATTCTATTGATAGAGATCCCAAAGGTGAGACATCATGATATACACATTCATATCCTCATGTTGATTCAAAATCTCATTGGTCATGGATGATAACCTAAAATGCTGAAAATATTTGGAATCATTAAAAATGTTTCTCATAGATATATAACTCTTCCTTTTAACCACATTACTAGGAACATTAGGAATACATTCTTCCAGTATATAAAATTTCCTTTCATGGCATAAGATAACACATAAATGCCTTTTCCATTCATGGAAATTTATTTTAGTGAGAAGGTTATCCTTCTCAAGTATGGATTAGAGTGATATGTTTGAAGTAATTTTTATTACTATTTCTACAAATAAAATGAGTGGAGTTATATTACTTTATTTGATAAAATTTAGATAAATAAATAAATATTATATTTATTAATATCCCAGTATTTTATCAAAACCCAATATCCCACACCATTGGCTTCAGAATATCTTGTTTCTTGGACATTCTAGTGGAAATGAACCATATTCCCATTCTCATCACCCCAAATTATAATGGTAGAGAAATTATAATGGTTTTAGTTAGGAATTCCAAATGCCAACTTCATTTACTCATAGTTCCTTGATCTGTTGAGCAGAATCCCCAATCTTGAAATCCTTAAATTTGATTTCCTCGATGATTTTACTCTTAGTTACACCAAGTTATTGTTTGGAGGTTAACCCTTAATGTAAAATAAGTTAATTCAACCAAAAACTTCAAGTTATAATTCCCTGCTAATTTAAAGAACCCCAACTATAGCTGGTCAAGTGCTTTGAACTATGATTCAATTTTAACTGAAGTAGTGGAAGGCTATACTAACTTAATATATATAATTGAGGGATTTTATCTATATGCATAAATTTACAATTATTTTATATATTACATGCTTGTTAATATTAATTGGATTTAATTAAGTGATTAACCACATATTAGATAATATTTATGCATAATCCAATTTATTTTAGTTTTATCTTGTATGCTTACTAATTCATTAATTCATGTGATCACGAAAAAACATCCACAATGAAATAACCATGGAACTTGACAGAAATAAAATAATAAAGTGGTATAATCATAAGATTTTACTAATGGTTAGTTTATCTAGAAGATGATAAACTAATTGTTGACCTAGGAGAAAATCACCATGAACCAATTAAGGTTCATGTTGCATCTTTCCACATGTCCACCTATATATCTCGCTTGGATTAGTTTTAACTTAGCTTCAAACCTAATCTGCCTCCAGTATCTTGGAAGCTTCATCCATTACACATGATTTTACTCACACTCAGGTGATTGGAAAAGATTTACATAAAAGAAACCACGGGCGCGCATGCCCTTGCCTAAGAGGAGAAGCGATGGAACGTAGACCAAAAATTTAATTTAATGATAAATTAAAATAAACTAATCACATAAAAAAGTTTGGCCTAAGTTCGTGATCATCCATATGCATGAAAAAAATTATGCATTTAATAAAATCAATGTTCAATTTTTAATCATTATTATTTAAGATAAATCGAACTCGAATCAATTAATTATCTTCTTCAATTAATCAATTATTTTATCTTAATTCTCATCAAAATTTACTTGATATTCTCATCTATCATAATTTTAAAATAAATAAATAAATTTATTTAAAATTAATTGTGTACAATAAAATTTACCTTGGAGGCAACACGGTGAGTACCCATCCGAACTACCCAACATGTGGTATACTCATATACTATTTACTATCATGGCATGTGGCATGCACAAATTATCACATATTTTCATGATGTGTATTATAAACTTAATTATTGCATGGATTACATGATTTTTCTGTCACATGTTATGCTTCAATTCACATAGAGAAATAACTATAATATGACTCATACATGATATATTGATCCAAAAATTACGTAGAAATTAATTAAACACACACACACACACACACACACATATATATATATATATATTAAAACTTGTCACATGGTGTTTCCTATCAACTTAATGACTATAAGCAAGCACATGTTGATAAGGTTTACATAGTATATTAAATTAATTTTTAATTCTGTGTAATTTGGTGTAAGTACACAACATGTACAAGATAGCTACAGGACATGTACTTTTCTCACCATCTATCCAAGGCACATGCCTAGGGACTCAATGTGTAACAATTCCATAGAAAATATTAGATTACATGGCGTGTACATGGGTTACATGGTGTGTGGTTTCCGAGTTACATGGTCACCAATCAGTTAGTCCATGTAAGAAGATACACATCACATCTGTGACCTAAGGACTATACTCATGTACACAAGCTACACAGTGTGTACTCTGGATGACCATGAGCCAGGGTGGCTAGGTCAACACATAGTGTAAAATTAAAGGCACCATGTGTAATAAATTCACACACCATGAATTAATTCCAAATTAATTCTTGGTGAATTAAACACTGGTACACGGTATGTACCTTTGCGTTATATGTTGTATACTCTTGTATTATCCATCCATATTCCTTGTCACCTCTATATGGGATCTTAGAATTTATTTCATTTATAAAATTAATCGATCTGATTAAATTTTTGAGAAACAAAGGGGAATAAGTTGATCTAACAATTTAGATTTAAGAAGTTTTAAACTGGAATTGAAAAATAAATTAAAAATATGTAAATCATTCAATGATATTTAAATAATTATAAATAATTATGTGACCCCCTATGATACCACTTGTAGGTTTTGGGTGTAGTGGAAGCATGTGATGGGTCATGACCAACTTTGATTTTTTTTCATGATTGATGATTAATCCGAGATTTACACAACGATGAACGTTGTGATCAATAGAATTAAATCAAAGAATACAAAAAATTGATAAAACACTGAAACCAAGATGCAGGATCATTACATATTATTTATAATTAATTTAATCAATTAAATAATTACCTTATGAGAAATTATTTCTTCGTTGATGGATCTGGAAATGGATCTACGTCGTACCATCGTTGTGTTGTAGGAATCAAGAATAGATTTCCTCTAGTGGTGATCCACATGTATTCCACAAATCTCCGAACATCATCGTAGGAATCTTAGGGTACTAGCACAATAGATCCTATCACTTGCATCATTCTCCTTTGATCGCCCTAATAATGAATTCCAAAATATTCTCTTTGATCTCTCTTGACTCAAGAGTGGAAGGTGGAGGAAGATCACTCTCTTTTCTTGGGAGAGTTCATAGAGAAGGGGGCATTCTTGGGCTGAGATAGGATTCTCTGGATTTCATTATCCACAACAAAACAAATTAATTGGATAACTTTAAAAATAATATAATTAGGTTTATATATCACTAGGGTTAGAAATAAATAACTGCACAAGTTCCTTTATTATTTATTTAATCTCTATGGAACCCCATTTCTATAATAATAATATTATTATTATTTCTTAAAATGTTCTAAACTAGTTGATTTAAATTAAATATTATTTAACCAAATAATATTCAATATTTATTATTTCTCATCGGACCATTAAACTTAGTCTGCTATTCCTCCACAATTGTTATCAGGCCTTGAATAATGACTATTATTTAATAAATAAATATCACAGCATTATTTACTAATAAATAAATAAATATTATATTCACTAAATAGAAATTAAATATTTAATAAATATTACTCTCACATAATATTCTATTTAATAACTGGTGAAAGAATATATATGATCAAGAAAACATGAAAAATTATCAAACCTTGTGTGGGAATAATATTTATTCTATTTGTTAAATAAAAAATAAAAAATATATTATTTAACTGAGATTCTATATATAATTCATGTATAAACCTCTAGGAATATTTCTTAGTGGCATTAATCGAAGCAACCTAAATTCCAAGGTTAGCATCTAGTAATGTGCCTAGACACCCATAGAGAAAGAAGTTACTTCTATAATGATAGAATATCTCATACGGATGCTCATTGTGTAATATAATCCCTTTATCATGGTATCTCTAATCAAGCAGGTTTTATGCTGGTGTCATTAACCTATGTTCTCTATGTCCCTTTCTTTGAATTTCTAGAAATTGAACTTTCCTATAGAACAACATGGCTATGGATTTATTTAGGACATATCATTTCCATCAAAGAGTCTGAGATATCAACTTTAATTAAAGAATAAAAGGGACAAATCATCTCTCATATAATTCATTAATTCAATATTACTTGTGATGTACCCAACATATCCAACCTCAATGTGAACATATTTCATCATAGTTTTCATCAGTACATCAAAGTACGAGACTTTTAATAGTCATTAATAATAATCCTAAAATATAAGGATCAATACACACGTCTGAAGATAGGAACATCCAATGAGACATATAAATATGGATTTCCTATTAAAGAGTCTCATTCTCATAATATCCTACACTAGATATAAGAAAAACTTAATTTTCTTTCCAAAATGAATAGTGAATACAGTAAAAATTAATTACTGTGGTTAAGGTAAATATGGATTTACCGGGGTTTAATCTAAAAATATAACGATTAAAATGACCTAAAAACTTGTCTAAAATCTATTGTATGGAAATATATCAACCCTATAATGTATAAGGATAAATAATACTCCATTTAGGACCCTTTAAGTGTGTAAAAAATTTGGGTTCACATTTTTCTTTTCAAAAATTACAAGTGTTTCACTCACCTCACTTATAAAAGGCCACCCCCTCTCTTCTCTTATTTACACCTTCAAAACCTTTTAGTTTGACCAATACCTAACCAAATCACTTCCCAACTTCCATATTCTCATCTTATAAGACTTATTTTGGGAATAAATCCAACCTTGTAATGCTTTTATTATAAACCAAAATATTTTACCTAAAGAAGAGGTAACGTTCTTCAATGAGTGTTTTTATTTTATTTCTTCCTCCACCTGCTTTAATTATTATAAAACCATTATAATATAATAACCACAGTATCATCCATATATGGATATTTTTTTATTTTAATATCATGAACTAAAATCATATCCATTTCCATAAAATGTGTTACAAAAATTATCATTCGTGTGTACGGTGGACAACCACCTCACAAACCATTATCATTCAATTTTACATCACCAACTCTCACAGTTGGGTATGATGATGAATATAAATTATATATATGATATTTATAATATAATTATACCTATTTATTCATTATATCATATATAATTTTTCTACTTTCCATTCCATAGGGGATACAATAACGCCGCTTGTGTGTATGGAAGACTATCGCCCTGTAAAGCGATATAATTTTTTTTCACTAACACTTTACATGGAAGCTAAAAGGATAAATTTAGTAAAAATATGTTATATAAATTACATTATTATTATATTTATTATATATTTATCATTATTAAAATATAATAAATCATTTTCTTTCTTACCTTTTTACTCAGTTAAAGATGTTAACATCGTTCGTGTACGTGTGGACTACTGACTTCACGAAGCGATGTGACTCTCTTTTCATCACCAAACCATATGGATGATATATATATATATATGTATGTATATTTAAAGAAAAAATATTTTAATTATGATATTTTTATCATTATATAAAGATAAAACATTACATAACACCTTTCCATAATGATCGTTGAAAAATGGAAATGTTACTCATGTGTACGTACGACCTACCGTCTCCATGATCGTAACGTATATCATTTTTCATAATAATATTTCATGATTGATTTTAAAAGTATAATTGATTTATAAATGTGATTATTATTCTAGATTTTATTTAACTATATAATATTCACAAGAACCAGACCTTTCATAACAAATCATGATTGAAAAAACAAGGTAATTTACACCTGAAACAATGAAAATAATGAAAGTTTATTGATTAATGTGTGATAAGATGTTATAAAAGGATAATATATGATATTATAAATATTAATATTTTTATTTAATAATTTAATAACATGTTTAAAACTAAAATATATGATTTCAAATCGTGTTCAACCAAAATAAAGTGTGGGGTAGCGGATTTCTTAACTCAATTTCCATTCATTGGGTTAAACTTCTACTTCATTGATTATGCCATGATAATATTATGTGTGTAATGAAATTTTACTATTTTATGTTTTATTTATACTTTTTTATGTTTATTTAAATTTTATAAACATAGTCAATTCATTGATTAATCCCCACATCAATGATACGATCTTTTTAAGGGACTTCATCTCAATTTCTCTTCATTGAGGCATATTGTCATATTATGCTTCTAATTTATTTTATATGGTGTATATACCACCCCTTTGACATGTAATATCATGATTCATTAATAATTCATGTTATTTTAAGTTTCAATTTGAATTATTTTATCCAAGGTTATTTGACTTAAGAGTTAACAAGTGGTAAAGAATTTCATAACTCAAATTCTTTTCATTAAGATATATTACTTATATAGTCTGTGAAATTATAAGATTATGTGTGTAATAACTTTTAATTATTATATGTTTTATTTCCACTTGTTTTATTTTGATTTACAGCTGATACACATAATTGATTCATTGATTATTTCCCACTTTAACATTATGATCATTGTAAGGGTTTATTTCATAATCGCATTCTCATCAAGACTGTTTATTCTTGAATTTTAGTAGAAGGAAATTATTTTATCATTGTATAATACACCCATGTAATTTTCTTATCCTCTGTTTATTCATGATTTTCTCATGTAATAGTACCATTTTCAACTCTTTGGTACTTAAAATGATTTATAAATTTTTTTAAGAAAATCTGACTTCATTTCTCTCTTTGGCTCAAAATATATTTTCTCCCAAAACCATGTTTTCTAAAAATCTTTTCAATTTTTTTTAACCTTTTACAAATTATTTACTAAATAATTTTTTACAGATTTTTACTTTTTACACAAAAACTGAAATAAATATTCATGTCGTTTTCAAAAAAAAATATCATTTGAGTTTTACCGAAAAGGTGAAAGGAATGTTTTTTTTAAAGTATATGACATGAATAGAATTTATAGCTGTCAAGACCACTCAAATGTTTCAAAAACTCCCTTTATATGTTTCAAATATTATTTTAAAATAAAATTATTTTGAAAATGTTTTGGGAACATTTAGTTTTAAAAATTGATTTTCAAAATGAAAAGGATATTTCCCTCAATATATTTTTTAAATATCTTTTATGGTATTTCTATTCATCATCAACAAAAATAATTTATTCTTACTCCAATGGTTATATGTTTTATTAATACCCTCCTTATTATTCTCCTTAATGGGTTATAATTATTTTGTCCAAGTAAATTATTTAAATTCACTTTCATTATTCATTTTTTATAGTCATTAACTTTACCTTGAATTATTTACTCTACAATGACCATTAGACATTAAAACTCCCCAAAATATCCATATCATTTATCAGTGATATGTTCATTTCTTAAAATTTATATCATTTATACATATGGTGTTTTAATTTTAAAGTTATTTTATTAAATGTGTAAATATTTATAATCCATATTCCTTATTCAATAATGATATTTGAAGTGCCTCGTGCCATATTGACCACTAAGAGGGGAGGAGTGAATCAGTGGTTTCTTTTTACAAATCCCTTTTTTTCAAATTCAACCTCTATATCTTGTTAAGGTTCTTGATCCACTCAATATTATCTCTCAATATCACTTCATTTTCAGTGGTAGTAACATAAATAGTAGCACACCATATTTACAAGGTTTGGAATAATGACAAACTCCTTTCAATATTGGTTATTCCCCCAACATGGATTATGTATTATAATTTCACAATATCCACAAGTGATTACACTGATCTGGATCCATCTAATAGAATCCATTTTCTTTTTCCCCAACCAAAATACTGCTTACTCCGGCTCTAACCAAGGGACTCCTTCTACTCCTGGATCCAACTAGAAGACTTTAACTACTCCAGAATATAACTGGAAGGATTAACCTCTATTATAGGATTGATATACTAGAGGATTATCTTATAATTTTACTCCAAGATCTCACTAAATCTGACTTGAACATGTACCTATTCAATTACCTTTAATAGCCACTGGTTGGGTCTGTTGGTATTGTTCAATAATTCTGATCACCTATAATGACAAGTTTCCTCAGTGCAACAATGCTCAGGCTGATTCTTCCATCATCCTAAAGTCCCAACCTTACTTTGATGTGTTCAAGTTGTGTAAAAAAATTCTTCTTAATAATTTCATGAAAGATTAATACTTTACCAATCTAAATTCAAATACACCTCATGAATGGATTGCATAGAATCTGAACTTCTTATTTCAGGTATCTCAAGAGTGTTCATTATCATGCATGATTGAATGCATTTGTGTTTCCCACTACCTTCTCCCTTTATTCACGTACACACATAGTTCGCACACACTATTTATTGTCTATTTAGTTTAGGTTGTGTGTCATGTATGTATACATGAAAGTGCTTTGTGTAAACCCAAGAGGTTGTAGGACTTCTGATTCACAAGTTTCATGCACTACACCTTCCACTAATTTTTGCATGATAACCCAAATGGGTGTAATCCTTGTATGTATGCAATATCCATTTCACACTATATACTTCGCGCAAGATGAGTATGCAATATCTCAACAACAGTTCAAAATTTATATTGTATATAATGCTGGATTGTGGATGTATTAAGATAATAATGAAAACTAGAAAGGATTCACAGATCTTAGATCTCTATGAAAGCCCGGGAGACACATTATAACATTATCCTGAATACTTCATGGAAATAGGTTCCTTCATGAAGCATCTCAAGAGTGTGTTTCACAAAATGAACACTCACATACTTCTTCTCCATCGTGAAACAAGTAGCTGCACGAAAATCTTACCTTAATAAACCAAAAGGATTGTGTATTCTCTCTTTATTATGAAAACAAGATCACTCTTGATATTTTTAAGAAACTCTTCTAGGTCTCGGGAGCTCTCTATTTATAGGAAGATTCCATCACCTCTAATCTGATTTTTAAGATGCATTGATGACTCATTCAAATCACCTAGTTTAAAGTCTTGTCTTAGACCTTCTTTAAACAAATGATTCATTTAGGGTATCTCAAATTTACACCACAAATCATGGTTCCTCAACTTCACAAGCTTGTAATGTTACTTTTTGGTGTCATACTCTTTTTCATGCCAATATTTCATGCTTCTCATATATCCAAGATCAAACTAGATCATGCCTGAATGGCCTCCTGCAACTCACATTTGTATTTGGTCATTGTGAGTTCTTTGGTTTATCCACATGCATTAAAGACATAGTTTCATACATGATTCAAGACAATCTAATGATCCTCATCTCATTGGAAACATCATATAAGATGTCTGGATTCAATCGATTAGTGTCCCAACTATTCTATGGTGTAAAGAATATTCTTGAGGAAGACAGAGGTTGAAGATGAACGTAGATATTGATCAGATGGCCTAGATCAAATGATCATGTGACACTAGTTATGTCCGACATTTTAAGATAGAGGAAAATTATGTTATTCCTTTCTTGTCCCACATCAAATCCTAATTTGGTTGGGGCATGGTATATCAAACAAACACTGCCACTGAAAACTCAATTAATTATTTTCTCCCTCATGGTATCTCCCTATACCATTATCCTACTATCACGTCTCCCCACATGATGTTGTCGCTCTTTATGCCTTATACATGGGTGTTGTGGGCACACTCCTGAGCCCACTCATGAAACATGCTGGCTTGGCTTAGTATGGTTCCCTTGTCCATGGTTGACCCTCCAGGGTCCCACATGTGGATGAGGTCAAGCCGACTAGGGTTGGCCCTTAGGTTGGCCATATTTTTTAAGTAAGGCCACAAATAATACTCAAAAAATTCTAAGAATATAAAATATTGAATTCAAAGAAATATAAAATAAAATCCCAAACCACATTCTCATTTTCTTCTATCATTGATCATTAAATATATATTCATATCTTTGTATGGCCAAGTCTTCACATCCTCATGAATTAAAAACACAATGCATGGAAATTATTCTACATACAATTACTTCTTTCGTGGTAAGAGCTTATGGTAAACAATGTGTACACTCCTTTTCACATGTTGACTTCACTTTTAAGATCACTTCAACAATCATCAGAATTTGAAACAAGGAAAATTTATTAATAATGGAATCCAATTATCTAAATCTATATCAATTATCCATGCATCACCACTTCTCATCATCAGCTTACCAAACACATACCAGCATGTTATTTGATAACAAATGAAACATTGGGACAAATAATCTCCCCCTTTGTATTTTGTTGTCAATACCTCTTTATCACACTTTAAAAGAGTCAATATGCATTCTCAAACTCTTATCCCCCTTATTGGAAATTAAATTCAAAGTAAAAGTATGAATTTTTCTCAAAAACATGTTCTCCTCCCTTAGAATATTATTTCTTGAAACCTCTAAGAGAGGGATGATATCACATTATTTTCTTAGAAGAGAGCCTTTAGTAAATCAACTCTAAGTCTACTTGGGCTAATCCAATATAGAAAAAAAGACAGATATGACAAAGGTTTTTAAGTCTATCCATAAACAATCATGCATGTGAAATCACACTTAAAATGACTCAATTCTAATCAAAGTAATTGTAAATAATCGTATTTATCAATGAAATGATAAATCATGCACATACTTCAACAAATTCATCATAATGTTCAAGTTAAAATATAAATACTCCCCTTTATCTCATATTTTCATCAACTAAGCACTCACTCTTAATTGATATAGTTAATAAAAGAACAAGGGATGAAAGTGTGATTGAAATTATAAAGTTGTTCAAAGATTCTATATTCACTAGGCAGTGAATATTTAATAGCTTCATCTCATCAATTCCCCCCTCAATGGATGCATTAATCACCTTCAATTCCCTTCAAGTCGGTAAAAAATTATTCATATAAAATGGAATAGGGAGGAACCTTACTTGTTCCTTAATGTGAATAGTATGGTTGAGATTTTTTCTCAACCAAGTTTCTCCATTGTCTCCAGTCTTCATGATTTCACATCTAATTTTCAAATATTATTTATCCTTTGGTAACATGGGTATTATCATTACTACCACTTCATTTTGTGATATAGTTCTTTATTTATCCATAAATTCATATTCATCTCCTTATGCAAGATTCATTCTCTTCATGGATTCTTCTTGTGATGGAAATTTAGTTAAAAATCCTTTTGTATTATGTCTAGTTATATTGCATATCTCACATAAAAAATCTTCAATAAATTAGTTATAATTTGTTGAAAACATATCATGAAATTCGTCTTCTTCATGAGGAATATTCATTTTTTCCTTTAGCACTAGATTTTTCTTGTTCTTCTAATAACTTTTTGGATTTCTACAAATCAACTAGAAAAATCACAAGAATGTCCTTAGGAATCTTGAAAGTTTGTTTGGAGTTACCACACTGATTTACATTTCTTTCTCCCTTTTATATTGGAGAGTATATATAAATGTTCTTCTTGGTGATAGATGATGTAATAGTCTTCTTGTTTTGTTTATATCCCAAGGCTAACTTGTCACCATTCATTTTTTGTGAATTTTTATTATCTAGTGTAGGTATTCTATTTTCTTCAGATTTACTCCCCTTAAATACAAGACTTATGTTATCCTCATGAATTGACATTTTATTCCAACATTCCAAATATTTTTTCCCAAACTTACAGCAACACCAATAACATTCTAAGATCCTTCTTCTTTTTGTTTGAGGTGTAGTCTATTTAGGTTTCACATATTGTGAGCCTTTCTTCTTTTGAGTGGTATTTCCACTCTTTAAGGCACCTTTTGGGGAATATTTACTCATATTTCTTTTCAAATACTCTCTTGATGTGGTGGATTTAATAACATATTTAATCATCCATACTTTCCTATAGTTTTATTCTAAACTTGTACTAGCACTTGAAACATTATTAGCACATAAAGATATTTTTGGGTTATGAGATACCATCTTCTTGAAGTATGTTTCATTTTGGTAGGATAATAATCTCATGATATTATTAGAGTCATGATCCTCTAAGAATACTTGTGTAGAAACATCTATTTTCATAGTAATATGGGAAGTTCCATCTTGTACTGATTCTTGATTCTTTAACATCACCTCTACCTCTAAGCACTTCATGTTGAGAGGGTTCTTCTCATCCCCAAATGATCTCAACTTGGCTTCTCATTCCTATTTTAGCTTCTTCATGCATAATATTTTATTCTTGCAAGTAAATATCAATATCCTTTACCCTATTAAATTTTTCCTCCAATTGATAAGCTTTGACAACCATAGAAACATTGTGTAATTTTTGAAATGCATGGAAAGATTCTACAAATACAATATCAATGAATTATTTCTCACAAAAAAATTCATGAAATTATTCAATAGCTTAATAATATCTATTATTCCAAATATAAATTGTTTCTTCCATTGATTTCACAAGTTTTGTGAGAGTGTTGTACAGACCAACCCTTTTAAGTAATGTCTCTTCTATGGCATCAACTTCTTCTTCCAACTGTAATTTTTCATCTTGAAGACCCTTGACACTTGAAACAATACATTTAAAAATTTTATGAGGATATTATTTATATGTTCTTTGAGTATAGACTAAATATCACTAAGTTGATATTTCCCATCTAGGATCAATGTATTACTGAGAGGGGGAGGGGTGAATTAGTTATATATTTTTCATTTATGTTTACTTTATTTTGAAATAGTATTCTCATCTTGTTAAATATTTATCACTTTTCTGCAAACAAAAAAATCACACATCCATAGGAACATAAGAATTTATAAGGTTCACTACTCAACAAGAGTAGATATGTCCTTAGTATGGTATGGAAACAATATAATACCACAAAATCCACTAGAAAAATATCCTTTTTTGGGGATAAAACAAGTGGTATATGCCCTTACACTTATGTAGAACAATGTTTAATACAATGGTGCATGTGATTTAAGGAGAAATAAATGATGTAATACAAGTTTGTGTAAAAAGTTAATAAACTTTTACCAATTTATTTAAAACATGTTAAATTGATTTCTTGTAAACTTTCAAAAATATAATCATCAAAACAATTATTCACTTTTCTACCTAGTAGTAGGTAAAAACTTCTTTGGATTCATAATGATACTCAGTCTGATACCCCAGTTAGATTATTTAGTCTGATTACTCAGTCTAGAAATATAATTCTTCCAAAATACCATTTAAACAATTCTGAACTTCTTCTGTCTTGGTCCAGAAATCTCAGTCTGATTTCCCAGTTCGATGATTCAGTATAATATGATAATCATCTGAATACGATCTTCCTTATTCTTCATTTTTCTATGAAACCTCCTTAGGAAAGCTCTATTTGAAAACTCGTTCTCACTAAAAACATTTAGAACTTCTCTCTCTTACTCCATAGATGAACAATGTTCTAATTTGTCAAAATTTACCAAGTAATTACTTCCTTTTATAGGTGCACCAAAAAAATTTTAGGTGGGAATATGAAATTTTTTCCCACTTTAGAAAATTTCTTTATCTTAAAATTTATTTCCCATTTATAGTACATATTTGGATTCTTCAGCACTTCTTAACTCTTCTTGAATCTTATTGAACCTTCTTGAATCATCTCACATATTCATCTTATCTCCAACTTTGTAACAAATCTTCAATATGATTTCGATTTTCATTCTGATTTCTTTATTACGATTAAGATAAATGTACATCAACAGATTATTCATTATGTTGATTTGTAATAACTGATCATACATGAAAACCAAATGAACTCTCATTAAGATGTTCCGTACCAACTAAGAAACAAACTTCTCATTCTGATGTTCTATACCCAATGTTAAATATAAAACATTGAAACCATTATTCCATGAAAATTGTTGCTATTTTATTATAATATGGTTGAATTTATTTTTCTATAAACATAGTTGAAGCTTCTAAAGATACCAACACTCATCAGTAGAACTTTAGCACTGGCTTAAAACCCTCTTGAAAAACACTTTCATAGAACTCCTTTTCTTCTTTTTCTCAAACTAATAATCTAGCATCCGATGAAGTTCAACATTTGATGACTTTTATCGTTGTCAGTATGTGCCTCATAGATTGGTCTATATTTCATTCTGATGGATCAGTGTCACCTCCAGTCCAATAATCAACTTCACATATTTTTTGAAAACTCTTGACCCATTTAATGAAAAAATACAAAAAAAAATCACTTTTTCTCTCGAACCAAATGAAAACATATCAGAGTTCTTCTTTCATTCATGGCCCAGTTGAAAAACAATTCAACTTGATGAAAATGGCTGACTATACTATTGATGTCCATCTGGTTGATCATTATCTAACTTTATTACTCACATCAGTCCAAAAAAAATCACTTTTTGATCTACTTCAATAATATTTTCTACCACCAATTTTCTTGTGCAACCATCACTACATCTGATTATCGACTTTAGAATTACTTCAATTATCATTGGAACACTATGTCTAATGAATAAGTGTTAGTAGTGACTTATTTCTTTTCTTGATTATGATACAATAAAAATTATATAATTTAAAAAATTATTTATACAAATATTTGTATCTTCTAGATTTTTGGTCTGACTGAAAACTAGCATCTTCATCTTCTCAAATTTCAAACAAAAATTATCAGCCTTCAAAAAATTCTACATCTGGTGATCTCACACTGATGAACTAAGACGAGAAAAATTTGTATTCAAAAACTTTCTTCTTCCAAAATATCTTTCCTTTAATCATGACATATTCATGACTTTGAAAACACTTAGGATTGGTAAAGCATCATCTAACTAAAAATGAAAATAATTATAACTTCTTGTCCTTCCAGCATCTTTTTCCTTTCAAACCAAACTTCAACCTGATTAGAAGCACTTGTTTTTCCCCTTTACTTAATAATTCTAGCATCACAAGTTTTCTAGAAAAATTGTGATTTATGAGAAATACAATATCATAAAATTATCATCATATTTCATCAGATCCATTCAGACTCTAATACACTTCTTCGTTATGATTAAAATTTCATTTTGAACCCAAGGTTATTCCAATTATCCTTTTCTCTCAGAAAACATCTTCACAATATAATGAAATTTCTTAAAAATTTTGTGTCTGATTTTCTGGTTATGATGGTGAGTTTAATCACCAAAAATTACAAAGTGAGTTGATTTATTTCTCTTTGACAATAAAAGAAAACAATTTCAGTACAACATTCTTTCATCTTCCAAAAACAAATTCTTGTTATCTTGAACCCAACAATATCCTTCTTTGTATTTTTTTTATCAAACATGATACATAAATCACTGAAATTTGTAACCTCAAGCTATGGATCACTTATCAATTAATTCTAATCCTGTGTTAGTTAACTCATTTTAAAAAACAACAATCATTGAAAATAAAACCATGATGTCCAAAAGTTGTGACTCATGAAACTTCTTCAACTTTTCTTCACAACTTTCTTCACGTATTCCACTTCTCTATAAACAAAAAGTTTCCTACAACCACTCTAAAAAATGTTATAATATTCTACATACTTACATTATGAACTCAAATATTACTCACAACTCCCCCTACATATATACTTCCTTAAAATGTTTAGCACATATCAATGGATAGATTTATGAAACAATTATAACCCTTCAAGACACTATTCAAAGACTAGTTGAGAGAGGGAAAACTCCATAGCTCAACCTATATGAGAAAGAGGTTGGACACCCATGTTCAACCTCAATTTGAGAAATTATTCTTTCAGTAATGGTTTTTTGAAAATGTCATCAAATTGTTCTGATATAGGAATATACTCTAGCTTCGATTCATTCTTCTCTACATGCTCTTTGATGAAGTGGTACTTGATATCAATATGTTTTGAATGAGAATGTTGTACCAAGCTTCTTATAAGGTTGATGGAACTTTGATTATCACCACTGAAGAGTAAGAGTAACTTTACTTCAACAAGTAAGTCTTCCAACTGAGTCTTCATCCACATAAGTTGGGTAGCATCTTGAGTGGAAGAAACATGCTCAGCTTTATTCATTATAAGAGTTACTAAATTTTGTTTCTTTGTATGCCAAATAACATAATTTTTTTCTAGAAATAAAACTCCACCATATATGGATATTTTTTCATCAACATTTCCTACTCAATCGGCATCTGAATACCCAAAAAAGTCAATGCTTTTTGAGTCGTTATACAATATTCTGGATTTTTTTATGCCTTTGGTATATCTGAGAAAACTTTTTTCCATCCAATAGATGTGATTATTTTGGAGCACTCTGAAATATTTCACATAAGATAATAATATAAACAATTTATGGTCTTGAGGCATTCAAATGAAACAAACTTTCAATCATCTTTCAAAACTCTTTAGAGTCAAATTATTTTCCTTCTCCATATTTAGTCAACTTGGTTCCAACTAAAATTAGTGTGGAAACTGGTTTCAAATTTTTCGTTTCAAACTTATTAAGAATTTTATTAGTATACTTTTCTTGGGTAATAAATATGTGTTTATTATTTTGTGAGATTTTTAACCCAAGAAAGTATTTCATTTCACATAGAATTTACATCTCAAACAAATTTTTCATCTCTTTAACAAATATTTCACAAGTCCTTTCATCATTCCCATCAAAGATAATGTTATCAACATGAACAATTATAATGAATTAAAATTCATAACTTTCTTTATTGTAAATATTACTATCAATCCTTCCTTTCTTAAAAATCATATTTCTTAATAAGGTATCTAATTTTAAATATCATTCCCTTGGAGCTTGTTTTAGCCTACACAAGGCTTTATTCAACTTTTACACATAACTTTCATCCTTCCCAACAAAAAACCCACATAGTTTTTCAATATAAACTTCCCCAATAAGTTCACCCTTCAAAAATTCTTATTTCACATCCATGTGAAATATTTTGCAACTTTTTTGTGAAATAATAACAAGAAATATTTTAATTGTCTCTAATCCTTTCACCATAGAAAAAGTATCGTAAAAATCAATGAATTTTATCTGTGAGTAACCTTTAAACACTAATCTTTCTTTATTTATTATCCCTTCACAATGTTCATTCATCTTGTTCAGGATAACCCACTATATACCAATAACATTTTTGTTATTTGTATTAGGTACAAGTTCTCAAGTATCATTATTCTCAACTTGGTCCAAATATTTATTCATAGCTTGAACACATTTTGGGTTCTTAAAAGATTCTTCACATATTTTGGCTCCACTTTTGAATATAAAGAAGTATGTGTAATAGCTTTTATGTTCTTTTTTTTGAACCTTTTGATGTTAATCACCAATAATTTTTTGATCTTCCACTTGATTCCTTATCTTGGGATGAGATTTACGATATTATTCCTCATCACTAGAAATTGATGAGTTTGATTATTATTCTTGAGAAGGATTACAAATGTTTTATCCTTATCATAATTTTTAGCATAAATTATTTCATCATTTCCATATTTCTTATTTGAACAAGTTTTTTTAGCATCATTCTTAACTTTTTCACTAACTTTCACATCAACAGAGTCAACCAATATTTCTATCTCTTTGTTTAAATATATATATACTCTTCCTTCTTAAGCATAGCCAAGAAAAATTACATCTTCACCTCTCTTATCAAACTTTTAAAGGTTTCTTTATTTATTATTTATGATGAATGAACTCCAAAAAACTATTAAGTGTTTCAAACTTGGAGTTTTATCATAAAAATATTCATATGGATTCATATCTGAACTTGTCCTGTAGAAGCATTAGTTTTGAATATAAACTTCATCGCTCATGGATTTCCTCCGAAAGTAAGGAGAGATACCATGTTCAAGTAACATATTTCTCCCTATTTCAACCAAACTTCTATTTTTTCTTTCAGCAACACCATTTTTTAGGATTTTATGGTGTATTAAACTCATTATAAATTCCATGATTATCAATATAACTTTCAAACTCTTCATTTTTGTATTTACCACCATTGTCTGTTCTCAACTTCTTCATTGAATACTCGCATTACTTCTTATATTTCCTCCTAAAACTTTTAAACATTTTCAAAACATCTGACTTATGTTTCAAATACATAATATAATTAATGTGAGTAAAGTCATCAATGAAAGTAATGAAGAATTTATCTCTGTGAGTTTATTTTTTTCATTGTCCCACAAATATCTGAATGAATAAGTTATAGGGGTCATTTTGAACAAATTTAAACTTTATTATGCATAGATTTTTTCATATTTACCTTTTGAAAAATTGTGCAACATAAATATCTCCATCTTTACATATCAGGAATTCCATGGACACTATCTCTCTTTGATAACTTGATCATGTTTCTCTAACACATGTTTCCCATAATTTTATGCCATAACTAATTCTCATCCATTATCATTAAGTAACAAGAGTTTTGAACCTCTCTAACTTAGAACAAGTTTCCTTTTGTGCATTGGTCTCTTGTAACTATCTTTCCATATTCCTATATTTTCAAAAAAACCCATATTTTATGAAAATAATTTTTTTTCCTTCATCACAATGTTGTGAAACACTTATAAAGTTTTTTTTATCCCAAAAAAAAAATAGTTTTCTTGGGATTTAACTTTTCTTTCCCAATAATAGCATATCCAGCACCGTTGATTATCAGTGATTCATCATTTCCAAATGTCATTATTCATTATTTGAAGTATTTAAAATTATTCAACAATTTTAAGTATCTTTTCATATGATAAGATCACCCACTATCCAAGATCCAAGGTTTTTATCCTTATGTATCCTTGAGAGAGGTTTCAAACACAAAAGAGTTTTCTTTCCGTTTATCTTTCTTTACAACCAGATTTTGGGAGTTATTAAAAAAGTTTGGTTATATCAATAACAAAACAAGATATCCTTTTGTGAGATGAACAACTTGTTCACATCTTTCACAAATATTTTTCAGAGGTTGGAATCTATTTTCAATTTTTACACCAAACTTCTTAGATTTCATCAAGGAATCCTTCTCAAAATTATTCTTTTGATAAGATTGAATCCCCTTCGAAATTGAAATTATATAATTTGTGTAATATTTGTAATATTTTTTATTAAACCAACACATATTTGTGATCTTCCAAAATCCACCATAGTACCAGCAATACCCATAGAAAGAATATTTACCTATGTAACTTCTATACTATCCGGAATTGTGATCATGTTTCTCAGAAAACTTATTATCTTTCTCACCGTATCTTTTTTGACCACCATCCTTTATGTTATCACCTAGAATATTTTTTCCAACTCGGATTTCTTTCTAGACTTATCAGAACCAGAAGTAGTAGAAAATTTTTTAGACTCAAATTTTTTAGAAACTTCTAACTTTTCCACTTTGTTGGTTTTTCCCACATACATAACATTCCCATGTTTCTTCTTTTTAGAAATAATTTAATCTTTCTTTTAAACATTAAAAGTTAACTTTTGATTCTTCTCAGGTTCACTTCTTATAGAACTTTCACCAACTTCAGAGATAGAGTTATTGAAACTGGTAACCATCTTATCGGTTTTATAAAGTTTTTATTAGACACTTTCCAACTCATTTTCATTTTTCCTTAAACATTACATCCATATTTTCATTTCAATTCTTTTCTTTCTCAATAGTTTTATTCAGGTCATAAATATATTTCAGCAGCTTAAATTTCTCATCAAGAAAAAATTATTGATTTTTTGTTGAGGAACTTTCATTTTTCAATTTCTTTATTTCTTTCTCAAGCTTCCCAATCTTTCTCAAACATTATTTTAACTCATCTTTGAGATGAAATTCTAATCATGTTTCTTCTTCTTTAGAATAGCTGCTTCCAAAATCTTCATTGTTAACTATTACAATGAAAGTATTCTCTCATGAATTTTCAATAAATGTTTCAGATTTATCTTCATTTTTTTCTTCTTCATCATCTTTAGACAAAAAATATCCTTTCGGATTTGGAGAATTTTTCATATTTCCCTTTGGAATAATATTTATCCTTATCACCCTATTTCTTTTATGATATTCTTCGACTTATTTCATCTTTATCATTATCTTATTCTTTCTTTCTTTGAGGACAATTAGCCACAAAGTTCCCAACACATCCACATTTAAAACATTTCAAGGAATTTTCCCCTTATATTTATATGTACCCATTTTCACATTTTTAGAAATCAAGGATAAAAATTCATCAATATTTTTACATACCTCATTTTTAGAATTAGAATATCTAGCTTCTTCTTTGAGAATATTTTTAGGATTTTATTTCTTGGTAGACTTGAAAGATATTTCTCTATAAATATTTGTTTTTTCCTTTCATAAATTTCTACCTTATCATTTCATAAGTAATGAGAGTACTATGAAAATCATCCAGAGATAATGTTTCTGGATCTCTATATTCTAACGAAGAAACTTTGGAATAAAACTTGTTAGGAATAATTCTTAAAATATTTTCAATAATATTAGAGTCTTACATATTTTCACCAATACATATAATAGTGATAACAATTTCATTTTCACTAGTAAATAAGTCACCAACAGATTCATACTCACCCATCTTGATATCTTCATACTTTAGCCTCTAGATTTGTAACTTTTCCTCCTAAAATTTTTTATTTCCCTCATAAATATTCTTCAACTTATCCCAGATACCTTTGGAAGTTTAAACACCCTTCCCTCTTAGAAACTTGCTTTTATAAAGTGTTGAGAGTGAAAAATTATTAGATCTTCCATCATTCTCAAGATTATTCTTATCAATAGATTTAAGAGGGACTTTCCATCAATAGGAGGAAATATATCTATTGAAGCTTCGAGAATATCATACCCAAGAGACATAAGATAAGGCATCATTTTATCTTTCTAGATATGATAGTTCTTTCCATCAAAATCTGTAATCCCCTTACTATTCATGCAATTCAAATTCACCATCACAACTTCTCTTCAAAAACATCAGCAAAGAGTAGACAAAGGGAACTTATAACTGATACCAATTGATGTTTCCCAGCCAAGATCAATGTATCATTGAGAGGAGGAGTGAGTGAATTGGTGATACCTTTTTTTTATGTTTCTGTTATTTTGAAACAACCTTTGTCTCTTGTTAAAGATTTATCACTTTACTGAAATCAAAAACAATCACACATCCACAAGAACATAAGAATTTACAAGTTTCGCTACTCAAAAAAGTAGTTACGTCCTTAGTATGGTATAGAGGCAATCTAATACCACACAATCCACTAGAAAAAAAATCCTTTTATGTGGATAAAACAAGTATTATATACCCGTAATTACACTTGTGTAGCACTATGTTCAATACAATAGTGCATGTGATTCAAGTAGCATGAAATGATTTAATACAAGTTTATATAAAAAGGTGCTACACTCATGGAATGAGGGGAACCATGTGGCATACTAACTAGTGTCTATCTATATCTCCAGTCCAGATCCAATATGAATTCATGATGTGTACTCACTTAAACCCGAGGGTGTGAACTTGGTTAAAGGGGATTCCCTTGGCCTCCATTTCTTTCGGCCTCTTTAGGATCTCTTTTTGTTTGTTTAATTTGAATAATAAAAATCTACATGATTATGATAATGATTAAATTATTCACTTTCTTACCCAATAGAAGGTAAGAACTTCTCTAGACTTCATAATGATAATATGTCTGATACCCCCCATCTTATTCATTAGTCTGATTGCCCAGTTCAAAAATATAATTCCATTAGAATACTACTGAAACAATTTTGATCTACTTCTATCTCAGTTTGGAAATCTCAATCTGATTTCCCAATCTGATATGATAATTATCTAAATAGGTTCTTCCTTCTTCTTCATATTCTATTGGGAAAACCTCCCTATGAAATATTTGTCTAGAAAATCCTTATCACTAAAAACGTACTAAACTTCTCTCTCTTCCTCTGTATGTGAATAGTGTTTTAATATATCATAAAGTACCATGTACTTAATTCCTTTTATAGGTGCACCAAAAATGGTTCATGCAGGAATCTATAAATTTTTTCCACTTAAAAAAATTTCCTTATCTTCTAATTTTATTCCCATTTTGAATAAATCTTTGACTTCTTTAGTACTTCTCAACTCTTATTGATTCTTCTCGAACCTTATTAACTCTTGTCAAAAATTCAACTTGTATCTGACATTGTAACCAATATTTTGTCTAATTTTAATTGTCATTCTGATTTATTCATTACGATGAAGATACATGTAAAATATTATATTCTTCATTATGTTTCTTTTTACCAGTTGATCATACATGAAAACTAGATGACTTCTCATTACGATGTTTTGTACCAACTGGAAAACAAACTTCTAATCCTGATGTTCCATACCCACTATTAAATATAAAACATTAAAACCATTATAACATTAACATTATTTCTACTTCATTAGACTCTGGTTTCCTTTATTTTTCCATAAACACAGTCACAACTTTTAAAGATATCAGCACTCCTCAACAACACTTCAACATCGGCTTCAAACCCTCTTGAAAAATACTTTCTCATAACACCTTTTTTTATTTTTCCTAGATGGATGATCTTGCATCCAATGAAGTTTAGTGTCTGATGACTTTTATCAGTGTCGGTGTATACCTCATGGATCGGTCTCTATTTCATTTTGATGGATTGATGTCACCTCCAGTTCAATAGTGATTTTCACATACTTTTTTATGGATCTTGAACCATTTGGTGACAACAGACATCATTTTTTCTCTTTTTCTATTAGACCAATTGAAAATATATCAAATTTATTCTTTCATTCTTAACCTAATTGAAAAACAAGTCAACCTAATAAAAATATTTGACTATATTTATTATCTTTATTTGTTTGAACGGTATTTGACATTCTTACTCACATCGGTCCTAACAAACTTCACTTACTAATATACTTCAACAATATTTTATGCCTCTGATTTCCTTGTGCAACCATCACTGCATCTAATTATCAGCTTCAGAATTACTCTGATGATCAATGGAACACTGTGTATGATGAATCATTTTCAATAAATATTTTTTTATTTTATTTATTATGATACAAGAAAACTTTCTGCATTCAAAAAATTCATTCTTATAATATTTGTATCTTGTGTATTTTTGGTCTGACTGAAAACAAGTATCTTAGTATTCTCACATTTTAATCAAAACTTCTCAGCCTTCAAAAAAATGTTGTCTGATGATCTCACACTGATGAATTAAAAATATAAATCTTTGGATTCATCAGCTTTATTGTTCCAAAATCTTTTCCTTGTAATCATGATTTCATCATGACTTTGAAAACATTTAGGATTGACATAACATCGTCTAACTTACAATGGAAAGCATTATAACTTCTCATCATTCCAACATCTTCTTTCTTTATAACCAAACTTCAATCTGATTAGCATCAGTTTTTTCCCATTTCCTTCATAAGAATAGCATCATAAGTTTTCTAGAAAACTTATTATTTATGAGAACTCCAATATCAGCAAGGCATCGTCAGATTTCATATTATCCATTCAGACTCTGATACACTTCCTCATTATGATTCAACTTTCATTTCATACCCAAAGTGATTATGATGATTCTTTTCTCCTAGAAAAAAATATTCACAATGCAAAGGAATTTGTTAAACATTTTGTGTCTTACTGTCTAATTACGATGGTGAGTTTGATTGCCAATAATTACAAAGTGAGGTGATTTCTTTCTCTATGATAACAAAAATACAACACTTTTAGTAAAACCTTATCTCAGATTCCAAAAACAACTTCTTTCCAACTTGGTCCCAATATAAGTGGTCAATAATCATCACATATTTACCAAGATTCATTAGAATAATCATAATTAAAATAATTATTACATGTTTTACCTTTTAGATTACCTTCAGTTGAAGGTGTCTCTCCATTAACAGTAAGATTCTTCTTCAAATTCTTTCCCTGCTTCTTATTTCTATTTTTCTAAGTCTTAACAGAAATCTTTATTTGAGGTAGATCACTCATTATCCATAATCTATACTGAATAAATCCTCTATTATATATTTAGAGGTTGATTATTCTTTGATTCCACTTGAATTTCCCTAGGACAGATTGACCACTAAGAGGGGAGGGGTGAATCAGTGGTTTCATTTTACAAATCCATTTTATTTAAAATTAAACTTCTTGAACTTGGTAAGGTTCTCAATCTTCTAAATATTATATCTCAATCTCACTTTGTGTGTAGTGGTAGTAATAAAAACAACATATCATGGTATTTACAAGGTTCAACCTAAAGACCTACTCTTTTTCATGTTGTTTATTCTCTAAAACATGGATTATGTATGATAATTTCACTATCTCCAAAAGTGGTTACAATGGATCTAGATAAAACCAATAGATTCAATTTTATTTTGGATTTAACAAAAAGAATTATAACACTATCTCCAACTGAGAGACTCCTTATAATCCTGGATCAAACTAAAAGACTTCAAATTCTCCTAGGTCTAACTATAAGGCTTCACCTTTATTCTAGGATTGATCTACTGTAAGATGAACTTCTAATATTACTCCAGGATATTAATGAATATGAATTTCCCATGTACCTATTAAATTACCTTTAATATCCAATGGTTGGATCTGTTGGTCTTTCTCAATAATTATAATCACCTATAATGACTAGTTTCCATGATCAGGACGATTATTCCTTCTACCTGAAGTCTCGACCTCACTTTGATGTGTGCAAGTTGTGCACACAAATTATTCTTGATAATTTCATGAAAGATAAATACTTTTCCAATCTCAATTCAAATCTACCTCATGCATGTATTGGATAGAATTTGAACTTCTTATTTCAGGTATCTTAAGAGTGTGCATTATCATGCATGAATGCATGCATATGTGTTTCCCACTGACTTCTCCCTTTCTTCACATACACACATAGTTCACACACACTATTTATTGTCTATTTAGTGTAGGTTTTGTTTTGTACATGTACACATGAATGTGATTTTTGAAAACTTGAGAGGTTGTAGGAATTCTAATGCAGGAACTACATGCACTACACCTTCCACTACTTTTTTCATGGTAACCCGAATGGGTGTATGCCTTATATGCATGAAAGGTCCTTTTTCCACTGAATAATTCATTAAAGATCAGTACACACTCTCTCAAAAAAAATTTGTGAATTAAATTATATATAACACTGGATTTTGGATTTCTCAAGAAAATCACACAAACCAAAAAAGGCTTTATGGATCTCAGATCTTCACAAAATCCTACGAGACACATTATAGTGATGTTCGGAATGCTTTGCGGAAACAGGTTCCTTCATAAAGTATCTCAAGAGTGAAATGCACAAATTGAACACTCATATCCTTCTTCTCCATCATACAAGTAGTAACTACATGGAACCTCTTCCCTTTTTAACCAGAAGGATCACTGATGCTCTGTTTCTTACAAAAAAGAGAGCACTCTCAATATTTTTTAGAAACTCTTCTTGGTCTTAGGATTTCTCTATTTATAGGAAGAATCCATCGCCTTAGATATGAGTCTTAATTAATGTAAAAGAATCATTCAAAGATATAATTTTAAATCTATGTATCGACCCTTATTTAAATACATGAGTCGTTCAAGGTATCTCAAACGTACGCTGCAAATCATGGCACCTAAACTTCATGAGTTCATGATGTTCCTTTACGGTGTCATCCACTTTCACATGCCATTATCACATGATTCTCATATATCCAAACTCATGCAATCTCATTCTATAATGGACTCCTACAACTCATTTTTTCATTTGACCATCATTATTTTTTCATTTTAGTCACATTCATGCAAGACATAATCTCATGCATGATTCAAGATGATCAAACAATCCTCATCTCATCAACATCATAGAAGATGGATAGAATCAATGGATTAGTGGCTCAACTATGCTCCTAAATGAATAATATGATCAATGAAGCCGTAGGTTGAATATGAATTCCAAGATTGATCGGACGTCCCAAATCAAATGATCATGTGGCACTGGTTATGTCTGAAATTTTAATATAGAGGAATAGTGCATCACACCTTGCTTGTCCCACGTCAAATCTATATCTGGTCAGGGCATGGTATATCAAACAACCACTACCACTAGAAACTCAATTAATTATCTTCTCCCTCTAGATACCAAATTGTACTATTCTACTTCCACCATGCCACCTTGCATAGTTTCATCATTGCTCCCTACACCTTATACACAAGCACCACTGGTGTGCTCCTGAGCTCACTCATGCCGCCTGTTGGCTTGGATCGAGCTGTTTCCCTTGGCCATGGTCAATCTTCTAGGGTCCCACATGTGGATGGGGTCAATCCGACTAAGGATTACCCTTAGGTTGGCCATATTTTTGATGTAAGGACACAAATAATACTTAACAAAAAATATGAAGTATAGAAAAGATTAAATTCAAAGAAATATCAAATAAAATTCCAAACCACCTTCTTCTCATCTTCTTCTCTCATTAATCATGAAATATATATTCATATTTTTTCATGGACATCTCTTCATATCCTCATGCATTAAAAAAATGCATGGTTATTCTTCTTCAGGTAATTACTTCTCACATGGTAATCACTTTTGGTAACAATGTTCACACTCCTTTGCATGTATTGTCTTCACTTTTATGATCACTTAAACAATCATCAGATTTTGCAACACTGATAATTTATCAAGTGTGAAATCCAATGATATGAATCCATAACAATTATCCATGCATAAACACTTATCATCATCAACTTAACAAACACATATTTACATGTTATTTGATAGAAAATGCAACACCCGGCCCAATAATATTTGATGATAAAACACATTGTTCGTGAATTAAATTTATTATTTGATATATGATGAATGATTTGGACATAAAGACATGGTTGGAGTGCAGTTAGATATATTCCATTGATGCATCGATAGTCTCATGAGGTGAATCAGTAAAATAAAATAAAATTAGTTGGTCGAACCAGATGATTTTGTACTGAGTAGTTTTAAACTATCTTGAGGATAGATCTTGATGGTATAGGTATTGTGATCTTAAGACATGATTTCCAATAATTAAGAATTTTCCTCATTAAAAATTTAGTTATTATTATCCATAAAATTTTCACAATGATATTATCTCTAGATACATTTCATTCTCAGTTTATTGATTAATTGGAATGTGTTTTTAGTTATTTACCTTTCTATATTTATTATGACTTATCTTTTCATAATAAAAAAGCTATTTAAATGGAATGTGTGTTCAATTTTTTTACCTTTCCATATTGATTATGATTATTTATTCATGATTTATTCCACCATAATAAACCCTTATTGAGAATTTGAGCTCACCCTTATTTTATTCCATTCCCCAAGATATGAAGAATATTTTTTTGAATAAGTTTTCAAGGATGAAATTTATTTGTTTTTTTTATTTATTGTGTTTTATTTTCTATTCCCAATGTAAAATGGGTATCATGTATGTATCTTCTTCTCCAAAAATACTAAAATGATCATTCCTTTGGGATTTTACCCTTTTTATCTATGACAAATTAGTAAATCAGACATCAGATCCGGGTTACTAGAGTCTGGTCATTACAGAAATTACTGATTATGTATTAAGATTCTTAGTTTTTAAATAGATTAAGGCTAAGAGAAAACATCCTAGAGGGTTTATGCAACATGTAACTATTCCTATGTGAAAATTGGATGACATTAATATGAACATTGTCACTGGATTACCAAATAATCCTTGAAATAATGATGTAATACGGGTTATTGTTGAACACATTACCAAATCTACACATTTTCTTGATATAAGAGAAGATTTTACTCTTCAGTACCTTGTATAGATATATATTAATGAAGTTATTAGAATTTATGGCACACATATTTCAATTGTGTCTGGTTTTCTTCCATGATTTATATTGAAAATCTAGAAAAGTATTTATAATTCTCTTGATATCGAGACTTATTTATGCACCATGTATCATCCTCGGATTGATGGATAATCTGAAAGGACTATTCAAACATTAGAATACATGTTGATATTGTGCTCACTCTAATTTAAAGGAATGTGAGATCAATATTTAACTTGAGTAGAGTTTTACTATAAAAATAGTTTCCATTCAAATATTTAAATGGCATTGTGTGAAGTATTATATGGTAAGAGATGTCATACTAAAATATATTGGGATAAAGTTAGTGAAAGGAAGATTTTAGGCCTAGAACTTGTTGAGGAGATAATTAAAAAGATAAAGAATATTAAGAGTCACATTAAAGAGGATTGAAGAAGGTATAAGTGTTATACTAATAACCAAAGGAAATATTTTGAATTTCAAGTGGGTGATCATGCTTTCCTAAAAGTATTTCTATGGAAGGATGTTATAAGTTTTGGTAAGAAGGGAAAACTGAGCCCCAAATATATCAAAACCTTTGAAATTTTGAAAAGAATTGGAGTTTTAGTTTATAGATTGTAAATTCCATCAATCCTCTCTAAATAACATAATGTGTTACACATATCATTGTTAAGGAAGTATATGCCAGACCCAATGCATGTCCTCTCCTTTAAAAAATATAATTGGAACCTGATCTATCTTACTATGAAGATCCTATCATGATTATAGAAATTATAGTGCAATTATTAAGAAATCATATGTCTAGACTAGTAATGATACTTTGGAGAACTCATAAAATGGATGAATCAACATTGTAACTAGAAGATTTTATGAAGAATAGCCACCCTCATTTGTTTAGAAAGTAATATCCATTAAACTTTTGAGGATGAAATTTTTATAGGAGGGAATAATGTAACACTTGAGATTAAATTATAGTAATTGAACATTATATTTTAATAAAAATATAATAAAATTCACATTTTAATATTTCATGGAACAAAAATTCTAATTTTATAAGATGAATATCAATTTTAAACTTACTAGGTCAAAATAATCCTAGAATGAGTTTTTGAAAATTTCCCTTAGAAATAATATTTTATGAACAATTGAAAATATATTATTTAACTATTCAAAATTTTATTTATAATAATGTGTTATAATATTTATAATTAACAATTTATTTACTATCAATTTGATATAAATAAAGATAAGATCATTTGGTGGTAAAAGGGATATTTTTTGGATAACTTTTTTTAAATGCATAATGTATTTTCATTTTAATAAATTAAAATGAAATTAAATGATGAATAATTTAAAGGAAATTTATAGATTATATATCTAAATATATGAATTTAAATCCATATAATTTTTATTACTAGTCATATATTTAATGTAATACCATCATATGCTTGAAAAATGCATTTTTTTGAAAAATAATTTTTCGACACGTTTTGTGGGTTTATTTTTAATTTAAATTCTGAAAATTAAATGAATTGAATTTGATAAATTCGTTTTAATATTTTAAATAATAAATTAAATATTTATTAATGAGGCCACGTTCATTTTTTTCATAATGAATTGTAAAAATAGTAAAAATTTGTCATTGTGATTAAGGTTAAAACGGATTTACCAGGGGTTAACCTAAAAAGATAATGGTTAAAATGACCTAAAACATTCTAAAACCCCATTGGTTGGTTTTATTTAGACCTTAAAATTATTAAATTACAATATGAGTCATTTTAGATTATTTTTTAAGAAAATGACTTGATATTATTTTTAAACTTTGAAAAAATACAAGTGTGTCACTCACCTCAATTATAAATGGGCACCTTCTCCCCTAACTTATTCACACCTATTGAGCCATTTAACTTGAAAATAAAATACCAAAATATATTCCATAAATAATTATAAACATTCTAGAGATTTTTTTATTCCAAAAATCCCAACCCTAGGGTTATTAATAAGAGATCCAAAGGAGGTTTTTTTAAGTGAAGGTAATCTTCTTCACCAAGATCTTTCTTATTTACTTCTACTTTTACTACATTAAATTATGTATTAATAATTATAATATAATAACACAATTATATTAAATTAAATAATATTTTATTATGTTTTTTATATAATATTTATCCATCTCCTTCTCCATCAAATGGAAAGCAAAACCATCGCTCGTGTGTACGGTGGACTACCGCCTCACGAACCTATGTAATTGTTTCAATCATAGACTCACATGGACAGTCATAATAATATAAATAATGAATATATATGATACTTATGACATTATATTCATTATTTAAAATTAAAAAAAAATCATTTTATTCCTTAATTTTTCACCCATTAATGAAATGACAACATCGCATGTGTGTACATACGACATTCCGTCTCCATGAAGTGATGTGATTCATTTTCCATGTTCAAATATAAATAATGATTATAAAAATGTATCTTATGAATAAATATGATATTTATAACATTAATATAATTATATATATTATGAAATTATATCCTATTCACGATAAATGAAACAACCATAGCAAACCATGCATAGGAAAACGAAGCAGCTAACACCCGAAACAATTGTAATAATAAAATATCATTATAGAATAGGTGATAAGATGTTATAAGAGGATGATATATGATATTATAAAAATTAATATAGTTATTTTATAAATTAATAACATTTTTAAAACCATTATAACATAGTTTAAATCATGTTCAACTAAAATGAAGCGTGAGGTAAGGGATTTTGTCTCAATTTCCCCTCCATTGAGACATATTTGGAATTATGCCCCTATTTACTTTTATGTGGTGAATATATTTAAACTTTGATATATTTAACTTGAATAAATATTTATTCATGATGATTAATTTTTCAATTCAGTTTTATTATTTTGAGGTTTTATAATTTAAATATTAACAAATATATAATGATCTATTTTACATTCTCATTTTTTGGGATTACTTTTATTTTCATTGAAGGAATATTATAATATAATCTTCATAAAATAAATATATTTTATCATCCTATTGATATTTATCTAATTTTCATATTTTATTCCAATATTTCACCTCTTTGGAACTTGAATCAAGTAAATAAACATTTAAAATAAGAGCTGATCTTATTTCCCTTGTTGATTATTAACATTTTTTATGATCAAGTAATTGATTAAATGATATGTACTTTTAGTTATTTACCTTACTATATTGATTATGACTTATTTACTCATGATATATTATGTTTTATGAAAACTTTAATGAGAATTTTATCTCACCCTTATTTTTTACCTTTCATCGGGATATGAAGAAGAAATATTTAAATGAGTTCAAGGATGATGAATATTTTTTATTACTACGTTTTATGTTTTATTTCCAATGTAAAAATGGGAATCCCGTATATATCTGTCTCTTCTAGACAACTAAACTGATCATTACTTCAGGATTATATCTCTCGTATCTATTCAAATTTAATAAAAAAATGTCGGCTTTGGGTTATTGGAGTTGGGTTCATTACAACTAAATTCAACCAAAACCAGCATAAGAAAATCACACCGGCACATAGCTCCCAGTGAAATCATAAGAGTTATAATCACTAGATAAGTAGGAAGAAAACTACTGAGGATGAATCCCTGATGAATGAAACCTCAACTACACAGACATATGATATCCATCCATGATATACCCTCTCCCCAGGGATCCTTGATAACCTCCTCTTGAGATAATCTCAAATATGAATGAATCTGCTAAATCATCTCAACCTTATTTTGTACCTCTAAATACATAGGTAATGTAAATTGAGTGAATTTATAGTGAATAATTGGGTGAAATTAATTCTCCAAAATATTTTTTCTAGACTCCTCATATATGAAAATATCACGGGTGAAGTGAACTGGGTCCTTGTTGAAAATCACAATCTTCCTCACAATCAGGCTCCCCTGCTGAGGGGATAGAAACTTATCCCTCTTTACTACACTCATAATTGATGTTAGAAACTCAAAACAAAACTACTTATTAAAATCATCCCATGAAACATCTAACTCCTTTAGCTCCCTAAGATACATAATAAACCAATAGAGAGTTACACCTATGTAAAAACCCCAACTCTAGTAACCTAGATCTAGTATCTACTTTATTACATTTTCATAAGATACAAGGGATCTCATACTGAAGGACCAATCAGTTTAGTAGTAATGAAGAACCAAATGCATACATGATTCCCATAGTACATTGTTAATATTAAATACATAGAATAAAAATATTCTTGCATCCTTGATATTATTCATAATATCCTTTTTTATATCCTAGGGAAAGGAAAACAAATAAAGGGTGAGATTAGATGATTAGTAAGATTTTCATACAGTATAATTTATCATGAATCAATAAGGAATAATCAATATGAAAAGATAAACAATTGAAAAATCATGTCATTTAATCAATATCTTGAGCACGAAATGCATCCATGTATAATATCAATGTTGTAATCTCATGGATAATTATAACTAAATTTTCAATAAAGAAAATTATTAATATTGGACTTCATGATTTCATAAATCATGATATCTATACCATAAAATCCTTATTCTATGACTGTTTAATTGATGGGTAGGTAAACACTAGAAACCCATTTAATTTTCCCAATTGATTTGTCTCATGAGACCGATCGATGCATCAAGGGGCTATTTATAACTTAGCCTCACCTACCACTACATTTCTAATGCATTCCTAATATATTAAATGATCAATTTAATTCATAAAAAATATTCATAATCAATAAATTTCAATATTTGAGTAAAGAATATGAAATATCAATATTTCCCCAGTAAATCAAATAACTTTCATAACAAAACATTGTATGTAAAGATTTTATATGATTTAGGAAATAATCATATACATTATGAAAAAATATGGATATTTAAGAGAAATTTAATCTCCAATGATCATAAGAAAGTTATTTTTTCAAGCGAAAGTTAATGACCACAAAATTAATGAAAGATAGATTTCATTTAATCAGAAATATAAGTTTTATAGTAAAATTAAATCTTTTGGAAAATAAAAGAATAATATTAAAATAATATTTAATTATTTATTTTTCTTTTCAAAACTATGGAAAACTTGTGTAATAAGATAAATAGTGTAAAATAGTTATAGCAGCTGGAAAATTTGTTGACGTCATATACATTGAAAAGAAACATTCCTTTTATATTTTGTAAAGAGAGTTAAAAGTGAACTTTTCAGAAAAACATGAAAGATTCCTTTAAAAAATTATAAAAATACAATTATAAAATAAAATTTCCTTGATAAATAATTTTATCAAATAAGAAGTAATTTTTTAAAACAATTTTAAAAAATTATATACATAGAAGAAAAATATGCCCGATCAAAAGAGAAATAAGTTTAGATTTTCTCTTAAAAATTATCTTAAAAGAGTAACTTGAATTAAATAATCAATAATCATGAATAAATATATATTCATGTTAAATAACAAAAAGTGGAATTATATAAACCACGTAAAACTAAATTGGTGCATAATACCAAATATGTATCAATGGAGTGGAAATTGAGATGAAATCCCTTACCTCAAGTTATACTTGCCTTGTATGTGCTTTTAATCTCATGTATAATAAATTTATATCTATTATAATTAAATACCATAACCATATAAATATCAATAATATCATATATGATCTATTTATAACATCTTATTTTCCATTTGTTAACAGTATTTTATCATTATCATTATTTCAGGAGTTAACTATTTCATTTTTCATATATGTTTTGATTCAGTATTTCGGATCCTTGTACTTTTATTATGGTTCCATCATATCAAAAAATTTATTCATGATATAAATATCATATGTACTCAATTTATATATATTTATATTCATCCATAGTATATATATGTGTGTGAATTACGTCATTCATGGAGACGGAAGGTCATACGTATGCATGAATGTTGTTTTTATTTTTTGGCAGACGGAATGAAAGAAAGGTAAATAATAATTCACCTTTAAATAATTATTATTATATCATATATATTCATTAATATATACTTATTACCATCCATGTAAATCAAAAATGAAAAAATGAATCACACCGCTTCGTAGGGAAGGTAGTCCACACATATGCACGAGCAACGTTTTCGTTTTCTAACAGATTGGAAGGTAAGAAGATATATGTAATTTTATAATTATAAAAGAATAATTATGGAATAAATATCACATATATTCATTAGTTACATCATTATAACAATCCATGTTATTCGGTAATGGAAAACAAATTACATTGGTTCGTAAGGCGGTAGTCCTCCGTACACATGAGCGATGATTTTATTTCCCATTTGATGGAGAAGAAGATGAATAAATAATGTGACATCAGAATAATAACATCTAATTATATGGGAGAAAATAATGTTGTTATATTTTAATTTTTAGGTCATAACAGAAGGTGGTAAAAGAAGAAGAAAATGAAAGTGCTTGGTGATGATAATTACCTCTTCTTTGAAAGAGCTCTTTTAGATTTCTACTTAAGGGACCTAGGTTGGACTTTTTGGAAGACCATAACCTCTATAATTTGTATAAGTATGTATATAAGAGTATTGGGTATGGTTTTTTTGAGATATATGACTCAAATATATGTAAATAAAAAAGGGAAGGGTGTCCTTTTATAAATGAGGGGAGATACATTCTTGGAATTTCATAAAGTATTAAATTAATATAAATTATTTTCATCATATAAAAATGAATTAAAATTAATATAACATGAATATAAGATGATTAAAATTAAAAATAATCTCATAAAATAAATTTTTTACAAGTTTTGGTTATATTTTCACCATTATCTTTTAGTTTTAACCCCTATTAATCTTTTTGACAATTATCTTAATATTAAAGTTTTCTATAATTTAAGGGTCAATAATGTTACCATAAGAGGCAAAAACACCCATAAATGGACCATAGATTATATTTTAAAACATATCCCATTAAATTTATTGAATATAGTATTTTTATTAATTTAATATCATTTATTAAAATATTATTTATTATAAAATATTATTAATGTCATTTACAACACTATTCATTTAATTTGACTTTAAATACAGCAAGACAATGATGTAATTATAATATTACCCTTTAAAACATCCCTAATATTTCATATTTATCTATAAAATTCAGGTAATATAATAATTCATACAATTTTTATTATTTTTAATATTTTTAAAATCAGTTATTTTATTTTTCCATTAATTGAATAAATATTATGTTGGTGTTGCGTAAGAATTTAAGTAAATTATTAAATCACTAAAAATTAAAAATAAACTATCATGATAAAAAAAATTATATTTAAAATTATCATTTAAAACCGAACATATCCTCCTTTTATCCTTATGGAAAAATATTAGATATATTCAAAGTAAGAGAATGATATTTTTGACTCTATCCTTTACTTAAATATTATAAAGGTCAAAATAAAATATAAATGACAAAAACTATCATATTTTTAGAATTTTTTATGATTATGGATGAAATATACTAATAAAATTAAATAAATATAAGTTTTTTATATATTTTTAATGCCTTGTCACATTATTTTTAACCTTAATTACCAGATTTACCCTTTACCAAGGTGATAAATTTTACCACGGTTACTATTCATAATTCCTAAAAAATATAAGGAAACTATTTATAAATTTTTAACCTCATGATTCAAAATATATAATATATTTTATCAAATTGAATTTATAGAAGTTTAATAAATTATTTTAAGATAAAAATGCAAAACACAACGAAAAACAATGTTTTTTTAAATGCGTTTTTAAGTCCAAAAATGAACTTATAATAAAATATGGAATAATAATGGTTAAAATATAATTAATTAGATTATTTATTACTAAATGAGTATTATGTTAATTTATTATTGAATTAAAATCATTATAGGTCTTTTTTAATTAAAATAAATTACATTTTTTCAAAAAATCGGTATTTTTCACTATTCACTGAAAAATCAATCCATTCAAAAAAATACCAAAATTTCAACCTAAGATAATATTTACATGATTAATTCAAAAATAATAATATTTTATTAGGTGTTTTTGGTTGGTTCAAACTTGGTGTTTCATGAAAAACAAGCTATCAAAGTAATCTATTTAATTATAAATATATAATAAAATCCAAGACCATTACATTCTACCCCTTATAAGAATTTAAACCTTGAGATTACATTATTTTGATAAAAAACTGAGGATAATTAAACCTCATCACATCCTTAGGTTCCCATTAATCTTCCTCAATTTTATGATTTTTTCACAATACTTTATTCAGATGAGTGGCCTTGTTTCATAGCACTTTCTCTCTACAATATAGAATTTCTACCAGTTGTTCCTCATAAGATTGATATTATTATAATGGTATAACCTCTGTGTTCAATACATATAAAGGATTATGTTTATAATTTATCATTAGATATACATGGAACACCTTCTGAACTTGAGAGAGATTTGGTGTAAGTATCAAGTGATAAGTTATTGTCCCGATATGATCAAGAATTTCTAAGGGATTGATATATCTATGACTCAGCTTTCCCTTCTTTAAATTTATCATAACCTTATTCCATGGAGATATTCACAGTAATAACTTATCACCAACTTCAAACTATATATCTTTTCAATTATTATCAACATTAGCTCTCTTTTTTCCTGAGCTTCACTTATATGTTGTTTAATGAATCTAATATTATCTATTATTTCCTCTACTAGATAATGTCTCAATATATTTCGATCTATGACTTCATCCCAACATATTGGAGTTATAAACTTCCTTCCTTAGAGGGATTTATAAGGAACCATTTGAATACTTAGTGAAAGTTATTGTTGTGAGAAAATCCTACCAAAGGGATGTGTTGATCCCAACCATCTTTAAAATCCTTAGAGAAATATCTCAATATGTATTCTAGAGTTTTAATTGTCCCCTTAGACTGACCATCTATATAAGGATGATAATAAGTACTAAAACTTAACTATGTATTCATATCCTACTAAAATCTTCTCCAAAACTTTGAGGTAAACATCAATTCTTACTCACGTAAAATTAAGAGTGGTACTCCATATAATTACACAAATTCCTTAATGTAAAATCAAGTAAGATGGTCAAAACAGAAATATTATCTCATTATGATAAAATGGGTTGATTTCATTTGGTGGTGGGATAAAACCCAAATATCACTATTCCATTTAGATATTTTAAGGATTCTAATAAATAAATTCATTTTAATGTATTCTCATTTCTATTATATAATGGGTAATGGTTGTAACATCCCCTTAGTCTTCTGTCTCTCAATCTTAAATTACTGACACAACATGCATTATGATACATAAATTTTAATATCCATTTTTATGTTGTCCCACCAAAAATATTATTTCTGATATCTATACATCTTCATACTTCTAGGATGAATAGAGAATTTTGAACTATGAGATTTATCCAAAAATTATTCCTTCAACTCTAGTATTAATGAGAAACATACTATGTTCCTAAAACTTATCATTCAAGTATGATCATAGTTTAACTCAGAAGAATTTCTTACCTTCTTTTGTAATTCCACATCATCCTTTTTCACCTTCTTAATCTCTCATAGTTTGATAGTTGAACATTCATATGAGAAAGATAAGAACTGGCCCCTTTCCTCAAGATTTAAATATATAAATTCTCAAAATCCATAAATATTGGATCTCTTTCAATCCATATCATGGAAAAACTAGAATGATCTTTCTAACTCAGAGCATAAACCACCTTGTTTATCTTCTTAAGGTGGAAATTTATTAAGAATTCGTAATCTTTGATCAACTCCAACCATCTTCTCTAATGCATATTCAACTATTTCTATGTAAATATACACTTTAAAATTTTATGATCAGTATATACATCACACCTTTCACCATACAACTAATTCCTTGATATCTTTAATGAAAAAATTACCGCTTACAGCTCCAAATCATGATTCGGGTAATTCTACTCATGAAAATTCAATTAGTGGGAGGCATAAGCTATCACCATATCATTCTTTATGAGGATTCATCTTAATCCCTTTCTTAATTCATCCCCATAGATCAAAAACCCTTCTCCACTATAGGGTACTGTAATCATAGACATATTGAATAAACTTATCTTCAATTCTTTGAAACTCTCTTCACATTCGTCTATCTATAAGAACTTAACCCCCTTCTAAGTCAGCCTAGTGAGTATTGGGCATGGTATGCCTTTGGGCCTTCAGGTCATGTATTACGGGTCAGTCGGGCCTTGTGCCTTGGGACTACAGGTCATGTACGAGTTCCCCTTCAACCCTTAACAGGGGTATTATCCATAATAAAATAAAAAATAAGGCCTTCGGGCCATTGGAGAGTAAATTAATAGTCATGATAAATATCTCACAAAGTGTCGATAGTATCCATCCAACCCAATAAAACTATGGATATTGGTTACCATGGTTGGTCTAGTCCATTTCTCAATAACTACAATTTTTATAGGTCCACCGATATACCCTCTCTTAAAATTATATATCCCAAGAATAAAACTTTTTGTAGCCAAAATTCACACTTAGTGAATTTGGTATATAGATTATACTTCCTTGCGGTCTTCAGCACGATCCTCGAATGTTATTCATCCTATTCCTTTATCTTTGAGTATATAATAATATAATCAATAAATACTACCACAAACTGATCAAGGAAATATCTAAATACTCTATTCATTAAATCCATGAATTTAGTAGGGTCATTGGTAATTCAAAATGAAAGTACTATAAATTCATAATGACCATACATAGTATGGATGTCTTTTTTGGGTATTTCCTCCTTGAACCTAAATGATAAGATCTAGATCAAAGTTCAATATTGGAAAAATATTGATCTCCTAACAACTAATTAAATAGATCATCGATACGATGTAGATGAAACTTATTCTTTATCTTAATCGTGTTAGGTTCTCAATAATCAATGTAGAGTTGCATTGATCCATATTTCTTCTTAATAAAAAGAATAAGTGAACCGCATGGTGAAATAGTAAACAAAATGAATCCCTTATATATATTCTCCTAGAGTTTCTTCTTGAATTCTTATAACTCAATTGGGGCCATTCTATATGGATAATTTAAAATAAGTGTAGCACCAGGTATTATTTTATTAAAAACTCAACTTCACGATGCAAGGGAAGACTAAAAAATCTTATGGAAAGACATAAAATAATTATCGTACAATAGGTGTATCTTTAATGTTGATTTTCTCCCCAACCTTATTGTACAATAGGTGTAGCACCAGGTATTATTTTAGTTTTTTTTCACTTTAACCTCCTGCATAAGGGTTTAAATAATATTATTAACTCATTATATAACTATAATAATATTTATAATACTTTATATTATACTTTAATAACATATTACAACCCATTTATTAATATTATTTCGTGATTTTTATTATTTTGGGTGCGTTTGTTTTATGGTTTCATGGTCGGTTCACTTGTGTATAATTATAGATGTTCTTTTAAAATGAGATTAAAACTACATAAGTGGAATGAAATATTATTAATTCATTTAAATAATTATAAATGATCTCATATATAATTTTTCTTTCTTGTATGAGTATGATTCATTTAATAAAATGTTAATGATAAATGTTTAGTTTAATTTGGCGGTTTTTTCTGACCATCACGAACTAGTTTCATTTTATTTAATATCATGTCCATATATTAATTACAAAACCTGAAATAGGTTATAATATAAAAATAAAAATCTTATTTAACCATAATAATACTTTTATGACTAGCCTTTAATGAGTCAATGGAAAATGAAAAATCATTATCCACAGAGATGATTAACCACTATAACTTGGAAAATGGTTTTGTTTCTTTGAATAAAAGGAGGTAATAAAAGGGATGGATATAAGATATCCCGTTAAGAATTTATTACACTTGATTTATTATTCTTTTATGTATTAATGATGTGAGTATAAATTATAATAATAAAAGAAATTAAGAGATGTGGTTTAAGAAAATTACCTCTTGAATATCACCTCCTTGAAGGATCCCTTAAAGATATTGGAATTGGTCTTTGGCTGAGACCAACAACACTAAGAAGTAGGTAGAGTTGGAAGGATAGTTTTTGTTAGATATTTTAAAATCATAAAGGTTTTTTTGGAGAAATGGGGAGGTGAGGAGTGGTATTTGTACTTGAAGAGGGGTGGTTTAAGTGATTAAATAATGATTATTTAATATTTAAATCCAACCACATTTGGGTGGAATTAATTAAAATAAATTATATTGATAATTAATGTTTTAAAGGATTTTTATGTTAAATAAAAACATCAATAACCCATTTAAATTTTTAGTTTTTAGATATTTTAATCTTTTACCTTTTAACTTTATCTCATTTCATTATTTTACCTATACTGCGGTAAATCTTTTTTTTACTAAGGTAAATTTTTTATGGGTAAAAATAAAAATGAACCTAATAAATAATTTTTACCTTTTAATTACAAATATTGAGCCCATTTTACCAAATTAAATTTACATAATTTTCAAAATTAAAAACAAAACCACCAGATGCGTTGAAAAAATGGGTTTTCCATAAGTGTATTTTTCAAACAAAAGATGATTTTATTTTAACACTATGACTAATAATAATCATTGTATGAAACTAATTTAATATTTAATGATATATAATATATAAATTTAATTTAAAACATTTCAAATTATGTATTATTTTAATTAATTAAAAGGATAAACATTATGTACTTTAAAACAGTTTTCAAAAAAATCATATTTTTAATCACAAAAATAAACATATTCTAAAATAAAATATAAAGTTTATTTAAAATAATTTAAGAGTTTGAAATATAAATAAATAAAAATTATGTTACTTTAAATCAAATTCAAAATATAATGATACTTTAAAATTGTTTAATTTATTGAAAATAAAAGATATTTTTACAAAAATCGGTATTTTTTACTATTCACTGAAAACCCAATATTTTCTAAAAAATACCAAAATTTCACCCAAATTAAAACATGATATTATAATTTTTAAAATAAGATTTATTTTATGAAATTTATTTTATAAAAGTTACAAAAAATAATTATAATATTCACTCATAAAATACAAGAAAACCCATTTTTTAAAGAAAATGTATTTTTAAAGAATAAAATGAATTTTTTAAAAATTTCAGTGATTATTTACAAAAAAAATTAATTAAAAATTTATCAATGAGTATGAAAATTATATTTTTCTTAATTTCATTAATATTTTTCATACCCACTAATTTAATGGCTATATTATAATAGTCACATTTTAAATAATAAGATTCCATTTTTTATTTAAGACTAGAGTTATGCATCTTGTACACTATCAAAAATAGTATTTTCTTTTAAAAAAGATATTTTATTGTCATATTCATCACCATAAAATATAAATTTCAAATTGTGCATGACTCTAATAAGTTAAAATTATTCTTTAATAGTTTGGTAATATCTTATGGTGTTTAATTTTTTCAGGCTAATGGTTGTATATTTGGGTTCACACTCAACCCTTGAAAGTGGATTTGAAAATGGAAAATATATATTCGGTGAGATAATGGAAGATTGATATCATATATTATAAGAAAACTCAACCAAAGTCTTTTGTTTCACCCATGATCCACCAAAATCCAAGATGCATGCATGCAACATATCCTCTAATATTTGAATAGCCTTCTCTGCTTGTCTATCTACATGAGGATGGAAAGTAGTGCTAATGAAGATTTGATATCCAAAATCATACTAAAGTAATCCCTATAATCATGAGTTAAAGTGATGATCTCAATTATAAATTATATCCCTTGGTACCCCCTGAAGTCTTGTTATCTCCTCCACATATCATCTTGTTAGAGCATCCACAATGCCCGACTCCTTAATCACTATGAAATGATGTAAATTTTTTAACAAATCCATGATAACCTTGATAAACCCATACCCGACTTAGGCTTGAGGTAAACCAGGTATGAAATCCTTTCATATTTCCTCCCAATTTCACTAAGAGACATCCAATGGCTGTAAAAACCACCAGGAACAAGATGCTCTGCCTTTACCTACTGGTAGACCAAACATCATGATACAAACTTGTATACCAACCACTTCATCATAGTCCACAAAAGATGGCTCCTCGTGTCATGATACATCATGGATATTCCATGATGTACCACCAAATTTGATCTATGAAACACCTAGTGATCCCCCTCATGTATTGCCCATGAAACAAATAATATTCCCTAAAACCATATCCAATGTCAATAATCCTATGACCATCCATCAAGAGAGTCACCATGAAATACATGATATCACATCATCATTGCATATGAGTATCCCCATTGAGACTCCCCCACTTGTTACATCAAGGATGATTACACTATCATCTGGATCAAAAAACCCCTACTACAAGCCTATTATGAATTTCATTTAAAGGTCTTCTATCACCCTCCAATAATATCTTGACTCTTGAAAAATATCTCCCTGTTAATTCCAAGTTAGCACATCAGTAACTACATTCCCTTTCCTTGGGTTTTAGAAGATATTAAATTCATAGTCCTTCAAGAACTCCATCCACTACCACTAATGAAGATTTAGATCTCATTGGGATGAAATATTTCTCAAGCCCTTATAATTGGTGATGATAAAAAAGAGATCACCAATGAGGTAATATCACTACAGGTTCAGAGGAAACACCACCACTGAAAATTCTATATCATGGGTGGAATAATTATGCTCATCGTTATGTCACTTCCTATACCCATATAAGATCAATTCCCACCACTATATTAAGAAGAAACCCAAATAAAGATGTGGAGAATTATAGAAAACTTCAAACATAACTACCTTATTTGGAAACCAATATATAGTATCACTAAACAAATTCTCCTTAAGTAGATATATTCATAACACCAATCAGTCTATACAAAAGCACGATCCATCCTATTCAGAGAAGCTAACTGTGCTTCAATACGAGAGAATCCAAACATGAATCTATGATAATATCCCAAAAGACTAAGTAAAATACATACCTCCATAATTTTATTGGGTTCCTTCTAAGAAACAACCACCTTTATCTTGAAGGAATTTAGTAGTTGTGATATGAGGTGAGTTCATTTCCCCATTTTCTTGGTTTCTTTCCCATTATTTCATCCTAGAGGTGTTTTTCAACAGTTAGATTCAATTTTTTTTTCTTGATTCATATTTTTGATGAGTATTGTTGTGTTATATATTATTGAGGATTCATTAGATAATTTTGGTTGGGTGAAAATATCTTCTTCACCTTGTTTTTTCACTATTATTTTCAAAGAGACATTTAAGGTATGATATTGAAGAACTCTCTTTATTTATGTATGAATTTTGGAAGTTTCATGATCTTTATTTCATTTTATGGATAGTATAAATTTTATTAATGAATATAATAAACTTGAATAAAATAAATTTATGAGAATGATGTGATTCACATGTGATTACATGTTTCCATGTTTTTTTGTGAGTGTTGGATTTCTATGTTATTGATGAAAATCATTTATTGTTGAGATATTTATTTTATTTTTACTATGTTTCAAATAATTGAATCACCCTTAAAAAATGGTTGATTTTATAAAGAATGTAATGAACTAGATGTGTAAAATCTAGAAATTATTTTAATATCAATCCTGAGAGATATTATGAATTAATCTAGAATCATATTTTAAAAAGAAGATTTTTAAAGTACTTTATTGTTATATTTTTTCATCGTGTGATGTTGAGATGCACGTTGTAGTGATATAGTTGTGTGGCCTTAGTTAGGGGATGTTTTATGGCTAGTATTAGATGTTGGAAAGGGGTGTACTGTGGGTGATGTGGTTGAATTTCCAAATTTGTAAATATGAGATGTTTTCATTAATAGAGAGTGATGGTAAGGTTGTTTATGTGGTAAGGGTATGCCTTATGTGGCTATTATGGGGGGTTTTGACCAATGTTATGGGATTACTGTGCGAAAAATTGGTTGGTGGTTATGTGGATGTTTTATAGTTGATTTTTATCTATGAAATGAAAATGCTAATAATAGAAATAGTAATGGGTATAGGTAGTGATTGTAATGTTAATAAATGAAATTAATGGGTAACTACTTGAATGAAAAATGGGTGATAGATTAGAATGGGTTTTCATTAAATATGTAATTGGATGGAATAATAATGAAACAAGACCAGTAAATAGAAAATATGGAAGTGGATAAATGATGTGATTAAATGAGAAACTATGAATGGTTATTATGGAAATATTTTTTGGAAATAGAGGATGGTTTTTAGTATAGAAATTGGTAGCAATTATAGTTCATGGTAGTTATGGTGTGGTGGTTGTTAAGGTGTGTAAATGAATCTTTTGTGTGAAACCTTAGTCTTAGATTATATGTGTGGCTAAATATAACTTTTATTTTCTTATTATTTAATATGAATCCCACCTGAGTTGGATAACCAGACCAACACCCAAATGTTTTGGGTTTCTGGTGATTTCTTCCATATCTAGGTTGGTGAGGGAATAAATAGTCGACTATTACCTCTTCCCCTCTCTCCCTTATAAGTGTAGCATGTTCTTTTGTGGATCATAGTAGATTGGTTATGTGGATGTGGTGATGGTACTTGGTAGGGGTTATGAATGTTTGGAGGATGGAAAAAGGATGGTATCCTTAATTTCTATAATACCTTAATTAGATGTATGTGTGATGAGATTGTGGTATAAGGCTGTGATGATGTGGTGATATATCTATATTGTAAAGGTCTAGATATTCTGAGCTCTGAAGTGCTTGGGGAAAGCTTAGAGGGGGATCAGTGGAGTTTAGGAGCTAGAATCTGGTGGTAGGATAAGTTCATGATGTGAATTTAAGTTCATGACATGAGAGTTTGGTTCATGTATTGAATATTAATTCATGGTATGAGAAGGTAAATTCATAGGGTTTGATTCAGAACATGAACCATTAGTTTACTATGTGAAAGGGTAAAGGATCATCTTCGATGAATCTATCATAAAAAACTCAAGATGTTAACATGAATTTCATGATGTGAATTGATCAAGGTTTATTAGATCAAGGTGATGATTTTTTTCAGCGAGTCTTAAAAATAAAACCTTTCATGTCATGAATGACCCATTCACACCATGAAAGTAAGACTAGCAGTGCACATATAAATCTAATCACACCCTTATTTTTCTAATAAACCCTCTAATTCTCTCCTAACTCAAGGAGGCGATAGGTATTTCTTTGGGGTGTTTTTAATCCCTTATGATAGTGATTGATCCCTGGATTCTCATGTTCAATATATGGTAATCCAAGGCAATTTTTCCCTATTTCTCTTGTTCTTCCTTCTTTGATTCATTTTTGTATCGACTAGTTTTATTTTAAAATGCTATGGAAGATAATCATATTTATTCCTATATTTTTTTTGATTTTTTTTTGGTGTGGTTGTGGCACGATGTTCTCATGGGGAAGTAGTTTCCTTGTACGATGGGTTATTAGAGGTTTTTGGTTATTGTTTTGTTCTCATTTAATAATGTATAAATCCTTGAGGTAGGGTATTCATTGATTCTCCTATTATTTTTATATTCAATCACAAATTAACCATGATTTGTCTCTTTAGGTGATGGTGGAATTAACCTTAATAAATAATAAATCATATTAATAAAAATAAATGGTTTATAGTTGTAGAGATCACATTATTTCACTATGATAACAATTTTCCTCTTGTTTTACTATATATTATGTTATCTATATTTATGATATTATTAACATGCTTTTTATTCTTGTATTTAGCATGTTAATTTGATGGAAATGGTTAAGAACGCAAATCTGATAGTGTTGCTGGATAAAGAATTAAAGTTTCATGTCTAATGAATATGTTGATTCTTATAATTTGATGGAAATCAAATGATACATTATGTATGTTTAATTAAAAAATATTCCATGTGTTAATGGAATTTTCTAAAGAACATGAAGTCAGAAATTCTTGTTGTTGATAATAATAATAGGTATGTTAATGGAATTATTCTTTCTTAATGTTTGTTGAAATAGGATTTTAAGATTCATAAAATGTTTATATAATTTATAGAATTTAATATTTGATGTCTTAGGTTTCCTGTGGTTGTAACTAGTGATAAATTAATCAGTTAATTCAAGATGGTAAAGAACTGGTTGTTTGATAAATATAAATATTTAGGTCTAAGAATTACTTCTTTCTTGTAAAGGATGGATTCCTTGGTTTTTAAGGTCTATATATCCTATTAACTCTATTTATTATTTTTTTTCTACCTTGTGTGTTTCTATGGAGTGATCCTTTCTATACAACATGATGTGATCTTGGGATAGCTAATGTTTTGACAAGATATGGGTGTGGAGAATTGGTTCTTATGGTAACAATTGACATCGATGAAAATGAGATAGATTCATGGTGATATTCATGGTGTTGTTAGGGATGACACTATGATTGATGGAATGGTTTGAAGTTAGGCCTACACATTTTTGTGATGAAATATGGATTTCTTCTTGATAATGTTCTACTTTAAAATATGGATGGTTGAGTTGCTTGTTTACCTGCAATCCTTTCCCCACTACTTGATTTTGTTGGTTGTTCTTATTTTATGAATCTCTTTTATGGTAGATTAGGATGTTTCAAAGAGTACATATAAGTATGGGATGATAATGAATAATAAATTCTTTAACCCATGGGGTTTTTTATTGAGTGGAATGAAAATGTTGATAATTTTGTGGAACCATGTAATCGGTTGGATTATGCATGGAGGGAATGAACTTCACTTGGTTTTTAATGAAATGTGAATAGAATAATTTTAATTAATGTATAATGAATTAATTATAGTTGGGTGGTAGATGGGTGGTTAAAACACCCTATAATCCTACATGAAACACATGATCAAATCCTAGTGGAAGAGTATTTTCGAGCAACTCTAGTAGTAATGTAGTGGTACTATAGCAATAGAACTATTCATCTGATTTGGGCCTTCAAGCCACTAGTTTGGGCCTATATGCTAGAGTTTCTTCAAGAAACCATAGGCCTTTAGGCCATAGGGCCTCCAGGATGATAAAACGTAGTAGATTATGTAGAGTGACTGGATGACCAATGCATCGCATCAGGTTGGCAGTGTAGCCTGGCTTCAGGAAGTATTGTCGAGTGGTCAGCTCAAAATAGTGATCGGTGCATTGACAACTATCAATTATCCTTATTACCTCTTAGGATATATGGTTTATCTTCCATGACATTTTAAAGGTCAACGCAACATGATGGTTCTTAGAAGAGGGGGTAATGTATCATGTGAATGGCGATAACCAAACAAGCGGAGCGATGTATCTTGGTAGGCAGTGTGGCAGAAGACATGTAGGTGTTTCTAGGGTGATAGATCAAAAGAGATGTGGGTTCACTAACACATATCATATTTCCCTCTAACCATACATGAGTTAAAAGAGGGGTTCTCTATCATTCCTTCATAGTGGGTAAGTGTAATGAAATAGGTTATGGTTGGGGGGTCACAGTGAGAAGACTGGGATTATGATGTGGACATGAATTTCATGAAATGAATTGATCCGTGTTTATTGGATCTAGGCGACACATTTTTCAATGAGTCTTAAAAATCAAACCTTTCATGACATTAATGACCCATACATTTCATGAAAGTGTTCCAATAAATCTAATCTCACCCTATATTTTTTGAGAAACTCTCCAATTATCTCCCAAATCCAGGTGGATAAATGTACCTATTTACGGTGTTTTGGATCCATTCTGATAGGGATTGATACTTATATTATCATGTTTGGTCTATGGTGATCCAATGTGATTTTTTAATCTTTATTTTGTGGTTTCTTCTATGATCTATTTTGGTTCCACCTATTTTATATTTCCATGAAATAGTAGATGATCTTCTTTGTTCTTATGAAGTTATTTGATGTTTTTTGGCATGTATTTTATTCAACATTCTTATGGGGATGTAGTTTTCTTATGGGATAGGTGATCAGAGGCTTACTCTTGTTCTTACATTCTTTTTCAAGAATGTTGAAATCATTGAGGTAAGGGATTAATTTTTTCACCTATTGTTTTTATATGGAATCATAAAGTAACCATTGTTTATCTCTTTGGGTGATGGTTGAGTTAACCTTAATAAAGAATAAAACCGATTAATGAAAAAAAAATTATGGTTGTAGTGATCATATGTTTTTTCACCGTGATAGTGATTTTTCTCTTGTTATACTAGATAGTGTGTTATATATGTTTATGATTTGATTAAAATGGTTGTTATTCTTGGGTTTAGCATGAAAAGTTGATAGAAATGGTTAATAATATAAATCCAATAACGTTGTGGATAAATAATTAAATAGGAATTTTTAATGAATATGTTGATTCTTATAATTTTATTGAAATTAAATAATGCTCAATGTATATTTAATTGAATTTTTTCTTACATAAGTTAATGGTTTTGGATAAATAACATGAATATGAAAATAATTATTGTTGATAATAATAAAGAGGCATGTTAATGGGATTTTTCTTTTTTAAAGTTTCTTGAAATTGGATGTTATGCTTTAGAGAAAGTTTACATAATTTATAGATTTTAATAGCTTATTACTTAGGTTACCTATGGTTGTAACCAATTATAAATTAATGAGTTAATTCAAGATGGAAAAGAACTAGTTATTTGATAAATATAAATGTTTGGGATTCGTCATTCATGTTTGCTTGTAGTGGTCAGATTCCTTGTTGACTCTATTTGTTGTTTCCTTGTTGCCTTGTGTATTTATATTATGTGAGACTTTATATATTATTTGATTTAATTTTGGGATGGTTTATGGTTTGGTGAGATATTGTCAGGGAGGCTCAGGTCTTATGGTACAAATTGATGCCAGTGATGGCAATCAGATGCATAGTGATATGCATTGTGGTGCCATGGATGTCACTGGAATTGATGTAACAAGTTGAAGCTAGGATTGACCATTTTGTGTTAAAATTTGGATGTTTTATTGATAATTCTCAACTTTAAATGTTGGATGGTCGGGTTTCTTATTTACTTATATTTGATTCCCCGCTGCTTGATGCAGCTGGTTGTGCTTATTTTATGCATAAATTTTATGGTAGATTAGGATGTTTCCTGGAGTATGTAGAATTATGGAATGATAATGAATAATAAATGTTTTAATCCATGGGGTTTTTTCTTGAATAGAATAAAAATGTTGATAATATTCTAGAACAATGGAATCATTTGGATTATTCCTGGAGGGCATAAAATTCACTTGGTTGTTAGTGAAATGAGAATATAATAATGTTAATTAATGGATAATAAATAAATTAACATAAATTGAAATTTTAAAAGGAAATAATTAATTAAATGAATCTTTTTTAATGATTTTGTTCTTATAAGATACATAGTTCTTAGTAGTGGAAGTTGAGTGTATGAGAGATGATAACTACATTTGAGCCTAAGAATGGGTTAATACCCATAGTGTGGTTGTGAGCTATATTATATCCTGTATGTTTTATTATTTCATATGCTACCCCTCCCATTTTGGTAGTGAGACTGACACCAAGTGGACTATGGAAGGGTTTTTTCCCTAACTTTAGGTTGGCAAGGAATGGATGGATGGTTGTCCCCTCTAGCCCAACTCTCTTATCCTGGTAGTATTATGTGATGGTATGCATGGTGGTTATCTTTCCCCATATATGTGTGTAAAGGGATGTAATATATTTTGGTTATTTCACACACACACACACACACAAATATATATATATATATATATATATATATATGGATATGGATATGGAATCCTAATAGTTATTATAGGTATATTATGTATATATTGTGATGTGTTGAGGTATAATACCTAACATACAGGCTGTGGTGGATCCCAGAAACTACTTGGTTATTATTTAGATATATGGAATGAGATGATGAGATGACGTGATGCATAGGATGCATGGTATGTGATAATGTAATGATACAATACATGAGGTACATGGTATGATACATTAACCCAAATGTCTTTAGTTTGGCATACTTTTGGAGAGAGATGTCTCATGATGTGTGATGGTGGGTCGGAGTGAAAACCTAGTGGGGAAGTGGTAGTAGGGTACCTTATTTTTTTATTATATTATATGTTCACTTTTATGTAAAACTTGGTGAGATATATACATGGTTAGGTTGGGAAATCGGTATACATGTTTAGGTGGTGAGTTAGATTCACTTTTTTTCATTACTCTTTAGCATTATTTCTTTATCTTTTGAATGAGAGGCTTCAGGGAGGATCCTACCAAGTACACGTGTTATGTTTACCCTATATATATAAACTGATTTTTAATTATGTATGAGATAGTTGGTGATCGGGATGATCTTTACTAGCTTGTGGGGTTTTCAGGAGTTTTTTGGGATTTCATGGTCTCCACTGAGGATTATCTTTTGGTACTTTTAGTTTCCTTTATATTTGTCTCACTTTATGAAATTACATGCATGTTTTGTGATCTCTCTTAATTTTGTTATAAGAAGGAGTTGTTGGATATTACTATCTTATGTCTCTTCTTCTTAAATATTAGAGGTAAATTCCACCCATTTCTGTATATGATATACCCTCAGTGTTTTTCACAAACCCCTAGCCTATTAGAGGTTGGATTTAGGCACCATTATCTCCCATCTCTTACTATCAACTCGGGATGGGCACCTTTGAGGGATGGTTTCACGACAATACAGTGACATGTGGTGGTGGATATGTGATGTAAATGATGATGTGGTTGTGGTATGTGATATGTGGCAATGATATGAGATGTGGTGTATTGTATCATGACTATTGAAGGGACATATTCACTAGAAAATTTTCCATTAGGGAATAAGAGAGACAAAGTGGTGTGGATGTGGTTATGGGGTTCTCAATTGATATATATTCTATTGTTACTATGTTATTATACTTGGATATGATTTTGGGTGATCATGCCTTGGTAAGGTTGGGTGCTAGTTGACCTGTCATGTTCTTGTTGGTTCTTTTATTTATTCAATTAAGTATTAGTATTCTTCTCCAAAATTTTCATGATAGTTCTTGAGGTGAATCTTATCAAGTATAATTTTATGCTCACCTCTCTATATATAAATCTTTTATTAGGTTTTTAAGGTGAGTTTGAAGATTGATCTGGAAATTACTAGCTTAGAGCTTGGAGATGTTTTTGGAGCTAATACCTTAGTAGTTTTATATTTGTATTCATTTTTGGAGACTTTTATTTTCATGTAATTTCGTGTATTGTGGTTCATTATGGTATCTTTGTTTTATTTTATATTATGAAATTAATTCGTGTATTTTTTATCATGTTCCTGGGTTACATGAGGGTAATGTCTCACATTTTCATTTTTTATAGACTTGGTTCTAGTATCCAACCCAATACTTATTGGAGGAGAGCATCTAGGGTCACCTTCATATTTAATACTAGCTAAATAGGGGTTCCTAGTGGGGGTGGGTTCTGACACCAGTTATGACATAAGATTTGGTTTTTTTCAACTAAGACTATGATTTATTCTTTAGGTTGAAAATTAAATAATCAAGGATAATTATGATTTTCATATATTTGGTGTTAGGATTTTATTGGAACTAAAGTATCTAATGATACTGATCTATAAATAGTTGTAATTTGGGTCAAAATTCTTATTAACCTAGAAACATAGACTATTTTCTAGAAAATTTGGGGTTTGTTACTTGTCACACCATACTTATTCTTGAGTATATTTTACTTTTGTATGAGTCTAAACATATAAATGAATGGGTTTTATATACTTTATGAATGTGATGAAATTGGATATGTGTATATATAATTAAATTTTATTTTTAGGAAATTAACACAAATTATCAGTTGTGTAAAGAGTCATACGTTAATATAATTGAAAAAAGTTAATTTGGTTGATGGTATAAGATAAAAAACCAAATTTTTATAAGCATACATGTATATTAGGAATATATGAGATAATATTCTAAGATACTAAAGATCCCCTTAAAATATTAAGTGTTTATTCCCTCAAAAGAAAACATTTATCAAAACCTAGATAATCCAAATGAGTAGGTCATTCCATAGTTGGGTATCCATGTATTATCATATGTGATGCAAGTAAAATATGAGTGACCATAATATGATTAGGAACCTATATATAGAATGGAATTTAGGTTACACTTAATTGGGAAACCCTAATGTCTAGGATACCATATGAATGAATTTGATGTAAATCTATATAATTTATTTGAGTAAGGAACTATCCACTAAAATATCTAGGTGTAATATATGATATGATTGACATAATTGTAAACCTAAATTAAAAAGTGATGAGAGAAATGTCAAAGAAAACTTGGAGATTAAGTAAAATATAGATCATGTCCCGCTATTAGATATGATGTATATTAAAATGGACTATTGTTTTAGTGAGAATATGTTTAATTAAAGGTCATATTAAATACATGTAAAACATGATACTCATCTCTCCCATTATATCAAAATAGCATCATCATCAAAATTTCCTTTGAGATAAGTCTTATAAAAACATTATAATTTTTCTAAAGTAAGAAAGAAAAAAAAATTATGTATTGGAGAAGCTACTTTCTGATAGCTGATTAGTGAATTTCTTCAATAAGAAGATCTATATGCTTAATTATAGTTTATATAGGATTTTCTTGATATATTAACTATAATTATTAATCCATGGAACCTGATTTGAAAAAATAACAAAAAAATATGGATGTGTTCATTATAATAGATAACCTAAGAAGGCTCTACTAGGAACAAACTGGGCATGGAAGATATAAGTATTAAAAGGTATTGTTTAAATGTAAAATGATTATAAAGAAATTTAATATGTTCTCGTATAATTAATAAAATTACATATATTAATAACTTAGAGAGGATGGGTTCTCCTTTAAGTCTGGATTCAGCTATAGACATAATTATAAAATCATTTTTGGAATTTTTTGATAATTTATTGGTAATTACAATATGAGTTGATTTTATAAAAAAATTCCAATATCCTTGATATTTTTAGGATATTTTAATAGGATATTTGAGGTTTGAGCTATAGTTTTTTTATGAAAACAAGAAATGTTAATAGTTTAAGAAAGAAATAAAAAGAAAACTATTTAAGGATCCAATAGTCATCGTGAGTCATTGAAATATAAATGAATTATCAGGAAGGATGATGTTTCCATTATAAAAATCCTGAACATTAGAGACTTAATTACCTATATAACAAAAGGGGTGTGAGAAACTATGTAGAGATTCCAGGTTATTTATTAATTTTTTAAAATTAAAATCTTTTATTTTAAAGGGTATATGATACCAATTGTATATTAGGAAATTATTATGAATACATACAAGAGTTCAAATAAAAGAAAGGATTGATGAATAATGACATTTTATTCAAATAATGTGGAAGAATTTGTTATTATGGAGAAAATAATGAAAATGATTAATTTAAACTTGATTTATTTGAAAATTGTTAACAAGATGTGAATTTTCATCTCTTTATTTTTCTTATGTGATAAGTGAATTTATTTATAAAATAATATTTATTTTTAAATAAAATGATATATTATTTTTATAAAATGGTGTATGATTTTATCCATCCTATAACATAATTTGAAAAAAATTATAATATGAGTTTCACTGAGGATAAAAGTGTTTTATCCAAGTTTATTTTAAAATACAAGGGAAAGAGTTCCCACCACCCTTAAATGGTGTCTTTTTATAAAAAAATATTTTATTTTAAAAGATATAACTCTAAACACATAAAATTCCATATGAGATAAAATTATTATTAATTATTTTTAAAATATTATAATAAAGAAAATAAATATTATTTTATTTATAAAAAAAAGATTTTGTTCTTATGAAGTATATTTTTAAAAAATATAATTTCTAAGGGGCTAGTGGGAGTATATTTAAACATGTAGAAGTTAGAAATGTAAAAAATAAATGATGATAACTATCTAATTCAAAGTGAAAATTACTTTACATCCTGGAGATATTTATGATATATTAGAAAAGAAAAATCTTAGTATAAAAAGTTATATTTAGATCTGTTACCAAATTGTCTCAAAGAAAAGTTAAAATTTTATATAAATGTTTCAATGTGATGATAATATAATCTTATAAGATTTATAAGTATCTAAAAAATCCCATTATTATTGAAACATTATATTTTATGAAGAAAAGTATCTTGAAATGTTTAAGTGTTAAACATGAGGATTATGAATCATAAAACTCACAATTATTCAATTTATTTTTCTTAATGGATATTATCTCATTAAATTGTTGAAGAAATTATAGAATAAAAATAGAAAATGGAAAGTCTTAAAACACATAGATTTATATGGTTTGATGAATTTATTGAACATCAACATAGGGGAGAAATAATTTCACTATTTTTATAGATAATTATAAGGTCTTCAATTGATTTACAACATTACAATGACCTAAATAAAATTTAATAGTCATAAAATCCAGTGTTTAATAGTTTTTTATGTAAAATATTTGTTCACATTAGATAAGTTTTCTAGTGTATTTGAATGTACACTAATGTAGATATCAACTTTTTTTTGTATAAACCCTAAATGAAAAATATTTTCATGGATTTGTGTGAACCTCATATGAATTTTTTTTCAACTTTATATTCCACATGAAACTAGCATGAAATTTTTTCATCAACTTTGTACTTTTCATGCACCTACCATGATTTTTCCAAAAAAAAATAGAGGCTTATGATCCTTAAACCCCCATACCTTTGAGTAGGGGGTCACTACCCTTAAAATTCCTTATAATACCCTATACCTTAGTGAAAAGGTTGAGTGATAATAATTGGGAGATAATTTTATAGTACATACTACATCAAATCAAGTTCCATAAATATCTAAAGATAATAGAGTTTAATGGGAGGTTTTATCAGATGAATACATGGACATGTGACAAATATTACATAAGATGAAACATGATTAAGACGACTAATAAAATGAAAAAAATATAATGACTCAGTTTCAAAAGAATTATAATTCATATTGTAATTTGGATTTGGAATTGTAAGATCCAAATATCAAAAGTATGATGAGTATCATGCTATTCAAATCTTCTCTAAAGGACATAACTCAAAAAAACTAAGGCCTCATACAACTTTAATCAAATTAATCTCTACACAAACTAAAAGATCCCAAGTAATGAACCCTTCAGTATGTGAACTCATCTTCATATGGTTAGTATTTCAGAATTAATTTTCTTCAAACCAGTAAAAAATTATTTTATCTACACTTACAAACCCTGGTGAATAAATCAACCAACCATGTACACATATTTATCTATAAATTTTTTATACCAAACCTATAATAGACCAGATATGTATCATGGCTCAAATTTAAACAAATAAGATAGATCTAATTTCACTTAAATAACTTCTCTAAACTCAAAAAAGTAATGAATAATAATCTTTAGCCGCACATGAACCTCCTCCACTCAAACAGGTCATGGAAGGTGAATCTCCCATAAGAACCAAACCAACCCATACCATTCAAAATGAACTATTGACACATGAACCCTCATCACTACTCCATAATGAAATGAAAATCTTATGGAAATTCTTAAAATAGTGAACCAGTTTTACTTAGACTGCATATCATAACCCAAGAAACAAACTGCTCTATAGCTAACCAGTGGAGAATCCACATTTGATAACTTCAAGTAAATCTAAACTGACATTATATCTCTTAACCAAATCAAGTTAATTTGTATCATTGGTGATAAATTTGGGTTTATGAGAAAATCCTCAAGTAAGCTGAATAAAAGCTCACCCATCAAGTAACCTAGTCCAACACATAATCCCATATAGAATCAACAACTAGGTCCATCATAAAATTTGACTCCAATACCATTACACCCAACACCTAAATTAACAACATAAAATACTCCATCAAAAATTAAAATTTTATAAAGTATTAATAATTTTCCACTTAAAATGTGACACCTATAATGTCATTTTCAAAGGTTCCAAGTGTAGCATAATTCAGTCAGACCCATTCCAAATAATGTTTTTCATTGAATTTAACATATAATCCATAAAAACACAATAAATAATCATCATGTCTAATGAATATAACTAACGAAACTAGATGAAAGGAATCTTATAACATAGAGAGGATCTTTTCATATTAATTTTATAATTAATTTAATAACAAGAATAAACTATTTCTTGAGATTATTTCTCTCATGAAGATGTTGATTGTTCAAACCACATTCAATTTGTAACACAATTGTGATAAGAGGATCCAAAATAGAATCTCTTCAGTTGTTATCCACACATGCTCTATAATCTTGGAGTGACTTAGTTAGAACATCAGGTGATAACATGGGAGTACAAATCATTTTTCATCTCTTTTCTTTAATCAAAACACAATTCTCTGGGTTGTAGGGTCATCTCTCTTGTTCCCTAAATCTTGAGAGGGAAGAAGGAGGTAGAGAAATTCTCTCATTTTTTATATGAATCCAAAATATTTTGTTCATTTAGATAATTATCTAGGGAGAGGATATGATTTTCACAACACAAATGAATTCGAACATACTCTAAAATGACATAAGTGGTCATATATAGAGTTAGGTTTTAATATTGATAATTATACAAATTACCTTAATTAAATAATAAACATAATATAATCCACATGATAATAATAATAATAATATTTTATAATGCCATGTTCCAACTTGTGAAAATAAACATCATTTCATGAAATAAATAATTCCTTATTTATTTAAATGATATATAATGATTATATCATTTCCATTAATAAGCATATATATGAAGGTCTAGAATATTCTCGGTCCTTCCTTTATCATTTTGGTGTATCTGGTAAGTCAAAATTGTTTTTTCATATTATAAGAAGTGGGTTTTAAATAGTTTTGTAAATTATGGAAGTAATTTCATAATTTTCAAAGTTTATTTGGGAAATTAAAGTGGGAGATTTTGAAGTAATATAATTTTTTTTAAAGTGTTTTAGAATTTTTAAAGTAATAATAAACTCATTTATTAATTATTTATAAGTTATATTAATTATAAATTTAATATTATCAATAAAATATTGAACCTTATGAATGATTTTGAAGTTTTTTCAAGGTAAAAAGGTTTTTTTAAAGGTTGTGTAAGGGTAATCCTTCATTTTCTTACCCCGAATAAAGGTAAAACCATTTTTGTACTGTTTTCATAAGGGTAAATTTGATCTTTAATTTTGTACGTAAGTGTAAGTGTTGTTTTCTCATATTCACGTAAAGGTAAAGATCATTTTTATGAGCTGTGTAAGGGTCATCTTTCAATTCCTTTTGTCATGTTAGGGTAGTTGTAGTTTCCCATGTGTTGTGTAAAGGTCTTTCCCAGCTCGCATAAAGGTAGTCTAAATTTTCCAAAACCTACCTAAGGGTAACCCAAGAATTCTTCTACTCATGTAAATGTAATTTGAGATTTTTGTGAGGGTTTTCTTATTTTAGAGTAATGTGTTCCTCACACAAGGGTAGTTCCTTAGCTACAGAAGTGTAAGTCTCAAAACCTTAAGCCTATGTAAAGGTACTATGTTTTAATGTAAGGTGTCCTTGTATTTTCCCATTATCATATAATGGTGGCCAACCGCATAAGGAAAAAATCTCATAACCCTTATGCATCATTTATGAGTTGCGTACTGGTATTGTTTTATAAAATTTAAAGTTTCTGCTTCCCAGAACCATCTGTAACATAATTTTAAACTCAATTAATGAAAAAAATGTATAAAGTGTTGGTTTTGAATCTATTAAGAAGTGATAAATTCATATCCTCACTCCCATGATTATAGGATTCTTAAAACGAGTCGTGGGATGAAATTAAATTTAAAAAAATATATAATTTAATATGGGATTCCAATGAAGATATTAGTGGAATCTATATAAGTTATTCTTAAAAATCAGAGTTCTTCCCTCCTTCAAAGTTTTTGGTTTCCCTTGGGTGAATGAAGATTCTTCATGAACATTCATAGAGTCTTCTATGAGTAATCTTCAATCAATTTGATTCTCTCACTTGTGTTTTTTCCTAGGCCCATGTGATACACAGAACTGTGAATACCCCCCTCTCCTCTATTTTTTTACTTCAATATGTAAATATTATCTTCTCCAAGTAGGGTATTTGATACTTATCCTTTATTTTATATGAAAATATAAATCAATAATTCTTTAGTTTCTTTTTTTAAATGGATGTGATTAACCTTAAGAAGATATAATTTTGGTTATATCATATGAAGAATAATAATTGAAGAATTTATAAATTCATACATGGAGAATAACCAGTTGTAAACCGCGTGTAGTCAATTATATCAAATAAGTAAATATATGAATGGAGATAGATTATAATAACATGAAATGTTTTAATGATTTTATAAATAATCTCATCATTTCATGGTTAAAAAATATATCTGATAATCTGTAAATCATCTAAGAGATAGAAGCAGGATAATATATTTCCATAAAGAGTTTATATTGTTTCAAAATAAAGTCATAGATTATTTTATAATGTTAATAATTGTTTCACAATTATGGAATATAGATATTTTTTAATGTGAGAATGTGTCACATTCTTTATAATGAATAACTGTTACTAATGAAAATGAAGGTTTATTATTATATAAAGAAAATTGATAATTTTATCCTAATTCTAAATTTAAAATATAACTAATTAATGTTTCTAAACTATAATATTTGAATTGCATGTAGTAGAATATTATTAACGTGTTATTATGATTTAAAGAAATAAAATAAAATTTTATTGTAAAAATATTATGGTTAACCTGATATTGTTATTGTTTCCATAATTTTATTAGAAATAATATTTCAGGTCGTGAGTAATTATTCCTTTATTAAAAATTGAAAATCACATGTTTGAATATTTATATTTAATATTATTGATAATAATTTCAACAATGGGATTTAATGATTTATCATATGAATTAGGTAATAATATTTGATAATCTATAAGATTATCAAAAGAAATAGGAAATAACTAATTGTTGGTTCCAAAATAATGATAATTATTATGAAAAATTTTCAAGAGAGAGATAGATAATTGCATGCCATAGTGTAAATATTATTTGATAATATCATAATGAGAACATGTTTTAGTGTTAAACTGCTTAGTAAATTATTATTATTTGTATAATTCTGTAAAGTAAAGTATTGAAATGGGGATTATCGCATATTAATGATGATTAATATTTCTTATGTGTGAATTAAATGACTGGTCAAGTTTGTGATTGAATGTGTTTTTATGTTGCCTCTTGATATTTACTAGACTGTGTGCTATCTAATTTGATATGTTTTTGTGTTATTGTTTAGCATAGTTGAATTATTGAAATGGATAAACAATATAAATATTTATGTTATTATTAATTAAATTAAAGAGTCACAAGTAGAATAATTACCTCTTATCATGAATTGTTTAAACATTGAATTAATGCTTGAAACATGCTACATTGATTGTAGCTACTTCTAGCTAGTGATATAGGTTTCTTAATGCATAAAACCTATTCATAATAAACCAGTTAATTGAATATTTAATTAAACTAGTTTTTCATTAAAGATAAATTGATTAGGTCTGAGCGATCCCATTCTTTATTTTAGTTGTTTTGAATGATTTAATACTTTGGTCATAGTTTCTATTATAATTATATGTGGAAAAAATAAATTTAATATGTATTTATTATCTATAGATTTAGAACATTGACATGATTTATTTATAACCATGTGTGGTTGTAATAATGGATGAGTAATGGGTGGGTATAACCAAGGTTATGATGGTGGCACGAGGTGCTAATTGTGACGATGATTGTAACGACATAGAATTTTATCAATGGAATTTCCCTTCTTATAATTATGTTATAAAACACATACATCACATAGAGAACCCAATAAAAAATAATTATCATAAATTAATAATGATACATTAGTTAAAACATAAACCAATGAGAACACCAAATATTACAATGGGATAATAAATAGAAAATAAGATAATAAGAATGGGAAAATTTAGATATGCTTGATCTACTAGAATAACTGCACTCACGAACAAAGTTGTAGAAATAAAAAATAATGTTAATAAAAAATATTAATTTTGAAGATGAAAGTATATATTTAACCTCAAGATAAAATAGAAGTGAATGAAATATGAGGTATTTATAGGAATTAAGAAACCTATATGACTGTTATAAATCTGACCATTTGAATAGTAATCTGACCGTTAGGAATAGTAATCTGATAGTCCGAATAGTAACCTCACCCATGAAAGTATAAAATAAAATTTAGGTAACTTATAAACAAAAAAAATGATATATTTATATCATGGTATAAGTAAATAAATGTTTTAAAAATGATAAATTATGTATTCGTATTTTTATAAAACGTAAATGTTTATTTAAAAATTTATAATTAATATAATGATTTAAAATAAAGTTTATTTTCTTAAAATAGATTCATAAATTAATATTATATTGTATTATAATTATATTATAATTTTATGTGACCTTAATTAACTTTGTAAAGGGTAATAAAATCGATTATAATATTAAAATCAGTATTTTTGGAATAAATGATGATTTTATTTAAAAATTAAATTTATCATATTTAGAAAATTATTTTCTTAAAATTTATTCCATTTTTGAAATCTAAACATTGAAAAATGGTTATAGTTATTTTTTTTGGATTTTTCTAAAATAATTGAATTTTTGGTGAATAGTGAAATGCAGTAATTTATAGTATTTAATATTATAAGCCAAATGCAGGAATTTTTTAGTCATTGATGATGTAATAACCCATTATTTCAAACTATAATACACCATTTACTATATTTAGTCATATTAATCAACACTATTGGTAGTCTTGATCCAAAATAATAAACTAATGAATATAATAATCAAAAACACTCCTCTCCTCCCCCTATAAATAGCACCCCTCAGCACCCTTTCTCCTCACATCTTATAAGCCTTATAGCTTGTAAATATTATTCCCAATACCCTTCCCAAGCCTCTTCCCTACGTCCAAGTTTTATTGGTATCAACAAAAGACCAATTCTAAGTTCCTTAAGGGTTCCTTCAAGAAGGTGATATTTAAGAGGTAACTTTCTTAAACCAACTCTTTTAATTTCATTACTTATTTTAACTTCTCATAACCTCATTCATCCATAATATCATAATAACTCCAGTATCATTTATATAAAATAATTTAATATTTATAATGTAATATATTCTATCCATCACTTTTCTCATCTCCTCTTATTCAATGAAACGAAACTGTTACCCAAATTATGGAGGTTTACCATCATCAGGGATAATGATTTTTTATTTTCTATTACTGGCTTTAATTCTAGTTATAAAACTATTATTATGCTTGAATAAGATTTTCATATTTATATTATAAATTTTTTCATGTTCTATAACTAATATGTAGTTATAATATTAAATAAAGCGATATTATTCGTAATGGTTGAAAAAACCACCAAAATAAACTAAATAATTATCATTAACATTTTATCAAATTAATCATCCTCATTCCAGAAAAAAAAATATATGGGACCCTTTAAACTTATATAAGTGCATTAATACCATATAATTTTACTTCTATAGAATTATTCACATTTTATAAAAACTTATATAATTATATACAAGTAAACCGATCATGAAACCATGAAAACAAACGCTCCTAGAACAATGAAATTGAACTTTATAACTCACCAAAATTTCCATAAATGAACTTAATAAAATTATAAAAAATAAAATACATGTATAATAGTTTCGGAATTATTTAATTAATGAATCTATTTTTATTTTTCACGGCATTAAGTGCAATTTCAGAACACATTCAGACATAAGGTAAGGGATCTCTCCAAACCTCTATTTTTCCTTTAGGTTATGATTTATCGCTATTTACCCTAGTGTATTTATTAATTATTATTATATAATTCTCATAAATTGTGTTTATATGTTCCAAAAAAATTTATATATCATAATTCATCTTTATTTGATGGGTAAATATATGTTTTAAAAGGTTTCCTTCTCAATTCCTCTCGATAAGAAAACCTGATTAAAGGAAACTTCTCTTTTTCTTAACCAATTTCAAGTACACTCCATAAACTATTTTAAGACTCCAATATTTTTCTAAAATCACTAAATTTATTATGAAAAATTATTTTAGTTCATTTCTGGTTTTATTCAAACAATTATTTCTTTATCCCCTTTAAATAATCTTAATTCTTTTCCTTAAAACCATGCTTAAGTGGCACATTTCCAAAGTTATCTAACCACTATTTTTAATTTTTTCACTTAATTTGGACTTCATTATGCATGATAAATTCTTATATTTAATTTATCAATGTCCAATAATGATTTAAATCCCTTATCTCACGGATACCATTGTTTTAAGCCCTTTGGTTATACTTTATGGCATGATTACAATACTCATTTCATTCCATGAGTGACCCTTATATTTATTCTTTATATTTGATCCTTTATGTTTCACGCATATTCCTAAACATTTTATTATGGGTGAGCCCATATAGTGCTCTAATTCATTGGGTAATTTTTTAGTCACATGAGACGTTATGTATGGTAATAGGGAGTAAACCTAATCTATTATGGGACTTTCTTCACCATGTTACATAGTCTTAGCAGTTAGCTTTGACTCATGTTTATGTTATGATATATGTTTCTTCCATGTTACAATATTGGAATAATAATATAATTACATATTCTATATGTTATTATTTCATGTTTTTATTTATGATTCATGTATTTTATTTTATCATGTCATGTCTTCTAACTCATATATTATGATTTCATTCCCATGTTTATTCCCTTACTGGGATTTTTAGCTCATCTATTTTTCTCTATATATTTTCTGGGTAATCCTATGAGGTTATAGGAGAGAAAAGGGAGTTTTAAGATCAAAGGGATATTAAATAAAATATGTTTTTATTTTTATAGTTTCATGTGTTCTAATCATGTACCTAGTCTTCCAAAGACACTAGACTATTCGATCCTTGGTTTGTATTAAGATTAAAATCATGTAATATTATGTGCAAAAGGATAGGGTCACTATAGTTAGTATTAGAGAACATATAGTTATTTTTGGGGATTGGGACTAGAAAAATTTATTAAGAACCCAAGGGATAATTCTATCACCACGGATAGCCTATGTTGAAACTTAGGGAATAATAAGTTAGAATATACTTTTCATTTATAATTTATTCCTTACAAGATTATGGTTTCCTTTTTATAATATAATTAGATAAGTATTAAATCACCCTAATTGTATTATTTTTCAATCTATATAGTTAATGGTGGTAAATAGGAGAACTCTTGATAATAACCAATGTGATAGGCAATGTGATGATTTCCCTAATGAGATGAAAAACCTAATGGGAAAGGGATCCCAAAACTTCATGATAGTACTATATTAACTATCTCAAGTTATGAATAATAACTTGAATCACATGGAACTCCCTCCTTTTCCAAAGAAATATCAAGTTGTGGTTTAATCATTTATGAGAAAAATACAACCTATATTTAGAAAATATTTTGATCCCCCTATCACAGAATAATGTATTAACTCCATTGAGAATATATTATTTGTTCACCAATTCTCAGAATAAGAGGAAGTCATAATGGTGGTCTATCATTTTGACGATGAAGTTTATCGGTGGTGGAAACTGATAAAAAACACAAAGTATAAGGAGGAAATTGATTCCATGGATTTGTAAGGATTTAATAAAATATTTTTCAATAAATATTTTCCTAAATCTATCTATCTTAAGATGGATAGGGAGTTCCTCAGAATGAATCAAAAGGAACATGAATCTATCAGGGAATACAATTAAAAAATCACAAGGATTTCAAGATATGCCTCTAACTTTGTCAAAAACATTGAAATTAAGTTGGATCACTTATTTAGTGGATTAAATCCAAGTCTCCAAAAAACCTTGGTGATTAAAGACTTTGAAGGCTATGAGAATATTGTCCATTTTACCCTTAAGGTTGAGATAGATATTGGTGACTCTCAGTTGTATCATGGGACTAGAAATAAAAATTAGAAAATATAGTTTAATATGGGAGTTTCAACAGATAAATCTCATGAAGGAAAGAAAATACAACATCCCACATGATAAAAGTGTGGGAAGAAGCATCCCATGAACTATCTAAAGGGAACTAGGAGATGCTTCAAATATGGAATTTATAGGCATCATGCTAATTATTGTCAAATGTATTTGAAGAATCCCACTAATTTAGAAGAATAAATGAAGTTTCAGATCAACACTCAGCCTATAGTGTAGTGTTTTAACTTAAAGGAACATGGGAATTATGCAATACAATTCCCTAAGCCAAGGGTTTTTGGAGGCAATCAACAACAATAACCTATAAGGCATTAAGGAATGACATAGGCTATCACTACTACTAAGGTGGTGCCTAATAATGAAGTGGTGATAGTTACGCTGGTTATTCATTCAATTATAGAAAACATACTATTTTATTATAGTCCAATGAATTCCTTCATGTATTGTAATTTTAGTAGAACTATTCAAACACCAACTCAAAATATGATGGTTGAGTTATTTTTGAGAATAATGAATGAGGAAATTATTGTATCTAAAGTACATAAATCCTCCCCAGTTAATGTTTGTGGACTGGACCTCCCATAAAATCTCATCATACTTAATTTAGTGTAATTTGATTATATATTGGGCATAGATTGACTATCTTTATACAAATACAACATCAACTGTTCAGAAACGATGATCACTCTTCACATCCTGAGGCATCCCCCCAATTCTGTACAATTGTAATAATGAGGATGAATCTCATTCAGAATCATCATCTCAATTGTGGATATTATTTCCTTATGAGAAAGAATATCTAGCTCAAATGATTTAGACAAAGGAGAGGATTATGCTTGAAGATATTCTCATTATGAGGGACCACACTGATGTGTTCCCTGGATAATTTTCTGGTCTTCTTACTGATTGAGAAGTTGAGTCATCAATTGATCTTATACCTAGATCTCTTCCCAAATCAAATACTCCTTACCGAATATCCACCATTGAGTTGGAGGAACTAAAGAAGCAGTTATAATAGAATCTATACAAGGGTTTTATATGCTTGAGTGATTCAACGTCGGGTGTGTTGGTCCTCTTTGTCAAGAAGAAGGATGGATCAATGTTCCACTACATTTATTATCATGAACTTAAAAAAATCATGATAAATAACAAGTATCCCCTGCCACAAATATATGACTTTCTTGACCAACTACGTGGGGAAAATTATTTCTCTAAGGTGGATCTTCGGTTGGGATATCACCAATTAAAGCTAAAGAGTGAAGATATTCCAAATACTTCCTTTTTAATGAGGTATAAACACTATGAGTTCATAATGATGCCCTTTGGACTCACTAATACTCCAAAAAATTTCATGAAATTAATTAATATAGTATTTAGATATTAGCTTGATAAATTTTTGGTGGTCTTTATTGATGATATTCTGATATACTTCAAGATAAATAAGGAACACGAGTTTCATTTTAATATTATTATAAAGACTTTACAAAGGGATAAAATATATGTAAATTACAATAAATGTGATTTCGGGATGGAAGAAGTGTCATTCATGGAGCATGTTATCACCAATTAAGGGATATCTATGAACCCCTCTAAAATAAAGTCAATTGAGGTGTGTCCCAGACCAACATCTTTAATAGAGATTCCAATAGTGCAAAAACTAGATTTAACTTTTTTTTTAATTTTTCATATCTATTTTTAACTGAAATATTTAATGGTAATGTAAAAAATAACTTTTCAGCGTTGGTTTTTTAAAAACAAACACCGAAAACCAGCCAGCGCTCAATTTTTTGTGTCAATTTTCAGTAAAACGGATGCTAAAAATCGAGTTTTGGCATCAGTTTTTATGAAAACCAATGTTGAAACCCACATGGGGGTTAGTTTTCGACGTCTTTTTTTATAACAACCAACATCAAAAACCAACCGGTGGTCGATTTTCGACATCCATTTTGATGAAAATCGATGGCAAAACCCACATGGTGGTTAGTTTTCGGCATCAGTTTTCATAAAAATTGACACTGAAACCCAAACGGTATTTTTTTAATGTTTCAGCATTGGTTTTTATGAAAACCAACACCAAAAGTAAAAAAAATTAAAATTTAAAATATTACACTTCCCAAATAATCATAATATCTGTAATAAAAACACAGTATACAATAATCAAACAATAGTACTCATTAACTAAAAAATTGCAAAAACTTACATCCTTTTATCTAGTTAACCAAAAAAATATCTATGCATTTTATTATAAAGTATATTTCAAATATACATACTTTAAATTTACAACATTATCATTGTTCATTATTATTGAAGCATTCATTTGATATCATTATGTTAAAACACCTATTATAATAAAATAATTATTTTTCTTAACACATGTTATTAATAAAATATAATATACTATTCATAAACATTAGAATATACATACCTCAAATCTTAATCAGACTCAACAAATAGTTTGAAAATAAAGATTAAATATGGGTAAGTTTATTTTGGTTATAACATTATGTATCATTTAATTTCTACAATAACATTGAATGAGATTAAAAATAGAATACTATGATAGAGAATATTAAAAATTTAATATAACTAACATTATAAAATTCAATAGTTACCCTAGTAGTGATTATCTTGTACATGAATCATAGAACATAATACCCACATTCAACATGTCTTTTTTGATGATTAAATTGTGGTTATAAAACATTAACTCAATAATAAGAAACAATATATATATATATCAAAAAATTAGAACAATATCTAATATAAAAATAATTACCTTTACTTTCACATAATTGATTGCATTTGGTTTCTTTATTGACATGTGTTCTTTGATAAATTTTTTCCATGAACTACATTTTCATATATATGAACTAATAATACATGTATAAACAATGAGAATTAAATTTAATGAGATTATTAAAAATAAAAAAAAACTTACCTATATAATAAGGTGGAAAAACTTTTACGAACACTCCTTGATAAAGAGAAAAACCAATATAAGGTGCATTCACTTGGGAAAAATATTCCTAACATCCAATGACCCCTACAATACAAAAAATTTCACAATTAATGACATTATAATGATCATTAGTTCATAATAATGTTTTTGTTATTACTTATCAAGAAATGGAAAAAAACAACATCCAATCTTCGTATGTGATAATCTCTCACATATATATTCAACTCTACTAGAATTTTTTACATGTTTCACTTCCATGGAAATGTATTCTCGATATATAAAACAATAAACTGTTGTGATTCCATTTTATACAAGAAGAATTTGTAGATACCTAATTTCAAAATAAACCATAGTTATCCAATTTAAACCATCTTTTTATTAAAAAAATAAAAATTCAAACATCAATTTACTTACATAGAAAACAACTGCAACACATTCAATATGGGCTCTTCAAATTCAACTAGATTCATGATATCTTATTTGAGTAATATCAATGGATAATATCTTCTGTGTATATCGGAAGTCATCCAAAACTCATAGATATTATTCAAGGAAGAAGAATACTGAGATAATTTTTGTACCCCATAAGAAATATCAGAAGTATCTACAGTTGATTATTCCAAAACGTGTTGTTTCAATTGTGAAATTTCTTTTGCTTTCAGATAATCCCATATAAGTTAAATGTCAGAAAATATTATAAGTAATTTTCAATCAGATGTAATTAATATTTAAAAAAATGCATACCTAATATGAAATATAATGAATAAGACTAGTTGTCCAAACTAAAAAATGACCCCGATAATCCCCAAATCCGGTAATCACCATAGTAGGAAATGGTAGTAGAGAATTATGATCAATAATATCAAGTAATAATACTCTAACATGACCCATATTCATAGGTTGATGATGTAAATAATCCCCCAACAAATATATGAGTCTTAACACAACAATATGTATATGTGGATCTCCGGTAAAAAACTCACAGTATACAGTTTGGTCTGAGCGAGGAGGTGGAGGATCAAAGTAGGCAGGTTGGCAAGGGTAGTCCAGTTGAGATGGAGGTGGAGGATCAAAATAAGCAGGTTGTGTAGGGTAGTCCAGCTGGGATGTAGGTGCAGGATCAATGTAAGCAGGCTGGGCAGGCTGGGCAGGCTGGGTAGGATTGTTAAATGTGTAATACCACATTTACCAACTTGATAATTTGATTTCTCTGTAGTAACAGGAGAATTCTCCTATGCTGAGGACGCATCAGTAGTCCTGTATAAAAAATTTATAAATTTATAGTTTTCTTTCATTAAATAAGTATATTACTAAATATTTATCAATATTAAAACATAGATATACCTCGATAACTACTCCTCTCTCTCTGTATCTGACATTACCACAAGCAAGTATAATGAAATTTTGTGTACCTACATATTATTAGAAAACTAAATATTTAGAAACAAGAATGAAAAAAAAGTAAAAAAAGAGGCACGTATTTTTATGTTTCAAAAAAAGAAACAAAATATAAATAATTACTAGAAAAATTAGGAAACTAATTTAGTTTTTTCCCATATGCCTTTATCAGGATCGTTACGTACTGCATGAACAATGTTTGCCTTGTAGTCATTGTAATCATCTAGAAATTGCGTAATATATGAATAAGACTCATGTAAATAAATAACATCATCAACATCATTCTCATCACCCAAATGGTATCTTTTTCCATACAAAATGACAGACCACTGATCATTTTATGGATCAATGACATAAAATATCTACTTTGCATGCATCTCCCTGATAAATAGTTTCTCATTCTAATTAAATCTTTTCAAATCAACTAGTGTAAATCCATAATAATCATATTTCACACCACTATTTCTATCAACCCAATTACACTTAAACATAGTGACTCGAAATTTTGTATAATCAATTTCCTATATATCCTCAAGAACACCAAAATATGTCGATGAAGCATAAATTGGGTTTTTATCTTTTTCACATGAAAAATGCAATGCTTCAGTGATAACCATCACACCACTATTTTTAATGGTACTCTTGTTATCCATATTTTTTGTGTAAAATGTGTACCTATTAATATCAAAACCATTCCATGTTATCACATTAAAAGATGGTACACCTTTTAACTATTTCAATGTTTCTGATGCAGATATATATGTTCTCACTTTCTCTTTAAACCATGAAACAAATGTATTTTCATGCTCAATCATCAACCACTTTTCATTTCCTTTTGGATATCATCTCTTTAATTCAACAATATGTGATGTTAAACACGATTGAACATCATCTGTGTTGTTCAAAATATATAAATGTGTTTTCATCACTTCATCGCATGGAATGAACTATTAGAACCACTTTGTTTATAAGGTTGTATTTGTTGTCAATAATTGTCAATGAAGATCAAAATGAAGGAGATCAAGAAGTACTCCAATGAAATGGAGGAATGGAAGATCAAAATGAAAGAGATCAAGAAGTACTCTAATGAAGTGGAGGAATGATAATTCAGACGATTGTTTTGCTGGTCATAAGTTCAAAGAACATGTGTCAAAGGTGACACATTGTTTACAACAATGAAGAATGTGAGGTGTAATCCATCTGAGGATGATTAAAGAAGAATGGGGTTTTGATGAAGACCATGTAATTCCCCATGGGTTTTGATGAAGACCATGCAATTACTCATGATTGCATTCGAACCATGCAAGAGACTTCTTGAAGAATTGAATCATATGTTTTTCATGAAGTAGATCATGACGGTTGAAGAAGAAGACAATGTGCAAGTGAATGGAATTCTGAGATGTCCATGCACATCACATTGTCAAAGAAGATTATGATGCTAAATTTGTTCTTTCAAAGAATACATATCATGATAGTGAAGTTTGTGATGAAAGCAGAAGAGTTGCTGAAGGATACAAATCACCGAGAAGAAGTGTTTTTGAGGTGATTGATCTTGTTGACAAAGCAAACATATGACATACAAATTTGTTGACAAAAGATATTCCATGGTGGAATGTCGAGTTCAAGATTTGTGGTCAATTATCTCTATTTGATTCAAGAATGTCGACAGTGGAATGGATGATCTGGATGCGGTACAAAAAGAGAAGACATAAGGTGGCGTCGTTTTCCTGTGTTTGCCAAATTTTTTGGCCTGAAAATTGACAAATGAAGATATGTGTTTTTGTCAAAGAGACTTGTGTGCCGAGGTCTTTGAGGCATGGAAACTTGCGCGCCATATGTTTTTCAAGATCAGAACATTAAAATATGGAAAAGGAAGGAGTGTCACACAAGTATTGGTTTGGTCGTGAAAATGACCTGTGCGTTGTGAAGAGACTTGTGCGCCAATGACTAGGAGGCTTGGGAACTTGCGCGCCTATTGTTTTTCAAGAAAAGAACATAAAAATATAGCAAAGGGGAAGGGCGCCCATGTTTAGAAGTGGGCCACGCAAGTGACTTGCAGGGGAAGAGACCTACGCGCCAAAACTTACGCGCCAAGGAGAGACTTGCGCACCACTGCGCAGGGGGTCCAGTTTTCCTATAAATAGAGGACCACCCCTCCTCATTTCTTACAGAGTTCAACACTTTGGAAAATCAGAGCTCTCATCGCGTAGGTGTAGGGGTCGCGCAAGTGGTGAGTGGTCGCGCAAGTGGTTTGGAGAGACTTGCGCGCTAGCTCTTAGAAGTTGCACGCCGGTTGATGGTTGCGCGCCCAAGGTGATTTGGGCGAGAAAGGAAGTGAGTCACGTAGGTTTGAAGTTCAAGAAGGCAGTGTCGCGCAGGTGCTTTGGTGACACTTGCACACCAGTTTGGACTTGCGCGCCGTGTTGGGACTTGCGCGCCAGGCTTTGAGGAGACCGCCAGATATTATTGAAGCACACCCATCTTTCTGGAGCTGCACAAAAGCTAGAAGATTTCCTGATACCTTTTGGTAAAAGTGAGATTAAAGAGGAAATCTAAATGATATATGCATGATCTCAATCATACATGGAGAACTGATTCTGAAAATGCCAAGTAAGATGAGCTTCACTTATTGAGTAATCACATCAGTGGTTGTGATTCTGGAAACGAATACAAGAGGATCTAGTGCATTAGTCATTGCACTAAAGAAGAAGGTTGGAATTGAAAGGGCCATCAACTCTGAACCCTGATGCAAGCAAAGTATCATGATGAACAAGATACAAAGACTTCAATGCAAATCTATTGAAGAGACCTTCATGTCTATAAACTAAGTGGGACTTCACCAATGGCAGTGAGCCAGGGGGAGTCAATGGGAGTGACCTGAGGGACGCAGTGAGCTATCCCTGAACCTTTGTAAAGGCAGTGAGCCTGGGACAGAGTGACTGTGCCCGAACCATTGTAATCCACAACTAGTGAAGATTAGTGTAATTTGGTACGACCGGAAACTTGTCAGCATATGCTCCTTGGACGTAGCCCTTAGTGGTGAACCAATTAAAATTATTGTGTTATCTCTTTGCATGTGAATGTTTCATTGCTGATCATGTCCATCATACAGGTTTAAGTTGTTCCTACCAACGTGAGAACAAGATCCACAACTTTAAGAATAAAAAGTTGAGACCCTGATTCACCCCTCCCCTCTCAGGGTGTCCCGGGGTCTTACATGAACTTTACCTTTAATCCTTGAATCCCTCTACCTTTACTATCAATTTTCAAATTTTGAGATATAGGGAGACCAATATGCTTCACTTCATACAAAAATTCGGTACAAAACTCAATCACCTCTTACGATACATATTTTTTAACAATAGAGGCCTCCAGTAGATAAGGATTTTTAACACATCCCTTTAAAATTTTCATATATCTTTCAAAAGGATACATCAAACATAAATAAATATACCTACATATTATTATCTCACATACTATATAAATCACCAGATGAACCATTATATCAAAAAATGTAGCTAGAAAATACATTTCTAGTTGAAAAGTATAATAGTAGATTCATTCTCCAACTCATCTAACAAATTTGGATCAATAACTTTGATACAAATGGATTTTAAGAAATTAATTAACATGAAGATAGTATTTCTAATAGATGATAGCAATATACCATGCAGTGTGATCGGTAGCAGTTGTTGTATCAATGCAATACAGTCATGAGATTTCATACCTATGAATTTGAAATCCTTCACTAACATGAAATTTTTTACATTTAAAGAATATCCACTGGGTAATTTTATACCATACACACTAACAAAAATTCAACTTCTCACTCTTTCTTAATGTGTGACAATCCGAAGGTAAATATTTTCTGTTTCCTTTCATAGTAGGAGTTAACTCTAAACATATTCCTATTGCTATCAAGTCCAATCAAGAATTCAATCCATCTTTTGTTTTTCCTTTTATGTCTAATAAAGTTCCAATAAAACTATAAAATATATTTTTCTCAACATGCATGACATCAATTTTATTTTTTATCTCTAAAAATCTCTAATCAGGTAGTTTAAAAAAATATATTGTTTCTTATAGATATTTTTTTGAAGACCAGATCTACTTTTCTTTCCAAATGTCAAATCAATATTTTTCACCCTATTATAATATTTTTTAACTGACAATGGTTTTTGGGGAATATTGTATTCATATAAACCGTTAAATGCCTTTTTCAATCTATAATAAGGATGATCAATTCGCAAAAATCTTCAATGTCCCATGTACATTGTCTTTCTTCCATTTTTCAATTGATAATATAAAGTCTCTTCTTCCCAAATTTGACAAGATTTATGTCCCTTAACACTGTATCTATATAAGTTTTCATATGTAGGAAAGTCATTTATACTGAACATTATCATAGCATGTAAAAGAAAATACTCTTTCTTGTATGCATACAAAACACTTACACCTACCTCCCATAGAAGTTTCAAATCATCAATCAATGGTGAAATATACACATCAATATCTTTTCCGGACTGTTTTGGTCCAAAAATCATCAAGCTCATTATAAAATATTTTTTCTTCATACATATCTATGGGGATAAGTTTTAAACTATAAAAAAACAGGCCAAAAACTGTGTTAGCTACTTAAACTCCGATATGGATTCATTCTATCTATACACACTCCCATTCTGAGATTTATAACTTCACTTACAAAATAAAAAAATTGATTATCAAGTCTCTTCCATTATGATGAGTTAGTATGGATATGTAATTTACCATGAAAGATACATTCATCTGAATGCCATCTTAAACTTTTTGCATCAATTTAATTTGAAAATAGATGCTTCAAACAAGGAATTATTGGAAGGTACCAAATTGCTTTAGCAGGAGATTTGATTTTGGTACTTGAAAATGAATCAGACTTAATTTATCAGAATTATATGAAGGGATTATTAGAAGAAATTATTTAATTTACCATGAAGTTATATGTCAGTACCTGAGAATGAATCTAAATTGAATTTTGCATCCATATTACAGTGTTATGTTTCACATGTAGGACAACTTGATAAAAATTCATATTCTTTCATATACAACACACAATCGTTGGAGAAACCATTTATCTTTTTATACCCCAATCACATTGGGAATAATGTTTTATTTGCCTCATAATTAGAATCTAGAAGCTCATTGCCTTATAAAAGTATCTCTTTTAAAATCTCAAGTAAGTTAGAGAAAATTGTATCACTCCAACCATTACTTGCTTTCAAGTTAACCAATCTCAAAACGGCTGATAACACTGTATATTTACTACAACATGGGAATAATGGTTTCTCAAAATCTCCATAAAATCATTCAATACTTTTTGTTTTTTCAATGGTTTCAGCACCTAAATCATGAATTAAATCTTTAATACGATCCTCTATCACATTATTAATATTTTCATCAACATTATCTATTGAATTTACAGTTCTTTCACCACCCAGATCCAATGTGTATAATTAAGGCTAAAACTATAAAAAATTAGATGGTCCTTGATTTCTCTAGAGTTTAACTTTATCATATTCAAACACTTTACACATGGACAACAAATCAAATAAATTTTTTGAAGATTTCGTTTAGCAAATTCCAAGAATTCATTAAATCCTTTTTTCATATTCATCAGTGGTTCTTCATAAATTTATCCAATTATGATCCATTAAATACCTAATATCACAATATAATTGGTGACTATATTAATCATATAAACATTTAAATATATATATAAACTGATAAACTGTAAATAGAAACACATTTAATAAAAACTATTGATAATAATATTGAAAACATCATATATGAAACACAATTACAAATAGTAAAAATTTTATTTTCATATTATATACATGTGTTTTATTGATATTATAATTTAATTATTTTCAATCATCTAACATTTATTAGTTCATTTTACACAATTGTTACATTATTTTGATGTTGCGCCTGTCAAAATTATTGAATATTGCATTTATTTATTATTTTATTTTACGTAGTTGTTGCTAAAAAGTGGGGTATGTTACAAGTGAAACTCACTGGTCATAATAGATATGAAATTCTCACATCTCATCACTACACCTCCAATAGATTGAAAAACTTCATTAATACTCTCACATAACTGTTGATTAGGATGATGTAATACTATAACAATAAGATCTATATCAACATATGATGTTACATACTCATTCATACCATTTGGGTGTTCAACCGGTGGTCATTGTAGTAAAATTATATTACAATAAAAATGTAGACATATAAATCACATATACACCCAATATAAATATACCACGTAGTATATTTTAAAAACTTAGATCATGTCACTATTATAAGAATTTATGACTTGTTTTATTAATTTTTGTAGAATTAAATTAATTTATGATGTCTTGTATTATTTTTTGTATATATTATAACATATTTATTATTATATTGGGAATCAAAAATGAGTTTATAAAATGAATGAACACTTTCAACCTTATTAATTAAATAAATTTCTATGTAAATTGATCCAATACTCATAAAAACAAATATTCCAGTGTTAAAATCTATAAATTAATCACTCTTTATCTCTTATTGTATTATTTAAAAGTGGTTATAACACTCTTTTTAAATATATAGAGTTCTTATATTTATGAATTTTGATTATAAAGGAGGTGGATTACTAGTGGACACAATAATACTTTGACTATTTTTAAAGTAACCACATCAAACTCACTATGAAATTATGTATCAACAATAATGGATGTTCTACATTTATATTTATAATATATTTTACCATATATTCTTTTGAATTATATTAGGAAAACAATTTTATTTAGACATATTTTATATCTAAAAAACCATCAATATAATCAAATCCACTTCAATAAAGATTTGTAGGATTATTACATTTATAAAAATTGTATATACATAACAAATATATAACATAGGGTGATAAAAGATATTCCACTATAAAATATTATATTTTTCATGACTATATAGAGATATCATGGGATAAGATATATCATGACTGAAGAAGAATCAATTGATATATTTATTGAAAGGAGTGTTTAATCATATTGCAAGTTGTAACATACCTAAACATGGGTGTTATAAAACAAATTATCATGTCACAAAAGTGATATGAATATATCACATAGAATTATATGGTGAATTTTTTTAGTTTTAGTATTTTATATGGAATTATATATGTGATAAGGTTTCACAAAAATAGTGATACTTTTTTAGGGGGTGAATCAAGAAATTCACTTCCTCTTACATTTTACCATCAAAAAATTTTAACACATGTTAAAGTGAATGAAAATATTGATATGAACAAACCAAACAAACATCAAGGAACAAATACATTATGAACAATAGATTTTTATGAGGTTTACTACTTAAAATGAGCATCTAAAACCTTGGAATGATCTAGTAAAACTCATGATCACACATTCCACCAAATTAAAAAAAACAACTTAAAAAATTTGGAGTTAAAATTATCCATGATCCTAAATCTAAACTTCATCCCTTGAATGAATTGCAAGAATAAACACTGCCTATAAGATCTAAATAAAATTGATTGTAAAAATGAACCTTAAAGATGAAAAACAAACTAAAATCAAACCAAGGTTTTGGTAGAAAATATTATTTTGAGAAGAAGATAACATGGAGATGATGAAGTAATCAAAGAAGATATAGAATGGAGACCACAAATCGTGAAAATCGAAGAAAATCAATAACAATGGAGTTCGAGATCACCGGGTGGCCTTCGAAGTCGGCGCTATTTGGGAGGGATTCGTCGCGAGTGGGAAGGTTTTTTAAATCCAAAAAAAATGATGGTTTCCCAAAAATGAATGATTTTTAAAGATTTTTGGCATTTTTTATTACAAAATCGGTGCCGAAAAGTCTGAGAAAATATTTTTGGCGTCGATTTTTACAAAAACTAATGACAAAAATATTTTTTTTATTATTTTTTGCATCAGTTTTTTTAAAAACCGATGCCAATTTTTTTGCGTCAGTTTTTACAAAAATGATGCCAAAAATAAATTCTTCTACAGTTTTTTGGGTCACTTTTTCTAAAAAATGATGCCAAAAATAGAATATAAATTTTTTTTAATGTTTTTTTTTATTAAAACCAACGCGAAAACTCTCTCGTACATACTTTTTGCATCGGTTTAAAAAAACTGATGTCATTTCTCCGACGTTAAAAATACTATTTCCACTGGTGTTCGTAGTTTACTAGGTCTAGATATGTATTACTCACAATTTGTGAGGAACTTATCATGATTGTAAAACCCAATAACCCAGATGACTTGGAAGGAAGTAAAGTTTGTCTCTAATAGTGAATGTGAGGACTCCTTCAAAGAGTTGAAGAAGAGGCTTATCACTACACCAGTACTTACACTACCAACAAGTAGGGAACTCTTTATGGTATACATAGATGATTCAAATAAGGTATTAGTCTATGAACTTATAGAAAATGATAAAGTAATAGCCTAAACCTCAAGGGAGTTGGAAGTTCATGAGAAAAACTATCCCATGCATGATCTAGAGTTTGTAGTTGGGATCTTTGCATTGAAAATATGGAGGCATTATCTTTTTGGGGAGAAGTGTGAGATATATACTAATAATAAGAAGCTCAAATATATATTCACACAAAAGGATCTTAATATGTACTAGACAATATGGTTAATTCTTATCAATGATTATAAATGTTCAATTCACTATTATCCTGATAAAGAAAATAAAGTGGAAGATGCTCTAAGTAAAAAAAGGGTCCTATAACTTTATTAATGATAAGAATTGAGAAGCATCATGTCATCTTAGACTTGAAAAGGATGTATATGGGAATCATAAAAAAATGTACATTGTCATTTATTTCACAAATTAATATTCAAACATAACTTTTAGATAAGATAAAGGATGATTAAAAAGATGATGTGGGAATTTAGAATAAGGTTGAAGCTATCAAAAATGATAAATCCATATAATTAAAAATTGATGAGGTGGTAGTTGTAATATTCGGGTCACGACTATATGTATTATCAAATCCTATGATAAATAAATAAATTTTAAATGATTCACATAGCTCAACATTCTCTATTTTCCTAGGGAGTACAAAGATGTATCGAGATATATGAGAGCACTATTGGTGGGAAAAAATGAATAAAGTGATCACTGAATATAAATCAAATTATTTGATATGTCATCAAATGAAGGATAAAAGGAAAAATTCTAAGGCAATTATGCAACCATTACCTATACCTACATGGAAATGGGAAAACATTATTATGGACTTTGTCAATGGACTTCTGAAGACATACAGAGGAAATAATGATATATGGGTCATTGTGGATCATATTACAAAGACTTATCACTTTATTGCGATTCAAGATGACTTCTCACTTGACCAACTTGCATGGATATGCATCAGAGAATTAGTGAGGCTACATGGAGTACCATTATCGATTGTATCTGATCATGATCTAATATTTACCTCCAAGTTTAAGAAAAGTATCCAACATGATTTAAATACTGAGTTGAACTTTAGTATAGCTTATCACCCCCAAAATTATGGCCAGTCTAAGTAGAATATTCAAACATTGGAAGATATGTTGAGAGCATGATCAATAAACTTCAGAGGATGGGATCAACATCTTCCACTGGTAGAGTGATCTTACAATAATAGTTTCCACTCAAGCATCCAAACGGATCCATATGATTCTCTTTATGGGAAAATATGTATAACACCTACATGCTGGGATGATATTGGTGAACATAAGCAGTTGGGACCTTAAATGGTCAAGGAAATGGAGGAAAAGGTGAAGACCATCCAACAACATATATGGGATACCCAAAGTCGACATAAGAGCTATGAAAATAATAATTGACAAGACTTATAATTTGAGGTTGGTGAAAATTTGTTCCTATACATATCTCCAAGGAAGAGGGACATGAGATTTGGGAATAAAGGAAAGCTAAGTCATAGGTACATCTACCCCTTTGAGATTCTTGATCGCATCGAAGTAGTGGAATATCGACTAGCACTTCCACCAACCATGCCTCAAGTACATGAAGAATTACATGTATCCCTCTTGAGGAAGTATATACTATATCCATAACATGTATTGAGCTCAGAGGCGGTATAACTGGAAAATAGTCTCTCTTATGAGGAGCAACCGATGAAGATTTTCTATCTTAGAGACAAGGTTCTACGTAACAAGACCACTCACCTGGTCAAGGTACTATAGAGAAACCATTAGTATAAGAGGATACATGGGAACTATAGGAAGTGATGAAGGAGAAATAATCTAACATATTTTCACCTTATTATATAAAATAAAATTTTGAGGGTGAAATTTTATAATGGGGGAAGAATGTAACAACCAAGAATTTTATCAATGGAATTTCCCTTTTTATAATTATGTCATAAAACACATACATCACATAGATAAACCAATAAAAACATCATTATCATAAATTAATAATGATACATTAGTCATAATAATGTGGAAGAAACATAAAACATGAGTTTATCATGATTCAAGGCTTGTTGCACATATAGGATCACAAGTCAAGGTTAACCACTAAGACCGTTGCACATGGTAGCATGAGTCAAAGATAACTGCCAAGACCATTGCACATAATGTTTCATGAGACTCAAATTTACCCAATGAATTGAAGATCTATTTGAGCGCACCCAATTTAAAATGTTTATGAATATTATTTCCACATAAAGTATCATACATAATCAATCATACATAAATATAAGAGAACCCATGGAAAAAAATGGGTATCATAATCATGTCATAAAGCATAATGAATGGGTGTATCATACAAGTGTCCATGAAATAAAGGAATTATAACATACATGGCCATTAATAAGTGAAAATAATCATATATAATTGTAAGTGATGTCAAACCAAAGTGACAACATGTAATAAAAGTATTTAATAAATTTTAGCATTAAAACATTTTAGCATGGTTTTAAGGAAAATACTAAAGAACATTTAAAATATAAAAGGTCATAATCTTTTATATAAAACCAGAAGTGAACCAAGAAGGTTTCCATAATAAAATACAGATTTTATAAAAACAATGGTTTCTTAAAATAGATGATAGAGTGCACTTGAAATTGGGTAAGAATTCAGGAATTTCCCTTAAAATGGGTTTGCTTACCGGGAAATATTGAGGAGGGAATCATTTAAAAACTTGTATATACCCGAAAGAGAATAATGAATGGATATTGATACATGAGTTTGGATCATGTACACATCATTTAGAATATTTACATAAAAATAACAGATAACTTAATTTGGGTAAAAAGAAAGACAGAACAACCTGAAAGAATAATGGAGATTCGGGTAGAATCCCTTACCTTAAGTCTGATGGTGTCCTTCACTTGATCTTAATGTCCGGGATAACAAAATTACATTCATTAATTAATATGTACAGAACCTCTTATTCATGAAATTTATTTATTATATCCTTATTAAGTTCATTCATGACCTTTTTTTGACGGGTTAATAGATTCAATTTCATTGTTTGGGAGCGTTTGTTTCCTTGGTTTTTGTGATTGGTTTACTTATATACATGTAAGGATAAACATTTAAGATGATAATGGTTGTCCAGAATTGAAGTCGTATGTTATTAGTGAACATACAGAAGATTAAATGGTCATAAAAAAATTTTTGGAGTGAATATGAATCATTATATAAAACTTTAATAATAACCATTTTGGTTAAATGGCGGTTTTTGATCACATCGAACACATTTTTCTTTATAAATTAATATCATTTGAACAAAAGATTTCAGAACCTTAAATTAGAAATAAAAAATATATTATATTCTAGTTCATCCATCAAAATGGTTTCATGACTAGAATTGAAGACGGTATTAGAAATTAAAACTCTGTCGTCCTTGAATGTGATAAATTAACACATCTCGGATGGTGTTTTCATTTCTAGTATAAAAGTAGGAGAAAAGAGAGATGATGATTAATTATTCCTTTATCATAAAAAAAATCCATTACATGTAAGTTAATGGGTTTATAATAACATTTGGATTAAATGATGTGAGGAAAGAAAAAGAAAAGAATGGAACTTAAAAGAAAATAAAATAAATGAAAAGAGGAGTTTACCTCTTCAATATAACTTCCTTGAGAACCTATTTAGGGGAGAGTATTTGGCCTTTTAAGGAGACCAAGGGATGTTGGATGTAATAGAGGATCTTAGGGAGAGATTTTATTATAATTTAGACAAGTATTAAGGCTTTATAGGAGTTAATAGAAGAGGGGGATGAAGGTGGTTTTTATAGTGGATGAGAGGAGGGTTTTCCCAATATTTTATTTATTATTTTATTATTTTTCTCAATAAAATCAATATTAATAATTATTGTGACCAAAAATAGTAATATGTTCATGTTATTTCTAACCAATTTCCATTTACATTATCCATGACTCAAGCATGATGCATAAATTCAGGTTTTAGCATTCATCGTAATTTATCGTATTTTACTATTCATCGAAAATTCAAGTATTTCAGAAAAATCTCAAAAATTCACCCTAACTATTTTTCAAAAATTAGAACCCAAAAATTAAATCTATTTGATGAAAATAATCTTCTAAATATAGAAAATTTAATTTTTAAATAAAATCATCATTTACTTGAAAAATACATATTTTTAAATTATAACTTATTTTATAATACTTTGAAAAATTAACTATGGTCTCTTAAAATTATCCTATAATCTTAAAACATTAAAACAATAATTTATGAATACATTTTATGAAAATAAATTTTCTTTTTTAATTATGAAATTATTCATAAATTTTTAATTAAACATTTATGACTTATAAAAATACCAACACTATCATATTGTTTGTATCCAGACAGGGATGTATTTTCTTGATAAACCACTTACTCTATACTTACCAAAATTTAGGTATGGTTGCTTATACTTAGTTTCATACTTAAGGTTCTTACTAAAGTTCTTTATTACTAATCTCCAAAAATAACTAGACCTTTATTTGATACCAACTATAGCGACCCTATCCTTTTACACATATCATTATATTATTTTATGCATAATAAAACATCAAATTATAATCCAAGGATCGTGAAGTCTAGTGTCTTGGAAGACTATGTATATAAAACTGAAAACATGGGACTAAATAAAGCATTTATTTATTTAATATTTATAAATATCTCATAACTTCCATTGTTCTCATACATCTTCATAGGATAACTTGAGTATAACATGAACAAAGGGATGAGCGAAAAGTCGAGTAAGGGATTAAGAATAATAATAAAGCTTTAGAAAATGGGTTAGAAGTCATAGAATAATGATATAAAAATGCATGGAACATGTGAAATCATAACATATAAACATGGGATCATATAAACATGGATTCATAATAATGTGGAATCAACATAAATCATGAATTTATCATGAGTCAATACTCATTGCACATAGAGTATCACAAATCAATGTTAACCACCAAGACTGTTGCACATGCTAGCACGAGTCAAGGATAACTGCCAAGACTGTTGCACATAACATCTCATGAGACTCAACTTTACCCAATGCACTGGAGAACTATCTGATTTCACCCATATTAATATGTTCATTAATAATATTTCCATATAAAGTATCATACATAATTAATCATACATAAACATAAGGGTACCCATGGAAAGAAATGGGCATCATAATCATGTCATAAAGCATAATGAATGGGAGTATCATACAAGTTTCCATGAAACAAAGAAATTAAAACATATATGGACATTCATAAGGTGAAATAAGAATATATCATGGTAATTGATGTCAAAAAAAGTGAAAACATGTAAGAAGAGTTTTTAATAAATTTTAGCATTAAAACATTTTAGCGCAGTTTTAACGAAAATACTAAAGAGAATCTAAAATAGAAAAGGGAATAATATTATATATAAAACCAAAAGTGAACCAAGAAGGTTTTCATAATAAAATACTTATTTTATAAAAATAATTTTGGCATAAAATAGATGATAGAGTACACTTGAAATTGGGTAAGAATTCGAGATGTTCTCTTAAAATGGGTTTGCTTATCGGGAAATATTGAGGAGGAAATCATTTAAAAACATGTATATCCCCAAAAGATAATAATGAATAGATATTGATACATGAGTTTAGAGCATGTACACGACATTTATAATATTTACATAAAAAATAATAGATAACTTAATTTAGATAAAAAGAAATATAGAGCAACCCAAAGGAATAGTGGAGGTTTGGGTAGAATCCATTACCTTAAGTATGATGGTGTCCTTCAATTGATCTTAATTTTCTGGATAACCAAATTAAATTCATTAAATAATATTTAAATAACCTCTTATTCATGAAATTTATTTATTATATCCTTATTAAGTTCATTCATGGCCTTTTTTGATGGGTTAAGAGGTCTAATTTCATTGTTTATGAGTGTTTGTTTCCTTTGATTTCATGATTGGTTTACTTATATACATGTAAGTATAAACATGTAAGATGAGAATGGTTGTAAAGAATTGAAGTTTTATGTTATTAGTAAACATAAATAAGATTACATGTTCATAAAATTCATTTGGTTGTTTGGAGTGAAGATCAATCATTATATAAAACTTTAATTATAACCCTTTTGGTTAAATGGTAGTTTTTGATCACATTGAAGACATTTTGCTTTATAAATTAATATCATGTGTAAAAAATATTCTAGAACCTTAAATTATATATAAAAATATATTATAGTCAAGTTCAATCATAAAAATGGATTCATTACTAGAATCAAATATGATATTATATATTGAAAACTCGTCGTCCTTGAATGTGATAAATTAACACATCTCAGAGGGTGTTTTCATTTCTAGTATAAAAGGAGGAGAAAGGAGAGATGATGATGAATTATTCCTTTATCATAAAAAAATTTTAATACATGTAAGGTAATATATTTATAATAACATTTACATGAAAGGATGTGAGTAAAGAAAAATAAAATAATGGAACTTGAAAGAAAATAAAAGAAATGAAAAGAGGAGTTTACCTCTTGAATATAACTTCCTTGAGAACCTCTCTAGGGGAGAGGATTAGGTATTTTGAATACAAAAAGGGTTGATGGACTTGGGAGAGGGGCTCATGGATATATTTGAGAAGAATTTATACAAGGAACGAGGCTTGATAGGAGTGAAGAGAAGAGAGGGTGAGGGTAGTTTTTATAGTGGATGAGAGGAGGGTTTTCCTAATATTTCATTTATTATTTTGTTATTTTTCTCAAGATAAGAAATAGTAATGATTATTGTGAACAAAAATAGTAATATTTGCATGTGAGTTAAAACCAATGGTCATTTACATCATCCATTACTCAAGCATGATGCATAAATTTAGGTTTTAGCATTTATTGTAATTTATCGTATTTTATTATTCATCAAACATTCAAGTATTTCAGAAAAATCACAGAAATTCACCCTAACCATTTTTCAATGTGTAGAACCCAAAAATGAACTACATATTATGAAAATAATTTTTTCAATATGGGAAATTTAATTTTTAAATAAAATCATCATTTACTTGAAAATTACATATTTTAAAATTATAACTAATTTTATAATACATTGAAAAATTAACTAAGGTCTGTTAAAATTATCCTATAATCGTAAGAAATCAAAAAAATAATTTATGAATAAATTTCATGAAAATAAATTTTCTTTTTGAATTATTAAATTATTCATAAATTTTTAATTAAACATTTTTGACTTATAAAAATAAAAACACTGTCATATTGTCACTTGTAAGATGGATAAATTTTATTTTTACTTTCATTGATAAGGTTAATGTTTACTTAGATGATTTACTATTCACAAGGGTCATATTACTATTCATAAGGGTAACATTAATATTTATAAGGGTTATTTACTATTCACCTAAAATTAAGTTTGTCTTATCGAACTACAAACATCTTACTGGTCGCAATCATGTATGTCAGATTTTTGAAATTCAAATCAGAAAAGTGAAAATATTATGTTTAAAGGTCATATAGTACTTAGTAGTTCATTGTGTTGTGATTTCATGTGATTGCATAACATAATTATAAGAAGGGAATTTCTATTGATTAAACTTTGGGTAATTACAACTCTAGTATCATGTATATACTAGAATGTAATATTACTAATGGAATATATTTTTTCCACCTCTTTTCTCATCTCCTCATATTCAAAGAAATGAAACTGTTGTCCAGATTATGAAGGTTTACCATCACCATGGATATTGATTTTTCATTTTCTATTACCGCCTTCAAGGCTGGTCATAAAACTATTATTATGGTTAAATAATATTTTAATATATATATTATAAATTTTTTCATGTTTTGGAACTAATATATAGACATGATATTAAATGAATAGAAACTAGTTCTCGATGGTTAGTAAAGCTGCCAAAATAAACAAAACAATTATAATTAATATTTTATCAAATAAATCGTCCTCATTCTAGAAAAAAAATGATATATGATACCATTTAAACTTTTTTAAGTGCATTAATACCATACAATTTAACTTCTAGAGAATTATTCCCATTTGAAAATAACTTCCATAATTATATACAAATAAACCAATCATGAAACCTTGAAAACAAACGCTCCCAAAACAACGAAATTGATCTTTATAACTCATTGAAATGGCCATAAATGAACTTAATAAAATTATAATAAATAAAATATATGTATAAGAGGTTCTTAATTGATTAATTAAAGAATATAATTTGATTATCTAGGATATTAAGTGCAAGTGCAGAATGTATTCGAACATAAGGTAAGGGATCTCTCCAAACCTCCATTTTTTATTTAGGTTACACTTTCTCTCTATTTACCCCAATTTATTTCTTGATTATTATTATATAATTATCCTAAATTATCTTTATATGTTCCAAAAAAAAATTATATATCTCAATTCACATTTATTTTATAGGTAAATACATGTTTTAAATGGTTTCATTCTCAATAACTCTCGATAAGAAATCTCAGTTAAAGGGGACTTATTCTTTTCTTACCCATTTTAAAGCACACTCCATAAAATATTTTAAGCCTAAAATATTTTTATAAAATCACTTAATTTATCATGAAAAATATTTTATTTCATTTATGTTTTTATTAAAAAAATTATGTTTTTGTCCTCTTTAAAGACTCTTTATTCTTTTCCTTAAAATCGTGCTTAAGTGAAATATTTATAAAGTTACCTAACCATTATTTTTAATTTTTTCACTTAATTTGGACTTAATTATTCATAATATATTCTTATATTTATTTTATGAATGTTCAATAATGAATTAAATCCCTTCTATCATGTATACCGTTGTTTTATTCCCTTTGGTTATACTTTATGACATGATTATAATACCCATTTCTTTCTATGAGTAACCCTTTTGTTTATTCCTTATGTTTGATTCTTTATGTGGTACACATATGCATGAACATGTTATTATGGGTGTGTCTATATATCACTCCAATTAATTTGGTGATTTTTTAGTCTCATGATACATTATGTATGGGATTAGAGAGTAAACCTAATCCATTATGGTACTTTGTCCACTATGTGATATAGTCTTGACAGTTAGCTTTGAATCTTATTTTTTTCATGTTATATGTTGATGTCACATTCCAATATTTATATAATCATATGATTCCATGTTCTATATGTTATACTTTTATATTTTTATTCATGATTCATTCCTTTTATGTTATCATTTTATGTCTTCTAACTCATATTTTAGGATTTTATTCCCATGTTTATTCCCTTACTAGGATTTTTAGCTCACCAATTTTGTCTATATATTCCCTAAGTTATCCTGTGCAGTTATAGGATCTCAAATTGGGTTAGGAGGTCATTATGGAGATTAAATAAAGTATGGTTTTATTTTTTTAGTGTCATGTGTTCTAATCATGTACCTAGTCTTCCAAAGATACTAGAATATTCGATCCTTAGTTTGTATTAAGCTTAAAATCATGTAATATTATATGTAAAAGGATATGGACACTATAATGATAGTGTCATGAGGTACCGATTATGATGATGATGGTGGAACATGGTGTTGGTTATGATGTTTATGGTGGCATGAGGTGTTGATTATGGTAATGATGTTGGCATGAGATGCTGATTGTGATAATATAAATAATGGTGTAGGACATTAGGTAGTCGGGATGTGTTTGAAGAAATAATTTCTCATTGATTATTTCTTATAGCTTGTTTCTTACATGATGGACAATGTAAAATTGATATTTATATAATTAGTTTCCAACCACAGGATGAAATTTGATGTTATTCACTTTGAGTGCATATTTTAAGTGGAATATTAGGCTGAGTCTTAGACTACCTAAATGTTTATGAAATGATAAATGTAATAATTAAATAATGAGGTTGGTTATTTATTCTTACCTATGATAATTACATACTTGATAATACAAGAAACAATAAATGGTTCCCTTGACACTTATCATGGAAGATTAAAATATTGATCCTGGAAAATAAAATGGAATAATATTAATTAATGGATAATTAATTAATTGATATTAAAATTGATACTTGTATGCTTTTTCGATATCTAGACCTTAGAAATTGCATATGGGTGTCATTTATACCAAAAAAACATATGATTATAAGGTTAGTTAGTTTCTCTTAGTGTGGTTGTGATCTATGTCTATTCTATATGTTTTTTTTATTTTATATACACCCCACCCATGTTAGAAGGGAAACCAAAAACCATAAGTTCTAGGGGTTGTTTTCCCCAACATTCGGGTTGGAGAGGATATAGATAGATGACTACCCATCCCAACCACTCTCTATTTGGTTGTAGTATTAAAAGTGGGTATGCATGGTTATAATTTCTCATACATGTTTTCTTTAGACTATGATGTATTAAGGTTATTACGCATGCATGTATTCTAGATGTAGGGTCCAAAGTATTATTACAAGTGTATTATATAAGGTATGTGATGGCTAAAGGTGTAGAACATAATACACAAGCTATGGTGGATTTCATAAATAAACATGGATACTATATGGATGATGTGGATGTGATGATGTACTACATGGGGTTCATGGTATGGTATATTTTCCCATGTGTTTTCAGATAGGATTATTATTGAAGGTATGAAAGCTCATTATGTGTGATGTTGGGGCATGAGAGCAAAAAACTGGTGGGGAATGGTTGAGGGGTACCCATTTATGTGTGTGTGTGTGTGTGTGTTCTCCACATTATGGTTATAATTAAATGTGTTAATTAGTGAGTGAGCTATGGAGAGGATGAGAAAATAATAATAAACCTATTTAGGTAATGATTTAGTTTCATTTGTTTACACATTGGTCTTTAGTATGCTTCTTTTACTTTTTACATGATAGGTTTCAGGGTGGATCCTACGGAGTATACATGTTATACTCACCTTACGCATATATAAACTATCTTTCAGGTCATTAGAAGCTATATGGTGATCTATCAAGACATTACTAGTTCAAGGAGTTTATTTAGGATCCATTGGAGATTCATGGTTACTGTTGAGGATTATATCTTTAGTATTTCGATTTCAATTGTATTCAGTTATGTATGAAATCGCATTATGTTTTTGGATTTCTTATTTATTTATTATGAGTAAGAGTTTTTTTGGTGGTTTTTATCATCTTATCTATTACTTATCAAATATTTATAAGGTTAATGTCTCACATTCGTGTGATTATATACCCTCAGTGATTATCACTAACCCATCACCTATCGGAGGTGGGATTCAACCATCATTATCAATTTTTCTCTATTACTGTCCTAGAAGGGGTATCTTTGGAGGGAGAGGGTTATGACATAGTTTTATAAAAGGTGTTGGTTGAAATATAGGATGAATTTTAGTGTTTTACACTTATGAGGATTCATGGGTTGGTAGGGAAACAATATCATTTGGGCATAGTATGTGTTATAAACAAGGGATACCAACCAGTACAGGGGATTTAAGGCACCCCTATGATCCAACACAAAGATCTTTAACTTTAATAGACATTCTAAGTTAAGTGATGTTGTTTATGGTGTAGATAAATAGTAAAGGATCATGAATCATACTTTTCTATGCCTATGTTTGAACTGGGTATACAATGGGAAATAGGTTAAAAATGAATTAACTAATTAACCTTAAAAAATCTTTGTCTTGGGTTAGAAGTCCCTAATATTTTCTATTTTTAAAGAATGGATTTTTTTTATGTCTCCATTAGATTTATTCCAAATACATTTAATATGATATGTTATAAAATAACCTTAGAGTAGAGGAATACAATGACAACGCTCAGATAAGGACACTTTGAGAGTTCCAGCACCAGTTTCTGTAGAAGTATGAGGGCTTCATTTCATATCACGAGACAAAATTTTGGTTAGATGAGGTGGTGAAAGCCTTTAGTTTAATTCAATCTTATGGAGATCATTATGATTCATTATTTGTGATGATGCGGTTTAGGATAGCTTAGAATTTTTAGTTCTTTTTCCTCAAGGTTTTCAAGGATTTATTAGTTTTGTAGGGAAAGTTCCGAGATTAGTTTTCGGGATGAGTTTCTTTCTTTTACAAAAAAGGTATATTTTCAGCTAGTTATATCTTCCCATCACTTAGTAATTTATAACATATAGTATTTATATATGGTGATACCTTTAAATATATATTTTATCTTTAAACCCTTTTAATGTTAGACCCATGAAGTTAATGACCATGATTTTCATCATTATTTGATTGTTAGACCTTCTAAATGAGTGTAAGTAAACCTCCTCATTCACTTGACTGAAACCTTCCTATTAAATGCTTTAGCTATAATGGTTTGTACCACCTAAATCTTTAGTTTCTAAACCACACCTAATGGACTTCAGATATGGTAAGTATAATTCATTCCTTGGGCCTCATGTTAAAATTAAGATATGGTCTGGGGAAAGGGTTTCTCTAACATTGTTTATGATGTGTCTATGGATTTGTGTGCTTACATCCCTGAAATGGATTTTTCTTATACTAGTAACATGTGATATGGACTATATAATATGAACATAGGGAACACTTCACCCATTATGACACTTATTTTTCATGATATGTTTTAAAACCATACAGGTGAGTCAGTTCCTCCCAAAATAGAAAATATCATGGTGTGGTGGATGGGTTCCTTTGGTTTGTATAATTTCAGAATATTTTTTTATATTTATCTAGGTGATTACAATGGTTGATGAATTTTATGTCCTGTTAATTTAAAACTCTTGAAAGTAATGGAATGAAACTATGATAAATTGTAATTGGGATGTTAAATACCTTATACTTTTTTTCCACAAGTGTGTTCCTGGTAAATAAAGTTTTGTTAAAAAACTTAGAAAAACTTTTATGATTCATGTCATGTGTTAAATTGGGTTCTCCAATTTTGAAGTTATGAGTATTGATATTAACTTTGTAATGATAATGATAGAGATTTTTTAGTATAATAAAAATAATTTAATGAAAGCATGTAACTTGTCTATATATGTAATTTAAATAATGTTAAACATGTTGGGATAAACATCATGCTTGTAATTCTTTAGAGATCTATAATTATCAAACAATTTAATATGAAATATATTTTATTTTTAAATTATAGTAGTGGGTGGATAAATTAAATCTCATGATGCATGATGGATTACATTGGTTAATCTATTGGTCATCTTAGTTGTTTGATTAGTAATAAATTGTTTTTGGAAAAATTGATTTTTGTGGTAACATGTTTTCTTAAATAGACATTTATAGTTCTTCCATAAAAGTTTCATTTAATTTAAAATTATATTTGAAAAATTTATTAAAAGAGTTTTCATAAAGAATATTTTGATAAACACCTTGTTATAGATAAGGATTAAAAAAGGATTTCATTTAAAAGTTTTCCAACCTATAAATTTTTAATACAAGAGGCTTAGTGAAAGTTTTTATCACCATTATTTTTAAATTTAATTGGTTTTAATATGAATCATTTTGAGTATCATGTCTAATATTATTAATAAGTTATTATAAAAATAATCCACTCGACTCTGTTCATGATATATTAATCATGATAAGTTCGTAATGTTATGAATTAAATTTTCTAGCATGATAAATGAGGATAAATCATTAATAGATTTTCATTTAATAGAATGACCAAGTGAAATTGTTAAAATGTTGCATATAATAATGATTTTTCCTAAATGCGATTCCATGATTTCTATTTAAATCAATATAAAGTGATTATTTCTGAATTTGTTTCCTTCTATAGTTTTTTTTTGTAGTAACGTTCTTTTTATTTATATGCATTGGTCAATGGGCATGTTATAGTCATATGTATATACCTTGTTGTGATTATGTGAACTTAATTGGGAATGAGACTCACAAATGCGTACTCAATATTTTAAGTTGTTTAATGCTTTATTTTTTTGGGATGAAGTATCTAATCTCATGTTGATATATGGGATTTATTCCTTTCCATGATGAAATGTTTTTTTAATAGTCTTATTATTGTTTGATAGTTATCTCCCATAAGAGATTATTTTGAGAGTTTTTTAAGGATGCTGTGTGGTTATGATCTTTGTTCCTCTAGTACGGTTGTTGTGTTTCAGATATAATGAGATCATTTAGAGGTATCTTGTGGGGTGGTTAATTTATCTCCCTTACCTTTTTCTCCTTACCAGTTTTGTTTTAATTCTTTAGGATTAGAATTATTTGAGAGTTATCTAATATAGAGATCCAAATTATTCTTGAGCCTTCCCTTTTTATTATGGGTTTCATGGTAACTCATGATATTTTTTTACATTTTAAGAAGTATTTTAAATAATTCTTCAAATTATATAAGTAATTTAAAAGTTTAAACATTTTATTTGGGAAATTAAAGTGGAATATTTTGAAGTGATTTAATTTTTTTTGAAGTTTTTTAGAATTTTGAAAGTAATAATAAACTCTTTTCTTAATTATTTATAAGTTAGGTTAATTGGAAATTTAATATTTTTAATAAAATATTCACCCTTACAGATGATTTTGAAGTTTCATAAAGTTAAGGAGGTTTTTCTATGTTATGTTTAAGGGTAATTCTTAGTTTTCATACCTTATGTAAAGGTAAAACTACTTTTTGAACTATTTTTGAAAGGGTAAACTTGATGTTTCATTCTATACATAAGGGTAAGTGGTGTTTCCCCGGAGTCACATAAAGGTAGAGCTCATTTTTATTAGTCACTTAAGGGTTGGATCATGGTTCCTTTTGTTTTGTGAGGGTAGTTTCAGTTTCTCATGCATTTTATAAAGTTCTTTCCCATCTTGTGTAAAGGTAGTCTGATTTTTTCAATACCAATGTAAGGGTAACATGATAATTATTCTACTCATGTAAAGGTAATCCAAGCTTTACATGAGGGTAGTCTCGTGTTAGGGTAATTTGTTCCTCATGTAAGGGTAGTTCTTAGCTACATAAAGGTAAGTATGAAATCCTTAACCCCTCATAAAAATTGGTTATTTTCATGTAAGGGTGCCCTAGATTTTTTGAATGGAACATAAGGGAGGAAAATCATGTGAGGGTAAAACCATGTTACCCTTACACATCTTGTATGAGTTTCATATGGGTATCATTTTTTCCCAAATTTCACGTTTTTTATTCATAGAACCTTTTATAACATAATTTCCAGTCTGATTAATGAAAATAAATGTGGAAAATGTTTTTTAATATGTTAAAAAGAGATAAATCCATATATTGACTTCCATGATTTTATGAGTCTTAAAATGAGTTATAGTATGAAATTGGATGGAAACAAAAAAATAAATGTGATTTAATATGGGTTTCAATGGAAGATATTTGTGGAACATGTATTTTTATTCATAAAAATCATATTTCTTCCCTTATTCAAATTTATTGGTTTCCCTTGGTCATCTTAACCTTTTCCATTCATGTTTAGAGAATCTTCTATGATTCATCTAAAATCAATTCAAGTCTCTCCCCTATGTTTTTTACCAGGCCTATGAAATACCTAGAACTATTCATACACTCTCTCTCTCCTCCATTTTGTTGTCGCGTCATGTAAAGATTCTCTTCTCCAGGTATGGGATCCGATACGTATCCTTTATTTTATGTACATATTTGAATCAACCATTCTTTAGATTATTTTTTTAAATATATGTGACTAAACTTAAGAAGATAATAATTTGGTTATATTGCATGAAGAAAGGTAATTAAAGAATTTTAAAATTCATACATGAAGAATAAATAACTGAAAACCGCATGCCTTAAATTATTTCAAATAAGGAAATATATGAATTGAGATATATTATAATAGCATGTAGTTATTTAATGCATATATCCAAAATCTAGGAATATCATGGTTAAAAAATATATCTAATAACCTGTAAATCATTTAGGAGAGAGAAGTAGGATAATCACTTTTTGTAAATATTTTATATTGTTTAAAAATAAATATATAGCTTGTTGTAGAATGTTAAGAATTATTTCAAAATTCTAGAAAGTAGATATTTGTAATGGGTTAATATGCCACATTATCTAGAATGAATAAATTTTACTAATGAAATATATTTTTTTATTATACTCAATAAATTGATAATTTTATCATAATTATGAATTTCAAAAGCATTAGATTAATGTTGTTAAACTATAATATTCTAATTTCCTATGGTAGAATATTATTAATGTGTTATTACTATTTCAAGAAATGAAATATAAGTTTATTACATATAGATTATGGTTAACCAAATATTGTTATTATTTCTAGAATTGAACTATAAATAATATTTCATGCTATCGATAATTATGATTTCCTTGGAATTTGGGAATCACATATTGGAATATTTATATTTAATATTGTTGATAATAATTTTAAAAATTGAACTTAATGATTTATCACATGGAGTAGGTAATAATATTTTATAATTTTTAATATTATCAAAATAAATAGAAAATAAATAATTGATTGTTTTAGAATAATGATAATTATTCTAAAAATTATCCAAGAGATAGAAATAGATAATCTAATTCCATATAGTAAATATTATTTAATGATATCAAAATGATAACATGCTGCAATATTAAATTAATTAGCGAATTATGATTATTTTTATAATTCTAGAAACTAATATAATGAAATAGGTATTATCACATATTAACGATTATTAATATTTATTATCACATGAATTAAATGAATGATCAGTTTGAGATCAAATTTGTTTTTTATGTTGCCTCTTGATATTTACTAGATAGCGTGATATCTACTTGGATGTATTTTTGTGTTTTTGTTTACCATGGTTGAATGCTTGAAATAGATAAACAATATAAGGGTGAATATTATTATTAATTAAATTAAATAGATGTGAGTATAATAATTATTACCCATATTGAATTTTTTTCAAAACGTGGAATTAATGATTAAATCATGTTATGTTGATTGTAGCTACTTATAGTTACTGATATATGTTTATTAATGTTAAAAATCTATGTCACACCCCGACCCAACACTTATGTATTATTTTAATTTATTTTTGTTCTTAAATTTATTCTATGGATTTTCTGGGTGTTTTCAGAAAAAAAAATGTTGGTTTTTGGGAGAATAGAAGAAGGTTCGTGGATGGCACATGGTTGAGAGAAACTGTGTTCCAGCCTAATTCTAACTATGCAGCCTAGACAGTGGAACTCCCAAGAGTGCACAACTAGTTGTGTGGGTGTGTTTCTCTCCCTAGTAGCCTGTTTGATCCCTCCCTCCTAGGATAGAGGCAACTACACATCCATTTTATTTGATCACGGCATTCCTCCCCCAAACTGATGGATAGATAGAGAAAACCATTCAAGTTTTGGAGGACATTTTACAAGATTCCATGTTGTACTTTCTTCATAGTTTAGAGGAACACCTAACCATGGTGGAGTTTGCATATAAAAATAGTTACTAATCCACTATCGATATGGAACCAATCGAGGCCTTGTATGGGTGACCCTGCAGGTCACCGCTAAGATGGACTAACATATGAGTGTTATAACTTGGGCCTAAATTTGGTGTGATGGATAACAGAGAAGGTACAAACCATCTAGGAGTGGGTGAGGACTACCTAGAGATGTCAGAAGTCTTATGCGGACTGACAGTTGAGGCCTTTGGAATTTAATGAGGGAGACCATGTGTTCTTGGAGGGCTCACTTTAGTGAGGTTTATAAATATTTGTATAAGGTATAAAATCATCTATAAGGTTTGTTGTTCCTTTCTAGATACTTCATAGGGTTGGAAAGGTGATGTATTACTTATCCCTATCACCACAGTTAGACCAGGTAGACGATATCTTCCACATGTCACAACTGAGGAGATATGTGCATGAACCATCGCATGTGATCAACTGGGGAAAGTTATACATTGAGTATGGGGATACTTGTATGGAGTACTCAGTAGGGATCATGGATCTATAGGATAGGATCCTTCATTGGTGATTGATTCCCTTGGTGTGTTTCAAATGGAAGTATGGGAATCTACAGGAGAGCACCTGGGAGTATGAGAACCAGATTCAAGCTCAATGCCCTCACTTGTTTGAGTATGCTTTTATATTTACAAGACAAAAATAAGATGGAAAAAAATGTAACATCATTTTTTTTCCTTTCAAGACTTTATAATATTATAAAGAATTTTTTTATTCCAGGTGCTGAGACAACATGAGATTCTGGGGGCTGGAGAGCCATAGTATTAGTATATTAAAATATTAATATATTTCAAGGAACGCATGTGCATATTTTTGGAATAAATGCTTTTATTATTATTTTGGATATAAAATGGGAAATTTGAGACCTAGATTGTTTCTGTAATGTGAGGTTTACCCTAGAAATGATATAAAGTTGTTCAGAATCATGTGTTTAGTGGGAGGCTTTGGTGAGTGTGATAAATAATTCATTTAATTAAATAATTAATTAAATGAATAAAAACAACCCCTACATTTTGTCTCCTACACACATAGGATCAGGGGGAGTGTTCTCCTCCAAGTCATGACATATAAACTGAGGAGGAGGAGAGGTACCGCCAAGCTTCTTCCTTGATGGCGATCAAGACTGAATCGAGGTGCAATGACTTTTGGGCATCACATTGGACCCGAAGATTTGGTATTTTCACCATGAGGTAGGTGGATTTTGAGTTTGAGTCTTGATCCTAATTTATGTGTTGATTTAAAATTTTAAATTCTTTTTATGATTTCTAAGGACCCCATGGGGGTCGATCTGGGATTAATCAGTAAAAATAGGGGTTTCAAGAGGTTCGTAGGGAATTTCCATTCAAAATTCATGATCACATAGTGTGTAGTTCAGAACAACATGTCGTGTGTTCTTACCATTTGAGGAAGATGGAGCTTTTGGATTACACACCATGTAATAGGACTTGGTCTTGTTGCCAAGTGAATGGGAAGACACTCCGAGTAAGGGGGACATGGGTGTGTACTCAGGCATGTGCATGGGCATAGACGCAATAAGGTACATGGTCAAGGTCCAAAGTACACATGCACAGGCGAGGAGGATATGGGTATACCTCACGCTTCCAAGAGACTTTGTTTATTGCATGTACACACTATGTAGTTTGACATGGCTAGCCAAGCTGTGTGCAAGAGAGGATATGCTCAGGTGTCCAGACAAGGTCACATGCCATGTGACCCAAAGTACAAGTTGTGTACTTTCTATAAGGTAGTTTGGAGCCTCTTTTCTTCTCATTTCGGTAGAATTTAAGTTGGTTGGTTTCTATCTTCCACTTTATTTGGGTGCATTCCCTCTTTATAGATCAGTGTGGGTGATTTACCTCTATTTTGGAATGAGTTTTCTCAGTCTTTCATCATGACAGTTTGATGTGGCATCCTATTCAAAGCATATTTTAGGATCCCCTTAGTGGATTAGAGTAGGTATCCCTCTGTGAGGTATAGATTTGATCCTCATTCCCATCCTTCTTCCCTAGGTGAGGGTTTTAGGAAACTTTGTGACCAATATACATGAGCTTATGATCCCCTACTTAGTGGGTTATTCCGGTTAAGGTTCTAGGAATCCCACTGAGGCCCTATGTGAGATTCCCTATATTTGTATTGATATGTTTTGAGTTCCATCAAGTATCTTTTTCATGGAAAGGCCTGATGATCCTGACCTCTTAGATGAGAACCATTAGTGTTAGCAGACTCATGGATTGAGTTCTCCCAAAAGATCATTACATTTAAATCCTTGAGTGGAATCATGGGCTGGTTGTATGTTTGTGATATACTTTGATACTTTGCATCTATTTTCAGTATATCTAATGTCGGGTTTCCTTTACCCTCTTTATTATGGGTTGAGTAGACTATTTTCTTTCAATTTATCCTTTTTTGGGATTTTTGGGGTGCCTAATAGGTATTATTATACTCACCCTTGCATGGGATCTGTCGACACATGTTGTGTCTTTATATATGATAGACCCTATGATAGATTCCTCGATGGACCAGGAGTAGATGAATCATAGTTGATATAGACAAATCATGTTTCATACTAGGTGTTCCATTAGCTATCAGTACCATCCTTCTTAGTAGGTTGGAATCTTTTATAACTTTGGTGGGATTGAATTTCTCCCATTACACTTTCCAGTACTTTTTTTGTTCCCTATTATTGGATATAGATGTATAAATGCACTTGATATTAGTTTTATTTTACCTTTTGACATTGTATGGGTATTTATAGATTGGTGAGTTTGTATAGAAACCTTAGGCAAAGGTCTCCCATGTGTGTGATATGCCTACTCATCACTACTATTGGAGGTGGGATTAGGGTGTCACTCTCAATTTGTTTCCAACCATATGGGCCCCAATGGGTCAAGCCATGATAGTTCTATTTTATTGAATTTAATTGAAAAAAATATTTTGTGTTATCCATATTTAATAAATGCATGTGCATTTTAATGTATGTTTTGTAAGTGTTGTGGTGAGCAGAATTTTACATCCTGTAGAAGCATAAATTCAATGATTTTTAATGATCAAAAGAAGCTATATTCTAGAGAATCTTTTAACCAACATCCTTTAATTTTTACTCTTATTTTATTTTATTTTTTGAACTTTAAATTTTGGAAATTAATGTATATATTTTTCCGCTTGTAGGCGATGAAATTTGGGTACTTGAGGGACTTACTAAAAGTGTAAAATGGGGAGGTGTATCATGATGAACTTCAAATGTTTAAGCTTCTCAACCATGGGAGTTTTAGTTTGAATTATAATACTTGGTTCTGATTTAAGTTCAAAATTCTTCTTACTATTTTTAAGAATTAAATCATTATAAATTATATTTAAAGTGGTAAAATTCATGATGAAATTATCATGTAAAACTACTTGGTCATTGCTTCTCTTTTAAATCTTTGAATGTTGAATTTGTGCTTTGCATGCTCAATTTGGTGCCTGAATGATTAACTTTTTAAATCTAAATTTTTAGCTTTAATATTATCGAAAAATATCTACTAGTGTGCTTTATTTGTTAAGTAGTAATCGGTAGGTATTTTTTATCATGATGGAAAAAAATTATGGGTTGTGTTGTGTGAAACCATGTTGTTTTAAGCTAACTTGCGACCCTCAAAAATTCTTTAAAATTCTGATTTTTAAAATATTTTATAATTTACAATACCAAAAATGTTTCTCCCACCTTATAATTCAACATTGGGGACAATTTTTGGTTTTAAGTATGGGTAATTTTTCTAGTTTGAGCTAAACTGTAATTCATTGAGAAACCATAAAAAACTCTAATTTTTTTCAAATTTTAAGTTTTTAAGAATCACTTAATCATATTCAGTGGATGAAATTTTTTATCAAAATTGAATCTTGTGATGACACTTTGAGAAGATTATTTATTTATTACCTTATGAATTTAATTAGGTAAATCATTTTTCTTTCCTTTTTAAAAAAATGGATTTTACTAAAACTTTGGGATAATTTTATACAATCATCATTGACTTTGAACTTTTTAATTAGAATTAAATGTCATAAGATATGCATCCATATGGATTATGAAACAAAAATTATAATCCAAGTTTAACCACTTTTCCTTCATTATTTCATTCTTTTATTATTTAATCTTTTGGATGGGTTATTTATGTTTCCTTGCAAATTATTAATTTATTCCCATTAAATATTGTGTCTAATTATCATGACACTTAAATTATGTGAGTAATTTCTCCTAATGGTAAAGAGAAGTTTAATTTTTCAATTGGATACAAATTTATGTGTGTTAAATTCTCTTTGAATTTTTTAATTTTAATCATTTTTGTAAAGCAACAACAAATTTTTCACTAAGAACATTAAATATGAGAGGGTAATCACAATTTTACCTTAATATAATTAATGAGGGAAAATAATTTTGAAAATAAATTATTTATGCCATTATATTTTTTTAGTTTTGATATTTATCTACCATTGGATCTATACCAAGTGTTTGCTTGAGGAAAAACAACATCTTAAGTATAAGAGAATTTAATATGGCCTTTATTTGATGATTTTTTCCACATCATTTTTGTTGTGTAAACTTCGTTTTTAATGATAAAATATGTATTTAATAGGTTAATTATAGTTTTGTAGTTACTTTATAGTTTAATTATTTAATTATTGAAAACTATGTTATTTATGCTTTCTTTTATATTTAAATTTTCTATTGTTCATTATTTTAAGTTTTATTTATTTCATTTGTTTTTAATTTTCTTTTTAAATTTTAATTTTGAGTGTTATTTAATTATCTTTTTTAGTAGATTTATTTTTTCCTTTTTTTGTTTTTATTAATAATTATATTATCATTGTTTGAATTTAATTTTAATATTTGGTTTAAATTTTTTCAATTACTGAAATGGTTATTTACAATTTGTTTATTTTATTTTTCATATGTGGTAGCATGAAAATTTTAAAATAAGGGGAAAGTGGCCGCATAAAGGGATACAATCACTTAAGTTACCATGAGTGAGACATGAATTAGTGACCCCACTTCAAATTTTGAAGTGACTGTGAACCCCTAAATTTTTAAGTGATCATAAGAGGAAGTTGAAACCTATCACGTGAAATATTTCGACTAACCATGAGGGGATAAAGTTGTCACACTGACTTACTACACTAACCTATTGCATGATCGCCGACTTAACATGTAAAAGGATGTTAACTTACCATTAAAGAAAATTCAAGTGGATATAACTGAAACTTGAACCTGAGGTTTTCCATAGGATATGGGTCCAAGGCCTATAGAGGAATCCATTTAGAGATTTATATAGGGGGTTTCTAAGAAAATTATTTCTTATTTTGTTGGATTTTATTGATGAATACAAACTTATTTTTATGAATTCAATGGAATGATTGAAGTGGATTTTGGAATTGAGTGTGATGATGATCCAATCTTGATGATCCTAATATGAACAAGCTAAGAAGTCTGAAGTAGTTTGATCTTGTTTCTATGTTAAATACCTATATCTAATTTGGTAAATTTGGACATAGATCTTTGTGCCACATTGAATATGACATCATATTTAATTTTATTAAGTTATTTTTCTTGTTCACATTTGGGGTCTCAAGAGCCATTAAATTTATTTGAGGATGATGTTGAAGTTTGAGGGTAATTTTCTACGTAGTCAATATGGATTGAAGATGGTGTTAATCTAATTTTCGATGATGGTTTTGACATTAAGATCCATCATCTATCTATTATAAATGGATTTCTTGCTGACATTCATTGTTTTCAAGGATGAATTATTTATTTTGGGTTTTTGATTATTCTTAATAGTGAGAATGTGACTAATGAGACCAGTCCATGTCATGTTTTTGGTTAAATTATTGAGTGGTGTTGAAGAAGCATTTGTTCACTAAGTGTGAATTAAGTGAGAGTGATTCATAGAGTTTTCGTGCTAGTCCAGGTGAGATGAAAAATTTACTTCACAACTAGGAACAATGTTGAAGTTCAATGATCTACCAAGAGTTGATGATGCCCAACAAACCCCATTAAAGTATTAAAGAATCAGGTTAAAGAATATGTTTGGAGACACTTAATGGATAAAAATTAAAATAAAATGTTGAGGTCACATTTGGATACCTATGGGAGTAGCTAATTTCATGTTCAAGTAATTGGGTGTAGAATAGTTGGTAAATTAAAAAGTGACGCTTTTTGGAGATAAATCAAATCCATCTAGGAATCATGTATAGTGATATGATGATTAATTAAATTGAGTTCATAATCTTGAAAAAATTTATGAAATTTATTTTTTGGACATAATGAATAATATATTGAGCTTATAAATTTCCAATGTTCAAGTTTCTTAATACCAAAGAAAGATTCATGTGGGATTGTTATTAATTACTAGAAATTTCAGCTCAAGTTATGTCTTGGTGACAGTGACTTTTGAAGGTTTCTATATGGATGTTTTTTAGGTGAACATTTATGGATAATATGGTGATGTTTTCTATGATCCTGGTATTATAATTGAACTTAAATAAAAAAATATATCTTAGTAGGTAGACTCAATTTTTTCAATTTTCCCTAACATACACACTCTCTCTTCCTCCTCCTTCACTCTTTTTTTTATTTGTGAATAAAATTTGGTATTGTTTTTTTATATTTCTTCATGTGTGATCTTGAACCTCCAGTCATGGAGGGATAATTTGAAAACCTAGTTTTAGGAGATAATTCTTGATGATTATTAGGGATCAAAAATCGGCTAGTCGTTGTGTTCTACTTCATTATTAGAAAGTTTTAATTGTGAAATAGGAATATTTGAGAGCACACACATTCATAGGGAAAATTTTGTACTCTCAATTACAATTTATTTTTCCTCTTCTTATCTTGTTTACTTAATAGAATAACTCAAAAGAGGCCATGTTATTTGTTGACCTAATGATGAACACATTTACATGGAATACATTCTATGAAAATTTAATTTTAACTTAAGATTATTTTAATATTTAAGAGAGATATTATGCATAGGAATGTATCTTGTATGTGTTTGTTCATTTTTTATAGAGTGAGAATTTTATGTGTTGAAATATTGATCATTCACTGTGAGTGGTTGAGCATTGGTGGTATAATCATTATCACAAACTATGCCAGGCTTCCACCTGACCTGACACCCAATCCAACCTAAGACAAGGCCTGAGAGGTGTTCTCGATCCTCTCAGGCTAAGAAAAAGTGTTGGGCATAAAATTTATCATAGTGGGAACAATTTATACCAATAACAACATGGATCAAATAACTATAATAGAGAAGGAATCATGAACTAAAATAAATAAACAAAAATAAATACATAAATATGATCCACTCACAATGAAAAATAAATAAAAATAGAAGCTAAAAATAGCACTAAAACCAAACCAGAACCTGACCAGATCTCCATGTGACCACTTGATCACCACTAACCTTCTCTAAGGGAAAACCTGAACCAAAAACCTGAACCTAAAAAATATCTTAGATCAACTAATGTCGAGTGGCACAAGTAGGGTGTGAGCATCAAACTGCTCAATGGGTAAACACCACAAAATCCATACACATACTTTCCCAAAATAGTCCATAAACACCAGTTTAAAATACATTTAGAAAACATGTTTGTATCAATTTAAAGAACCAAACAAAACTTTCCTTTTTATAATATTTTTCCATTTCAAAACATCCAGTTTATAAAACCAAAACCCAAATAAAGAACCAAACAAGGTGACCAAAGAGATATACTATAAATAAATGAAACAACATGAGTATGTAAAAAAACTAGAAAATCAGATAATCTAGTGCATCAGAAATAAACATAACATACAGATAGATAATCATGGTTATTTTCTAAAAATATCTAGAATCAATCCCTAGACATACTCAAATCGGACTCACCTGTCGGCGTATGGTGTAGCTCTATAGTCAATAACCAACTAGCTTCTCTAAACTAGCCTCACCAGTGGCACATCTCACCTGGCCTCTCAACAAATCTAGGTTGTACCAACCCATATAACTAGGGTTGATAAGAAACTGTTACTCAATTCTCTATATGACACCCAAGAATCCCATGATAGTAGTATATGGTGAATAAGGAGGTCCTCACATACATGGAATAAACCAATAACCCACAGATTCCATCATGCTTACCTATCCCAAAAACTGGCACCACCTATGTGATGACCCTATCCTAAGAGGGACTACCATAGAGGATCCCATCACACATTAAGTTATACACAAGTTCCAACTGGGTCTTCACATCACATGGGTTTCAAAACCACTTTCCAAAACCAATGTGAAAACACCACTTAAGTTTGGAAGATTCCAAATAGACCTTTTTAGTCAAGTTTCTTACCAAACCATGTATCCAAGGTTCCAAATGATAAAAACTATTAAAAACACATTTAAAACCAAATTTTAATTCATTTAAAACCAATGAATCATTTAGAAAGAAATGGGTATTTCTAAGAACCATTTTAAAGTGAGGAGGGCTAAATAAGAGAAGAAATAGAAGAGGTTCATTTTGAAAACTGGGTTCAAGAGGTACATTTTCTAAGAGATCCATTATCATTTGTGAGTCCATCCATATGTGCACCCTATGCACATATGGATGTCCCTGCGTCTAATAGAACACATAAAGAAACACCAAAATACATGAGTTCCAATTTAAGAATCGAAAAGAGCCTTGCAACCATTTTACACACAACCACCATACCATAAAAAGGCATCAAATCCACACACTAATCCCAATTCACAATGAAAAATAAATTAACAAAACATAACCATGGTCAAATAAAACTCAAAGAACCCAATTTCACCTTTAAGGTCCAAGAGGAATTTTATCAAACACTTTACATACATATATATAGGTATAACTAATGAAACCCTTTGAAAAACCATTTTTCAGTAAATTTCTATCATGAGAACACCATAATAAATCATAAAAATACTTCACAATCATGTATAACACATTATAAAATTAATTTGGAAAGTTCAAGCATCAATTAGATTTTTTTGTAAAGGAAAGGGATGGAAACACCTACCTTAACATCATGTGAATGTAACGAGACTCCAAGGGAAGGAAGAATCAAGCCCAATGGATAAAACATACACCCTAACATTCATGAAAACACAATCCAAAATCATTCCCCTACCCCTAGGGTTTATCCTAGAGAGATAAAAGCTAAAAATAAAACCATGAAATGAGAGATGGGGAAGAGGATAATAGGAAGGAGAATGATTTTATGAATAAATCAAGAAGAATTACCAACCTTTGGTGAGAAATCTCTAGGAAAGTGGCCTAATATGAAGGAGAATTAAGGGGGGTCCCTTTGTTCGATACCCAACTAAGTGGGGGCCAAGTGGGAGGTGGAATAACTTAAATCATGTTATTAAAATAAATTTTTTTTAGGTTTTCATGGGATGCATGGTTTTGTTACACAGTTTTGTAAACCATGTGCAAACCATATGAATGCTATTGGAAACTTTTTTTAAACTTGCAGATTTAAGTTACATAGTTTGGGAAAAATATGCTCAAACCATGTGACCATAAAAATTTCCCAAAACCCTCAAATGACACCCCAAACACTATGAGATCCTACCCAAATATCATTGAATTATTTAAAAAAAATTAGTAACACCATGGGTGTCACTAACCCCCCACCATTCCATTTTTCCCCATATATTTCACACTAACCCTGAATAGGGACAAAAACCACCCAAAACCTCCAAAACTAAAATAAATACTCACCAGAACCTCAACCCAAACCTAAACAAAAAAAATATCAAGAATCCAAAAGAAAATAAAAATAAAATAAATAAAAGAAAATTAGGGTCAAGGTGTGATAATTCTCCCCACCAAAAAAACTTTCTGCCCCCGTAATGTCACACATCCAAATGAGGAATAAGACTCTAACCCAAAACCAAAAGAGGAAAAATAAAACCATGATCCTTAATGTGACCTTTAAACTCCAAAGTCTCACTCGACCAACCCTATAGGAAACCACAATACTGTCTATGGTGGGTCTCCCAAACATTTAAAATTCCACCTACATAGATCAAATCCCAATATAAGGGCCCCTAATGGAAAAAATCAAATTAAACATTAGGATAAACCAAAATTCATCATTTACCCAAGACACAAGAACCTATGAAATAAGCACAACCCAAACCAAAATTGATCCATGAAAAGGATATCCATTTAATGATTTACATCCATAAATCACTACTATAGAAATTCTATTAATACCAAGTTACAAATATCCTTATGACAAGAAGGATTTTAAAAAAAAAGAAAAATACAATAATAAGAACTTAAATAATCCCCACTTAGACATTGGGAACAAAATTTGGGCTAATGATCCCACCGCACAAAAGATTATTGATTGTGTGAATAGATTCACTCTGGGACCTATGGATAGAGCCATGATTCCTTAAATCATATGTTGCCCCATAGTCAAGAGTTGACACCCTATTATTGAGACTTCCTCTTCTAGAAATGTTGCTATCATAACTTCTGCAGGTGACCCAAATAGCCACACCACTGATAATCCTTTAGAGGATTATGAAAAGATGTCTGTAAATTCCAGAACCAGCCACATTAGAGGCACATAAGAGAATGTTCCAATGAATAATAAGTGGTAACTGATGAAGGATGCTCTATAGAAATAGGTTCATTTGGCACACACTTCTCACCAGATAGAGAACCTTCAAAATCTCCAACTGCCACAGATGGTACTCTGGGAACTAACTCGACTAGAAATTCCTCATCCACTAGCTTCCTAAATAGAACTTCCCCATAAGAGAGAACTCACTCATTAATATCTGGATGAATTCCCAAAATGAAGAGTGGTTCCTTCAATTGATCCTCTTATGTTATCTCTGAAGAAAAAGAAACCACCTTTTTGAAATGGTAGACATGGGCCTTCACTATCCACTGACCCTACTGAACACCCAACAACTTTTCCACTTTCTTCACCTTTACCTCCTCAAGGATGAACTATTGGATGAAATTGGTCTTAAACACTTACCAATACATGCCAACTTACAATGACGTTGGGATGATCACCTTCCACCAATCTAAACTCAGACCTTCCAATGAACTTAAAACATCACACACACTCATAGCTTTGGGAGTTCCCAAAGACATGAAAATACCTTTATCTTTCTCAAGACCCTTCACAGCTTCTAACGAATCCCGATTACCATAAAAAACTGGAATCAACCAAGAAAAACTCAACTATTCCACCCCACTGGGGGTATGGGAAGGATCGACATCTAGAAAAGACTCACATGAAACCTTGGGGACCTTTTTGGGTGGCATACTATAAATAAAAGAGAGACACAAAACCAAAATCACCATCAACTCAAATATCAACCAAAAAATCAACCCAAACCAAACACCATGATCATAAACCAAACATCACAAAGAAAAACTATAATCCTCTTTCAAAACCACCATCTTCATTCTCATTTCAAAATCATCTTCTTCCAAGGACACTTTATAAATACCAAAATTCTCTTCCAAATCCAATTTTAAACACACAAGTCCACTTTTTAAACAAAACCAATCCTGAAATTATTTTTCCTTTTTAAATCCTTTTTCCCAAAAAAAATTTCATTTTGAAAATCAAATCATACCAACTAAAACTAAACCAAAAAAAACTCACACCAAACTCCTAGGATGAAGAACTAGTGACCATGCATAACCTGACCACATGGTTAAGATAATCATTCCCCAAGTAGGAACCAATTGCTGGTACCATGTACTCAGGATTCACATGGGTCTCTACTCCATGCAAGCTCATCATGTCACATTGGATCACTTCCATTTTCATCCCCCAAACCATAAATCCAAAGACCAAAATAAAAGACTCAAGTCCTAGAATACCCCTAGAAACTTGAGTCTTAGGACTAGATAGGGTTCATGATGTCCTTCCCATAACTACCAATTGATTATTGACAATCCTACTCTCTAGTATACCTAAAGCCCCAAATAACAAAGGTCTCATATAATACTATTTTTTCATGAACTAGGAACCCGACACCCAACCTAGCCCAAGAAAAGGCCTGAGAGGATTTCTCGATCCTCCCAAGAATGCGACTAACACTGGGAATCAAGTAGAGTGTGATAATATAACAACTTTATAGGTTATCACCATAGAATCCATACACATCCTTTATCAAAATAGTCCATAAACACTAGTTTGAAATACATTTAGAAAATAAGGCTTTATCATTTTAAATAACCAAACACAACTTTCATTTTTAAAATAGTTTTCCATTTCAAAAATCTAGTTTTTAAAACCAAAACTCAAATAAAGAACAAAACAAGGTGACCAAAAATCTATGTTGTAAATAGAGGAAACAAAACAAGTAGGTAGAAAACTATCAAAGCAGATAATCCAGTCTGATAGAAATAAACAAAACATACAAATAGATATTAATGGATATTTCCTAAACATCTCTAGAAGCAATCCCTAGACGTACTAAGATTGGATTCACATGTCATAATATGGTGTAGCTTCATTGTCAATAACTAACTAGCTACTATAAACTAGCCTCGCCAGTTCCATATACCACCTGGCCTCTCAACAAATCCAGGTAGTACCAACCCATCTAATAGAGGTCGATAAGAAACTGTCACTCGACCATCTAGATGATTCCCAGGAATCCCATGATAGTATTACATGGTTAATTAGGAGTTCCTCACATGTGTTGCATAAAACAATAGCCTATAAATGCCACTAGCATGCCTAGACCAAACACCGACACCACCTATGCGATGAACCTATCCTAGAAGGGACTACCATAGAGGTTTCCATCACACATAAAGTCATACAAAAGTGTCAACTGGGCCTTCACATCACATGGGTTTCAAAGAAACTTTTCAAAACCAAGGTAAAAACACCACTTAAGTTTGGAAGATGTCAAATGGTCCTTTTTAGTCAAGTTTCTTACCAAACCATGCATCCAAGGTTCCAAATGGTAAAAACTTTATAAAACAAATTTGAAACCACATTTGAGTTTATTTAAAATCAAGGAATCATTTAGAAATAATTTTGGTTTTTGAAGAACCATTTGAAGTAGAGGAGGTCTAAAGAAGATAAGAAATGAAATATGAGCATTTTGAAAATTGGGTTTAAGAGGGACATTTTCTAAGAGAGCCATGGTCATTTGTGAGTCCATCCATATGTTCATCCCATGAATATATGGTTATTCCCACATCCAATGGTACATATAAATCAACACCAAAATACATGAGTTCCAATTTAAGAATCTAAAAGAGCGTTGAAACCATTTTACACACAACCACCATACCATAAAGCGACACTCAATCCAAACACGAAACCCAATTCAATATGAAAACCAAATTACCAAAACATAACTAAGGTCAAACACAACTCAAAGAACCCAATTTCACCTTTAAGGGACAATTATAATTTTATCAAAAACTTTACATACATATATATAGGTATAACTAAGTAAACCCTTTGAAAAGACATTTTTACCAAATTTCCATCATGAAAACACCATAATAAATCATAAAAACACTTCACAATCATGGAGAAAAAAATTCTAAAATTGATTTAGAAAGTTAAATCATCAATTGGAATGATATGGAAAGGAAATGGATAGAAACACCTACCTTAACGTCGTGCGAACACAGCGAGACTTCGAGGTAGGAAAGAATTGAGCCCAAAGAACAAACTGCACTCTCTAACATCCAGGAACACACAATACAACATCTTCCCCCTACCCCTAGGGTTCATCCTAGAGGGATCCAAGCCAAAAAGGAACCAATAAATGAGGTAGGGAAGAGGAGAATAGTATAGGGAAATATTTGATGAATAAATCATGAATAATCACTAACCTTTGGTAATAAATCTCCCAAAAAGTGGCCAAAATGAAGGATAATGAAGGGGGAACCCTCTAGTCGATACCCAACTGAGAGGGGGTAAAATAGAAGGTTGAATAAATTAAATTGGGTTTTTTAAATAAAATTTATTTATGTTTTTTAAATCATGTGTAAACCATGTGAATTCTACTAGAAACATTTTTTAAACTTTCAGATTTAAGTTACATGGTTTGGGAAAACCATTCTCAAACCATGTGACCTGATAAATTTCTCAAAAACCCTAAAATGAAACTCTAAACACTAGGATATCCCACTAAAATATCATTTAATTATTTAAATACAATGTAGTGACAACATGGGTGTCACAAACTCCCCGCTATTCCATTTTCTCCCCACATATTTCACACTAACCATGCAGAGAGAAAAAAACCACCCAAAACCTCCAAAACTCAAATAAATAATCACCAGAACCTCAAACCAAACATCAAAAAAAATCAATAATCCAAAATAAAATAAAATAAATAAACAAAATAAAATTTGGGTCGACGTCTGACAATTTCTGTTGATCAGTGATAGGAAGTTGTGAGTTGATCAATATGGAGATGGTTATTTTCTTCTTTACTTTCTTTTTATCTTTTCATTTTATTTATATTTCTCTTCTTTGTTTCTACCATTCACATTTTTATTTTATCTATTTTATCAATATTTCACATTTTATTTTACTATTTTTCAAATAAAAAAAGTTACAAAAAGATTTTAGAATAGTCACTGAGATAAACACACTGCCACCTTGTGACAGACCCCTTGGTTAGACATTGTTCTAAATCAAGGGAAAATATAAATAAATATTTGATAGTTTAGATGATAGGATATCAATGAATATGACACATGAAGGAGGATACTCTAATATTTCCAATTCCATTTTTTTAGAAGTATGGGGGCATTGTTTTGATCACGGTGAAAAAAGACCGGTTGGAGGAAGACAATATAACCTTTAGTTCAATCTATGATTAGAAGGAGCAACGAGTTTTTATGGCGGTGAAAATACTATGTGGGGTATCCAAACAATGGTGGTTCTTGTTCCTCAGGTGTTATAGGGATTCTAATGTCTCGTGGGAGAAGTTTTAAGAATAGTTCTAAGATTAGTTCTAAGATGAGTTTATTTCATTGAATGCAAAGGCATCCAATATCCAGGAGATTCTTACCCTTTGATAATGGAGTTCGAACATATGGGAGTTCAAGATTTTTTTCAAGTCCCTTCTATGATATGATTTGGACCTATTTTTTGATTATGAGTGGTACATGCATCATAGTGCATATAATTTTTAAATTTGTATAACCAACTAGATACTTAAAAAGTGGCGAGTAGGGTCCAACCATAGAGAGAACAGACTCTAGTTCACTAGAATTATCTCGTTCTACAATGTTAAGATGAATAATAAAATGAGGGGATTCTTATTTTTTTGTTATTTTAATAAAAATAATAATTGAGAAAACAAACAAAAAAAATTAAGTGGAAAATGGTGATGAAATCTGAGTTAGTAAATTATTTCTTGGATACTGATGTTGTAATTAAACTATTATGTAGTCATGCAAAACTATTTTATTATGTGATCAAAAATTTATCTTGCTTAATTATCACCGGTTCAAAATTTATAAATCCCTTTTTAGAGTCTTATTTTTTTTAATATCCTAATTTATTTAAAGTCTCGTTCTCTATTGTTATAAATAAATTAGGAGACATGTTCGAGTGTTGAACTGAATGAATAAAGAACACATCTTGTTTCTCATAAAGTTTTGCCACCTATTTTCACTACAATTAGTCAAAATAGTTAACTTTCTCTGTATCTCCAAATCAACTATGAATAAAAATGGCTATTTTTAATTTTCAGAAATTAATTTAGTGATAATATAATTAAAGCTGATAAAAATTCAAATGAAATTAAATTAAATTGAAAATTTAATCATGAAATAAAAAATTAGCCTGGCATGTGCAGAAGATAAATTATTCAGTCAACATCCCGACACACAAAAATTACCCTCAAATCAAGACCAAAAAAATATATGTGGTAATATAATGATAAATCATTAAAATTAAATCCATGCTATTTGAAAAAATTATTGTGTCAGTCTGGATTCCCTTCATGTGATGAAATGAAACACCCATTGATCACTAAATGCAAGAGAACCCTTTGTGCACATCCATGTTGTGTGCTAATAAAGGATCACTGTAATATTTCATCCACCCAGAGTCACAGAGAACGGGACGGAGCAAAGAACCACCACTAATAGGGTTTCAAGCAGGGATGGTTTGGCAGTAAGATGGAGGATGTGAAGCCGGTGTGTATGCTTGACGGGCAGAGGGAGCAGTGTCACCGTGGCGCTGAAGGGAGGTGGAAAGCGTGGTTGTGTAATGGAGATTTAGGAGGACTCGGTCGTGGTGTGTGCTGCTTAGTTTTGGGAAATCATGAATAGGGATGCTAGAGATGAAGGTTAGTGCGCCTTTTCAGGTGGAGGGGTGGCTACAAAAGGGGGGAGATATAGGGAGGGAGGGTAGGGGAAGGGGGTGGCGGAGAGAGGGAGTAAGGGGCAGGGGTTGTGGGGAGAGTGGGGAGAGTGGCGAGGAAGGGGGTAGTGGGGGAGGAGGAAGGGGAGAGGCAGGAAGGGGCAGGGGTGGTGGGGATAGAGGGGGGGAGAGGGGGGGTAGGGGCGGCGGGGAAGGGGGGAAGGGGGAAAGGGGGCTGGCGGGGTGCAGGTGTGAGAGGAGGAGAGGACTGGATCTCTTACTTTATTTGCTACTGAAGATAATTCAAAAAGAAAAACTAAAAATAAATTTCAAAATTCAAATTTAAATTTAAATAAAATCATATTATCTAAAAATATTAAATTTTAATAAAAATAATAAAAATACTAATTATAATTAATAAAAATAATAGAATTAAATATATAAAATACTAATTAACTATAGACAAAAAAATTAAAAGAAAATTTTAATAAAACTAATAATAATATAGTGTTAAATAAATTATATAAAACTAATATAAACTAATAAAAATAATAAATTGATAATATTAGTATATAAATTACTAAAAATTATTGAAATATCTAAAATACTACAAAACTACAAAAATAATCTAAAAATACTAAAATCAGTTAGAAAAAATATTTAAAACTAAGTTAGAAAATTATAAAAATACATGTGGAATCCATGTACATAAAATCTCTCACACTTAAATTTTTTCACTCTTGGGAAAAACAATCAGAAATAACATGCAACTACACCATAGACAAACAAGATAAAAATAATCACAAATTTAAAAAAATCAATCCCTTTAACCTAGAAAATATCATTCTTCATTTAAAATTCCAATTTTCAAAAACAATTTCTCTTCGACTCGCATTCTTTCTAAAACAAGTACGTGCACTCATTCATCATGTGACCTACCTCGTCATTACTCTCATTGATCAAAAAATCTGATCAAAGTGATTCCCAATTCTCATACACATGCATGATCACCATAGGCTTTCCATGGATTTCACATATTCACTAGGGGAAATCAAAAGAATGCACCGATATTGAGGGCTCCACATTAGGTTCAATTGTCTCTGAGGTTGTGATACAGTGGGTCGTAAAATAATTGTGACAGTTTTTGGTAAAAGGGATGGTTGAATATTAAAATAAATACATGATAAGTGTCAATCCAAATGTATTTTTCAAAATCTCAGTCTCCCACACTTAAAACATCACTTGTCCCCAAGCATAAGATAATTAATTCCTCACTATTTTTTCTTTTCTTCTTTTCTTCTTTTCTTATTCTTCTTTTTTCTGAAGGGACACAGCTCACTTAAACATAATGGATAGAAAAATAGGGGAGTAATAGCTCCCCCATGAAATAAATGTTAGAAAAAATCCCAAAGGGGGTTCTCAAGTAGCACGTATGATGTAGCATCTCAGGGAAATTAGGTCATATAGAAAACTATATATCTCTTGGATTAATTAATCAACACTTTTATAGGTATCCCTAAAGGTGAGGTTTACCGTGTAAAGTCCATAGAAGTTCTAGTTGTTGGAACCAAAAAGAATCTACATTCCAACATCAAAATACATGTAATGAGTGTGGATACTATGAAAGATAATGCATCTGATCACGATGAGATAATGATAATCCATGTGAATCAAATACCTCACTATCCCTCAAATAACCCTCTCTATGAATAAATATCTCCCCCACACTTAGATTGAAAATCATCATGAAAATATTCAAGAAATAGGTAGGTAATGTTATCGGTTATGGTGTAACACCCCAAGCTTCTATGGTATGTTTCCCTTTGAATAATTTAGTAGCTTGCGTTGTACGCAACTTGGAGTTTTAACACACCACGACCAATCGAACTAGTTGTTATGAATAGTAATACCCACTTTTTGAAATTTTATAAATATTATTTTTCAAAATGGACTTCATTTTTGGATTCTAAATATCAAAATTATCTTAGGGTGAATTTTTTGTATTTTTCTGAAAACTTTCAATTTTTGATGAATAGTGAAAAACATTGCGTTATTGTTTAAAACTGACTTTTTATTTAAATAATTAGTTATTTTATTTTATTTTATTTTTGGTAAAAATAGATACATAATACCTATATATGTTTAATGTAATTCATTAGAGTCATTTTATAATAAGTTCAGATATATAAAATTTTATTGAACTTTTTACCGTCTTTTACCCACCTTCTAAGAGCATTTGCAAATTTGCATAAAAAATAATTTTATCACTTATATAAATTAAATTTCAAAAATCTGAGAGACACAGTTGATATCAGTAAGTAAAATGTGGTTCAATAAGATGAAAATAATTTTTGGTGAATAGTAACTTTTAACTTTTATTTACCACAATTAAAAGTAAATAGGGTAATTAAAGGTAAAAATGATATTATTATTACCCTAAAACATGTCCTAATTCTATTGGATAAGATTATTTCAACCAAAAACAACCTTAGTAATAAAAAATGATCTTTTAGGTCCACTTGTATAAGATTAGGACATTTATTATTATTTAATTTAAAGAAGATTTAAAAGTGTTAAACTCAAATTTTCATAACTAAAACATTTTTAATATCGAGTTATATATAAGATAAATTATACTATAAATATTCATTAGAAAGATAAAAAAATTTACAACACAATATTATTTTATTTATAATTTTTAGACATTAAATAATTAAATTTATTTATGACACAATGATGATGTAGGTTCTGGGCGCAGAGGAAGCGCGTTGGTGGGTTCTCCCAACTTTAATTTTAGCATTAAACTAAATTCAAACCAAGATCTGTCATTATATAAAATGCCAGATCTTCGGAAAAGAATGAAGAACAAAAAACAAAAGAGGGAATCCTGAAACCATAGAGATAGGATCATCATATATTGGTTATAATTAATTTAATTAATTCACAAGAATTACCTTGGTGGAATTATTCCTTCATTGATGTCTCTGGTCACGATCCTGTGATCCATAATTGCATCGTAGAATCCAAGTGTAGGATTCCTCTAGTGGTGATCCACATGTGTGCCACGTATCATCGGACGTCACTGAAGGGATCTCTGGGTGCTAGCACAGAAGAACCTTCTCTTGCGATGTCCGCCTTTGATCGCCTTGGTCTCTCGATCTTGAGAGCGTTCTTGGAGGAAGGAGTTATTTTGGCCTTGAAATAATTATCCAGAATTTTTGTGCACAACAATTCACTTGTGGAAAAGTGTTGGGGTTGTGAGGATATTTATAATCGAGTTTGAGGTTATAGAGTTATGACAATAAATAAACACGTTACACGTTTTATTTATTTCATTAACTCTTATTGAAAACCCCCATGTTGAATTATTAATTCCTTGACATGTGCCCACACTGATTATAATAAATATCATTTAATAAAACAATATTATATCCTCAAAATCCCAACTGGAAAAACTACACGGCGTGTAATCATTAATACATGGTGTATACTCGTTTTCCATAAAACTACACGGCGTGTATATTCAATATACACGGTGTGTACTTTTATTTTCCATTTTCCTTTATTTCCTCCACCACATTTATTAGACCTTGAGTAATGGCTATTTATTTCTTAAATAAATGTAACTTCATTACTCGCTAATAAACATATTATTTCACCCACAATATATTCTCTCAAATAACTAGTTTCGAAATAAATGCAATCAGGCATCCTTAAATAATTATTAAACCACAGCCAGGAATAATCTTTATTTAACTTGTTAAATTAATATTTAACTGAGATACATAAACACACTTAGTGTGTAACCCTCTAGGCCCCTTTGTCAGTGGCATTAGGCGGAGTCTGCCTAAAGTCCAAGGTTAGCATCTAGAAACATGCCAAGGCACCCATAGAGAAAGAAGTTAATGCCACAATGACGTGTCACCTCCTATGAACATTTACCGTGTAATATAATCCCTTTGTCTCGATATCTCTAATCAAGCAGGCTGCATGCTAGTGTCATCAACTCATGTGCTCGATTATTCTTTATTTTACTATTTGTAATTAAACTCACCCATAATTTACCATGGCCATGGATTTATTTAGGTTATATCAATTCATCAAAGGGCCTGAGATGTCTAATTTTTTATGGAACAGAAGTGACAAATCCTTTCTCGTATTATCTATTAATGTAGTATTACTCGTGACACATCCAACGTATCCTACCTCGTTGAGAACAGTGTGTCGTCATAGTTTTCGTCAATACATCTAAGTGTGCGAGTTGTAATACTCATTAATAAAAATATTAAAGTCTAATGACCAATACACAGGTCTGTAGATAGGAACATCCAATGATACTATGAAATGTGGATTTCCTACTTGTGGGACTTGTTCTCCTAATATCCTCCTGGATATTACCAAGAGTGCACACCATGAGATGGTGCCTCAAAGTTTTATGAGTCCTCACCCCTAATGGCCTGTATTATTTTTGTCCCTCAAATAATATCATCCAGCCATAGAACATATATTCAAGAACAGTGTTATGGCACTTCCGGGTTCTCATTATAGCAGGGATCCGCTATGACCCTTTAATGCAACAGCTATCCTTAGGACATTATCACATGCATTGTCATGCATAATAACAATCAAGATGTGATAAGGCTTTTATTAATGAATAAAGTACAAAGTATTTGGTTCTAGGCCACCAACTCCAACAGACTCTCACTTGGACTAGAGCCAACTACTAACAACCTTCAACCTGCTAGCTCTCACATGATATTCATGCCTCTGCTGAGATAGGCCTTTAGTCATGGGGTCTACCACATTCTATTCTGTGGACACTCTACTCACTGCAACTTCACCCCTGTGATATAAATCCCTCAAGAGGTGATACTTTTGGAGTATATGCTTTGTCCGTTTATGTGAACTTGGTTCTTTCGCAAGAGCCACCGCTGCAGTATTATCACAATACAATGTAGTGGTATCTTTACTGATAGGCACCACAACAAGAACCTAGACAAAGTTCCGAATCCATATGGCTTCCTTGGATACATTAGAAGCCGCTATATATTCGAACTCCACTGTAGAATCGGCGACAACTGCCTTCTTTGAACTCTTCCAACTCACAGCTCCTCCATTGAGACAGAAAACATATCCAGATTGTGACATCAGATCATTCTGATCTGTCTGAAAACCTGAATCAGCATACCCTCTGATGACAATCTCCTCATCACCTCCATACACTAGGAACATATCCTTAGTTCTTCTCGGATACTTAAGGATATTCTTAACAGCAGTCCAATGTTGTTCTCCTTGATCTTCTTGATATCTGCCTACCATGCTCAGTGCATAAGCAACATCAAGACTAGTATATAACATGGCATACATGATGGATCCTATAGCCAAAGAATATGGGATCTTACTCATTCTATCTTTCTCTTGTTTTGTCTGAGCACACATTTTCTTAGAAAGATATAAGCCATGTGACACTGGAACTAATCCCCTCTTGGATTGTTCCATACTAAATCTCTTTATTATCTGGTCAATATATGTACCCTGACTTAGTCCAAGCAGCCTCTTGGATCTATCACGAATGATCTTGATCCCTAGAATGTAGGCTGCTTCACCCAAGTCCTTCATGGAGAAACACTTGTTCAACCAGTCCTTAACTGACTGTAAGACTGGTACATAATTTCCAATAAGTAATATGTCATCAACATATACTACTAGGATAACGATCACATTTCCATTAAAGTTCTTATAAACACATGGCTCACATTAATTCTTAATGAACCCAAATTCCTTTATGGCTTCATCAAATCGAATGTTCTATGACCTGGATGCTTGCTTTAATCCATAAATGGATTTCTGCAACTTGGAAACCCGTTTGGATTCACCTGGTGTCACAAACCCTTCTGGTTGTGTCATATAGACATCTTCCTAAAGGTTCCCATTAAGGAATGATGTTTTGACATCCATCTTCCAAACCTCGTAGTCATGGTAAGCTGCTATGGAAAGTATGATTCTTATGGATTTAAACATGGTAACTAGAGAGAAGGTTTCATCATAGTCAATTCCTTGACGTTGTCTAAACCCTTTAGCCACTAGCCTTGCTTTATGGGTGCTAACTTGACCTTCCATGTACAGCTTTCTCTTGAATACCCATTTGCATCCAACAGGCTTTACATCAACTGGCTCATCGACCAGAACCCAGACTTGGTTCTGATAAATAGAATCCATCTCATAATTCATAGCTTCTAGCCATCTTGTAGCTTCTGAGCTTTCTACTGCTTCCTTGTAGTAGAGAGGTTCATCATTATCCAACAATAATGATTCACCATCCTCGGTGACTAGGAAACCAAATATCTCTGGTTCCCTTACCTCTCTTGAGCTCCTACGTAGTACTTGTGTTTCTGGAACCTCTTTCACGGGGACCTGTGGAACTTGTTCCTGTACCAAATATTGTGTATCTTGAGCATTAACTGCGTCGAAGTAAATCTTTCTCCCACTATCCTTTTGAGGATGTGCTCCCTCTCAAGAAAGACAGCTTGTCTGGCGACAGTCACTTTCTTATCTTGAGGGTTATATAGGTAATATACTTTAGTTTCCTTGGGATATCCTATAAAGATACACTTTGTGCCCCGGGGTACTAGTTAGTTTCCCTAGAAGGCCTTAACAAACGACTCGCATCCCCATACACATGTGTGAGACAAAATGGGTTTCTTTCCATTCCATAACTCTAAGGGAATTCCATTTTCCACCTTAGTTGGTACTCGGTTTAATGTGTATGCAGCAGTTTGTAATGAATATCCCTAAAAGGATAATGGAAGATCCGCATGACTCATCATCGACCTCACCATTTCCAACAAGGTGTGGTTCCTCCTTTCACTAACACCATTCCACTATGGTGTATAATGAGGAGTGAGCTGAGATAGAATCTCAGACTCCCGTAGAAGATCAATGAACTCTTGGTTCAGATATTCTCCACCTTGATCTAATCGAAGTTTCTTTATCTTCTTACCAAGCTGATTCATTACTTCATTCTTGAATTCCTTAAATTTATCTAAGGAGTCTGACTTATACCTCATTAAGTAGACATAGCCATATCTACTCAAATCATCAGTAAAAGTAATGAAGTAGGAATATCCACCTCTAGATTCTACTGGAAATGGTCCACAAACATCTGTGTGCACCAATCCTAGAAGCTCTGTGGCCCTTTCACCATGTCCACTGAAAGGCGGTTTGGTCATTTTACCTTGTAAACAAGTGTGACATCTATCAAGTGGTTTTATCTCCGTAGAGTCTAAATAGCCATCTTGGAAGAGCTTTGTCAAGCCCTTCTCGTTTACATGACCGAGACGGTGATGCCACAACTGGGTGATGTATGAGTCATGTGAGTTTGTTTTTTTATCGATTTCCAACACTTGGTTTTCGTAATTTAATACATACAAACCATTATTTAAATATACCATACCATAACATATGTTGTTCTTATAAAAGAGACAACCCTTATTTCAAAACATGAAAATAAATCCATCCATATCCAAACAAGATACAGAAATTATATTCTTGGTAACACTAGGCACATAATAACAGTTACATAAAACCAAAATCATCCCAGTTGGCAATGAGAGGTGGTAATCGCCAATAGCCAATGTAGCCATCCTTGCGCCATTGGCAGCTCGAAGATCCACCTCTCCTCTGGTGATCTTTCTAAATCTACTTGGTTCCTACATTTGAATACATATGTGATCCCCACAAGCTGTATCTAATACCCAGTGTGTAGAAATAGAAATATTGCACTCGATAACAAATGCACATTTAGCATCCCCATGCTTCTTGGTGCAGTTCCTCTTCCAGTGGCCCTACTTGCCACATGAAAAACACACTGCCTCCCATTCCTTTCCCTACCTTTGGATCTTCCTCTTCTTGGATGGATGGCGCTTGGTAGCTTCAGACCGTTTATAAGTCTTTGGCCTCTTTTCCTTGTCCTTCCTTTTCTTATTCACCATAAGGACTGCGGGTTTGTCACACCCCATGTCCTTGTCTACCTGGAGAATCAAGTTCAGAAGCTCTGATAGACTCTTCTCATTACCTCTCATGTTATAATTGACAATGAAGCTAGAGAAGGTCTTGGGCAGTGGTGATAGGATGAGATCTGTATGCAACTCATCCGGGAATTTAATCCCTAAGATGTTCAGGCATTCAATGTAGCCAGTAAGCTTGACTACATGAGGCCCAGCTGGTACAGACTCTCCAAGCTTAGTTGTAAACAAAGAATTGGAGATCTCATATCTCTCTTGTCTCGCCTTCTCTTGGTAGAGATCCTTAAGGTGAGACATCATGCTATACGCGTCCATGTTTTCATGTTGCTTCAAGATCTAATTAGACATGGCCGATAGCATGAAACACTAGACATATATGGCATCATCCATGTGTTTCTCATAGAGAGATATTTTCTCATCACTGGCCTCTTTCCCAGGTGCAACTAGAATAGGCTCTTCCAGCACATACAATTTCCTTTCGTGGCGAAGGATGACACATAAACGCCTCTGCCACTCGTGGAAATTGGTGCCAGTGAGAAGGTTTTTCTTCTCAATTATGGTTCGTAATGATATGTTTGAAGTCATTTTCTTTCTGTTTCTATAAATTAAGATGAGAAAAGGTTTAGTACTTTATTACAAAATTGAGAAAAATAAATAAATTAATACTTATTAGTCTCCCAATATTTTATCGAAATCCAATATCCATCACCATTGACTTCGGAATATTATGTTGCCTGAATATTCTAGTGGCAAGGATCCATATTGCCCTTCGCATTACCCCAACTAGGGTTGGTCAAGCAACTTGAAGGGTTTTAGGTAGGCATTCCAAATGCTAACTGCATTAACTCGAAGCTCCTTGATCTGCTGAGTGGACTCCCCAATCCTGAAATCCTTTTATTTTAGATTTCCTCAGCCTTTGCCTCTTGGTCACACCAAGTCCTATTGTGGTAGTCAACCCTTGATGCGAACCAAGTCAAGTCAAACCAAAACCTTGAATTAGAATTCCCTGATAATTGAAAGCACCCAAACTAGGGTTGGTCAAGTACTTTGAACTATGGTTCGATTCTAACCAAGATTATGGAAGGCTATACTGACTTAATATTTCTTTTGAGGGATTTTATCCTTATACATAAATTTCCATTTTATTATCTTTTATTACATGCTTGTTAATATTAAGTGGGATATACTTAAGTGATTAACCATGTCTAAGATAATATTTATGCATAAGCTAGTTTTTATTTTAGTTCCATCTTGCATGCTTGTTTAATTCATTGTGTGATCGTGACAACACACCCACAATAAATAAACCATGAAACTGATAGAAATAAAATAAATGGTATGATCATGAGATTTTCTATTGGTTAGTTTATCTAGCAGTTGATAAACTAACCCAAGACCTAGGGGAGAAACACCTTGAACCTTTCGGGTTCATATTTACAGCTTTCCACCTATCCACCTTTGTATCTCCTTGGATTGGTTTCACCTTGGCTCCTAACTTGAACCACATCCACTAGCTTGGGAGCTCCATCCATTACATATGCATTTATCTCACACACAGGTGAGGGGTAAAAAGGGGTTTTTACATAAAAGAATCCTTGGGCGCGCAGACCCTACATATTAATGAGAAGAAGGCTCACAGGAAAAAAAAATTAATTTAAATAAATAAATTAAAATAAACCATTCACATACAAAGGTCTCGGTCTAGTTCATTATCATCCATACATGCAACGATATTTACGCATAAATAAAACTAGCATTCAATTCTTTAATCGTTCTTGTTTAAGATAAATCACGCTCAAATCAATTAATTATCTTTAATTAATCAATCCTTTTATATTAAACCCTTTTCTTAACTTCCTTTAGATTCTCATCCATCATAATTTTAAACAAATAAATTCATTTAAAATTATCCTTGTACGTAATTTGTACCTTGGAGGAAACCTGGTGAATTCTCATTTATTACGCAGATGTTAAATTAAACACATATATATAAAACACCTATCACGTGTTGTGCCTCAGCTTTACGCCTGCACTATGGTACAAGTCTCAAGGGTTTGTACAATATAATAATAAATTTTAATAAATCTGTGAAATTTGGGTGAGTACACGGTGTCTAGTTCCAACTACACGGCGTGTAATTTTCTTCACCGTCCATCCGAAGTACACGCCCAGGGACATGGCGTGTTAATGTAATTCATAAATTTTCGGAGTACACGGTGTGTACAGTGGGACACACGCTGTGTAGTTTCCACGTTACACGGTTTCCAGTCGGGAAATCCGTGTACGGGGTACACGGTCCAACCCTAACCCGAAGGGACTACACGCCATGTTCTGTTGGACCACATGGCATGTAATCTGGAAACCATGTGCCACCTGTTCTTGGTCAACACATAGTGTCATAAATGACTTAGATAGGATCAATACACGGCCTGATTTGGCAGACCAGTCTGATGCATGAACCTAGACTACACGGCGTGTACACATCGTGTATTCTGGTGTTGTGCGGCCAGAAATGTTTTTCTCCTCTAGATGAGTTCCTCTATTTTATTTTAATCAAAAATTAAAATAAAAGGTCGTTTCTGTATGGTGAACGAGAAATGATAAAGGAGGAACAGATCTCAAGATTTAGATTTAAAGAATGATTAACTTGAATTGAAACAACTAAATTATTTAATGTGTAGGTCACTAATGAAAAACTAAATAATTATAATCAATGATATGACCCCTTTGATACCACTTGTAAGTTCCGGGCGCAGCGTAAGCGCATTGGTGGGTTCTCCAAACTTTAATTTTAGCATTAAACTACATTCAAACCGAGATCCGTCATGATATAAAACGCCAGATCTTCGGAATAGAACGAAGAATGAAAAAAAAAGAGGGAATACCAGAACCATAGAGATAGGATCATCATATATTGGTTATAATTAATTTAATTAATTCACAAGAATTACCTTGGTGGAATTCTTCCTTCGTTGATGTCTCCAGTCACAATCTTGTGATCTGTCATTGTGTCGTAGAATCCAAGTGTAGGATTCCTCTAGCAGTGATCCACACATGTGCCATGTATCTCTAGACGTCGTCGAAGGGATCTCCGGGTGCTAGCATGTAAGAACCTTCGCTTTCAATGTCCGCCTTTGATCACCTTGGTCTCTCGGTCTAGAGAGCATTCTTGGAGGAAGGAGTTCTTTCATCCTTCAAAGAATTATCCAGAATTGTTGTGTACAACTATTCACTTGTGGAAAAGTGTTGGGGTTGTGAGGATATTTATAATCAGGTTTGAGGTTATAGAGTTATGACAATAAATAAACACGTTACACATTTTATTTATTTCATTAACTCTTATTGAAAACCCCAATGTCGAATTATTAATTCCTTGACATGCGCCCACGCTGATTATAATAAATATCATTTAATAAAACAATATTATATCCTCAAAATCCCAACTGGAAAAACTACATGGCGTGTAATCATTAATGCATGGCGTATGCTCATTTTCCATAAAACTACACGGCATGTATATTTAATATACATGGAGTGTACTTTTATTTTCAATTTTCCTTTGTTTCCTCCACCACATTTATTAGACCTTGAGTAATGGATATTTATTTCTTAGATAAATGTAACTTCATTACTTGCTAATAAACATATTATTTCACCCACAGTATATTCTCTCGAATAACTAGTGTCGAAATAAATAAAATCAGGCATCCTTGAATAATTATTAAGCCACAGTCTGGAATAATCTTTATTTAACTTGTTAAATTAATATTTAACTGAGATACATGGACACACTTAGCGTGTGACCCTCTAGGCCCCTTTCTCAGTGGCATTAGGCAGAGTCTGCTTAATGTCCAAGGTTAGTGTCTAGCAACATGCCAAGCAATCCATAGATAAAGAAGTTAACACCGCAATTACGTGTCACCTCCTATGAATGTTTACCATGTAATATAATCTCTTTGTCTCGATATCTCTAATCAAGCGGGTTGCATGCTAGTGTCATCAACGCATGTGCTCAATTATTCTTTCTTTGACTATCTGGAATTGAACTCGTTCATACTTTATCATGGACATGGATTTATTTAGACTATATCAATTCCATAAAAGGGCCTGAGATATCTACTTCTGTTATGGAACAGAATGGACAAATCCTTTCTCGCATTATCTATTAATGTAGTATTACTCGTGACGCACCCAACGTATCCTACCTCACTACGAACAGTGTTTCGTCACAGTTTTCTTCAATACATCTAAGTGCGTGAGTTGTAATACTCATTAATAATAATCTTAAAGTCTAAGTACCAATACACACATCCCCAGATAGGAACATCCAATGACACAATGAAATGTGGATTTCCTACTTGAGGTTCTCATTCTTGTAATATCCTCTTGGATATTACCAAGGGCACACACCATGAGATGTTGCCTCAATGTTTTATGAGTCCTCACCCCTAATGGCCTGTATTATTTGTGTCCCTCAAATAATACCATCCAGCCATAGAACATATATTCAAGAACAGTGTTATGGCACTTCCAGGTTCTCATCATAGTAGGGATCCGCTATGACCCTTTAATGCAACAGCTATCCTTAAGACATTATCACATGAATTTTCATGCATAAGAAAAATCAAGATGTGATAAGGCTTTTATTAATGAATAAAGTACAAAGTAGTTGGTTCTAGACCACTAACTCCAACAGATGAGGCAGTAATTACCCTGTTAATGAAAGATTAAAATAATTGATATTATAAATATCCAAATAAATCTAATTTGAGAATTTTTATGAATTACACTAATTTTATTGGTTAATATGATATTTTAGGGTTGATTAAATGATTTTTTTTGAATTAATCATGCTTTTATTACTTTAACAAAAACAAAATACCAAATAGTGTTAAAATTGACATAAAAGAGTTTTAAAAACAAATATTATACTATTAATTGATATAATATTCCTAAAAAATATAAGGTTTGGAAAAAATAATTAGATAAGGTTATATATATTAATAATGAACCACTTTGGGTTCTCTTTTCTTGTTATATTAAGTTTATTAACCATATAATACAAAAATACAAAGAGACATGGTAAATGTCAAACTATTTAACTAATAGTTAAATCTAAAAATATAAGGTTAATATGGTGAACCAAACCTATCTAAAACCTATTGGTTGAGTGGTTTTCAACCCATCCCCACCTTAGACTCTAAATAAATCATTTTTGAGCCATTATAAATCGAAAATTATTTTATTATAAAATAATATTTCAATCTTTTCCTAAGGTGGCCCTCACCCCTCTTGTAAAAGGGCACTTCCCCTTCTCTCAAATTCACACCTAAGAAGCCATTTGGATCATCCAAACCCTACCAAAATATCCTCCCAACTTCCCTCACTTAATCCTAGAGTCCTTCCTTTGGTCAAAAATCCATCCTAAGGATCCCTTTTGATCAAATCAAAAGGAAAAACCCGAATAAGAGGTAAATATTTCATCGCCTCTTAAGTTCTTTTTTTCTTCCACTTCCTTTTTCTTTGTTTTTTCCATTATAAAATAATAAATATAGTATCTTCTACATACTTTGATGTTATTATAAAAATTGTACAACCATATTCACTATTCTATCCATTATATGAATGAAAAAAGCCACCATACGTGTGTATGTACGGCTTACCGTGTCCACGTCGTGGTGTAATTGTTATTCAAAACATTATTTTTTTTGGATGGGTATAATAATGATGTATAATTGATGTAAATAATAAATACTAAATGTTAATTATTGTAAGAACCCGGACCTTATTTTCAGGTATTTTTTTCCCTTTCTGGACGTTTTTAAGAAAAATAGGAAATTCAGGAAATTTTCAAAGTACACGTCGTGTACTCAGTTACCACAGGTAGCCTTGTGATGGATGTGTAGCGGCCATACACATGGCCATGTGGGGGTGACATAGAGGCTGCCTAAAATGGAGTACATAAATGGTGAGTACACGGCGTGTACTTAAAAATTACACGTCGTGTACTTTCTTTTTTTCGTTAAACGCACCGGGGTCGCGTCTGATGGATAGAACTAACTCCTTCTAGGTCTGGTTCATTCGAGAGTGAGGGTACGACCATAGAACTTCTCCGACCCATGATTAATCATCTGTTCCCCAAATCCACTGCTTTCAATTGCGTTGGGATCACCTTGGTAAGCTCTTCCTTCTTCTAAAGCTTTGTTTCCTGATTCCTCTTCTTTTACAAGTTATCTTTGGTTGAACGTTTTGAGTTTTTTCATAGATCTATAGCGTTCTAAGGTGATTCAATACTTAAGGTTCAATTATATTTATCTCCCAGCCCCAAGGTAGGTGGTTTGTGTCTTTCTGTTGAAATTCTTTGAGTTTTATGTGCAAATTTTCTCAATACCCATGAATGGGGTATTACGCGTTTACTGTTTTAACCCTATTGTTTTCCTAGTTTGCTTGTATGCTTGAGTAGAGGAAAATTGAATGTGATTAGGGTTAAATTGAGATGCTTTGGATGTTTTTCCCATGCATGTTTGTTTGTAACCGTTTGATCTATCCATGCCTGTTAAGCTGCAGTTGTTTTCCATGCCTAGTATTGTAGGAGGAAGTGTTTTCCTATTCTGACTTGCTAAGATGTTGTAGACTATTATCCAAGTATCTCTTTAGGTTTACTTTGGATGTTATGCTTGCAATACTTTTTTACTTACATGGGGTCATGAGAACCTGGTGTAGTAGACCATAGAGAGAATGGATGTAAGGGCTTCTCCAGAGTGTCTTTATAATTATACGATGCGAGACCATAGAGGGAATTGACATTAAGTGCTTCCTCAGAGAGTCTGTAGATCCACGACGTGGGACACAGGGGGAATAGATGTTGAGTGCTTCCCTAAAGCACCTTTAGTTAATTATATGATACTGTTGGAGGAATTGATGGTGAGTGCTTCCTCATAGAGTCTATACTTAAGCTAAACCAGAGGGGTGAGACTGTGTGTGATTCCTAGAGGGTTTCTTGTACTTGTTTGGTTGAACTATAGGGGTTAGGCTGTGAGTACTTCCCAAAGGGTTACCTACTTTTATTAGCTACTTACTTGATTGTGTTTATTTGTTGCTTGATATTGAATCTATGGATTGTTTACTGTTGAGTACATTCTTGTTGCCGTTTTCTGTACTTTTATCTGTCATATATTCACTGACTGTTAGGAATAGATCTCGTGGTGGTTTCCTACCGGGATTTAGTCTCACACCCTATTTGGGCCATGCTTTTGGACACAAACAGATTATATTGTTGCAGGTATAGACAATGGCAAGTTCCCTTCTACTTCAGGTACTTGACATGTTGTGGAGCTGGAGAGAACGGGACCAAGCTTAGGGTTGCGATGTTGTGGTGCTTATTACTATTTTTCTTTTGTACATGGTTCAGTACTGTATTTCAGCATTGTGATTTATTTCACTGCTTTCCTATACATATGTATCATGCATAATTTTATATATGTTCTCCAGTTTACTCTATCAATCTTCTTTTGTTTAGTTTTGTATGTCATTATTATTGCTTCCACTCTTTCATGTATTTGTTTACTTCTGCTTTGTACTCTACCAAGGAGGGAATAGTCTCCCCACTATCACACCCAAGACCCTCACTGCTAGTCAACAACCTCTGGTGTTTGGGGAAATGTGCTTGAGGCCATGTGACCAACTGGGTACGGGGCGCCTCTGGGTGGCTTCTCGAAACGGGACGTTACAAAGTGGTATCAGAGCAATTATTTTCTTATTGACTTATTGTTTGGAGCCTATAGCTAGGGATATGATGGAATAGGTACTTGGTAATAAGTTGTGCCTGAGATTAGTTAACCCGTGTACAAGGAAAATCCAATCTACCTCGTTTATTGCAATTTTTTTGGTTTTTCAATTCTACAGTTGATCTAATTTTACCATTGGGTGATTAACATGTTTTTTGTTGTTACTATTGAAGTTATTGAGGTTCTATTTCTATCGCAACCTGATGAGATGAGGGTATGCCATCTCATGCATCATATAGGCACTTGCTAAAAAACACATGTCATGCATTCTTTTCATGCCATCTAGGGTGCATTAGCAATTGAATGTTGTTGTGATAAATGTTGTGTATAATATGCATGTTGTTTTGATAGATGTCTTGATAAAATATATATTGTTTGATAGGGTATTATTTGTGTAAGGTTTTGTCTGAATGAATGCCACACTTTGGTTCTTGAGGTGTTATGGGCCCTCATAGACCAGAACTTGGTGGATCATTGACTTGGTTACCTTGTTATAACATGTATAAGATTCAAAACTTTGATTCGCAGGGAGTATGGGCCCCACGGGTCGGAATTTGGCACTTTTCAATGTTCGTTTCAGTGTTTTTCTGGGTTCCGGAGTAGTTTCTGAGGCTTACTATCTATAAAAACACAGAATACACGCCGTGTAGTTTTGACTACATGCTATGTGTTATTCTGTTCGAGATAAAATTGTTTTTCTTAAGTACATGCCGTGTACTTTATGTACACACCGTGTAGTCTCTAACCATGTCATAGGCCGTGTGGGCAGAGACACGGGATAGGGAAATTCTTCAGGAACACGCCGTGTACTGATTGTGCACACTGTGTGGTGTTGACCCTGTGTCTGCCCGTGTGGCTAATGACATGTATGGATAAATCTTCGGTTATACACATCGTGTCAGGCTTGAACACGTCGTGTATTGTAATCCTAGGAACTCGGCCATGTAACTAACAACACGGGTCAGTGGAGTCTCTTCTTATACACGATGTTTCCCATCTAAACATGTCGTGTAGTCTAACCCAGGTACCCGGCCATGCCATGAACAACACGAGTTAGTGTTATCCTTTCTCGCACATGCCATGTCCATCTGGAACATGCCGTGTAGTGTGATTCATGTGTTAGGTCGTGTCACTAACAACGCGGGTCTGGTGAATCTTTTTTAGTACACATTGTTTCTATCTTGAACATGCCATGTAGTCTTGTCTTTGGAGAGTTGTGTGGCTTAGCCGTGTAGAAGGAATCGGGTAGGGGAAGAAGATTCAAGTACACGCCATGTGTTAGGACAACACGTTGTGTGGTTTGGGTGTTACATGACCAGTCTTGGCAGGAATACACACCCATGTAAATGAATTAAGGGAACATGTCGTGTAGGAATTGTACACTCTGTGTAGTCATGTTTTGAAAAACATTAATATTTTCTTTCTCTTATTCCCTTCTTACACTTATATGTTTCAGTCCCTATTAATATTGATCTAAGGTGTGCGTTTGAACTTGCAGAGTCATGCCACTGAGACATCCTCCGGTTGTCCACCAGTTACAGGGCAGAGATCGAATGTCGGATACAGCTGATCAGGGACTTCCCATAGATCCTCCTGTTGTGTCAGTCTTGGCACCAGCAGTTATACTTGATACCGGTGCTGATGCATAGTTCAGGGAAGGCTTCAGGAGGATGATGCAGACTTTTCAAGGAGCACCACCTCCTACCTCGTCAATGGAAGATTTGACTCGGGTTTTCCAGCAGGAGCATCCTCCCACCTTCTTAGGGGAAGGAGGACCTCAGGCTACAAAGTCGTGGCTAGAAGCCATGCTGACAATCTTTGAGCATCTGAAGACGCCTCCAGAGACGCGGGTCAAGCTCGATACTTACATGCTTCAAGATTCCACCAAGAGATGGTGGGATGTGATCTCACAGGTGGTTCATCAGCAGGTTATGGCTTGGGAGGAGTTCCAACGCATCTTTTATGACCACTTCTATCTGGATACCTTAAGGGCTGATCGATCCCGGGAGTTCATGAGTCTGGAGTAGGTTACTCTTTATGTTATGGATTATTCCTCTCGTTTCACTGAGCTTCATCGTTTCACACACTTCTTAGGAGGATATGGGTTATTCTTGGCAAGGAATTTCGAGGGCGGCCTCAGATAGGACATCCTCTCTTAGGTGAATATCTTTAGTTTGACTCCCATCACTTCCATCATGAACCAGGAACTGATCACGGAGCGAAATATGAGGGAATACGGAGTTGTGAGCCAGGGTTGCTCGACATCCAGAGTTGGTGCTTCGCCAGCTGATAGCCAGAAGCGCTGAATGGAGACTATACGGGGAGATCCGAGTAGGCGGGATGCATCTTCTGGTATCCAGGTGGTGTGCTACCAGTGCGAGAGAAGCGGGTATACAAGGACGCAGTGCCAGAGAGACCTGGTGGAGTGCCGATCATGCGGTAAGATGGGTCACCTTCGGCACTTCTGTCAGATCTTCTCACCAACAGCTGGTGACAAGGGTTCTTTTATGACTTCACGTTCAGGAGCAGCACTGCCAGTTTCTCACTAGTATGGGAACTGGAGTTCTTCCGGCCGTTCAGGACGAGGTGGAGGTTGCGACCACGGTGGTCAGGCACCAAGATATCAGCGACAGTAGGGTGTATTAGCTCAAAGTGGTCAGGTAGGGTCACAGGGCCACGGAGCAAGCCAAACTTTTGTATTGGAGTAGACCCAGCAGGAGCAGGATCCTAGACCTTATACAGTTAGAGGTACAATCCTATTTGCCTTAGTTTTATCTTCAGCTCTTTTCGATACAGGGGTTTCCCATAGATTTATATCTGTTATTGTTGTGGAGAGCCTTGGGCTCTGCATCTTTTCTTCTACCAATATTTTGACACTAGACACTCTGTTGGGGACTAGAACGGCTAGTGTATGTCAGTGCAAGGAGTGACCTCTAGAGGTTGGTGGGTTTCACTTCATATGAGATCTCTATGTCCTAGAGATGACAGACTATGATGTCATTCTCAGAATGGACTGGCTAGTTCCCTTCCAGGTAGTTGTCAACTATTATCATTGTAGGGTGAGTTTCATATCACCATAGGGTGGATCTTTTCTTCATAAGGGTGAGTGGGATGTCCAGGAAAGTAGAGTAGGTCTAGAGCATCATGGGTTAGGAGGAGTTACAGCCCATATTTCTAGTCTGTATCTGGATGACCAGGGGACTTCATAGATGGACTTTCCTCCAGTGGTGAATCACTTTAGGGATGTCTTTCCATAGGAATTTTTAGGTTTGCCTCTAGAGCGAGAGGTATACTTTTCGATTGAGCTTGTTCCAAGAGCGACACCGATGTCCATTCCTCCTTATAGGATGGCTACACTAGAGTTGCAAGAGCTCAAGAATCAGTTGGAGGAGTTGCAGGCAAAGGGTTTAATCTGAACCAGTACTTCTAATTAGGGTTTTCCTGTCCTATTTGCGAAGAAGGCAGACGAGACCCTCAGACTTTGTGTGGATTATCAGAAGTTGAACCAGTTGATGGTCAAGAACCAATATCCCTTGCCGAGGATTGATAATCTATTTGATCATCTTCGAGGAGCCCGGGTGTTCTCAAATATTGACTTGAGGTATAGTTACCATCATTTGTGTGTTAGACCATCTAATATACCTATTACAGCCGTCTGGAGTAGGTATGGTCTATACGAGTATATGGTTATGTCATTCGGTCTCACAAATGTGCCTGTAGTTTTCATGGCACTGATGAACCGAGTGTTCCATCATTACTTGGATTCTTTAATGGTTGTCTTCGTGGACAATATCTTGGTGTACTCTCACACTTGACATGACCATGACACACATCTTTAGATCATTTTGAGTACACTGAGAGAGAATCAGTTATATGTTAAGCTCTCAAAATGCCACTTTTGGATGGACCAGATTCACTTCTTGGGTCATGTTATCTCAGAGACATGAGTATCAGTCGACCAAGAGAAAGTGAGATAAGTAGTTTCTTAGGAGCAGCCGAAGAATGTATTTGAGGTGAAACGTTTTCTGGGGCTGTCTGGATACTACATACGCTTCATACAGAACTTTTCATGCTTAGCAGTACCGCTGGCGGGTCTGACTAAGAAGGGTGCAAAGTTCTTATGGTCAGATGCTTGTGATTCAGCCTTTCAGGAGATGAAAGGGAGGTTAACTTTAGCATCGATACTAGTCTTTCTAGATCCAGGAAAGTGTTATACCATTTACTATGATTTTTCAGGTATTGTTCTAGGATTTTTTCTTATGCAGGGAGATGGAGTCGTTGTGTATGGGTCTCGGCAGTTGATGCCACATGAGAGGAACTACCTGACGCATGATTTGGAGTTGGCAGTTGTTGTTCATGCCTTACATTGTTAGAGACATTATCTTCTGGGAGAGAATTTTGTGGTTTTCACTGACCACAAAAGTCTCAAGTACATAGTCACTCAGTGTGATCTGAATTTGAGACATTGGAGGTGGGTTGAGTACCTTCAGTCCTTTGACTTTGAGCTTGCCTACACACTTGGGAAAGGCAATGCAGTGGCTAATGCGTTGAGTAGGAGGACTCAGATATTGGCGGTTCAGGAGGCCATTAGTGAGTGGAAGCTTATGTATCTGTTCTCTGAGATGTATTTGGAGGTTCACGACAGATAAGGTCAAACTTTCCTTTCTTCTATAGTTGTTACCTCTACCCTTCTTGATCGAGTACGAATGAGGAAGCCATCAGATTCTGAAGGCCTAGTCCTATGAGAAAGTGTGTTAGGAGAGGACCCTATTCCTGGATGGACCATAGGCGAGGATGAGATCTTGAGTTTCTATGGGTGTATATGGGTGCCAGCAGACATACGTGAAGAGCTGATACGGGACTTTAATTCCTTAGTTTGTGCAGTTCATCCTGGCATCACCAAGATGTATTGTGATCTACACCATCAGTATTGGTGTCCAGGTACGAAGAGGGATGTTGCAGGTTTCGTCATGAGGTGTTCCACCTATCGGTAGTTGAAGGCAGAGCATCAGATACCATCAGGGCTTTTACAGTAGTTACCCATTCCCGAGTGGAAGTGGAACTATGTCGCGATGGACTTAGTAACAGGGTTTCCAAGGTCACCATGAGGGAATTATGCAGTATGGGTTGTCATTGACAAACTCATGAAGGTTTCTCACTTCTTGTTGATCAAGGAGACCTTCAGTGTTGATGAGCTGGGACGGTTGTACATCTGTGAGATTGTACGTCTGCATGGAGTTCTACACTCCATCGTTTCAGACAAGGATTCACGTTTTACATATCAGGTCTGGAAAGGGCTACAAAAATATTTGGTACATAGGTGATTTTGAGTACAACCTACCACCCTTAGAAAGATGGTCAGTCCGAGCATACGATTCAGGTGCTTGAGGACATGCTCTGAGCATGCATCCTGAATTTTGGAGGTTCTTGGGAGAAGCATATACCTCTTGTGGAGTTTGCCTATAATAATAGTTTCAAGCAACTATTCAGATGGAACCTTATGAGGATTTGTATGGTAGGCCATGTTTATCACCCTTATGTTGGTTGGAGGTAGGAGAGGCAGCTTTGTTGGGACCTCGTCTTGTTCAGGAGACCACGAAGCAGATAGAGTTGATTTGGAAGAGGATGGCTACTGCACAATCTCATCAAAAGTCTTATGATGATCAGCGGAGACGACCTTTGGAGTTCGAGGTCAGGGATCAGGATTTTCTACGCGTCACACCAAGGGTGGGGCATAGAAGAATTAGGAGACATGGTAAGATTTTGCCGAGGTATGTCGGGCCGTTTGAGGTGTTGGAGAGAGTTGGGACAGTTTCCTATTGGTTTCAGTTCCCTTAGAGGTATCAGGCTATGCATGACATTTTCCAGCTTCAATGTTACTTTTTAGACTCGTCTCATGTTTTCCAACTCGAGGAGGTTGAGTTGGAAGTGGATTCATCTTTCAAGGAGCATCCTATCCAGATTGTCGATCGTAGTACAAAGGTTCTCTGTGGCCAGTCTGTTCCTCTGGTATGAGTGCTATGGCAGCACGAGCGAGTATAGGACGAGACTTAGGGGAGGGATCCTGATGCACGAGCGCAGTGGCCAGAGTTGTTCGAGGTTTCTTCTTCTACGTCACGCTAAGGAAATTTAGGTTATTCTTCTACTCCACGCTAGGGAAATTCAGGGACAAATTACTTTAAGGGGGGAAGTTTATAAGAACTCAAACCTTCTTTTCAGATATGTTTTCCCTTTCTGGTCATTTTTAAGAAAAAGATGAAATTATGGAAATTTTCAAAGTACACGTCGTGTACTTTATGACTATACGTCGTGTAATCGGTTACCACAGGTAGTCATGTGTTGGACATGTAACAGCCATGCACACAACCATGTGGGGGTGACCTGGAGGCCACCTAAACTGGAGTACAGAAACGGTGAGTACACGCCGTGTACTTTCTTTTTTCATTAAATGCACTGGGGTCACGTATGATGGATAGAACCAGCTCCTTCTAGGTCTGGTTCTTCTGAGAGAGAGGGTATGACCGCGGAACTTCTCTAAGACCCCGATCGAGCACCCATTCTCTGAATCTACCATCATCAATTGCGTTGGGATCGCCTCGGTAAGATCTTCCTTATCTTAGAGTTTCATTTCCTGATTCCTCTTATTTTCCAAGTTATCTTTAGTTGAACTTTTTGAGCCTTTTCATAGATCTACAATGTTATAAAGTGATTAAAGCGTCAAGGTTCAAGTATATTGATATCCCAACCCCAATATAGGTGGTTTGTTCCTTTCTGTTGAAAGTATTTGAGTTTTATGTGAAAATTTTCTCAATACCCATGAACGGGGTATTGCACGTTTACCATTTTAGCCCTGTTGTTTTCCTGATTTGCTTGTATGCTTGAGTAGAGGTAAATTGAATGTGATTAGGGTTAAATTTTGATGCTTTGGATGTTTTTCCCATGAATGTTTGTTTGTGACCATTTGGTCTAGCCTTGCCTATTAGGCTGCATATGTTTTCCATGCCTAGTATTGTAGGATGAAGTGTTTGCCTATTCTGACTTGCTGAGATGATGTAGACTGTTATCCAAGTAGCTCTTTAGGTTTACTTTGGCCGCTACTCTTGCGATACTTTTTGACTTTCATGGGGTCGTGAGAACCTGGTGTAGTAGACCATAGGGAGAATAGACATAATGGATTCTCCAGAGTGTCTTTATAATTATACGATGCGAGACCATAGGGGGGATTGATGGTGAGTGATTCCTCAGAGAGTATATAGATCCAAGACATGGTCCACAAGGGGAATAGACGTTGAGTGCTTCCCCAGAGCGTCTTTAGTTATCGATACAAGACTATATGAGGAATTGACAGTGAGTGCTTCCTCAGAGAGTCTATACTTTAGCTGAACTAGAGGGGTGAGACTGTGTGTGCTTCCAAGAGGGTTGCTTTTACTTGTTTGTTTGAACCAGAGGGGTTTGGCTGTGAGTACTTCCCATAGGGTTACCTGCTTTGATTAGCTGCTTACTTGATTGTGGTTAGTTGTTTCTTGATATTGAATTTGTGGATCTTTTACTATTGAGTACTTTCTTGTTACTGTTTTCTGTACTTTTACCTGCCATATATTCACTGACTGTTAGGCACAGATCTTGTGGTGGTTGCTTACTGGGATTTAGTCTCACACCCTGTTTGGGCCATGCTTTTGGGCCCAAACAGATTATATTGTTGCAGGTATAGACAAGGGAAATCACCCTTCTACTTCAGGTACTTAATATGCTCTGGAGCTGGAAAGCACGGGACCAATCTTAGGCTTGCGATATTGTGAATATGATTACTATTTTTCTTTTGTACTTGGTTTAGTACTGTATTTCAACATTGTGCTTTTTTCGTTGCTTTCCTAGACATATGTATCATACATTATTTTATATATGTTCTTCAGTTTAATCTATCAGTCTTCCGCTTTTTATTTTTGTATGTCATTATTACTACTTTCTCTCTTGCATGTATTTGTTTTCTTCTGTTGTGTACTCTGCTAATGTGGGCATAGTTTTTCCACTATCATGCCCAAGGCCCTCACTGCTAGTTGGAAACCTCTGGCGTTCGGGGAAATGCGCTTGAGGCCATGTGACCAACCGGGTACGGGGCGCCTATGGGTGGCTTCCAAAACCGAGACATTAAAATGATTCTGTATATATGATATAGCATTCAATTATATACGATTCCACCTTCAATTGAATGATATTTTCGTGCGTGCGTACGTACGTATTACCATCTCCACGAACGTGATGAGATTTATTCCCCATCGTAATCATTCAAGAATAATTTTCATTTTATGATTAAAAATAATGTATAAGAACTTAATATCATTCTGTATATGAATCAAATACATCCTATCCATAACAAACATGGCTTACGTAACAAAACATATAAAGGAAAATGAATCAGTTAACACCTGAAACGACGATAATACTAAAATATTATTAACAAAGTAATATTAGAAGATCATATATGATATCATATTTATGTATATGGTTCTTGTATAATTTAATAACAATGATTTAACTATTATACAAGAGGTTAACATACCCTCTACCAAAGATAAGTACAAGATAAGGGTTCATTCTACAATCTCTTTACTTATCTGAGGTTGTTAATACGTAAGTATCTATTGGGACCTCTTTATCATCACCATCCGTGTTTTCTTAAAAATGTATTTCAAAACATTTTTAAGATTTACTAGACTATGGGTTATAGTCATTTATACCCTTATTTGACCTTATATTTTTTGAAATTAATCTTTCCGTCATTTTCCAAACAAGTTACTTTTTCACCTTTTTTATAAAATTAAGGTAAGAATGTCTTTTTTTAACTTATACAGAAGGTGAGAGTATTTTCTGCCATTATAACATCGTCAAAGATTCCTATAAAATATTATAAGAATATTTTAAAAATAAATGTTTTCTTTTATAATTATGTGAATTTTAAATGGTTTCAAAATATAAAGAGGTATTTCTTTTAAAAAGTTTTCATTTCATCTATGTAAACATCCTTTGATGGATTTTAAACTTGTTTGAAGTTGATTTATTATGACACAAATCTTCCATATTTTATTGAAGGTTTTGTGATATGTTTGACTATGTATGTGTTATTTTTGCACCATTCATGGTTTATGGATAAAGTATTGGCATTTCTTATACTAGTTTTAATACGAATGTTTATGTTATGTTTAAACCTTTTCATATAAAGAATGCATTAGACTTAATAAGTGACGGGTGGAGCCCACTATAGCTCCTCGATGTATCAATAGGTCTCATGAGACAAACTAGTGTCTTGGAAAAAAGCCTTGACAAAATATTATTTGTACTCTTGGCACAAGGCCTTGACTATGTGGTTATGATGTCTGGCATTATGCATTTCATCATTATGAAATTGGCTATTGATATTGAATGTGATTATTCGACTACTAGAATATCCATGTGAATAAGTAAATGAAATTATTTAATTTATATCGGCCATATTATGTAGAATTTTAGGATTAAAAGGCTTATGTTTTAGTCTTATACATTGCTTTAAATGTTTTTGCTTATTTATGAAAGTTTCCACTATATTGTTATCCTTACGGAGCATCTGAGCTCACCCCTTTCTATGTTTTATTATTCCCAGGATGCGAAGAAGTATATTATGACTGACCTGCAGGGATAGCTTAAGGGATATGAATGTGGCTAATGGAGACAATGTTGTTGTTGTTTTTAATATTATAATGTAATTTAAAACTTATGAATTTATCTAGTACTTCCAAGGCTACTAAACCAATCGGTCTTTCAGGATTTGATCCCTTGTAATCATGCCAATGTTATGAAATAATTCACCAACTCTAGGTAACTGGGTTCAGAGCGTTACAGTTGGTATCAGAGGAAGTTTAATACAAACCTTGGAATCTATATTTAGAAAAGTTATGATTAGAGAACACTACCCTAAGATAGACTTTGAGGATTAGTATAGAAGAACTTCCAAGAATTTTGGTACTGTAGAGATTTTGTGAGTTTTCCAAGCAATACATATCTGTCTAGATATGAAGAGGTAGAGGTGGCTCTGGAAAATATGTACCTAGGGGTAAAACCTGAAAACACCGCTTTGAGCTAGACTTGGATGGGAACTGGTGCACGACAACGGGCCTTGCTACACTCTTGGTTATGACACTATTGGGGGATATGCTTAGGATAATTCTTATTTTCTTTACAAACCATTATGAAGGGTTTATGAGTATATAATTCCTCAAAGAAAACATTTTTATGATTATGGATTATATCCATAAACTCTTCAATTAATGTTAACTGTTTTACAATTTTGGAATTATGTATTGTGATTCATAAACTAATCTAGTGTATGCCATTGTTTATAAATGGATCCAAGTAGAAGGAATGGAAAACGTATCAACACACATAATCCATGTAGGGATTTCCCTCATACACAAGATAATTATAGTGGAGATGGTGATGCAACTGGTTCTGATCAGCTTATCACCATATTGGGACAACTCACTTAGGTTATGAATAATAACCTTACCCATATAGAGCACCCTGATCCACAATGTGGAGGATCAATGTTAGACCGCTTCATGAGGAAAAACCCACCAACATTAAATGTGAGTACAAATCCATTAGTAGCAGAGCAATGGATAAATTCCTTAGAGAAAATATTCCATGCTTTGGAGAGTAGCGAAAGAGAAAAAGTTATCATGGCAGTTTATCGCCTTACAGGAGATTCAGATCAATGGTGGTCATTAATCCAAAACAAAAAGGAAGATGAAGAAGTATCAAACATGGAATGGAGGGAGTTTAAAGAGATTTTCGTGGAAAAATAATTTTCTCATGACCATCGAGTGGATATGGAAAGACAATTTCTGAGTATGAGGTAGAAAGAGGATGAGAATATCGCAAAGTATGAAGCTAACTTTACATGGTTAGCAAGGCATGAAAAATATTATATACGTAACCCAAGGAGTAAGATTGATCAATTATTTGATGGGTTAAAACCATTTCTCCATCGATCATTAGTCTCACAATCCTTCTCATCATACGAATATATTGTCTCATGCACTATCAAGATAGAAAAGGAATTCTCTAAGTCTTATGACTTTAAAGTAAAGAAAGAGAAAAAGAGATCTGTTGAACACTCTAGAAATTGAAATAAGGGGAAGAAGGGAAAAGTTTAATATCCATCCTGTGGTAAATGTGGGAAGAAACACCCTGGTACTTGCCTGAAGGGAATGAGAGTCTGTTACAAGTGTGGTGAAAAAGTCCACTAAGCTCTTGATTGAAAGAGAAAGAAAGAGGCTATCAATGTTGAATGCTTCAATTGTAGAGAAAAGAGGCATTATGAAAATGAATATCCTAGGTTCCAAGGGAAATTACCTCAGAAAAGGCCAAGGGAGCAAGACCAAGCTTATGTGATCACTGCTGCTGAGGTTGAAGCTCTGAAAGACGTGGTGGTAGGTACTTCAATGGTTTCCTCAAGTTTATCCAATGCTTTATTTGATTTCAGATCATCGCATTATTTTGTATCTTCCCAGTTTTCTAATAAAATTAGATATTTCCAATTTGATTTAATAAGGGAGTTGTCAATCAAAACTCCTAAGGGAAGTATCATTGCAACAAAGTTTTGTGAATCAGTTCCCATTAGGGCATATAATTGTTCTTTATCTGCTGATCTCATCGTCATACCCATGATTGAATTTGATAAAATCCTTGGTATGGATTGGTTTTCAGACCATGATGCGAAAATTTATTGTAAGAATAAGGAGGTTACAATTCTCGATGATGATAAGGAGTACCTTATCTTTAGAGCAGAAACTTCACCATCTGATTCTTATCTAGATCCACCCCCAGTAGCTCAACTAAATTCAATTATTGGGGAGGAAGAGAATGAAATAACTATGGGTGAGGAAAGGAATTTTCAAATAGAAGATATACCTATTTTTCAAGAATATGTTGATGTGTTTCCATAGGATTTACCTGGACATCCTCCAAAATAATAAATTGAGTTTTACATTGATTTAATTCCTGGTTCAAGGCCCATATCGAAGACCCCTTATAGAATGGCCACTGTGGAATTAGTGGAACTAAAGAAATAACTAGAGTAATTGAGTAATAATGTATTTATCCACCCTATTGTTTCTCCATGGGGAGCCCCTGTCATTTTTGTTAAAAATAAATATGGATCTATGAGGTTGTCCATTGACTACAGGGAGATCAATACTATAACAATAAAGAATAAGTATCCCCTACCTCGCAATGATGATTTATTCAACCAACTTCATGGAGCTCAATATTTTTCAAATATTGACATTCGATCTAGATATCATCAGTTGTGTGTGAAGAAGTAATACATTCTGAAAATAGCATTTTGAACCATGTATGAGCATTACAAGTTTACAGTAATTCCTTTTGGAATGAATAATGCACCCTCTTTCTTCATGGATCTAATGAATAGAGTTTTCAAGGAATATCTTGATGAATTTGGAGTGGTATTTATTGATGATATCTTGGTATACTCAAAAAGATATGAATATCATGAAAATCACTTTCGCACTATTCTAAAAACCCTCAAAAGAAATTAATTATATGGTAATTTTAGAAAGTGTGAATTCTGGCCTCAAGAGATTTCTTTTCTTGGCTATATTGTCTCTAAGGATGGAATCTATTTTGAACCTTCAAAGACCAAGGTAATCCAAGAATGGCTAGCACCGACGAGTATAACTGAGGTATGTAGTTTTATTGGTTTAGCAGGTTATTATTGATATTTCATCCAGAATTTTGCCCAGTTGGCTAACCCATTAACCAAGCTCACATGTAAAGGGGTTAAATTTGTTTGGAAAAAAGAGTGTGAAGAATGTTTTGAAGAACTAGAGAGAAGATTAGTCTATTCTTCTATCTTGACTCTACCATCAGGGAATGATGGGTTTGTTATTTATAGTGATGCTTCAAAGAAAGGACTTGGTTGTGTCCTTATACAGAATGATAGAGTTATTGCCTATGCATCACGACAGCTAAAAATTCATGAAAAAACTATCATACTCATTATATTGAGTTAGCAGCTATGATCTTTGATATGAAAATATGGAGACACTATCTCTATGGTGAAAATGTGAGATTTATACTGATCACAAGAGTTTGAATTATATTTTCTCATAGAAAGAACTCAACATGAGGAAAAGACAATGGCTTGAAATACTCAATGATTATGATTTCACTATACACTACCACCCGGGAAAGTCAAATAAGGTGGAAGATGCTTTGAGTAGAAAGGATCAAGGAGTTTTGAACAAGATGAGAGTTTAAAAGGATCCAATATACATGGATCTAGTGAAGATATATATGATAATAACCATGGAAGGGGAAACATCAATTCTTTTTCAAATGGTTTCCAAACCATCGTTACTAGAAAGGATAAAAATATCTCAGACTGATGATGAGGAATTTCAAAATAAAATTAAAGCTATGAACGATGGGAGATTAATCGACTTCGTATATGAAGATGGAATTTTGAAATTTGGAAAGAGACTTTGTGTTCTCGATATACCTGATCTAAAAAGGGAATTTTTGGATGATTCTCATAGCTCTAATTTCTCTATACACCCTGGTAGCACTAAGATGTATAGAGATTTGAAAGAACAATTTTGGTGGGATAACATGAAGAGAGATATTTCTGATTTTGTGTCAAGATGTATAGTTTTCCAATAAGTGAAAGCTGGAAGACAACATCCTAGAGGATTCATGCAACCTCTTCCCATACCTGAGTGGAAATGGGATGATATTATGATTGTTTCTAATCATGATCCCCATTTTACATCAAGATTCTGGAAAATTATTCAGAAAGCCCTGGATACTGAACTTCGTTTGAGAACTATCTACCACCCTCAAACTGATGGACAATCATAATGGACTATTCAAACCTTAGAAGATATGTTTAGATCTTGCTCACTTGACTTTCAAGGTATGTGGGATCAATATTTACCTCTGGTAAAATTTTCCTATAATAATAACTTCCATTCAAGAATTCAAATGACAACATATGAAGCGTTATATGGAAAGAGATGTTGCACACCAATTTGTTGGGATGATGTTGGTGAAAGAAAACTTGTAGGCCCAGAACTTGTTGAGGAAACAATGGAAAAGGTGAAGATTATCCAAACCCACATCAAAGTAGCCCAAAGTAGACAAAAGATCTATGCTGATAACTGAAGGAAGGATTTGAAATTTCAAGTAGGAGACTATGTTTTATTGAAGGTATCTCCATGGAAGGGTGTTATACGTTTCGGTAAGAAGGGTAAATTGAGTCCCAGGTACATTGGACCTTTCAAAATTCTAGAATGAATTTGAGTTGTAGCTTATCATTTGGAAATGCCTCCAAGTCTCTCCAAAGTTCATGATGTGTTCCACGTATCACTGTTGAGAAAATACATGTCTGACCCAACGCATGTACTCACCTATGAGGAAATTAAACTGGAACCTGATCTATCTTATTGTGGAGATCCTGTCAAAATTCTTGATAATAGAGAACAAGTACTGAGAAACCGGATGACTTGTCTGGTAAAAGTTCTATGGAGAAACCATAAGATGGAAGAGGCAACATGAGAACCTGAGGAACTTATGATGAAGAACCACCTAAATATTTTTATTCAATAATATTCTAGAAATTTCGAGGATAAATTATTTTAAGGAGGGGAGAATGTAACACCCCAATATTTCACAGTACGTTTCCCATTGAATAATGCAGTAGCTTGTGTTGTACGCAACTTGGAGTTTTAACACACCACGACCAATCGAACTAGCCGTTATGAATATTAATACCCACTTTTTGAAATTTTATAAATTTTATTTTTCAAAATGGACTTCATTTTTGGATTCAAAATATCAAAATTAGCTTAGGGTGAATTTTTTGTATTTTTCTAAAAACTTTCAATTTTTGATGCATAGTGAAAAACACTGCGTTATTGTTTAAAAAAAACTTTTTATTTAAATAATTAGTTATTTTATTTTATTTTATTTTTGGTAAAAATATATACATAATACCTATATATGTTCAATTTAATTCATTTGATTCATTTTATAATAAGTTTAGATATATAAAATTTTATTGAACTTTTTACCGTCGTTTACCCACCTTCTAGGAGCATTTGCAAATTTGCCTAAAACTTAATTTTATCGCTTCTGTGAATTTAATTTCAAAAATAAAAGAAAAACAGTTGATATTAGTAAGTAAAATTTGGTTCAATAAGATGAAAATAATTTTTTTGAATAGTAACTTTTAACTTTTATTTACCACGGTTAAAAGTAAATAGGGTAATTAAAGGTAAAAATGATATTATTATTACCATAACACATGTCATAATTCTATTGGATAAGATAATTTCAAACAAAAACAACCTTAGGAATAAAAAATTATCCTTTAGGTCCACTTTTATTAGATTAGGAAATTTATTATTATTTAATTTAAACAAAAGTTAAAAGTGTTAAACTCAAGTTTTCATAACTAAAACATTATTAATATAGGGTTATAAATAATATAAATTAGACTATAAATATTAATTATAAATATAAAAAAATTTACTATATAATGGTATTTTATTTATAATTTTTATACATTAAATAATTAAATTTATTTATGACACAATGATGATGCAGTAATTACCTTATTAATGAAAGATTAAAATAATTGATATTATAAATATCCAAATAAATATAATTTGAGACTTTTGATGAATTCCAATAATTTTATAGGTTAATATTACATGTTAGGATTGATTAAATAAATATTTTTTGAAGTAATCATGCTTTTATGACTTTAACAAAAACAAAATACTGAATAGTGTCAAAATTGACATAAAAGAGTTTTAAAAACAAATATTATATTATTAATTGATATAATATTAATGAAAATCTAAGGTTAAAATAAAGGACTTAGATAAGGCTATATATATTAATAATTAACCATTTGGGGTTCTTTTTTCTTGTTATAGTAAGTTTATTAACCATGTAATATAAAAATACAAAGAGACGTGGAAAATGTCAAACTATTTAACTAAGAGAAATCTAAAACGATAAGGTTAATATGGTGACCCAAACCTATCTAAAACCTATTTTTTGAATGCTTTTATACCCATACCTACCTTATCCTCAAAATAAATCATTTTTTAGCCATTAGAAACCGAAAATTATTTTATTATAAAATAATATTTCAATCTTTTCCTAAGGTGCCCCTCACCCCTCTTATAAAAGGGCACTTCCCCTTATCTAAGATTCACACCTCCAAAGACATTTTTCTCAGACAAAACCTGCCCAAATATCCTACAAACTTCCCTCACTTCATCATAGAGGTCTTTCTATGGTCAAAAATTAAACCTAAGAATCCCTTTTGATCAAATCAAAAGGAAGAACCCGAAGAAGAGATAAAATATTTCATCACCTCTTTCAAGTTCTTTTCTTCTTCCACTTCCTCTTTCTTTGTTGTTTCCATTATAAAATAATAACTCCATTATATTCTACATATTTTTATGTTATTATAAAAATTTTACAACCATATTCATTATTCTATCCATCTTATGAATGACAAAGTCACCATACGTGTGTACGTACGACTTACCGTCATCGCGTCGTGGTGTAGTTGTTATTCAATACATTATTTTTTTTGATGGGTATAATAATGATGTATAATTGATGTAAATAATAAATATAACATGTTAATGATTCTGTATATATGATATAACATTCAATTATATATGATTCAACCTTTAAATGAATGATATTTTCGCTCGTGCGTACGTACGGATTACCGTCTCCACGAACACGATGAGATTCATTCCCCATTGTAATCATTCAAGAATAATTTTAATTTGATGATTAAAAATAATGTTTAAGAACTTAATATCATTATAGATATGAATAAAATACATCCTATCCAAAACAAACACATCTTACGTAACAAAACATATAAAGGAAAATGAAACAGTTAACACCTGAAACGATGATAATACTAAAATATTATTAACAAATTAATATTATAAGATCATATATGATATCATATTTATGTATATGGTTATTGTATAATTTAATAACGATGATTTAACTATTATACAGGAGGTTAATGTACCCTCTACCAAAGATAAGTACAACGTAAGGGTTAATTCTATAATCTCTTTACTTATCTGAGGTTGTTGATACGTAAGTATCTATTGGTACCTCTTTATCATCCACATCTGTGTTTTCTTAAAAATGTATTTCAAAATATTTTTACTATTTACTAGACTATGGTTTAGATTCATTTATACCCTTATATGACCTTATATGTTTTTAAATGAATCTTTTCGTCGCTTTCCAAATGAGGTACTTTATGACCTTTTCGATAAAATTAAGGTAAGAATGTCTTTTTTTAACTTATACGGTGGGTGCAGCTATTTTTTACCATTATAACATCATTGAAGCTTCCCATACAATATTATAAGAATATTTTCAAAATAAATGTTTTCTTTTATAATTATGTTAATTTTAAATGGTTTCAAAATAGAAATAGGTATTTCTTTCAAAAAGTTTCCATTTCATCTATGTCAACATCCTTTGATGGATTTTAAACTTGTTTGAAGTTTATTTATTATCATAAAAATATTCCATATTGTATTGAAGGTTTTGTGATATGTTTGACTGTGGATGTGTTATTTTTGTACCATTCATGGTTTATGGATAAATTATTGACATTTCGTATGCTAGTTTTAATACAAATGTTTATTTTATGTTTAAACCTTTTCATATAAGGAATGCATTGGACTTAGTAAGTGATGGGTAGAGCCCGCTATAGCTCCTAGATACATTGGTAGGTCTCATGAGACAAACTAGTGTCTTGGAACAAGGCCTTGAAAAAATCTTATTTGTAGTCTTGGCACAAGGCCTTGACTATGTGGTTATGAAGTCTGGCATTATGTATTCCATCATTATGAAATTGGCTATTGATATTGCATGTGATTATTAGACTAGTAGAATGTCTGTGTGAATAAGTAAATGGAATTATTTGATTTATATTGGCCATATTGTGCATAATTTTATGTTTAAAAGGATTATGTTTTAGTCTTATACATTTCCTTAAATGTTTATGCTTATTTATGAAAGTTTCTGCTATATTATTATCCTTACTGAGCATCTGAGCTCACCCCTTTCTATGTTTTATTTTTCCTGGGATGTGAAGAATTATATTATGACTAACCTGTTGGGATAGTCTAAGGGATATTAATGTGGTCAATGGAGACAATGTTGTTGTTGTTTTTCATATTATAATGTAATATAAAACTTATGAATGTATCTAGTACTTCCAAGGCTACTAAACTGATTGTTCTTTTGGGATTTGATCCCTTGTGATCATGTCAATGTTATGTAATAATGCACTGACTCTGGGTAACTGGGTTCAGGGTGTTACATATGGGATCAATCTAAAAGGGATTCTTCATGGCTTATAGGGGATATATGATGGAGAAAATGAAAGGGTGGCTCAGTGGATCAGAGGATAAATATAAAATAAATTCCTCATCCTTTTTAGTGTAACTTTCAAAATTCTTATCACTTTGATAGAAAAACAAGGAAAGTTATAGAAGACATAACATGATCAAGATTCCCTTAATAAAAAGGGAAACATGAGATGATTCAAAAATGGTCCAGAATCCTCATGGGTGTGGAAATACAGTTTTGGACAATATAGATGATCATGAGTAAAAAAAGGTGTCTCAAAAATCAATGAGTTTTAGGAAAACATTTTAAAATCATGGAATGATATCAGCAAACATTTAAATCATGGTATCAAGAATTAAATCATTTCAAAAAGGATCATGTACTCAAACCTCCCTGGGAGACAAGTGGTATGCCTTTGACTGTGTTATTAAAAAAATACAACAACTTTCATGTGGGTTCAATAAATTGCAGGAATGTTATTATTATTATTATTTTCTTTTTTAATTATTATTTGTGTGTGTGTGTGTTTTAGTTATTTGTTTTACATGGTATTTTTAGAATCATAAAATATAATAGAAAATAAAATTCTTCCCTGAATAAGAGCAGATAGACACAAAAAGGATTCTTGTATCTGATGAATCTCTAGAAATGATGTACCTATAAAATTTACACATGGACAACACATACCCACATCATAAAATAAAGATAACACCACATATCATATAAATCAAATAAGATACATGGGAGAATAAAAAGTGCATAAAATGTCAGGGGTAGCTGAAAATGTTCCAAACATGACAGGTTTATTTCCTAAAACAAACTAGAACAAAGAAAATAAAAAATAAGGAAAAGAGAAAAACATGGGTTGAATCCCAGGAAGCACTAAGTTTTATATTTTCATCCATATGGATAGACAAAGGTCAATCATCTTGGTCCATTGGCTCATAATTTCTTTGTTTCTCACAAGAACTGGTGGTTGTGTCATTGAGATCATGTGGATGCTTGGTGGGATTAACCACCTCAGGAACATACTGAGAATGAATATGGTGCAGAAGGTATAAAATATGTGCTCGTCATGGTGGTGATGGATGCTAAGCATAGATCTCTAATGAAAGATCATCAATCTAGTGCTTGACATCATCTAGATACTGAGTCGCGCATATTATGAGGGAAGATGGTGACAGAATAAGTGCATCGATGACCATAGAAGAGGTATAAGAGTTGGAAATTTTTTTAACTGCACCCACAAAGAGAGATAGAGTAATAAAACGAAGACCAAGGAAAGTAGAAGAAATCGGGTTTACTCTTAATTAGTGATAATTTTAACATATTAAGCCAGACAGATAACCTCTCAATGTAATTGAAATTCTTTAATGATGCCTATTTTTTCATAAGTGTGATAAAATTTGAGGCATTGACCATTAACCTTAAATAGAGGCATCTTCCTATCAGATATTTCAATAGAATTATGTGGGTAAACAATTGTGATAGTGTAAGGAACTGACCAATTTTATTTGAAATTTCCTACCATGATCTTAATTCTTAATTTGAATATTATAACTTTTTCTCTTGGTGAAAAAATTATTTGTTGGATTTGTTTATCATTTCAAGTTTGATTTTCCTCTTTATAGATCAAAGCGTTGTCATATGCCTCCCTCATCATATATATAATTCATTCATCTATAGAAAACTCATTTCTTGGGAAGTTTTAAAATCAAAATTCAGCTTCTTCACTGCCCAATAATCTTTATGTTCCATTTATATAGGTAGGTGTTAGGTTTTTCCAAAGACCAATTGATAATGGAAAATTCCAATATGTGTTTTTTATGCAGTATTGTAATCCCAAAGTGCATCATCGAGTTTGGAAGCCCAATATTTATGAGATGTACTCATAGTTTTCTTTAAAATTCTCTTAATCTATCTATTTGAAACCTCATCTTGACCATTGGTCTGCGGATGGTAGGAGGTGATCATATAGTGGTGGCATCCATGGTGATTCATTATATTATGAAATAATGAATAATTGAAGTGGGTACCATGTTCACTAATGATGGGCCTTGAAATTATAAATTGGGTAAAAATGTGTTTCTTTAAAAAGTTAATGACAACTCGACTAAAATTTTCAACAAACACTTCATCTTCCACCCACTTTGACACATAGTCTTCACAGAAAAGGATGTATGATTTTCCAAAACATCTGGGAAAATAACCCATGAATTCAATTCTCCATATTTCAAAAAAAAATCCCATGATTGAATGTTGTGGAATCTCATGATTCCAACTTATACCCCTGATTATCTGGAATTTATCACAATTCATGACAAAATCATGAATATCATGATGCATGGAATGCTAGTAAAAACCACATTATAATACTTTTCTAATTGTTTGATGAATTATATGGTGTCCTCCAGCTTCTCTAGCATGGAAAAAGTTCAAAACACTGTCAAATTATTCTTCTGGGATTTATCTTCTGATCATTCCATTTGCATATTCCTTGAAAAGTAATGGATCATCCCCGTAGTAATGTCATTCTTCATTCAAAAATATTTTTCTACGATCCTTTGATAAATATAGGTGTACCGCCCCTGAAGCTAATTAGTTGATGAAATCAGCATACCAAGGTGTTATTTTCTCAGTGTCATAGAGTTATTCACCAGGAAATGTTTCATTAATTAATTCCAAATTTATTTCACTTGTTTCATGATCTAGGCATGATAAATGATCAACAACAACATTAGCAGTTCCCTTTTTTCCTTGAATTCAATGTGAAACTCCTGAAGTAAAAAATTTCTATTGAATAAGTCTGGAATTTTAATCTTTCTTGGTCTTTAGATACCATAGAGATGAGTGATCTGTATAAATAGTGACTTTAGAGAACATCAGGCGAGATCAAAATTTATTGAATGTGAAGACAACTGTTAGAATCTATTTTTATATTATTTTTTGTAATTGTGTTGAGCCTCATTCAAAGTGTGACTATCATAATAGATTGGTTTAAAGATCCTTTCCATCCTTTATCCCAAGGCATCACTAACTACCCAATCACTAGCATCACACATTAACTCAAATAGATGATCCCAATTTGGTGAAATTGTTATCGAGGCTTCAACCAAATGTTGTCTTAACATTTTAAATGCTTCTGAAATTTAGACCCAGAGTGGAATGTGATATATTTTCCCAACATGGTGGTAAGGGGGCGGGAAATAATAGATAAATCCTTGATGAAACATCGGTAGAATCCAACATGCCCAAGAAAACCTCGAATTGAATGAACTAGAGTAGGAAAGGGTAGCTCATAGATTTTAAAAAACTTTTTAGCATCAACTTCAATTCCTTTCTTTGAAATTTTATGACCTATAACTATCCCTCTTTGTAACATGAAGTGTTATTTTTTCTAATTGAGAGCAATTCTGTTTTCTTCACATCTCACCAGAACCTTATCCAAGGGCTCTATATATTTATCAAAATAATTCCCATAAATAGAGAATTAATCCATGAATATTTCCAAAAACTCTTCAGTCATGTCATGGAATATTTCCATCACGCATCATTTAAATGTGGTTATCACGTTGCACATCACAAAAGCAATTTTCTGATAAGTTAATGTACCATACAGATAAGTGAATGTGATTTTATCTTAATGTTTTGGTGTCACCACTATTTGATTATAGCTTGAGTATCCATCCATAAAACAATAGTAATCTCTTCCTACCAATCGTTTGGGGATTTGATAAATAAAGGGTAATTGAAAGTTATCCTTTATGTTTGAATCATTCAATTTTCAATAATCGACGTAAACTCTCCATCCAGTAATTGTTCTTTTGGTTATCAAATCTCCTTTATCTTTATCAACTACTATGGTCCCACCCTTTTTCAGTACCACTTATAAATGTATGACCCACTGACTATCAGAGATAGTAAATATTAAACCAACATCAAGAAGTTTAATGACTTCTTTCTTGAATAATTATTTCATTGTAGTTGTTAAGCATCTTTGTAGTTTCCTATAAGGTTTTTAATTATCTTTTATATGTATTCTATGAGTGATGATGGCATGACTTATACCTTTTAAATCAATAATCATCTAACTTGTTTTTGGATTCCTTTATGATGGTACATTGAACAATTTGATTTCTTGTTCTCTTGAAGGATTAGCATTTATAATGACCAAAAAGGTGTTTAAATCTCCAAAGTATCTATATCTCATATTTGGTGGAGGAGTTTTAAGCTCAAGTTTGGGAGGTTTTTTAAGTGATAAAGTTAATGAGGTGAACTCTTGTCTATACAAAGGCCTGATTATGTTTTTAATGAATTATTCTTTCTCAATTGGTTTGGTTAACTCCTCATTTTCATTATGTAAATACTCAAGATTCAGTGTGTCCCTTGTTAACTCATTCCATTCTTCAATCATATCCAAGAAATGATAGTCATATGTATAGGTTTTTTCCATATCCTTCAGAAAAAAAAAATGTTATGTTTTATTCCCCAATTCTAAAAATTAATTTTCCATCTTGGACATAAACTAGAACCCAACATGTTTCTAAGAAATGTCTCCCAAGAATGGGTGGTACATCCATATCTTCTTTCATATCAAGGACAATTAAATCAGTAGGGAAGTAATATTTATCAACCTTGAAGAGTACATTCTCTATAATTCCTTGAGGATTATTCACTGATTTATCCACTATTTGAAAGGAAAACCTCATTGGCTTTAATTCTATGATGTCTAATTCTTCAAGAACTCTAGATGTCATGAGGTTTACACTGGATATGAGGTTGCACAAATCTCTTCCAAATTGACATCCTCTAATATTACATGGAATAGTGAAACTACCAGGATCTCTTAGTTTAGAAGGTATGGATCTGGGTATGACTACCAAACCTTCCTAATGCATTACAACCATTCCCACATCATCTAGTTTTTTTTCTTTGAGATAAACTCTTTGAGAAATTTAGCATAGTGGGGAATTTATGTGATGGATTCCATATAAGGTATATTTATGTGAAGCTTCTTGAACATATCCATGAATTTCATAAATTGAGCATCAAATTACCTTTGCTTCAATCTTTGTGGAAATGGAGGATGTGGTGTGTGAGATTTCACTCATTCATTAAGTGCCTCATTTTCTTTTCCTTTCTTTTCCTTGAAAATTTTTGCAAGTTCGTTTTAATTTTATTCCTCTTTATATTTATCTTGAATTTCTATGTCTGTTGAGACACCATTATTAGTGATAGGTGTAGGTGTCTCATCTATTTGTTGAGAATAAGTCATTTGGAGCTCTAGAAATTGTGTTCCACTATTTAATGTGATAGCTTTTTTCTCTTCTCTTGTGTTAACTCTTGGGTTACTTGAAAGAGTTCCATGTTGTTGGTTTTTCATTTGTGATGCTAACTAAATAACTTGATTTTCAATGTTTCACATGGATGATTTTAAGTTTTTAGTTTCCATATCTTTTGAGTCAAACCTTGATTGATTAGATATCATCAATTTTTCTACAGTTTCCCCCCAATATTTTTTACCTTTCATTATAGTAGGGTGAATGTACGTTGTCTTATTTTTCTCCTTGTACTATAGGTGGTGAAATGGTGGTTGGTATTTCTATTTAGATCCTTGATCTTGTGATTTCATGAAAATTTGAAGGAATATTGATTAGGGAATCTAGGTGGACCCATGAACTAGTTCATTGGTTGAGTAGCCATTGGTTCCTTCCAACCCTGATTTTGGTTATTTCTTGGCCAGTTTGATTTGTAATTATTTCCATAATTTACTATGTTGTGGATGAAAAAGATATCTTCATATATATTATTATCATATGTGTTATATGAGAATGTGGGATAATCATGAGGACCACTATAGTGTGGCCAATGTTCAACTTGAACTATATGGACTGGAACTGACTTAGGCGAACTTAGTGACAAGTTGTCAATCCTCTTGTTGAGAGATTGAAATTGTACAGGCATGAATGTGTGAAGATAAACTTGATTCAATCCTACTTTTGTACTTGAAAAATCTTCTAGCCACTGTAAATTGTGTTCTTCCATGTTTTGAATTAATGTGTACAGATCTTTAGGATCCATCTCCATGAACACATTGCTAGTAGTTGTGTTGATTACGGACTTACTCTCGGATTTAATTGCATAGTATAAATCTTTAAATTGGTTTTCCAACTTCATATCATGATAAGAAAAACATCTTAACATGGACTTTAATGTTTCCCAAGATTATCCTAATGATTCATATTCACTCTGACAAAAGGAGTCTAGGTCTCTCTTATTTTTCAAATATTTTGTTTTTGTGTAATATCAATCAAGAAATTTTATTCTCAATGCTCCCCAGGTGAAAAATTTTTCTGGTTCCAGAATTTACAACTGGTCCTTAGCTTCCCCTTGCAATGAGAATATAAAAAGTCATAGGATTAATGCATTCGCAGTCACCCCATTATATTTAAATGTGTCACAAACATCGATAAATCTATTCACATGAATATAAGGGTCTTACAGCTCAAGAAAATAAATTTTTCATGTTTTTGGAGCAGGTTGATCATGGATGGATTCAATTCAAAGTGTGTTGATTTAATTCTAGGTCTTGTTATGCCTGAGCTGACTCCGACTATGTTGGATCACAACTCCTTTCTCATAGTAGTCCAAGGACTTTGAGAATCGAGATGATTTTGGAAAAGTGGATGGACTTTTCCACTAAGAAGGGTTGGAATGTGAGTTTTAACACTTTCCTCTCATTGATTCATTTAAATTTTAGTAGAGGTTCCAATGGAAGTTTTCCATTTTCTTTGGTGTTCTTGTTCTTGATAAAGAGATGGTTAATTTAAAGATGGAGATGAATTACGAGTGTTAACAATTTTGGCGAACAATGACTAAATCAAGGTCTACTTGATAATTTTTTTTAATGTTAGAAGTGTGATTTCTCCTTGAAAAAAACACTATAAATTTGATACGTACATAACAGTGCATCTAATTTGAAAATTTTTACAACCAACTGGATACTATAAAAGTGACAATCATGGTCGAACCACAGAGAGCACAGACTCTAGTTCACTATAATTATCTCATTGGAAAATGTTCATATGGGAAATCAAATGATGTAATTACTATTTTTTAATTATTTAAATACAAAAAATAATTGAGAAAACTAAAAAAAAATAAAATTTAGTGGAAAAAATTACAATGAACTCTGAGTCATTAAATTGTGTTTGAGATGCTGATGTCGTAATTAAACTAATATACAGGCATTAAAAACTATTTTCTTATGTGATCAAAAATTTATCTAGATTAATTATCACTGGTTAAAATTTTATAAATCCTTTTTTAGAGGCTAATTTTTTTAATCTCTTAATTTATTTAAATTCATACTCTCTGGTGTTATAAATAAATTAGGAGACATGTACGAGTACCGAACCAAATGAGGAAATGACACAACCTATTTCTCACAAAGTTGAGCCACCTATTTACACTAAAATTGTTCAAAACGGTTAACCTTCTCAGTATCATCAAATCAAATATGAACTGAAATGGACAGTTTTCATTTTTATAAATTAATTCAGTGAAAATATAATTAAATCATATAAAAATCAAATGAAAATAAATTCAATTGACAATTTAACCACAGAATAAAACGTCAGCCTGGCATGCGCAATAGATAAATTATTGATTCAACATCCCGACACACAAAAAATACTTTGACTCATCATGTGATGAAATGAAACACCCTTTTATCACCAAATGCAATTGAACCCTTTGTTTACATCCATGTTGTGTACTAACAATGGATCACCATAACATTTTATTCACCGAGAGTCATAGTGAATGGGAGGGAGCAAGGCAACACTACTGATAGGGTTTTAAGAGGGGTTTTTCAGGAGGTAGAGTAGAGGATGCGAAGTTAATTCACACGCTTAATGGATAGAGGGAGAAATATAACGGTGTCACCGAAGGGGGCAGCAAGTGTGGCTATGCAATGGAGATGGAGGATGACTCGTTTGTGGTGTGTGATGCATGGTGTTGGGGTATCACGAACAAGGATGCTAGAGATGAGGGTCGACATGCCTATACAGGTGGAGGGGTGGCTACATAAGGGGGTGGAGAGAGGGGGGAAGGGGTAGGGGTGGCAGGGAGAGGGAGGAAGGGGCAGGGGTGGTGGGGAGAGAGGGGGAAGGGAGAGGGGGTAGGTTAGGGGCCAGTGGAGAAAGGGGAAAGGGGGAGGGGGGAAGGGGGAAGGGGTAGGGAGAGAGGGTGGGAAGGGAGAGGGGTGGGGAAGGGGGAAGTGGGGAAGGGGGAAAGGGAGAAAGGTGTTTGGAAGGGTGTAGGCATGAGAGGAGGAGATGACTAGGTCTCCTGCCAGATTTGCTGCTGAAGGGAATCCAAAATGAAAAAACAAAATTCAAATTCAAAATTCAAATTTAAATAAAATCCTATTATCTAATTTTTTTAAATTTTAATAAAAATTAAAAATACTAATTATAATTAATAACAATAATATAATTAAATATATAAAATACTAATTAACTATAAACAAAAATAATTGAAATAAAATGTTAATGAAACTAATAATAATAATAATATAGTGTTAAATAAAATATATAAAATTAATATAAACTAATAAAAATACTAAATTGCTAATATTATTATATAAATTACTAAAAATTATTAAAATTTCTAAAATACTAAAAAACTAAAAAAACAATCTAAAAATGCTAAAAGAAGTTAGAAAAATAATTAAAACTAAGTTATAAAATTATAAAAATACATATGGAATCCTTGTACATCAATGAGGCTAGATAGAATAATTTTTAGGAGGCCTTACATTTATAGATATAGCACCATGTCACCCTATTTATATTATTGGTTTACCTCAAGGTGTAAGTGAGAGTAGATGTTGTTGAGAGGATACTGGCCAGAACCATATCATCATGAGAGGGGAGCCGTTAGGATTCTCCATGTAGAAATGTTAAGGTTCGGGGTTTCTAATTACCTAGATAGAAGAGTTTTTAGACAACCATGGGTAGGTATCATCCCTTATCATCTCATTTATTTAGTGGTTGCGGCTCTCAGGACCCTGTCAAGGGATTATACATCTGTTTTTATTTTGGAGGCTATATTTATTAGTGATAAGAATGCCTGAACTTTATGAGCAGTCAGCATTTGGTTGGTGTTCTACTTCGGGTTCCGCTCTTGTAGTAGTTTTAGTCAATGAAACAGTATCAGGGTGCTACAAATTTTAATAAATATAGGATAGATATGGTTGGTAGATGACAACATCATAATACTCCTCATCCTTGGACAATAAATCATAACCATGGAGGTGATTTTCATCAATGTTAGAGAGGATATGGAGAGAGTCATTTCCAACTGCATACTCTATAATTTCTAGCATTAGGTGATATAGACATTGTTCGAGGTATTTTTTTTTTCTTGTTTTCTACTTGGTTTCATGCTTTGTTTGATTCAGGTGATATGAAATTATTTATATCACCTACCCTAGTATTTTCTTTGCTACTTTTGGTAGAGAGGTTTCTAGTGCCCTTAGCATTTACTACTCTAGTTTGAGGTCGAGCTTATTTGTATGAAGTATGTAGAGATTGTGATATTGTGTTAGGGAGGAACTTCTCTTAAGGAGACTTTCTATGTTTACAGATACATCAATACAATATCATCCTCAGTGTAGAATGGATGTATTTGATGTAGGATATCATGAATTGCTTCAGGATACAAATCATGTTCTATGATGCTGATAGAGATTATAATGCGTTCAATGGTAAGAAAGACCCTCGTATGGGTTAGAGGCATATTCTATCCTTGTCTTACTTGGTGGAAGAATTTATGTTAATCTTATCAAAGGTTCAAATAGTGGTGTTTCGTAGGGTTGTGGTAGAGTATCATGATGCCTTTCCTGAGGAGGTTGCGGTGTTTCCCCCTTAACAGGAGATCAATTTTGGGATAGAGCTACAAGAAGGTTCTTCTCTAATATTGATGTATCTATATAGTATGATTCCTTATGAGTTGAAGGAGATGTGGATTTGGATCGATGATCACTTGTAGTGAGATTTTGTTCAGCTAAGTGTTTCACCTCGGGGTGCTCTGATTTTGTTCACAAAGAAGGTCAATGACAATCTATGTATGAGTATCAATGATCATCACTTGAATTAAGTGAAAGTGAATAATAATTACCCTATTCCATGGATTGATGGTTTATTTAATCAGCTGAAGGGAGATAGTTTGTTCCCAAATATCGATTTTCGATCAATATATCATCAGATGCGGGTGAAGGATGTGGATATACCAAAGACTAATTTCTGATATATTTATAGGAATTATGAGTTCTTTATATTCCTTTAAATGTGATAAATTTTCTGTCTATGTTCATATTAGTGATAAATGTAGTGTTCTAAGCGTTTCTGGATTGATTCATGGTGATTTTCATTGATGATGTCCATGGTTACTTTGTGTCTGAGGAGGAGCACGCAGAGCATCTTCAGGAAAGTGTTGGAAGTTCTTTATCATCAACATCTATTTGGGAAACTGTATAAGTGTGATTTTTGGGCTTTTAAAGTTTTTTATTAGGGAATTTAATGTCCCAACATGGTGTAGTCATGGATCCTTTGAAGATCGAGGTGGTTGTTTCTTGGTTATCCACCAAGAATGTTGTTGTGATGAAAATTTACCTTGGTCTTGAAGGCTATTATAAGAGGTTAATACCTGATTTATATTATATTAGTACTCCTCTAGAATCCTTGACCAAGAAGGATCATTTGTTCTTATGGATCAACTAGTACAATTTTCTTTTGAGTATCTGAAGGATAAGTTAGACAATTCTCTAGTTCTTTATTTTCCAGAAGAGGGGGTTTAATTTAAGGTTTTTTGTGATTATTCGCATATTATATTGGGTAGTGTCATGGTTTAGTGGAGATAAATTATTTCTTATGGGTATCGGCACTTAAAAACTCATGTGAATAATTATGCCACCTATGATCTTGATTTGGAAGTGTTTTTATTTTCCATGAAGTTATGGAGACACTACCTCAACAACGAATGCTTTGTGGTTTTTACCAATCATAAGAGCCTGAGGTGTGTCTTCTATCAGTGTGACCAACAATTGAAATAGTGATATTAGATGAAATTCTTGTAGGATTATGACTTCTAGATTACCTATACATTGGGAAAAGTGAATGTTGTAGGTGATGCATTGATTAGGAGGTCATATAGTGATTCTATGTGTGAATATGGAAATTATTAGAGTGTAATTAAAGAAATATCTATAATTCATATTGATATGGGAGAATTTTGTGGAATAAAATGCATTTTTTAGATGATGGTTCAGTTATATTTGGTGCAGTAGGCGAGTCCCAGTTGGGGGGTTCTGAGATGGAAGTTTGGAGAGACCGAGTTGTCTGTGGTGATGCCCCTGATAGATGGTCTGAGTATGATCAACACCGGGTGTTATTCAAGGGGAGAATTTTTGTTCCTTAATTGATGGTCAAGAGGTCATCAATTCTTGGAATTGGATACTTATTCTTGATGGTCACCAGGTTTAGGAGATGATAATTCACACAGAACCTCAAGAACCCATCTACCTTCTTAGCGAAAAACATTGGGGTTGTCGAGGGTGACACACTAGGTTTGACAAATCCCTTCCTCTGAAAATCCTCTAACTACACCTTTATCTCACGAAATATTGTGGGGGCCATATGATACATTGGAACACATATTAGAGTTATCTATAGGTGAAAGTTTATATAGAATTCGATCTCACGGTGGGGTGGTAAGCCCAATACATCCTCAGTTAATACGTACTTTTACTCCACTACCATAGAAAGTAATTAGTAGCTCGTAACATCTACCAAACCAAGGGAAATACTATCCAACTGGTGAGTGATTGTCCATATCCACCCATGCGCGAGCACATTCTACTCTACCTGAGCTTCCTTATCACTAACAAAGGAAAACCTTGTCTCATCAACCCAGACACACTGCATCATCCACTTGTAATAGTCAATCTATGTATACATTGTGGATAACCATTCCATACCTAATATTATGTCATAAGGTCTCATCACTACTATGAAAATATCCCAAAGTAAGATCTATCCTCTGAGAGTCAAGTCACACTATCGATAGAAGTGTGTGATCACTATATCTCCTCTAGTAGGAGTATTCAGCCGTAATGGTCAAGATAAAGTCACGATTGTAATATCTAGATCTTGGACAAGGAATGTGGAATGAAATTAATGGCTCATACCTATATTTATCAATAAAAAATATAAGGTAGAAAAGACATGGATTTTATCTCGAATCATACTTCCTCTAGTTCAAAGGCCTCCACCACCTAAAGCTAACCTCTTCCCTAACCACAATCTCCATAAGCCTGGAAGGAACCACCTGGGGGTGGTGGAGGTAAAAAATAAAACTTCCAACCACCTCCTTCTGCTCTCTCATATCCTATTCCAATCATGCCTCCCTTCAGACTTCCCTGATCAAATAGCTGCCTATGCCTAGGTGTCCCATCGGCTATCTCCCTATCTACCATACAATGGGTCAGACGATCTCGAGGGATATGTACTCAACCATAGCAAGAGTAACACTACCTCTCCCTTGGCTGGCTCAAACCATCCTTTGTTCCCTAGGTCACAAACCCTATATGATGAGACTGCATCTATAAATGCCTAGTTTTCGTAGACTCTTGAGTCTACCATCAGGTTTCCAACTATCGAAGTCTCATCTCTAGGGTGCCTACTCCATCACCATCTATAGATGACTACTCTACCAAGAATCTATCCACTACCAAGGATTTCTTGAGCACTCTAGTATAGGTAGTAATTCAAAGAGATTTCACTCTAGCCCGGATGTCTCTGTAAAGGACCTTCTTGAATGTTTATTCTAGGAAAAATGAAACTTGGACCATATCCATGGAATATCGCAAGAGGTTAGTTAACTTCAATGCATACTCGGCAACTGACATGTTGCTCTATTGGAGCTCCAAAATCTCCTATATACATAATACTCTTAGTGTAGTCAGATAGAACTCTTATATGAAGATCCACTCAAACTCTATCCAAGTGATCATTGTATCATAATGCATCTAGGTCACTAGACTCCACCATCTCCCTATAAATCCATGGAGAAGGCTCACTATTGGAACCACCATCTGATCATGAGGTGTCCTAGCAAGGAATAAAATTCGTGTAACTTCCTCAAGACAATCCTCTAATGGTTGAGGGTCTATCTCACCCCTAAACGCAAGGGGAACCCACCTTGGAATCATATGAAGGGTGATTAGCCCGCGAATGTCCTCTACTAGTACCATCAGGACTACCTACTTTCCAACAGGTGGTGGAAAAATTGGAAAACCACTCGATGGTACCACCTCTATCACATGTCCCTATACTGAAGCCTCATAACTAGGTTAATCATAATCATGATCCTATCATGGAATATTCGCTGGCTATCAACATGGGGGAATCCTGAAATAGACAATACATGCCACAATCAAAGAGAATATTTGGGTAGCGGACTCAAGAAGGACATAGAAACCACAAATCAGTCCAATATGATTCATGTACCAATGATTTTCCAAAAAACAGTGCCTACATGTACCGAGTCAGCAAGAAGGTTGTAAGAGTCCCGGTGAATGGATACATTGGTTGCCACACCAACATCGAGTTCCATGGACTAAAATCCAAAGTTGAAACACTTTAAAAATATTTCCCAAGTTCCCAAACCAATCCTCACAGCTAGAAAATCTCAAAAATCAATTCCTAAGGTTGAAATGGTTGCTTTGATACCACTTTGTCGCAACCCAACCCTCCAGGGTCAACCTATTCAGCAAAAAATCAAGAGGGACACCCTAAACCGGCCTCCAATAGGCAAGGGGATGGCTACCAGTGTTGATTAGGAATATAACACACATGGGAGGACTTTTCCTAAGGTACCTATACACACACATCCATCTCCAAATACCCATACAATGTTCAAAGGTAAAATAAAACTGTTGTCAAATGCATGAATGAATCTATATCCCACAATAGGGTATGGAAAAATTACTGGAAATTATAGCGGGCCAAATACAATCCCACCAAAACTATAAAAGAGTCTAACCTGCAAAAAGGGAGGGGAGTGATGGATAATACAACGCTTAGTAAAAACCACGGTCTATCTATCTCAACTATAATCTACCTATTCCCAGTCCACCTTAGACTTCATCATAGGTACTATCATCTATATAAGACATGAAATGTTTGGTAAAATTCTATAAAGGGGCGAGTATAGAAATATATAGTAGGCATCCCAAAAATACCAAAAAAGATCAACTAAAAGGAAATAATCAGCTCAACCCATAAGCAATAGGGTAAAAGAAATCCAATATCAGAGATACTCAAAATAGACATCAATACTCGAAGTAGATCACAATCATAATCCAACCTAAGATTCTACTCGAGGCTCTAAAGGTAATTCTCATTTAGAAGAACTCACTCCATGAGTCTTCTAACACTGATGGAACTCATTTGAGAGGTAATGCTCATCGGGCCTTTCCATGAAGAAGATACTCACCAAAACTCAAAATATTTCAATATACGGATAAGGGGTCTCACCTAGGGCCTCATGGGTGTTCTTAGAACCCTAACTTGAATAACCCACTAGGTAGGGGATTATACACACATGTATGTTGGTCATAGAAATTCCAAAAACTCTCACTTAAGGAAGAAGGAGAGGAATGTGGATCAACTCTGAGCCTCACAAAGGGATACCTTCTCTAATCTTACAAGGGTAACATTAAATATGCTCAGAATAGGATATTGCACCAAACCTTCATAGTGACAGACTAAGAAAACTCAATCAAGAACAAAGGGAACTCGCCCACACAAATCCAGAAAAAGGGAATGCACCCAACTAAAGTGTAAGATGCAATCCACCCAATTGAAATTTGAATAAACTAAGAATAACGGAGGATCCAAGATTCCTCATAGAAAGTACATGGTGTGTTCTTAGGGTAACATGATATGTGACCTTTCCTAGAAACTTGAGTGTGTTCTCACCTGCACACGACTTGGATAGCCATGTCGAACTGAACAGTGTGTACATTCAGTACACAGCATGTCTTGGAATCCCAAGGTATGCTCATATCCTCCCAAATTATGCTCGTTTACTTCATCCCATGCCCGTGTACCTAGCCATGTTCATGCATTTGTTTGTGCCTAGGCACACAATCATGCCCCCTCATTTGGGGTGTCTTTCTATGCACTTGGATACATGGCCAAGTCCTACTACACAATGTGTACTTTGAGTAAATGTTGTATAGTTCCAAATATCCATATTCCCCAAACATGAATAATGCATGGCATGTGCTCCTAAAATACATGTCATGTGATCAAGGTTTTTTAGCATAAGTTCCCTAAGAACCTCCTAAACCCCCCATTTTTTCCCGATTAATCTTAGATCAACCCCCATGGGGTCCTTAGTAATCATAAAAAATGATTTAAAATTTTAAAGGAACATATAAATTGGGATCAAGACTCAAAGCTCAAAATCGACCTACCTCATGGAGAAAACATTGAAGCATTGGGTCCAAACCAACACTCAGAAGCTGCAACACCTTGATTTGGTCTCGATCGTTGTCAAGGATAAAGCTTAGTGGTGCCACCCCTCCTCCAAAGTTCATCCATCATGTATGGGAGGAGAACTCTCTCTCTTATATGTGTAAGAGATGTGGGTTTGTTTTTATTCATTTAATTAATTATTTAAATAAATGAATTATTTATTTTTCCCTCCAATATCTCCCACTGAATACTTGATGTTGAACAACTTTATGTCATGCCTAGGGTAAAATCCACATTCTGGAAACAACTAAGGCCTCATATTTCCCATCTGGGTTTCCAAACAATGATAGAGACATTTATTCTGAAAAGATATTCATGCATACCTTGAAATATATTAATATTTAAATATATCAATACCGAGGCCCTATGGGCTCCAGAATCTCGTATCATCTCGCTTCCTGTATTTGAAAATATTCTTTATAATATTCCAAATTCTTACAAGGTAAAAACAAATACATTGCAATCACGTTTGAAAAATTATTTAGTATTATCAAATTTAGGTACAACAACAAAATTGTGTTCCCTTCCCTCAAATTTACTTATAAGAATATAATAAGAATTTAAATTATTAAAAATTTAAGGGTGGAAGTATTAAACCTTACATATTACTAGGATTCAAAGAAGTTACTCAAGATGGGTTGTCACGTGAAGTGCCCTACCTTACTATTTTCCTACATGAGAAACAACAAAAATTTATTAATGGAAGACAAAACAACTGAAAAAATAATAACAGAATGAAAACAATAAAATCATGGGTTAACCCCCCCCCCCCCCCCCCCACACACACACAAGGGATGTTGTATTTAAACTCTTCATAGATGGACCGCATTGACTTAATCCTCAATATGTTGGAGGATGTGTCTTATTTCTTAAAAACCACTATATGAACTTCTTTCCATTGTGTTTACTTAGACATCGGTCCCTATAACCATAAAAAATTTCTATAAATTCAAGGTCATATTCAAAAAAATAAGAGATAGTATTCACCTCTATTACGTGTTTAATTCCCTCTTTATAATGCATGTTATGTAAAAAAACTTTTAGGAAATTTGGCATTATGCAAACTATCAAATATAAATTTAACTATTAAATCAGACTCACCCATTATCAAAACAAAATGATCAAAAGTATTAAAGTAAAATGGAGAGATAAAACCATTAGGTTGGTTCACTAATTATTCAAAAAACACCACCTTAGTTTTGGACTTAGTCTCTTCATTTTTAGCAGCCCCTAAATTGATATTGTCTATGAGTTCTAAGAGATTTATAAATTCATAAAAAGGTGAAGTTTAAAATTAATCTTGACCCTCTAAGAGCTCAAAAATTTCAGCTAGATCCCCAATATCTATAAACGTACTAGTAAAAACAAGATCAAGTTCAAAAATAATCAAAATCATTAATGAACTTAGTTTCATCCAAAAAGAAGAAAACTCATTGGAACTATTTGGCCTTTTGTTCTTCAAAAGTACGTAAGGACACTAAGAGTAAGTATAAGGTAGGAGTGAGGTAGTAAACCTCTCTTAGTGTCTCCTCAAAACAAACCACATCATTTACAGTGTCTTCCATGAAAAAGGATAGGGTAACCTAAGCTATATTGGCCTTCAAAATGGTGAAAGAATCATTAAACAGAAAATAAAAAATGATATCATCATAAAAAACATCAGATCTTGATTGATCTTCCAAAAGTTATCCAGATTATTCTAATTTAATATATCATATTTCTTGTATACCCTCAAAATTAGTCTCAGTACGCGTATTTTGTGATTCCATCCATGCTTCAACCCCCTTGACCCCTTCCTCAAACTCTAGAGGGATAAGCTCTTCTCTTTGAACCCCTTTCATAAAACTTAGGGAAATGTTTGGAAATTATTTGAGTTCTTTTTCTAAGGATTATATAGCTGTTTAACTCAACTATTTAAATTCTTCAATGAGTTAATGAAACTATTATTCATTAAAAATCTTAAATTGATCCCAAATTTTAGAGGAAATAAAGTCTACTATGTCATTTGAGAGTTGGGGAGGTTTCATCGCTTTTTTTATATTTTTCTTTGTTTTTTTAGTTTGAAATTGAAAATGAAAAATCACTAAAAAAAATGTGTATCCTAAAAAAGGGTGCTAATTTTTTATTTCCTTTTCTATAAACTATCAAAGATTCATTTATATTTTTCCAAGACTTAGCACAATGGCTAACTAATAGGTCAGTCTCAAGGAGGCAGTGTGTTTATCCTAATGAATCTTATAAAATATTTTTGTAATTTTTTCTATTTCAAAAATAGTAAAATAAAATATGAAATAGTGATGATAAATATGGAATGAAAATATGAACATCAAAAACAAAGAAGGGAAACATAAATAAAACTAAAAGAATAAGAAAAAGTGAATAAGAATAGAACCAATTCTAAATGGATCAACTCTCTACTATCTATCAATGATCTACAAAGATTATACCAACAATGCTCAACCTCAATTATTTCATGCTTGATATCTTAACACATGAACCTCTCACTCTCAAAATGGTGAATAAACACATAAAAATCCCTTATTATACTTGATGGCTCTCTTAAATGGGAAAATAATATCTTGTTCAAATCAATTTTCATGGAATCTCTTCCATGTAAATGTGTTCATCACTAGGTAAATAAATCACTCGACCTATCCTGATTTACTCTATTGAGTAAATAAGATAATAAGAGGAAAATAAAAAAGGGTTTGAGAGTATAAAACCATCATTATAAATGAGTGTGCTCTCACATCTCCCTGTTTCACAATTAAAACCTGTTAAGAATGAAGAAGAACACAATGACTAACTGATTTTTGATCTCCAAGAAGAATCAAGAATAACCTCCTAAAACTATATCCATAAATTATACCTCCATGAATGAAGGTTTTAGATCATAGACAAAAAATAGAATAACCAAAAACAACAAATTTTATTTACAAAAAGGGAAAAAAAGAAGAGTGAAGGAGGAGGAGAGGGAGAGTGTGTGTCTGGGAAAACTAAAAAAATCAACCCCCCCACCCACAAGATAAAAATATCATTATTTAAGTTATGTGATAAGAAAAATATCATAGATATAATCACCATATTCTACTTCAATATTCACCTCAAAATCCTCCACATGGATACCTTTGACTAGTCACTTTCACTTACATATGGCCTGAGCTAAACTTCCTAAAAGAAAATAACAAGCCCACTTTCACCTTGATTTTTCACTAAGAAACATGAACCTGGACATTCTCCAAGCTCAATATATTCTTCATTTTCTCTATACATAAATTAAAAAATCTTACCAGGCTTATGACCTCAATTTAATTACTCACTAGATCACTGCACATGATTCCTAACTGGTGTTAATTTATCTCTACACGTGTCACTTTTTAATTTACCAACTCTTCTACACCCATTTACTTATACAAGACCACTTTAAACTTGATTTTTCACTAAGAAACATGAACTTGTAAATTCTCCAAGCTCGTTAAATTATTCATTTTCTCTAGAAATAATTTCCAAAATCTTCCCAGGATTACGACCTCAATTTAATTACTCATCATCTCATTGCACATGATTCTTAGTTGGACTTAATTTATCTCTACATGTGTCACTTTTTAATTTACCAACTATTATACACTCATTTACTTACACAATAAATAATATGCTCCAATAGGTATCCAAATTTTACCTTAGTATTTTATTTTAATTCTAACCCATCAAGTGTCTTCAACCAGCTTCTTCGACGTGATTCTTCAAAACATGATCAGGGTCTATTGGGCATCATCAAATATTAGTAGATCATTGAAATTCAACAGTGTACCTAGTTGTGAAGTGAATTTTCTAGCTCACATCCACTGTAATGAAAACTCCATGATTCATTCTCACTTAGTTCATACTCAGTGTTCAATTTTTTCTTCAACGTTACATGGGAATTTGGCCAAACACATGGCATGCACCAGCCTTAGTAGTCATGGTCACAATGTTGGGAACAATAACATCCCCAAAATCAACCATTTATCCCTAAAAAAAAGTAATAATAGAAATAAACATGTCTCCAGCAAACTAATGTTGTATCTTAATCTCAAAACCATCCTCAAACTTTATTTTCAAACCATCCTCAATCTAGCTCGACTACATATAAAATCACCCTCGAACTTCTTCATTATCCTAAATTGGAATCGATGGTTCTTAGAACCCCAAATGTAAACAGGAATGATGACTTGATGAAATTAAATCTGATTTCAAATTTAATGTAGCACTGAAATCTATGGCCAAGGTTACCATCTTGGATATGAATCATCAACATAGAACCAAGATCAAACTACTTCAGACTTCCTAGCCTGTTTATCTTAGGATCATCAATCTTGGATCATCATCATTCTTGAATCCATACTACACTTTAATTATCCCATAAGGTTTATAAAAGTATGTTTTTTTATCAATAAAATCATACAAACCAATAAATGATTTTCCTAGAAACCCCCTCTTTGAATCTCAAAAGGGATTCCTCCATAATCATCAGACGCATCTCCTTTAAAAAACCTTGGGATCGGGTTTTAGTTACAACCACTTGAATTTTCATTAATGGTAAGTCAACCTCGATTTGTATGGAAAGTCAATGATCATGTGGTAGGTTGGAATGATAGGTCAGTTCAGCATCTCCATCCACTCATGGTCAGTTAGAATATTGCATGTGGCCACTTGGGGTGAGCATGCAGTTGGTTGCAGCTTCCTCTTATGGTCACTTAAAAATTTGGGGGTTCACTATCACTTCAAAATTTGAAGTTTAGTCACTTCTCCCTCCTCACTCATGGTCAATTAAGTGATTATATCCCTTCATGAATCCACTTTACCCTTTGTTAAAAAATTTACATTGCCACATATGAAAAATAAAATAAACAAATTATAAATAACAATTCCAATGGATTAAAACATTTAAACCAAATATTAAAATTAAATTCAAAAAATAACAATTTAATAATTGATAAAAACAAAGAAAAGGAAAAACTAAATTTAATAAAAAAATATAATTCAATAACACTCAAAATTAAAATTTAATAATGAAATTAAGAACAAATGAAAAAACTAAAATTTCAAAGAATGAACAGTCTAGAATTTAAACATAAAATCAAGCATAAATAACAAGGTTTTAAATAATTAATTAATTCAACTCTAAATTAAACACAAGAATATTATTAAATTATTAAATACATATTTATCATTAAAAAAATATAATACAAAACAAAAAATATGTGCCAAAAGAATCAAATAAAGGCCACATCAGTCATTGACCTCAACTCTATGATGACCTGCTAGCACATCCTAGTGAACATATTCAGTGTGAACCTAATGAGAATTTCAACCTGAAGCCATAAATATAATAAAAAAATGGTTAAGGATTCATAAACCCATAATATATAATATTTAATATTAATTAATTGATTGATTTTCGACCTAATCCTAGTGTCTAACCATTTCAAACACAGGAACAAACAAGAATGGTGTTTGATCCTTTCCTAGGTCTCTACCCCGAAACCAATATCGCTTCGCTTAGTAGGCTTACTAAACTTGAATTTTAGATTATAAAATCATAGGGGACCCTAAATACTTGTGTCATAGATGGTCTCCCTTTTTTACATCACATAATAAACTCATCTGACATTTTTTCCCTGCCAAACCATGCAGTCATCACTAGTGTCTGCCTCCAAACATTATCTTATCCCTCAACCTAATCATTAAATGCCACTATATCATGAATCCCTCCCCCTAAAGGTACCCCTCCTAGGCAGGAAGTGAGATTAAAAAGATAATGTGACCCAAAACCTACCTCCAATAGGCCATGGGTTAGTGACAAACATTGAGGTTATATCATACACACAAAATGGGATGCATTGCCCTCTAAGAAGAACACGAGGGACAAGAGACAAGATAAGACCATATAAAAAATCTTATTCGTAAAAGAAGAATAAAATATCCCAATACATTCATGTAATTTCATACAATTTAACATCTGTAAAAAAATTAAAAGTATCAAAATAAATTCCTTGGCAGTGACCTTAAAGCCCAAATAGCTCGTGAGCAACTCAATGAGTTAGTAATGTATAACCTGATCACCAACCAGCTCCTGCGATCCTAAAAAAATAGTTTATAAAAATGTATGTTGAGAATAATAGGTATAATCAGTAGGATACTCCCTAGAGTCTCTCATATAAAAGATAAAGAAATCATACTAAATCCTAGTGAACAAACAAGTGAAGCTAACTCAGCACCTAAACAGGTATGATAAGTTCTTATCCTCACTAAGGATATCCCACTAAGTATCGTATAAAAGTGATGGTATAATATATAACATAATATCAAATGAAGGTGCCTCTCTACCACTTATCCACTGGTTTTTCACTCTTTCCCAACATTTCACGTCTCAAGCCATATCTCACTAAATATATAATCCTTCCCAAAAACACATAGGAAACTATAACATAATATGCACCCCATGCATTGGATCATCTCATTATCAACATCCCATCTCTATAAAGTAACTAGGTAGTTTATGGGATCCACCACATTTGGTACATTGTGTATTATACCTTAATCCATCCCAACCCATACACAACATACCTATAATAATCCTAAGGATATTATATCCAATGATGCATGTGTGTGAAATAACCACAAGCCATTATATCCCTCCACACACACACACACACACATATATATATATATATATATGTATATGTATGGGGGGAAGGCAACCACTATCCATACCGGCACATAATACTACCAGGATAAGAGAGTGGAGAAAGAGGGGGTAATTATTCATCCATTCCTTACCAACCTAGACATTGGAGAAAACACCCTCTAGAGCCCACTGGTGTCGGTCTCCCTACCCACATGGGTGGGGTAGCATATGAAATTACATAACATAGGAATATATATATATATATATATATATATATATAACTCACAACCATAATATGAGAAAAAATCTAGCCTTAGACTCAAATTCAATTATCGTATCTCATACACTTGGTTGTCATTGTTAAGGATTGAATATCCTATAAGAATAAAAACATTTCAAGAGACTTTCATTTAATTATTTTATTTACACATTCATGTTTCATTAAATTATCAACCAATTATTCCATGCCCTCCAGGCATAATCCAACCTCTTCCAAGTTTCCTCAAGATTTATCATCATTCACCACTCCATTAATCCTTTAACCCCTTGGGTTAAATTACTTAACATTCAATATCATTCTATAATTTCATATTCTATGGGACTCATCCTAATCTACCATAAAATATGCATAAACCATGCACAACCATTTTCATCAAGAAGTGAGTAAAGGAATGCAGAAACAAGAAACTCGGTCATCTATCCTATAAAATAGATTCATGATTGTTATCCCAAATAGGTTAAATACCCTAAGGGAAGGTGAATCAGGGTATGATAGATTAAAACAACTACTTATTTGGATCTTTTTTCACCATTAAACTAAACACTCTTCTCTCCCTTTATTGTAACAATGTATGAGTAGAAATGAAAATATACACGAGACACAACAATTTTAATTGGTTCACATGCACTAGACTATGTCCAAGGAGAATCCACTGGAAATGTTCTTATATACAAAAACCACTAAATCACACTATTGTTACAATGTTTAGAGCAGACTCATTTTCCCTCCAGGTTCACTACCAAACACAATTTGAGAGCTCACTACTCTCTTAACTAAAGTGTTCCCACTAATCCTTCATAACATTCTTCTTTTAATCACATGAATAAATATTGTTTATGTCTCATTTAGTGCTTAATGAATATATACTTTCATTCAATTTATGAATTATACTTTTTCACAAAATTTCTGAGCAAATCTTTTTGGTTCGTGCAAATTTTACTTTCACATAACCTTTGTATGACTTGCGTGAAACTTCCATAACTTTAATGTAACTTTTATTTTTAGTCACAAAACTCCCACTTCATTGCAACAATTTAGTTTTTCATGAATCTAACTTGTCCTGTATAGTCAAAAGTCCCATTATATATGCAATTGATTCGTTATTCACTAATTTTCATGAGAAATAGATTCGCGGAACTCTTACATGATTCAGAGCCTTGAAATTATCTAAGGGTATGACTACTCAAATGAGGGGGTGGTCACTTATTTATAGATGTGTTCTAACCTTAGTGAAACTATATTGTGAACCAAAAATCTTTTATGCGACTTTCCTTGTTTTCTGAACTTCAACAATTTGACATCACCTTTAGTGTGCAACTCACTACCTTCGTTCAACTCCATATGTATTTCATAGTTTCGTGTAACTCTTCATGTGTCATGAAACTATTACTTTTGTGGAATTTTATAAATTACATAAAACACTTGAATTTTCCCTTTTTTATGTGGCGGACCTGAAACTTCATTTTCATGGAAGTTTTAGAAAATCCTTTATACTTTCACACAACTTGTTCATTTGCATGAAAATTCTTCCTTTACCAAAAACACCTTTTCTCTTCCTCCAAATTATGGACCCTAAAAATTTATAAAACACTAGGAAGAATTTACAACTTATAAGAAAAAGTTCTTATATACCTTTCAGAGCTTCCATACTTCTATCAAGGAGCATTTTCAATATACTCTTTTAATAACCATGTTGGAACTTCCAATTTATATTGCCAACCTACACTATCAACAAACACAATCAACCCAAAAACACTAAAAATTCACCTTGAATGATTTTTTACCAATAATTGTTATGCAAGCCTCTCAACTCTCAATATAACAAAAAAGGACAAGCCTGGATTCAACCTGCTCTATCAATCCTAGTGTCCCTAACACCATCATGCATTTCACCATACATCCCACTATCACTGGCATCAACTTCTTCCATAAACCAGGTCTCCCCACCGTTTCTCATCAAACCATCATCCACCCTAGTATCACATAACATCACATAATAAGGTTCCTTATCAAGATCAATTACACAAGTCACCAAAAAATAAACAATCAATATGGAATCTAGGCCCTAAAACCAAGGCATCCATCCTTCAAAAAAATGGGCTTGCTCGACCCCAAACATTTATCTTTATAAAAAAATCTATTGTTTACCATCTTGAATTAACCAATTAATTTATTAGATTTTATAACCACAATCAACCTAAGGCATCAACTATAAACAAGTATATAATATGTAAACATTCTTTTAAGCATAACTTCTAGTTTCATCAAACTATAAGGAAGAAAAATTTCCATAAAACATGAATCTTTATTATTTAAGAAACAATAATTATCATATTTACATTATTTATCCATTTAAAACATAAAAAACATGTTAAATCATGTCATAGGAAAAGATATTTCACTATCTAGTTAAAAAAGAGGCAAGCCATTATCATGGTGGAAAACACATGTGATCGATACAACCAAAACCCAAATTCATTCTTTAATATTCCATAATATTCAATAAGGTTAATTTCACCATTACCCAAAGATATAAAGCATGATAACTTCATGATTTCACATAAAATAATAGATTCAATGGATCCCTTCACTTTATTTAGAAGTTAAAAGTTCTTTGATCAATAATTAATTTTAAAAGATCAACCACCAATGAAGGAAACACTACCAAGATGAAGGAAGATAAGCTAGAACCTAACATCTACAAGTATCCAATAAACCACACTCATATATTATCCAAAAATAGAGAGGATTTCCACAACAATCACCTCGGATAAAGTAATATCGAATAGATAAATTAAAGATAAGGGTACCTTGATCAAGATTACTCGATCCTCTATCATTCGAGTTAAAATCTACAAAGAGTCGATAATAGGAAATTAAGGGGATGTATAACCAACACTTACCCTATGAAAATTTCTATAAATAGAGCCTCAATAATAGAGAATTAACCACCATAACCTAGGTTCACTAAAGCATCTATAAATTGAAGGAATTCAAGGAGAGAATAATGGATCAGTTAATAAAGGGGAAGGATCGAATTAAAAATGCATTTAAGACCCCTTATTTATGATACATTTTTTCTCTATTTGAAATGGATGAGATCCATGAAGAACGGTGATGATTTTGGTCATTTCAAAACAAGCCTGAATGCCACCATAGTTTCCACCATGATCAATGGTGTTCTTCTATATATTATCCTAAAATGGATTTTATAAGGGCATGTTGCTCACACCTAGGCCATTTTCCCCTCACCATAACCTCCAACACTACTAGACAAGCTATTTCCCCATCCTCATTTTGAAAATTAGATCCCCCAAGGCATTACACCCAACATCACGCCCTTGTTGGGCGTTACCATACTATTCATTTTGTACAGGAGGAAACCATGGCCAATACGGACTCCAAAATGGATAGACAAGTCATGTTGTTGGCTATGGTGAACCAAGAATCACACAACTAGCCCAAAATGGCTTGCCCACTCCCTCCCTTCCAACACAATCTTCATCACACCCACCACCAGGGAATGGTGACCCCCCAAAATGGTCAAGACCACTCCCCTGGAATCTATAACACCTCTAAACTCTCTATAATCACCACTGAGCCTCATAAAAATACAAAAAAAAAGTCTAGAAGTTCCAGACCATTACACAACCCAAATAAACATGGTCGATAACATAACAAAAAATTAGGTAGCTGTAAGGGCACATGGAAAAACCTAATAGGACATGAAGGTGAGGCATATAAAACCTCAATCTGAGAGAGACAACAAGCTCACAAAATAAACATAAGGACACACATAGGAGGTTGTTAGATCAAAGTGATCAACAGTCCTAATAAACTTGCTATAATAAGGAATAATAAAATGTTGGGATGCAAAATAAAAGTGAAGAGAAATTAAAATACATGTAAAGTTAAAATAGGTGCACATATATGTAAGTAGGAATGTCACATGTGAGAGTAAATAGATCCATTCATAAATTTAAATTCCAAAAATAAAACATTGAATCCAACATCATGCATGCAATTTAAACAAGGAACAACAACTCTATATAATGATTAAACTAATGAATTTAAATGAAAAAATCAACATATATGACATTAAATAAAATAAATCCACACCTTATAATTAAAATGATCATATTACTAATGATGTTATTGTGACCTATACTATTGAATTGTGACTAGGTTCATTATACTTATATAATTCTTAAATTTAGATAGGGGTGTGTTTTTAGTCAGACCATCATCCAGATTATCCCCGCTGTGTATCTTTGTGACACACACCATCATGGATTCGATAACTTCTTTAAAAATGAAAACTAATGTCTATATTTTTCAATATACCATGGAAAACATAATTTTTAGACAAATACATGGCATATTGACTATCATAGTGCACAACTACACCAGTAATAGATAAGAATAGCTCATTAATCATACCTTATTAACAAATAACTTCTTTAATGGATTTATTCAAAGTAATGTATTTATACTAAGTGGTGGATAATATAACTACTGATTTCATATTACATTTCTAAGAAATAGGACCACCACAAGCAAGAAAAAAACTAGTAGTAGATTTTTGAGTGTCAATATTAGTAGTGTAATTAGTATCAACAAATCCAATAATTCAATTACTGTAACTATCATTTATGTCATATCAAATACATAAAATAGAAGACATTGAAACATACCCAAAAGTACATTTTAGAGAATTCCAGTATTTTCTCATAAACCTACTTAGAGTACACATGGAAAAAAAATATGGTCTTGAAAATACCATTACATACATAAAACTTCATGTCATACTAGAATAAGGAATCTTACTCATGAAATATACATTGGCTTCACTAACAGGATACTAAATCAAGGATATCTTAAAGTGTTAGACCATAGGTATTCTAATAGGTTTAATGTGTTCAAAAAATTACAGTTTTAAAACTTTATTAATGTAAGAAAGAAGTGATTGGTATAAGGTTTTATCCCCTCTATTCCCAATGATTTCCATTCCCATATTTTGTTTTTCATTTCTCAAATTTTTCATTTCAAAGATGGAATTGAGTTGGATTATATGACTAATCAGCCTTGTATCTTTATAAATAACAATCATGTCATAAACATATAAAATCAAGTAAATTATATCATGCTTAACATGCTTGAAATAAACACATGCATCAAATTTCCTTTTGTTAAAATTATTTTCAATCATAAAATAATTAAAATATTTATACCATTATCTTGATGATTTTTTAGACTATATAAATACTTCTATAAAAGAAAAACTTGATTCATTTTAACATATTTTGAAAATCCTTCAGGAGGATTCATATAAATTCTTTCATCTAGTTTTCCATGAAAAAAAAGGTAGTTTTAACATCTAACTATTCAATATGGAAACCATTCTTGGAATAAAAAAATAAGAATATAAATATATGAATATTTAACAATAGGATAAAAAATATCATCATAGTTTAATCCCTCATGTCAAAGGAACCCTTTAGTATCTAACCAATATTTATATTTGATTTTTACCTCCATGGTGTTATAATATTTATTATTAAAGATCCATTTGAAACCAATTATATTTACATTTAATGGTTTGGTCACAAAAATTGAGGTCTTATTATTAAGAATTGAATTTATTTCATCATTAATTGAAACTAAACACTAGTGGGATTCTTTATATTTAAAATATAACTTAAAAGTTTGTTGTTCATAACTATTTATATCTTGAGGAATATTAAAATCATACACATTCACATCAAAATCGTTGAATCAAGAAGGAGGTTTGATAGTCATCCTGACTCTATCTCGGGTCAATAAGTACTCTCTAATATCACCACCTCCCTATACATCTAATTCAGAACTATAATCAAACTCATAATCAATTTGATCATGGGGGGAAGGATTGGTAGTGATGGACATAGTTTCATATTGGCCTTGAGACTTTGGATTATTCTCAACCCCAAAAGTTTGGGGTGTACCAGTATCACTAGAGTCAACAGTCTCATTTTTAAAACACTAGACTCCTGGAATACAACATCACAGCTGATTATGTATTTATAAAATCCAAATTAATCTATCCATAACTTGTAGTTATAAATTTTGATTCGTAACACGCTCCAGATAAACAACTAAAAAACATTTGACAACCCTAGTTTCCCACATATCATTCTTAGTGTATACATAATATGTGGATCTAAACACTCTAAGGTGTTATACACTATATAGATTTTTTACCCATGGTTTTTCTAGTGTTTCAAAGGCATTAACTTAGGGTAGAAAATAGTTTATCAAGTACATTGTTGTTGTGTCAGCCTCATCCTAGAATGACCTAGGTAAACTAAAATGGGATGGCATGTATCTCACCCATACTAATATAGTCTTATTCATTCTCTCAGCTAATCTGTTCTGCAGTGTTATTTCCAAAATAGTTTGGTATATGTAGATATTGTTAGATCTAAACAAATCAATGAATTCATTGGATAGATATTTCAAAACATTACCAATTTTTATAACACTATTTTTCTTACTAGATTCATTCTCTACATTAGATTTCCAATTATTACAAGTCCAAAACATATCAAACTTGTGTTTTATAATAAAAATTCAGACCTTGTAGGAGTAATCATTAATAAATGTGACAAAGTAATATCCTCCACCATGGGAATAAGTCCTAAAGGGACCCTAAAAATCAGAGTGGACACACTCAAGAGGGTTTCTAGCCTTATTTGATGACCTATCAAGACTCACCCTTTTAGACTTACCATATACACAATCCTTACATAAAGATCCTTTCTTTCTAAGTTCATCAAGATCATTATCACTCACATACTTGAATATCATATGCTAAATGTTAGTATTATCTAACATCAGTAGATGAGAAACATTAACTTTTTTCATGTGATTCCCACCTACTAACACATACAAACCATTAAATAGAGTACCCTTCATCACAGTGAGGGATCCATGAGTGATAGAACCAAACCTAAAAGTATACCCCTTCTAATCTAAAATTCCTAAGGAAATTAGGTTTCTTTTAAACTCAGGTGTAACAACCATAGTTTTTCAAGATACATTCTCTTTTAAATTATGATGTATCTTGTCTTATTTTTCTCCTTTAGAGGTGTGTTTCAAGGGAAAAGGGGTTTCAAAGTTCATGTTTTGAATGTTGGAGGATTAGTGGGCTATACAGTGGCTAAAACAATGCCACCGGATAATTGGTGGAATGTACCATCCAAATTATGGTTATAGAAGAGGGATCTTCAATTTTTCAGATTCCACCAACCATCCAATAGCCAAGGAAGAATGCTTGACATTCTTCCAAGCACACCGACCAACTGATGGATCCTAGATTCAAGTTTCATTAATGGTTTTTTTTTATTTTAAATCAATTTTATTATTTAACTAATCTTATCCCAAATACAACCCTAATTCAACCAGAACCTCCTCGAGAGCTATTCCATAGTTCTCTAGGTGTCCCCTTCCTCTCATCTTGGATTCTTGAAGCCTAGATCAATCTGGGGAATCAATTGAGGTTATATCCATCCATTTTAAGCCTAATTCTACCTCTATATTTGGAATTGATCATAGATTTAATTCATGTTGGCTAGATCTATGGATCCCCACGGATATCTAATGGAGAATTCAATCTCTGTTGATAGGTTGGCGTTGGATCATGATATTTGGTGGCCCACTTTGATTGATCCTTGATATACCATTGATGGTGAATCCTTTTTAATAAATTGATGTGTATTTCATACCTTAGCATGAAAAATTCCTAGAATTACAATTATATACTCTATGATGATGGATGGGATCTTAATCTAGTATGTGTTGGTTTGTGAGTGTGATTTGTGTGTGGTTCCTTAACGGATCTTGGGAATTGGATTCACCACGCTAAAGGTAGGAATTTCCATACCATATAGAGACCTTTCGTATGATTATTGGCATGATATGTTGGTATGTTCTTGTGTGTCATGAGACCCATATTTTATTTTTCTCACATGTGTGTATGTAGCCCGTGAGACCCATGTTTGACTTATGATCACATGCATGTGTATGTATGGCTATTGATACTCATGATTGATATGTTATGTTGTGTGTATATGTTACATTACCTATTGTGTATGGATGTATGGCCTTTGGAGAATATTCTTCTAGTATCGATGAAAATTGGGTCGTCATGACTTTTTTAACCCTTAGTGGGGGAGTATAGGTGATGATGATGATGATAGAATGAGACACAATGAAGAGGCATGATGGCCTTTCCCCTTACTCGAGACATAGTATTAGGATACGATGGCCATGTGGCCTGACCCTAGGTAGTGTCATGATATGGCGTCCTTGTGGACTAACCCATGTTAGAGCTAGGGAATGATAGCCTTGTGTCCTAACCCATAACTCATTGGCCTTGTGGCTACATAGAGTCGACCCATGATCATGCCTTCTATTATGACCACCCTTCTGGCACAGAGTAAAAGTAGGTATGACCAAGGTCTGTGGAGACTTGGTTAGTGTATGACAACTTAGTACATGATTGATTATTGCTTGATTGGACTTTTCCTTATTATCATGGAATTCGCCTCTTATGCATGTGAACTTATGTTAAGGAAACATTAGTGGTGTCTTAGTGGGTTTATACTCACAACCTACATGGGCATCTTGATGCATGTGTAGACTTCATGATCCAAGATCCAAAGAAGGGAAAGTTCCCTACAATAGGTTACTGAGGATCTTGGGTTTGGGAGATGGATGAAGTACTAGTACAAACTTAGGATGGCTACCATAACACCTTTATTTATCATCATTTCCAGTTATACTATTATACCTGTTGACCTACCACATTTGGATTCTATTTTATTAAACTTTTATGACTTTTCATGATATATGTTACAGTATTTATACATGTTATCGTCTATTGTGTTATTTATTTGTCATATATTTATGTTATTATCTTCCAATGAGAACTATAATTATTAAGGGTATAGTATCCCCATGTCACTTTAAAACCTTTCCCCTAGTTTCCAAACTCTTATGTGCGGGGATGTGCATATGAGGTTACATTTCACTTCAACTTAGACCCGGTGATTTGGGTCAAGGTGTTTCAAAATGGAATCAAAGGCTTTTGGTTTCCTTTCTTTTCTTTTAGTGTTATGGTATAAAAGAGATAGGTTGTATGAAACTTGGTTAGGGGAGTTTCCATGTTCCTGGCCAGCTCATGTGTAACGAACCTCTAATTCATTGTTAATGGGATTGTTGTTACTATTAGATGGTATTTGGGTGCATTCATTCATCATGAATAGACATGTAGGATCACAGGTAATATATATAATTATTGAGTGTGGAATAGTAGTTGTTTACTTAAGTTCCTTGGTTTATGATCACTATTGAGTGATATGTTTGTATTCTCTACTATTTTCATATATCTATATTGTAAATAGTTAGTTGGATATATGTATGTTGTTATGTTTTGTATATATGTGATTGTGACTAACATGCAGGTATGGAGGACTAGGCTTCAGCCTTGGGTGAAACTAGGAGGGTTATAACTTTTTTATGGTAATCTCCTATGATAGGTATTCTAATAGAAACCCCATATGTGTGCCTTGTAACTACTTAAGTTTTTATTATAAGAAATATATTATAGGCATTATAAACATTTATTTATAATTTTAGAAAAATGTTGCCTCAGAGATGTCAGAATGTTCCTATTAGGGATGGCGTTCCGGTTCCACCATGGGCTATGTAGAAATATGCACTTGTGCATCTTATCGAACCTACTTAATTGGTTTAGTAAGTAAAATCAACCTATATGGGAGTCTTATATATTGTTCCTTCATGGGTAATAAGGGCATAGGATGATGGTAGACTATGCCTGGGATTTTTAGCTTCAACATCCACCAACATTCCATGGCACTAGTGGTCATCGGGATTCTAAGGACTGGATTAACATCATTGAGGGAATATTTGGACTAGTGGAGACTCCTAGAGATAGGAAGATGAAGTTTATTACCTTTATGCCTCAAAGACCTGCTAGGATATGGTTGGGTGTCATGGGTTAGGCAGGCAAGTGTGAGGGTCTTAATTGGGAGGTCATCAAGGATTTATTTCTTAATAAGCCAAAGTTTGACAAAGCTCAGAAATTTATGGAGCTTTAGTAGGGAATGATTTTAATTTCTATTTAATTAGAAAGTTTCATAGAATTTCTATGATTTTATTCCATTTTGTCTAGAAATTAGATACATAAGGATATAAAGTTTGATATTGGCCTTTGAAAGAGAAATATTTCACATGATTATTTTAATATAAAACATATTTTAAATGCATGGTAAATAATTAATCATTCTATTTAATTTATTTTTTGATTTATTGCAGGATGCCACAATTTTTTGGAAAATTAATAAAAATAAATAATTTAGAATGTTAAAGACACTTTGAACGGCATTTTTAAAATGGAGCAGCACGACACTAGATTTTAGAAGGTAGATTGATGCTACATCAAAGTCAAGGACATGAGAAGGACTAATTCCAAGGATCAAAAATAAAGACCCAAGATGAATCTGTGTAAAAATATATGGAAAACACCAATTCATGTCATGAAAGATAAAGGATTTAAAAGCGTTAATGTAAGGTGTGCGAAGTTCATCCCCCATACATTACATGTCATGAACACAATTCATGACATGAAAAGTAATGAAGGGCTAAAAATAAACAGTTTTGATGCAAATTAACAGTAGAATCCAAAATCATTCATTACTAAATTTATGGAATCCTAAGGGTTCTTCCATTCTTATAAATAAGTGGATTGTGGGTTGATAAAGATCACCTGATGAGGGGAAGATCTGGATGATGGACTACTACATATTTATTTCCCTACTTTCCTTTTGTGTTCTTTATTTGTTGTGATGTCTCCCCTCTCCAAAATCAACTTGAATTCCCCATCCATGGATGGGTAGTTTCTATGATTGATCAAGAAAGAGGGAGGTTGGACCTATTTTTAGAAACTTGAGTTTGAATTCTAAATTGAATAAAAATACAATCTTTCTTATTCTTTATGGTTTCAATTCTTATTTAGAATTTAAAATTATGAATATAGTTGCAATAGGTTTTGATTCTATTTATTTTAATTTTCTTCATAGATTATACATTTCTCCCTACACACAATTCTTTTCTGTATATGGTGGAACAGATTAGGTTTGGGTAGTGAGCGCTCAAAAATCGTCAGCACGTACAAAGGATTATAACGGGAACCATTGTTAATTAGGGAATCACAATACCTGGTCATAGATTTCCATAATTAATCAAGGGTAACCACAACAACACCCACACTACAACAACTCAAGATTAACATACATAGACATTACATCATTTTTTAGGAATATTTATTACATTATATAAACACACACCTGAGAAATTTAATAGTTTAGTGTCTTTGGAAACATGGGAAAATAAACACTTGTTCATGGGTGAGATACGTCATATCCCACTACATTCTTCATAACTATCACACTTCTTAAGAATATTATACATAATACATATCTTCATAACCTGGGGAAAGGAAACATAAGAAAGGGTGATCTCAGATGATCAGTAAGGGTAAACAAGGGAGATACGCTAGTATAACATAAGAATAATGGTATAATAACATGATCATAATTACTTAAAAACATACCCTATATATCAAAGATCGTAATCTTGAATCATGTTATAAATATTGATAGTTCATAATACATGAATCATAATGAAATCAAAGAACATGATCCATGAGAGAATAACATTGGAATAAGACATGGAATTTGTGGCATACACATAGGTATAGAAAATCATTTCATATTAGTCAAGGCTTAATTCCAAGACCATCATAGCAGACAAAGTCCTTTACTAAACTAGTTTCACTCCCCATTGCATCCTTGTATCACTGAATCAGGTTCACTTCCCATTCCAGACCTGTATTACTGAACTAATTTCACTTCCCATTCTAGATCTATATTACTAAACCGAGTTCACTTACTATTCCATTCTTTTCTATCTCGTGAGATATAAATATTTACCTAAATCATTGGAGGGAAATATAGGTCCCACCCATCTCATAATGAAAAACATATTTATGTGTGAAACAGTATCATAAACATTCATCATATCATAATTCATGAAATAAAATGGGAATCATAAAAATTTCATCACATCATAACCTATGGAAAAGATACAAGTTTCATAATCATCTCATCATATCATTACTCATGAAAAGGAGTGGGTTATATAAGCATATAACCCATGAAAGTAGGTGGGTTCTATAAGCATATAACCCATGAAGAGAAACAGGTTTCATAAAAATCATGTCATCAAAACATAAAACATTAAAAGAAATAATGTTAATTGTAACCTTGGATAATATCCCCAATAAGGCAAGAGTAACACTGACAGATTTCATCTTAGATAAAAAATAATTTTGAAAGGATTGTTTAAAACATTTATTGAGGAAAATATCCTTTCCGATTTGAAAATTCTATTTAAAACATAAAACCTTTTGAAAACATTTTTATTTGAAAATAAATTTGACAAATTACAAAGTAAGCTTTGAAGAAATGATTTTTCATGATATCAGAATATTCTATTTATTTTATACATGTAAACATGATGGTTCCTTTCACATTTTCAATAAAATCCAAATGGGCATTGTTTTGGAAAATGACATGAAGATTCCTTCCCAAAATTTTTGTAAAAAGTAAAAAATGGTTAAAATTTTATTTTAAAAATAATAAGCGGGTAATAAAAAATTGAAAAAAATTGTAATTTTTTTTGAAAAACTTTTTAGAAAACATGGTTTTTAAAGAAAACAGATTTCTTACCAAAGAGAAAAATAAAGTCAGATTTTCTTACAAAAATTCTTAATTATATTAAGTACCAAGGAGTGTAAATATGGTACCATTACATGAATATATCAGGAATAATCATAGGAAAATAAAATTCATGATAATTGTTTAGAGATAGATCATAATATTTCATCAATGGAAGCATAATCATAAACAATTCCGATAATCGATGAGATTGTAGTAAAAAACTCTTACCACTTTTGAAACTTTAAATCATAATCCCAATGAGATAATAACATTAAATGAAGCATAAAATATAATTAAAATAAGTATATTCATGATATAACATGTCAAAGGGGTAGTATATACACTTCGTAAAAGAATATAGGTGCATAACATAACATGTGTCTTAAAGAAGGAAAATTGAGTCAAAATTATCTTTCAGCTTTGGAAACTTTGAAATTGTAACCTCATAAAAGATAAATCCTCAAATAGATATTTAAATACCAAAAATTATAATTATAATAATTTTTAATTACATTCATGATCATTATATACACCACGTAGAAGAAAGAGGTGGTTAATACAGCATGTGTCTCATAAAAGTAAAAAGTCAAACATAAATCCATTACCTTAAGTCTTGACTTCCGTCATGCTAGTTTAAAACTCCTATATCATAAATATAAGTTTATTATATATCTTTTACAGAAACTTATTCATATATATAATATCATATATTATTTACTTATGAATTTATATTACTCATATTTTAACAATTCCATGTTAAAGTTACGTTTCGGGTAATAACCACTTTGTTTTTTATAAATGTTTCGATTCGTTATGTTTTCTGTTATATTACCTTAATCATGGTTTAATAATATCTAGAATTATAACCATGATATAATTATTATATATATTCATTATATATATGTATTTATATTAATATATAAAAGATATAAATAGGAAACTAAATACATCGTTCATGGAGACGGACGATCGTACGTACGCAGGAATGTTGTTTCCATTTTCTTTTCGGATTGAACAAAGAAAAGTATGTGATATGTTATGATTAAAAAATAATTTTTATTTCATATATACCACATATTTTTATTAAACTCACCCTTAATACATTCCATGTAAAGCATGAATGAATCACATTGCTTCGAGAGGTGGTAGTCCACCGCACACACGAACGACGTTATCGTATTCCCCCAAAATGGAAATCATGAAGTTATGTGTGATATAAAAATTCAAAAAAATAATAATAAAATCATAAATTTCATAAATTTCATATATAAATAGTATTTACATCATTATTCTCAACCTTGATAGGTGGTAATGGAAAAACAAATGACATCGGATCATGAGGCGGTAGTCTGTCGTACACCCAAATGATGATTTCATAACCCATTTGATGGAAGTGTGTGTGTTTTTTGGTAATAAAATTAACATAAAAATATATAAGTATATTTAAGATACTTATGTTATTATATAAGCATGATATAAAAATAATTGAAGGGCTTTGGGGATGAAATAAAATAAAAATATTTGTGGATGAGCGTTACCTATTCTTCGGGTTTCTCCTTTTGGTTTTCACCAAAGGACTTAGTTGGTAATACTTATAACAAAATTAAGGATTCTAGTATTATTTGAGTGAATTTTTTAAGATATTTGGATAGGTATTTACCATTCCAAATAAATTTAGAGTTGTGAAGAGAGGGGAAGAGGGGTCGCCTTTTATAAGGGAGGTGAGTGGAAAACTTGTAAACTTTTGAAAGAGAGAATTCCACCCACATTTTTCATATGGATAAAGGGTAAAAATGGATAAAATTATATCCTTATACATTATAAGGTAGAAATATGGATATAAAATGGGTTTTCTACATGTTTTGGGTCATTTTTTAACCTTTATTTCTAAGTTAAACCACTAAGTAATCGTGTTTTTACCGTAATCACTATAATTAATGTTTAATTGTTTTCACTCATAAATTTGGTAAAAAATTAAGTTGAAATTATTATAAATTATAAATTATTATTATTCAAAATATAGAATCCATTATTTTAAATTATAATAATAGAAGTGGAAAAAATTAATTTAAAATTAATCCCACATACATGTCGAGAAAGTGGGTTTTTAAAGCAAAAAATATCAAAATTTTACAAAGTTTTTATATTCAATTTCAATATTAAATTAATTTAAATTATCTAAATTGGATTAATATATGTATAATTAAACTAAATATACTTAAAAACCAAATTAAAATATAATTTAAATATATAAATAAATTAAACAAAAAGTTAGTTTTCAATTAAAATTTATAATTTTTCATTATTCATCAAAAAAGTAAAACTTTTTAGAAAAATCATATAAATTAACCCTAATATAATTTTAAAATTATGAATTCAAAAATTAAGTTTATTTTATAAAATTCAATTACTAAAAGTATCAAAAATTAGTTTTATTTGTTTTCATAAAAGATATAAAAACATATTTTTGAGAAAACAGTATTTTCAAAACATATAAATACTTTAGAAAAAATTATATATTTTTTTATAAATATATTCAATTTATATAATACCATTATAATTAATATTTAAAAATTGGTTATTATTATTAATTTTTCTAATTATAATGGCTAGGTTACAACAATCATGTTTAAATAACTATATTAATAATATGTCGAGGTTTTGTTAAAACTTAGTGTCATGTATCAAACAAGCTAATAAAGTGTTGCATGTAGTGAAAGATAACCCAAGGTTGTGTGTAATTAAAGCTTGAATTGGTGTATCATGTAACACAATCCATCAATGAAATTTTATTTACTCAAAAAAAATCATAAAAACTCAGGGTGTTACATGTAACGACCCGGACCTGAACAGCCACCCGAACAGTGTTAAACAGGTCGGGTGTTACTACCTTATGTGCACCTCCCCAAATGCAAAAGGATACTGAATAGAAGCGAGGATATTTTTAGGTATAGTAGGGAGGTTATACCCTCTCAGAGGATAATAATGGTACTAGTCTGAGTATAATAATAAAGATGCAGTAGAATAAATGACTCAGCAGAATCGAACCAAACCCTTAGATCGGAAACACATTCAATATCGATAAACAGTGGAATCAATAAATATAAACAACAACAGTGGAAAGTAAACACAACATCATGTTGATCACTTGTAACTACCACTGAACAACAAACATGCATCCAAAATAGGTCATACATATTCATGTAAAGGCGCAAATGGATAACCAACTACAGCTACAAAACAAGTAAGCATGTTGATACAGGAAAGTAGGAAAAAAATGTAACTCCAACTAGGAAAGACCTCAAGGTCCATGTCATCTCCATGCAACAGCTAATACAGCCCAACTTCTGAAGTTATCCTCTTTCCTGCACGTAAATCCAGAAAGTCTTCACGCATCCCGAAGGGCCCATGCAGGGTGTGAGAGGAATCTCAATAGGATACCACCCAACGGTGCGTACCTAATATAAGTGTTTAAGAAGGCATGAATTTATAAGGAAAACAGTAAATAGTATGATTCACAAATAAACACAAACTCCACTGGTGCTCAGCAGCCACCACGGAGTGTCACCTACTTCGGCCCACGCCAGAATCTCTATCATGTAACCGGGAACCATGTGCCCCCTGACACCATGTGTCTCAAATACCGACGTCCCGAAGGCATGCCCGAGAAATAGTAACCCAGAGGAACAGCGATGCATGTCCTCAAATAAGTAACTGGAGGGACAGTGATGTCTGCCCTCAAAATAAGTAACTGGATGGATAATGATGTCTGCCCTCAAAATAAAGTAACCAGAGGGACAGCGATGTCTGTCCTCAAAATAAAGTAACCAGAGGGACAGATATGTCTACCCTCAAATCATAGTGAGCCTCTTCCCTCAACCCGGTATCCTCATTACGATCCCCTGAAGGCTCATCACCTTCCACGTGGCTTCCTACGACAAGCACGCCCAAACCAAAAGTACCTAAACTGCAACTAACAGGGGCCTCTACCCACTCGAGTGATGAAAACCACCTCATCACGGAGTCTCTCTGGGTGAACACTACTCATAGTTCCGAGTGAGAGGTAATCACCAAAATATTACCCAAGACACAACACCTATGACACCTCATGTCCCTGCGACCATGCTGCTCAAGTCTGATGGTCTTATCATCCTAGTAACATGGGCCATTCCCAACCTGGCAGTCATCCTACCTCAAGTCGATGCCCATGATGCCCAATCCTGAGGTCAAAACCACCCAACGTAACCCGGGCCAAGCCCAACCTGTGATCAGCATCAGTCAAGAATATATGGGTCATTCCCAACACAACCAAAAGGGTTCCAGCGCATGCAATTCAGCAATTACATATATACACATTTTAACAGAACACATAAATAGGAAAAACCATCTAAATAGTTGAAAAGAACTAATAAAGTGTTGTCCCATACCAACACCGAGGTTTCTAAGGTCTCCAACAATTCATATCAAGTTCAATAAACCATACTCAATAGTTTAAACAATAAAAAACAATTTTAACCATTTTGGCAGTCCCCAACCAAAATGCCCAGGTGAGCAATGACCACTCGCCCGACCCCATTCAAGTAAAACAGGTAACAAGGCATATCCAAAGGCATCCCATAGGTCAGATAACAATTAAACAAGAAATAACAGGTAAATACAGGGTCACGCTCAAAATACCTGAAAATGTGCCATAGGACGCACCGCTAAAAAGTCTGCGAAAACACAAAAAGTGGTATGCACCACCTACTTGAGACTCATATGATGATACTTCTCCGATAACAGCCTCCAATTAGGTCTAAAACACGGTAGATCTACAAAAGAATCAAAATCTCTCAAACCCTAATAACTCATTCTAGAACAGAAATCAAGAAAAACGCCTCAAGAGGAATCAAGGTCTTACTGAGGGGGTTCCAACGGATCAAACAGTATTTGAATCGGGGTTCGGATGAATAAATGGAATCAATTTGAATTCTCGACCGCCTGTTTCTCAAGGGTTCTATCTAGAACCTGAGAAACGAGTCTACTGCCCGTTTTAAGTGATAAAAATAAAATACATGGCGTGTACTTTAGGTACACGGCGTGTATCATTTTACTATTCATATGACGGCTGAAATTCCACCGTAGACTTGCCGACTGACTACACGGCGTGTACCTAGGGGTACATGGCGCATAATTATTCACTCAGACGATATCCCCAACATGCCATGTATATCCCCACACACGGCCCATATACATGGTGTGTACAAATAGTACACGGCGTGTACTTGCTAAAAACATTCTACCCAGCCAACAGGCCTACACGCCATGTATGGCCTCCATGTGGTCAAGGGTACACGATGTGTCTATAACTACACGTCGTGCAGTAAGAAATTCATACACGGTCTTCACATGACATGTACTCAGCAAGCACGCGACCGGTACTCACCCAACCCATACATGCTGTATACTCTGAGTACACAATGTGTAGTTTGGAAATTTTCAGAACATCCCAGATTTTCCCAGTTTTCTCAGTAATAAGTCAAAATTCAAACAGGGTCTGGATTTTGACACGTTCTAAAAACTCAGGTTCTTACAATCTCCCCAACTTAACATAGCTCATCCCCGAGCTATCAAACGAAACCCAGATATGGCACCGAACATACCACCCAGATTAAAATAACCTGGACTTCCCCAGTTTCAAAGGTTCTAGCTAAAATCCTCAAGAGGGATCCCCACCTTAGGAGTTTCCTAGCTTGGTCTCAACCCAACAAAACTCAAAACAAGAAAAGGTTTACTAACCTGTTTTCCGGATGCATGGTCCTCTCATGACGCATCGTCACCCCTGTGCCTCATTGGTGCTCCCGTGTCGTTTCCAAAACCCAAAGTATCCTGCACCGCATCGGTGTTCACCTCCACAAGGTCATGCATCCCATGGATGCTCAAAATAAAACCTGATTCCATGCACCTCAAGTAACCCACATCCTCAATGCCCCGATGCCCATGACACCTCAAGTAACCTGCATCCTCGATGCCCCTGATTCCCAAGACACCTCAAGTTACCCGCATCCTCGATGCCCCTGATGCTACACATCTCATACATATATATATATATATATATATATAAATATATAACGCATCTGATATGGCGCCAATCCCACTGACCAACATCTAGTCAGTCCACAAGAATCATGTGCACCTCGTGCACTCAAAACGGACATGCCTCAATAGGTCATTCCAAAAGAAAATGAGAAAAGTAACGGCCACACTCACAGTGTACCTATAACCATCGTTGGCTCACCAGCCTGCTCAGCCTCTGGAAACTCCACGGCGTGCACCTGGCTTAAAGTATGGCTACCTGATGACTGACCTCCCTATAGTGCTGCTCCAGCCACTGGTCACTGACCCCTCAGCTGGATCCCTCTGTCCCTGTCACATCCGTTGCATGCAGCTGAACCTTGGATACCCTCTCCTAGTACCAAACCTAAACCAACCCTAGATGCTACCATCTGTCCTAGTCCCTGCCTGTCAGCTATCTAAGAAGGCTACCTGCAGAACCTCTCCAGATGCCCAACCTGCCCACATGCCCGGAACTCCTCTGGAGGCCTATCACACTAAGTCAGAACATGTACTGGATGTCCACACTAAAAGAAAATCACTAAAGAACTGCTACGAGGTGGTCTAGATTAGTCTTTGGCCTGACTATCCTACTGGAACTCATCCTGTCCTCACTTCCTACTGTCTGAACCGTCACCTGAAACTGTTCCCCTGCCAACCTAGGGCCTATCCCTCTGGTTTCCCTCTGCTATGAGCACCTGATTCACCACCTCTGAGAATAAACCCAGTCTGAAGATATTCACCTGGATCCTAATGGTGTGTCATAATCCATCCTCAAAGCGCCTCACCCTTTTTGTGTCATCACTTACCATGCCAGGTGCAAAGCGAGACAACTCAGTGAAAGTAGTTGCATAGTCCATGACGAACACGTATCCCTACTGAAGACTCAAGAACTCCCGATCTCTCTCTCAGATCTCAATATCTCTGGGTAAAAGTGCTCAAAGAACCTGTCCTCAAATTCCTTCCATGCTAGTCTGTCATGCCTATGATCCTGAACCTACACATACCACCAACGCTTTTCCGGTCCTCTTAGCATGTACGTCTCCAACTTGACCCTTCGCCTTGGAGGCATCTCAAGCTGCTCGAAGATCATCTGCATGCTCTCTATCCAGTTCTTAGACGCCTGTGGACCACCCTCACCCTGAAAAGGCGGCGGGTGATGCGACTGGAACTCCCATGCCAGATATCCCATAGATGGATCTGTACCCTATGCTCCTCTGTCGATTCCATGCAAGACACGTACTGGGCTAGCTTGGAGCTGCTTATCGAGTCATGGTCTGAACACTACCAAACCCGGCTGTTGTCCTACCTACATCGGATCCTGAACCTGATCCTATCCCAAAGCCTGTACCTGCGGCTCATGATCTACCTGTACCGGATCCTGAACCTGATCTTGTGGCACTGTATCATCTCCCGCCTGATGCTCCATCAAGACGTATAAGAGGAACCCACTGAATACCATAAATGGTGAGGCATCCCATATATATAACAATATATATTCAATGCATATAAGGAAAGTAGTAAAATTCCAAGAATAACTATTACCCTTACTCTCCCCCACCGTAACCCATGCCCATGGAATCCCAACCCCATGGCCTCCTTACCGACCCTTAACAGAGCCAAGTATCAAAAGTACCTCGGGCCATGCCCGTCCCGACAACCAACGTTGCCTCAAACCGATGAATGAGTCGCCCAATACTGGTGATCAAAATCACCTCAACCAATAGTACATGCCTGCTCGTACAAGAGTCAGACCCAAATACCCTATCACATGCAATTTTACAAATATACAAAGCATGACATAGCACATTGCAATAAACCATCAATTCTATCAAGAATTTCACCTATTATCATTTAAAAGAATACAAAGTATGGAAATTTTATATTATTCACATGGCATTATCACTTCACAAAGCATACGTGCAATTATGAAATTGAAATACCCTAAAATGTTCCTATCAAAATCCAAACAAACAAGTCTTTCCATACTAGGTCAAGGTCTAATTCTCCCTTACCGCACTGGGTCAAGGGTCACATATCACAATCAATAACATCACACACCATGTGATCCACCAAGGTGGAAATCATATAAACTGTAATCTGAGAAAAAAAGGCAACAACAATTCCCACCCTTGGCAACATGGTCCATCCCTCGTACCTAGGGCTGCAGGCACCCAAACACAAGCTAGAAACCCATTTCTAGACACAACCTATCTCCAGTCTACCATATCCCAAATAGTAAAACCAGTAGAAAAAAAAGAGAAGTTTCAATCTCATTAGTAGCCAAAAAAACACTATTATTAAATCCCTATCGAGAACTCTTATTTGATACCACTTTGTAATGACCTGGACCTGAACAAACACCCGAACAGTGCTAAACGGGTCAGGTGTTACTACCTTAGGCGCACCTCCCCGAACGCCAAAAGCTACCAACTAGCAGCGAGGGTCTTTTTAGGTATAGTGGGGAGGCTATAACCTCTCGGAGGATAATAATGGTTCTGTTCTGTGTATAATAATAAAGATGCAGTAGAATAAATGACTCAGCAGACTCGAACCAGACCCGCAGAGCGGAAACACATTCAATATCGACATACAGTGGAAGCAATAAATATAAACAACAGCAACGGAAAGTAAATACAACAACATGCTAATCACTTTTAACTACCACTGAACAACAAACATGCATCCAAAACAGGTCATACATATCCATGTAAAGGCGCCAATGGCTAACCAACTATAGCTACAAAACAAGTAATAATATTGATACAGGAAAGTTGGAAAAACAAAGTAACTCCAGCTAGGCAAGACCTCAAGGTCCATACCATCTTCATGCAACAGCTAATGCAACCCAGCTCCTGGAGTTTGCCTCTTTCCTACACATAAATCCATAAAGTATGCACGCGTCCCGAAGGGCCTGTGTAGGGTGAGAGACGAATCTCAGTAGGATACCACCCAACGGTGCGTACCTAATATAAGTGTTTAAGAAGGAATGCATTTATAAGGAAAACAGTAAACAGTACGATGCAAAAATAAACACAAAATCCACTGGTGCTCAGCAGCCACCACGGAGTGTCACCTGCTTCGGTCCACGTCGGAATCTCTGTCATGTAACCCGACACCATGTGCCCCCTGACACTGCGTGTCTCAAATACCGACGTCCCGAAGGCCTGCCACGGAAATAGTAACCCATAGGAACAACGATGTCTGTCCTCAAATAAGTAACTTGAGGGACAGCGATGTCTGCCCTCAAAATAAGTAACTGGAGGGACAGCGATGTCTTCCCTCAAAATAAAGTAACCGGAGGGAGAGCGATGTCTGCCCTCAAAATAATGTAACCGGAGGGACAGCGATGTCTACCCTCAAATCATAGCAAGCCTTTTCCCTCAACTTGATAGCCTCACTGCTATCCCCTGAAGGCTCATTACCTTCCACGTGGCTTCCTATGGAAAGAACCCCCAAACCAAAAGTACCTAAACCATAACTAACGGGGGCCTCTACCCACTCGAGTGGTCAAAACCACCTCTTCACGGAGTCTCTCTATGTGCACACTACTCATATTTTCAGGTGAGCGGTAATCACCGAAATAGTACCCAAGCCACAACACCTCTAACACCTCATGTCCCTGTAACCATACTGCTCAAGTCTTATGGCCTTGCCATCCCAATAATTCGGGTCATGCCCAACCTGATAGTCATCCTGCCTCAAGCCGACGCTCATAACGCCCAATCCCATGGTCAGAACCACCCAACGTAACCCAAGCCAAGCCTAACCTGTGATCAACATCACTCAAGAATATATGGGCCATGCCCAACACAACTAAAAGGCTTCCATCACATGAAATTCAGAAATTACATATATACACATTTTAACATAACACATAAACAGGAAAAACCATCTAAACAGTTGAAAAGCACTAAGAAATTGTTGTCCCATACCAACACTGAGCTTTCTAAGGTCTCCAAAAATTCATATCAGGTTCGATAAACCATACTCAATGGTTTAAACAATACAATACAATTTTAACCATTTTGGCAGTCCCCGACCAAAATGCCCCAGCGAGCAACAGCCACTCACCCAGCCCCGCTCAAGAAAAACAGGTAATAGGGCATACCCAAAGGCATCCCATAGGTCAGATAACAATTAAACAAGCAATAACAGGTAAATACAGGGTCATGCTCAAAATACCTGAAAATGTGCCATAGGTCGTGCCACCCAAAAGTCTGTGAAAACACAAAAAGTGGTATGTACCACCTACCTGAGACTCATATAATGATACTCCTCCGATAACAGCCTCCAATTAGGTCTAAAATGCAGTAGATATACAAAAGAATCAAAACTGATCAAACCCCAATAACTCATTATAGGACATAAATCAAGAAAAACAGATCAAGAGGAATCAAGGTCTTATCGAGGGGGTTTCAACGGATCAAACGGTATTCTAATCAGGGTTCGGATGAAGAAATGGGATCAATTTGAAGTCCTGGCCACCTGTTTCTCAAGGGTTATGTTCAGAACCTGAGAAACGAGGCTACTTCCCATTTTAAGCGAAAAAAAAAAAGAAAATACATGGTGTGTACTTTAATTACATGGTGTGTATCATTTTAATGTTCATATGATGGCTAAAATTATACTATAGACTTGACGGCTGACTACACAGCGTGTACCTAGGGGTACACGGCATGTAATTCTTTACTCGGACGGCATCCCCAACACGCCATGTATATCCCCACACAGGGCCCATCTACACGGTGTGTACAAATAGTACACGGCGTGTACTTTCTAAAAATATTCTACCCAACCAACAGGCCTACATGTCATGTATGGCCTACACATGGTCAAGGTTACACTGCGTGTCTATAACTACACGTCGTTCAGTAAGAAATTTTTACATAGTCTTCACACAGAATGTACTCAGTGAGCACACGGACGGTACTCACCCAATCCATACACGACATGTAATTTGAGTACCTGGTGTGTAGTCTAGAAATTTCCAAAACATCCCATATTTTCCCAGTTTTCTCAGGAATAAGTCAAAATTAAAACAAGGTTGGGATTTTGACCCGTTCTAAAAACCCGGGTTCTTACATTATATTTTACCCCCATTAAAATAAATTTCTTCCTCAAAATCTTCAACTCTAATTCAAAAAAATGAGGATAATTATGTATAATAATATTCTCAAGTTCCCACATAGATTCCTCAAACTAGTAGTTTCACCAAAAAAACTTTGATCAGGTGAGTGGTATTATTTTTTAGAACTTTCTCTGTATGATTCTGAATCTCCACTAGTTGTTCCTTATAATAAAGATCTTGCTCCAGTGATATGACCTTTGAGTTTAGTAAATGTGAAGGGTTAGGTGTGTACTTCCTCATGAGAGATACATGGAACGCCTAATGTACTTGAGATATGTTTGGTGGAAGAACCAAGTGATAAGCTACCGTCTGGATATGATCAATAACTTCAAAGGGACCAATATACTAAGGGATTAGTTTCCCTTTCTTCTAAAATCTCAAAAACTTGTTCCATGGATAAATTCTTAGAAATTACTTATCACCAACTTTAAATTCTAGATCACATTGGTAATTATCCACACAACTTTTTTTCTAACTTTGAGATGTCTTGTTATGCTGTTGAATGGCTCTAACCTTTTCTGTCATTTCTTCATCTATCTCTGGTCCCAATAGCTTTCTTTCTCCAACTTCATTCCAGAATGTTGGAGCTATAAATTTCTTTATATATAGGGATTAATAAGGAGCAATATAAATTCTTTATTAAAATATATTGTTGTAAGAAAACTCAACTAGAGTAAGTTGTTGATCCCAACCACCTTTGAAATCCAAAGAACAAGATCTCAACATATCTTCTAGGGTTTGAATTGTTATTTCAGACTGACCATCCATCTAAGGATGATAAGCAGTGTCAAAACTCAATTTCGTATCAAGGCCTTATAGAATAACTCACTAGAAATTTGAGTTAAGCCTCAGATCCCAATCATATAAAATGGAATATGGTACTTCATGCAACCTTACCACTTCCTTAATTTATATTCTGTAAATCTAGTCAAGAGATAAGTCTTCTCTTATAGCGATCAAGTGTGCTAACTGAGTAAGGTGATCAACTAAAACCCATATGAAATTATTCCTTTTATAAATTTTTGGGATTACAACGAAAGAATCTATAGTGATGTTATCCAACTTCCATTCTAGTATGGGTATGGACACAACATCCCATTAGATTTTTGTCTTTCATCCCTAACGTTTTGGAATACCAAGCACTGAGATATAAGCTCTGCCATATCTCACTTAATTATATCCCACCATAGGTATTATTTCTAACCTTATTTTGTATCTCTACATATTACTTATACACCTCTTTAATCTTTACTTGGATAGATGTTTGGACATTCAATTGAGTAAGATAATATTGTTCCCCTTCCTTCCATATTTCTAGGTATATCCTTTGAAAATCCAAAAATGTTGGATCTTTTGTGATCCTCATCATGGATAATCTAGCATTATCCATTCAACTCAGAGCATTGGCCGACTTGTTTGCTTTTCTAGGGTGATAATGTATTAAGAATTCATAATCTTTAATTATCTCTAACCATCTTCTTTGGACCATTATCAACTCCTTTTATGTAAATATATATTTTAATCTTTTTTAATCAATATATATATCACACTTTTCTCCATAAAGATAATCCCTCCATATCTTTAATGAAAAAATTTCCATATCTAAATCCAAACCAGGAGTTGGGTAATTTTTCTCATAAACCTTCAATTTTCACGAGGAATAATATTTAACCATTACATTTTTCATAAGAAGTCATCCCAATCCCTTCTTGTATGTATTACTATAGATTACAAACCATCATCCTGTCACGAACTGAATATGGTCGCCATCAAAACCAGCACCCGACATAGTCTGAGACAAGACCCGAAGGGATTTCTCAATCCCCACGGTCTATAAAAAGTGCTCGGGTATCATAAAACGAAAATTGGGAATGATTTACCTGATTTTATAAACATACAATGACAAACAAGTCCAATAAAACCAATCTGGAATTTTCAAACAAAACCATCTTTTACAAAATTTCATAACTAAATTACATGGTTTAAAACAACTCTCAAAGACTATAACAGGTTAATAAAACCAAAAAGGACAGCCCAATAACCTCCACATGTCATGAGGCATCTCCCTCAAGTCATCTTCACAACACCGCATCACGATGGACCGCTTAAAATCCGAACCGTTGCCACAAAAGTTGTACCCAAACCTGTGGAAAAAATAACCAAGTCTACTTACACCCAAAGGTGTAAGTAGGGTGTGATCCAAAGCCCGGTATTATACCACCACTAAGAGATTCCATGTGATAAACATTCAAAGATGAAAATCATGCAAGTTTTCAAAACATGAAATGCTAGTGACAATTTCTAAAAGATGCAACTTTAAATAAAATCTGTTTTCAAGTGGACTATTTTAAAGATTCAACACTTTTAAAAAAAATTCCAATGCTACTTAATTTTCTAGAAAACCATACCTTATGTCGATGGTAAGCACAAAGTATCGAATGAGATCAAGCAATGGGAAAATAACCCCTAGGCATTAGCTCATTGTGGGTCCCAGGTACCTCGTATCTTGGTGAGAGTAACCATCACAATATCTATTCTCGTGCACATGAACCACTAGTAGGGATCATACCCATAACCTAGTGTTACCCCATCATCATCATAATCATAGTTTAGTTAGTGTTGTAAGAGTCAAACTTTCTATGTGAAACTGATGTCAAACCCCATGGGATCACTAGCATACTAGTACACGTCCACCCACCTAGATACCCGGGTTTCCCTATTGTGCTCAAGCAAGTTCAAAAAGTAAAGAAATATAATTTTCACATGAAAACATCACCTTCACATCACACATTCACCAAAAATCCCACATTTACATCACACAAGTCACATCATCCTTTTTTTTATTCAAATTGATTTTGAAATCAAACTCACGCCAAAATAGCCTATAACATATTTTTCATATCTTTCACAATTCAATAAATCCTTTAAAAACTTTATAGAATCTTTCCCAAGATTATAAACATCACATAACAGCCCACTCACATGTTACATAATACCCTTTTCATAAACAAAATCCATTTTTCACATCACACTCACACAAAACAACCCACAAACATGTTTCACACCTCTCTTTCCATTTGATAAAACATTTCAGCACTTTTTAAAACATTATAAAAATGATTCACATATTAAATAACCACTTTAACTTTAAAAAAATCACATTAGGTGAACACAATCACCAAAAATTACATATACACCCTTTACCCAATTTTTTTAACCAAATAAAACATTTACAGTTTTCATAAAACAACCCCAAGGGGTGTAACTATGTCTTGCACACAACACCCATTTCAAAACCATCTTTCAAGGAAAAAATCACACTAAGACCCTAACAAATAAGAAATAGGAATCCATTTCAACATTTATTAAACCATTCCCAAGTTCTAGAAAATTTCCTCAAATAATACCACAAAAGATACCAATGAAAAACTAACATTTTCATAAAACACTTTCAAGGAGTGGATCAAGGTTTTACACATAACACCCATTAAAAAAACCATTTTGAGGCCCAAATGACAACAAAGAATTAAAAAACAAGAATTTTAAGCCCATTTCAACACAAATAAACCACTTCCATATGTTATAAAATACACTCAAACATTACCCCAAGAGTCACACATGAAACGCACCCAATTTCAAGCTAAAATGAAACTATAAAATTAAATGCTTAACCAAATAAATCAAAAATAGTTTTCACACCACAAAAAACATATAAGGAACGTTAAAAATATGTAAATTAATTATTATAACTCATAAAGTAATGTCTAAATGTGGAATCGCCTACCTTTTGTGTTGAAACCCTCAAATCTTGGTGTGAAACATCAATTGCACCATCATCGCACCTCAAGGAAGATAAAAGCAACCTAAAACCTAAATATTTCACCCAAAAGACAAGAATTTAAACCCTAGGTATGAACCATATAATATATAAACTTTATAACTCATGAAAGGGTGAAAGAAACCCTAAGTAAAGGGAAGAAATCAAGGAATGAAACACTTACTTGCATGATTTTGATGTTTCCCCCCATCAAATCTCCCTTCAAAGTTGAGGTCCAAGGGAGGGGGGAAACCTTGGAGGCTGTACATAGAGGTAGGGAACGAAATAGAGAAGAGAGGTTCATATTTGGTTTATTTCTGGAAGGTAAAAGGGTCAAAACACTCAAAATTTTAATGAGCTAGACACCATGCACGGTTTGGCGGCACGGTTTAGTAAACTGTGCGGCCAAACCGTGTGGCCTATTCTGGCCACCCAAAAAGTAATGTTTTACCTCCAATTTTAGGGGGTAAAAGGTTGAAACCAAGGGGTAAAGATAGGCCAAGTATAGAGGAGAAAATTTCCCAAAAGAAACCATCCTCTTAACCCCAAAACTCATCCAACTCAAGGGTACAAACCACCTCAACAACTTACCCCACAAGTGGTGCCACTAGGAGTGTCACATAACCAACTCCAAAGCACCAAAAACTAATACCAGAATTTTGAAAAAAGAAGAGTCCAATTACCATCCAAGACCCCCAAGAATAAGGTCACATATCAACAACACAAGAGACACCAAAATTTCAAACCCGGAACACCCAGAAACCAAGAGAAAGCTAAGAAATGAAAGAGGATATGAACTAATGCATGGAATTGAAAATCCGGGTGTGAAAATTCTCCCCACCATAAATATTTACACCCCCAAAAAGCCACAGAAAGTCCAAAATCAAAAACCAAACCAAACCGATAAACTAAGATGGACTCCCTTGCCACGTTTCACCCCCAAAGGCCAAAACACCTCCAGTGATCAATTAAGGAAGGAATACTCTTACAAACCAAAACTTACACCACTTTAATAAAACAATCAAGAAAATTTAGAATTTATCTCAAAAGAAAACTCCTCAAATAATATCTGAACAAGATTCTAGAAATTTACCCAAATGAACAACAACAACGAACATGGTTACACTTACCTTGTTTTAACCAAACTGTTGGGCATTCTCTAATCCCAATGTTTACCCAAGGAATATGTAGGTAGTTGGATAGCTCCAAAAAAGACTACCTACCAAAAATACAAGATCAAGGACCAATATGAGTTACTATTATGGGTAGATACAAATGGGCTCCCCACCAAAAGAGACAACTCAAATTTTCCTGAGACAGGATCGGGACACTAACAGGGGGAGGCCCGAACGGACTCCCCGATACAAGGGGTAGAATTCCATTCGAAATTTCTAAAGGAACATACATGATAATTATAGTGGGTCTTCCCACCATAAGAACCAACCATCTTAACCAAACATCATGGGCCGACACAAGAAGAATCCAAATTTAAAAAGGTGGGATAGTCACACGGTTAGTCCGCACGGTTTGGGAAACCTTGCGCTAACCGTGGGGATCATTATATCTGCATGGCTTCCCGGAACATGGTCACTTCTAATTGTGCACAAACTGTGTGCTCAACCATGATGAAATCAGAGGTTTAAACTATTCACATCTTTCATACTAAGGATAGGACTTTGTATAAGTGTTTGAACGACCCCAGGATTTCCCCTGACTACACGTCAACTTTACTCTGGAACCTATGGCTAGAGATCAAATGATTGAAGCATATTTAGCCTCATAGTTAGGCTTTGGAAACCCCTTGAACAAAACTTCTTCTTCCGATGGTAAAAACAACTACACCACAATCCCTGATAATCTTACGAAGACATAACACATTCTAAACTCACCTTACCCTAACCTGAAATTTCACTAACATAAGGGCTTAAAAGATTCACACACATGACACCTTGTTTCTTTGGGTGAGAAACAACAGAATGAAAGGACACATATAACCACCTTCCTCTAAAATAGAGTATTTTCAAGTTTTTCCAAGGGCGACATACTCCCAATATAACAGAGACTCTCAAAGGATTGCACGACCTTCACCTTTATAGTCAAATGAGCACATGACATCATAAGGCGTCACCAAACGTGACCATTGCGACTGATATAAACAGTACGTGGAAAGTAACTTATTACAAGTCCCAAAACAACACACAATTACAAAAAGTGGTCATAATATCCTCTCATGACCAGATTTCTCACACTAGTGGTTTAACGTGAACTCATGCTTCGAAGAGACTACGAAGGACCGAGAGGCCCTCTTGTACACCATCCAGACACTCATCCACACTAACAACCCCAGACCACTTCCACCTTCGATGACTCAGGTAACTTAAGATACTAAGGTTTATTTCAACCTTCCATGATCACTCTCCCACTATAAAAGGATCAAAAAATCAAAGAAATAAAATTTTTCAAACTCAATCTCCAAAGATCAAGAAAAATATTCCTTATATTGATCAACTAGAGGATTTTCCAATGGCGAAACAATCTGGTTTTCACTTCAGTCATTCACTAACCCTTCATGGGGGGCATACCTTATCCAACAAGAGAACCCAAGGACCCAACAAAGCAAGTCCATTGGTCAAAACATGCTACAAAAAAACCAAACTGATGAGGGGAACCACTATAAAGGATTTCTGAACTTTTCTCAGAAGAGACCACTAACTGTCCCTTCAACCCAGCTTACCGACCAAACACAAACCCAAGACACCATTCAAACAAGAGGGCTTCTTGGACTCAAAACATCCCACAACATTAACATTTTCAAAAACACATAATACAAACCATCCTAATCCAGTCATAAAGACATCATGTTTTCCTTTAAAAACATTTCTTTGAAAACAAATGGTTCAGTGGTTAGCGTATCCACTAATGGTACCCCATGGGCCTCACACATGCATGTTTTTGTGCCACACTAGGAATCCTCCTCACATCCTTCCCATCACTCATCCCTCCATGCCATAAACCATCCATCATACTATATAACCCCATGAATTTTGTCTCTCATGAAAATACCAAAGGTTAAAACAAAAATTCTTTCCACTTTTCAAAACCAAAACAATCAACCAATATATCCTTTTTCTCAAGATTGCTATCTATGAGATCAAAATCCCAATTTACAGCTTACAAAACTTTTCAGAAAGACACAATCATTCAGATAAGAACTCACTTTCAATTCATTCACATAAATTTCAAAACATCTCAACCCATTAAAATTCCTTTCAATAGTTTATAAAACTCTATTAGAAACACTTTTTTCAAAACCAACTTTAACATAGTTCCTGTTTTCAAAAGAGGTGTAAACACACCACTTTCCATTTCATTTTTTTTGAAAATTCAGTTACACCATTTCAAAAATTAAACCATTCCATATTTATTAGAAAACCACTTCACAAAAACTTTATCTTCCTAAAACCATTCCATTTTTTCTTTAAAACCGTACTTCCAAGATTTCAAAACTAAAGAACACAAGACAATGCAAGAGGAAACTAGTTTCAGTGGGTGACTTGGACATATGGTTAGAGGCTATGCTCCAATCACTTCACCATCATAGAGAGTGTTCTAGGGAAATATCCCCAACTCCACATGGCTTTCTAGACCCTGCGAGCTCACTGAGACCACTAACCCAACTCTCTTTCCATTTCCCCTAATCATCATCAAACCAATAAAACCAAAGGACTCAGATAAATCCTAACTTCCCCTGGTGACTTGAATCCCGTCATGAGGTGTGGTGATCAAGAACACTACCCATAACCAAAATACCAAGTCTCAAAAATCCTAAATTCAGACTATCCTGATTGTTCTCCAAATAATGTGACCCAAAGAGTTAACCTGAACCTCCTTTGATACCATTTTGTCACGAATCAAATCTGGTCTCCATCAAAACTGGCACCCGACATGGTTCGAGACAAGGCCCTATGGGAGTTCCCAATCCCCATGGGTTGTATCAAGTTCTTGGGTATCATAAAACTAAAAATTGTAAAGATTTACCCGAGTTTATAAACATACAACGACAAACAAGTCCAATAAAACTAATCTGGATTTTTCAAACAAAACCATCTTTTACAAAATTTCAGAACTGAATTACATGGTTTAAAAAAAATATAAAAGACTATAACAAATTAATAAAACCAAAAAGGATAGCCCAAGAACCTCCACATGGTGAGAGGCATCGCCCTCAAGCCATCTCCACAACACCGCATCACGATGGACCGCTAAAAACGCGAACCGTTGGCACAAAAGTTGTACCCAAACCTACTGCAAAAATAACCAAGTTTACTTACACCCAAAGGTATAAGTAGGGTGTGATCCAAATACCAATATGATACCACCACTAAGATATTCCATGTGATAAACATTCAAAGATGAAAATAATGCAAGTTTTTAAAACATGAAATGCTAGTGACAATTTCTAAAAGATGCAACTTTAAATAAAAACTATTTTCAAGTGGGCTATTTTAAAGATTCAAAACATTTAAAAATAATTTCAATGCCACTAAATTTTTCATTCAACCATACCGTATGCCGACGGTAAGCACAAAGTATCTAATGAGCACAAGTAATATAAAAATAATCCCTATGCACTAGCTCGTTGTGGGTCCCAGGTACCTCGTATCTCGGTGAGAGTAACCATCACAATATTCGTTCTAATGCATACAAGCCACTAGTATGGATAATACCCATGACCTAGTAGTCCCCCATAATCATCATCATCATAGTTTAGTTAGTTTTGTAAGTGTCAAACTTTCAATGTTAAACTGAGGCCAAACCCTCATAGGATCACTAGCATACTAGTATACGTCCACCCACCTAGATACCCGAGTTTCCCTCTTGTGCTCAAACATGTTCAACAAGTAAAGAAATATTATTTTCACATGAAAATATCACCTCCAAATCACACATTCACCAAATATACCATATATACATCACACAAGTCACATCATCCCTCTTTTCTTTCAAATTGATTTTGAAATCAAACTCACACCAAAATAGCCCACGACACATTTTGCATATCTTTCACAATTCAATAAATCTTTTAACAACTTTATATAATAATTCCCAAGATTATAAACAACAAATAGAAGCCTAATCACATGTTACATAATACCATTTTCATAAACAAAATCCATTTTACACATCACACTCACACAAAACAGCCCACAAACATGTTTCACACCTCTCTTTCCATTTGATAAAACATTTCAGCACTTTTTAAAACATTCTGAAAATGTTTGAAATCTTAAATCACCACTTTACCTTTCAAAAATCCACATTAGGTGAACACACTCACCAAAGAGTACATATACACCCTTTTCCCACTTTGTTTAACCAAATAAAACATTTACAGTTTTCATAAAACAAACCCAAGGCGTGTAACTATGTCTTGCACACAACACCCATTTCAAAACCCTCTTTCAAGGAAAAAATCACACAAATACCCTACCAAAGAAGAAATGGGAAGCCCTTGACAATTTTATTAAACCATTTTCAAGTGCTAGAAAATTTCCTCAAATAATACCACAAAAGATACCCATGAAAAACACACATTTTCATAAAACGCTTTCAAGGAGTGGAACAAGGTTTTACACATAAAACCCATTCAAAAGACCCATTTTGAGGCCCATGTGACACCAAATAATTAAAAAAACTGAATTTTCATCCCCTTTCAACACAAATAAACCACTTTCATATGTTATAAAATACACCCAACCATTACCCCAATAGTCACATATGAAAAGCACCCAATTTCAAGCTAAAATGAAACTATAAAATTAAACATTTAACCAAATCCATCAAAAACAGTTTTCTCACCACAAAAAACATATAAGTAACATTAAAAATAAGTAAATAAAGCATTATAACTCATAAATAAATGTCTATATATGGAATCACCTACCTTTTGTGTTGAAACCCTCAAATATTGGTGTGAAACATCAACTGCACCATCGTCGCACCTCATGGAAGATAAAAGAAACCTAAAACCTAAATATTTCAACCAAAAGACAATAAGTTAAACCCTAGTGATTCTTGCTCAAATTTACCCAAGATAAGAAGGTAAGACGGTCCTTGTAGTTTAGCTTGGGTTGTCGAATCCTCAGAGACCTAAGAAGTAACCTATAGACACGTACATTCTATGGACTGTTTTTGGCTATGAAGTGACCAAATTGGGTTGATTTTAGATGGGTTTAAAGGAACTCTAATATACTTAAGTGAATTCAATTTAAAAGAATGAGTTGATCCTAGGTTATCGCTCGGGTGGATTGGACGTATTTCATTTTTAATGATTTCAATTTCTTAAATTTGAGATGGGTTCATTTAAGGAGATAAAACAACATCATCACTTACTGGTTTAATTCCTACACCCTTTAATACTAATCACCTATACACTTGAAGGATCAATGTTTTGAGCACTTCAAGGTAAATGTTCATATTAGCACTTGAAGTGTGTGGCCTTAAATTCAACAAGGATGATGGAGTTTAAAAATCATCAAATAAAAATCTCAATTAAAGAAGTGATTATACATTAATGAGGTGATAAATAACATCCAATACATCCCCTTGCTACTCCCTTGTATCAACCCATAAGTGGGTTATCCCTCCATTGATTCTATGATTTCAATGGAAGCGGAAATTAGACTCATGAGGGAGGAAATGGAGAAGTAAAAAAAACGCAATAAAATAACAATCACTCCACCGTTATGTGATAATATCACAAGGTTTGGTATGAAAAAGTTCACACCTTGAACCAACGGTATCAAAGTGATAAGGATAAGAACATAATAATAAGAGAAGAATAACTTTTATTAAGAAACAAGGATGAATTAAAACAACTTACATGTGAAGGAAGAACATTACAAAGAGAAATTGGTAGCATAACATTAAGATGAAAACAAGCTCAAAGATTGCTAAATCCTCCAACACAACTACCTTAAATAGTCATTTTTTAGACCTTGGGTCGATCCTCCAACAGTACAAAGCATATCAATTAATTTTGGTAGGCCATAGGTGGTGGAAAGCTTGTGGAATTTGGATTTTTCCACATTTGACCTGAGGTGGCAGCCAGCTTTCATCCACCGAACAAACTCATTTGGATGACCTTATAGATGGCCGAATCAGAGTGGGATATAGAAAAAGAAAATGGATCTCCTTATGTCTTCTAATCTCCTATAAAATTTGGGCCCATTTGGAGTTGTGGATTCCGAGATATGATCAAATTAGTGGGCTGTTTTTCTGGGCCGCAGAATCTGGCCTATAATTGTATCTCTAACTTGGGCCGCCTTAATGACCACCATAGAGGCTGAATTAGCAATATCTCATGCAGAGTTATTTTTTCCTAAAAATTTCTTATATCATCTCACAAAATTTGGGATTCATTGGGATTGTATGTTGGACCCCACAGTCTCATAAGTGGGATGGTGTCCAATCTGCCTTCTCTAGAATTGCTTCCATTCATCTCCAAATATCTCCATCATCATTTATGAATCATCCATTGATCCCTTAATGAAAAATGTTCACATTTAAGTGTAGAAATAGTTCCCAAAATATAAAATTAAAATATTTATAATTACATTCCTTAGAATTAGATGACTCATTGGGCCTAAATTGGTGTATATTAGGCATGAAGTGCACAAATGATGAGAATGGATGTTCATAATGGAAATGCACTAACTCAGGCCCATAAGATCAAAAATGAACATTTAATACCATTAAAATGTAATTAAAATATATATTTTTAATGTATAATCACACCCCCCCAACTTGATATTTGTTAGTCCCGAGAAAATAATTCAATGATTTTATTTGAATTCCTTTCTTCAAACACATTATAACAAACAGTGCTCATAATGTAAACTGCACACAAATATATTTTTATAACCTATCAAGATAATTTAAAACAAGATGAATTTAAAAGCATATCCCAATCCCAAGCCCATTCCTTTGATCAAATCCATCATCATACTTCATCCAACTCAATTAGGTGTAATTATGTGTTGTGAATCACAATAGATATGGGGGTTCATTTTCATTCAAGGGGAAATCATGGAAGCGCTAGGTGGAATCAAATTTAATACTAATATGAGTATTCTTCATTCCTCTTTTTTTTTGGATTTTTTTTTCAATATTGCTATAGTAATTGAGATTGTAGTTAATCAAATTAACCCATGTAGCAAGACTTTGCCGATGACTCCCAGACTCAAAGGCCTTAGGGCACCAAGTGAAGCCCACATACTCGGGCATCGTCTCGAGTTAACTTAATCAAAAACAAAGTCATATTACCATAAATAGAGATAGATTGAAAAACTCAGGGCTAGAAAACTCTGGAGTCACGATCCCCAAGTGCCGAAAACCTCGCATTTTATCAATCCATTTCTCTACACGCAATTTTTTTATTATTATTATTATTATTATTTTGAATACTCGTATTATTCATAAAAATCAAACCAGCCTATGCTATTTATTATGGAACCCCCAAAATTCAAATTAGTACCCCACAGTCTAGAGGACGTGCATTGTGGCATTTTGATTTAATGGATGAAAATAAAAATGATGAAAATTTTCATTGGACAACCAAACTTCCAAAATCAATGCTTTTAAACTTAATCATGAATTAAATTAAGAGTAAAGGAAATAAAATTTATTTTCTATGTAGTTTTAATGTGAGAAAAGATGTTATTATATGAATGATAAATTAATTTTACTTCTTTTTTTATCATTGTTTTTTTTAAACAAACATTTTGTTTCCACACCCCCAAATTAGAATGAAATTGTCCCTAGTTTCGTAAAAATAAAAGTTAGAATGGGGTAGAGGAATAAAATGGGAGTTCAATAAGGAAACTAAAATATGAGGATCATGGAATGAATTCACCTGGTGGTTGAAGTTTTAAGTTATTGTCGCTCGAATTTAGTCCTTTGATATCCATGTCGCTTGCAAAGTTCCCTAGTGGAAAAAGAAAAACAAACAAACAAAAAAAACAATATATATATATATAAGTAAAATATAAGTATATATATAAAAATTATAGAATAAGTAATCACATTAAGTCGTAGGTCAGTGGTAAGCGCGCGCCCCTGTCTCCCTTCGGTCCCGGGTTCGAGTCCCCGCGGCTTCATCGGTTGTGACGGGTTTTTCCCCACGGCCTATGGCATGTCCCCTTTTTTAATTATTATATTATTTTTATTATTTTTATTATTTTTATCTTAACCTATAAAATAATAAAAATACAACAAAATAAACCGATGATACATTTTCTTCTTTTTAAATTTCTGGGTAAGGTATTACTCAAGGATCACACCACGTGACACGGATGAATATGGTGCTCCCCTTTCATACCCATCCATACTCATAATAGGAGAACAGGTCAACAGTCTATTTTTTTTTAAATATAAAAATTATTAATTAAAATATAAATTTTATTAAAACAACAAAATGATAGGAAACTTGAAAACCATGGGTTGCCTCCCATGCAGCGCTTTTTTTAAGGTTGTTAGCTCGACTTGAACCCCCCAACTTAACCAATAACAACTTTCAATATTTTAAGTAACACATGTTTCACCAATTTTACTATGTTGGGATTAATTCTATGTTTATAATTTTTTTCATTCACAATCCTATTTTCTAAAATGAGTGGGTAAATCCAATGAATTTCTAAAATGGTGGATCTAGTTGCTTCTATAGTCTTTCCTAAGACTTCAATGATCATTCCTACATTATTAGTTTCAAGAGAATAATTAATTCCATCATAAAGGTCATGGTTATACACTATGAAGGGATACTTGAGCGAGGAAGGAAGAATACTAATTTTGAGCTCGGTTTGGATAGGAAATTCTGACATCGGTTGGCACTTTGAATTAATCTCAATTTCATTTTCAAAATTTCTCAACTGAATTGGTTCCTTTGGAAAAGAATATTCATCCACCAAATTGGACATATCAGTTTTAGGAATGGATTTGGACTCAATGTTTGCGATTTCTCTCAATGGTTCAATGGTTGGTGTTTTTGAAAATTCATCAATAGAGTTATACTTAGGAGACTCAATCTATGATGTCAAATTCTGCTCTTTTGAATCCAAAAATTCAATTTCCTCCTGATTCAAACACCCATCAATAATTCCTTGATCCTCTTCATCTTCCCCAAATCCAAAGGTTTTCTCTTCAGTAAATTCATGAGTGGTTTGTGGGAAACTAGACACTTCGCATAAGGTTATGGAAGGGATAGTTTGTGTAGGGATGGGTTCCTCACAAGTTTTAATGCTTTATAGTTCTAACCTCAATGATGAAACCTCAAAATTCATTATCTCCATTTTTTGACACAATTTTTCAAGTAATGGTTGTGGATCATGATGGGAAAGTGGTTGAGAAATATGGTCAATTCCAGGTGTATAATTAAGTTGTTGGAATTGAACAGGAGGGTGTTCAGATTGGATTTGTGGGGATTGAAACTCATTATATGTTGGGTTGTTTTGTGGATCATAAAAGTAAAAACAATGTGGTTCATTAGGTTGTTGATGATACCACATGTAGAAATTAGGATGGTCATTTTACATCACACATGGGGTTGGGTGATCAAAGTAAGGATACGTTTCCCATGTTTGGACTTGTTCAAAATTGACTTCCATAGGAGTGAGGGGTGAGAAAAGAGAAGTAGGATCAAAAAAAAGATGATAGTATCTAATATAACTTACTTAGGTCCCCGGAAACAGCGCAAAAATTTGATTCTCTCTCAAATTTACCCAAGAGAAGAAGGTAAGACGGTCCTTGTAGTTTAGCTTGGGTTGTCGAATCCTCAGAGGCCTAAGAAGTAACCTATAGACACGTACATTATATGGACTATTTTTGGCTATGAAGTGGCCAACTTGGGTTGATTTTAGATGGGTTTAAAGAAACTCTAAGAGACTTAAGTGAATTCAATTTAAAAGAATGAGTTGATCCTAGGTTATCGCTCGGGGTGGATTGGACGTATTTCCTTTTTAATGATTTCAATTTCTTAAATTTGAGATGGGTTCATTTAAGGAGATAAAAAAAAATCATCACTTACTAGTTTAATTCTTACACCCTTTAATAATAATCACCTATACACTTAAAGGATCAAAGTTTTGAGAACTTCAAAGGTTCGTATTAGCACTTGAAGTGTGTGGCCTTAAATTCAACAAGGACGATGGAGTTTAAAAACCATCAAATAAAAATCTCAATTAAAGAAGTGATTATACATTAATGAGGTGATAAATAACATCCAATTCAGCCCCTTTATACTCCCTTGGATCAACCCATAAGTGGGTTAGCCCTCCATTTATTCTATGGTTTCAATGGAAGCGGAAAGTAGACTCATGAGGGAGGAAATGGAGAAGTAAAAAAACGCAATAAAATAACAATCACTCCACCGTTGTGTGATAATCTCATAAGGTTTGGTATGAAAAAGTTCACACCTTGAACCAGTGGTATCAAAGTGATAATTATAAGAATAGAATAATAAGATAAGAAGAACTTTTATTAAGAAACAAGGATGAATTAAAACAACTTACATGTGAAGGAAGAACATTACAAAGAGAAATTGGAATCATAACATTAAGATGAAAACAAGATCAAATATTGATAAATCCTCCAACACCACTACCTTAAATAGGAATTTTTGAGCCCTTGGGTCGAGCCTCCAACAGTACAAAGCATCTCAATTAATTTTGCTAGGCCATAGGTGGTGGAAAGCTTGTGGAATTTGGACTTTTCCACATTTGACCCGAGGTGACATCCAGCTTTCATCCACCGAACAGACGCATTTGGATGACCTTCTAGATGGCCGAATCAGAGTAGGCCATTGAAAAAGAAAATGGATATCCGGATGTCTTATAATCTCCTGTAAAATTTGGGCCCATTTGGAGTTCTGGATTCCGATATATGATCAAATTAGTGGGATGTTTTTCTGGGCCACAGAATCTGGCCCAGAATTGTATCTCTAACTTGGGCCGCCTTAATGACCACCATAGAGGCCTAATTAGTATTATCTCATGAAGAGTGATTTTTTCCTCAACATTTCTTATATCATCTCACAAAATTTGGGATTCATTTGGCCTGTATGTTTGGACCCATAGTCTCATAAGTGGGATGGTGTCCAATCTGCCTTCTCTAGAATTGCTTCCATTCATCTCCAAATATCTCCATCATCGTTTATAAATCATCCATTGATCCCTGAATGAAAAATGTTCACATTTAAGTGTAGAAATAGTTACCAAAATATAAAATTAAAATATTGATAATTACATTCCTTAGAATCATATGACTCATTGGGCCTAAATTGGTGTATATTAGGCATGAAGTGCACAAATGATGAGAATGGATGTTCATAATGGAAATGCACTAACTCGGGCCCATAAGATCAAAAATGAACATTTAATACCATTAAAATGTAATTAAAATATATTTTTTTATTGGATAATCACCTAGGTACAAACCCTAGATTATAGACACTTTATAACTCATGAAATGGTGAAAGAACCCCTAAGGAAGGGAAGAAATCAAGGAATGAAACACTTACTTGCATGATTTTTATGTTTCCCCCCACCAAATCTCCCTTAAAAGTTGAGTTCCAAGTGAGGGGGAAACCTTTGAGGCTGTCCATAGAGTTAGGGCACGAAATATATAAGAGAGGTGCGGATTTGGTTTATTTCTAGAAGGGAAAAGGGTTAAAACACTCGAAATTTTAATGAGATGGACACCCGGCACGGTTTGGCAGCACGGTTTAGTAAATCGTGCGGCCAAACCATGCGGACTATTTTGGCCACCCAAAAAGTAATTTTTTGCCTCCAATTTTAGGGGGTTACAATGGGGGAACCAATGGTGAAATATAGGCCAAGTATATGGGATAAAAAGTCCCAAAATAAACCATCCTCTTAACCCTAAAACTCATCCAACTCAAGGGTACAAACCACCTCAACAACTTACCCCACAAGTGGTGCCACTAGGAGTGTCACAAAACCAACTCCAAAACACCACAACCTAATACCATACTTTTGAAAAAATATTTGGCCAATTACAATTAAATACCCCCAAGACTAAGGTCACAGATTAACAACACAAGAGACACCAAAATTTCAAACCCGGAACACCCAAAAACCAAGAGAAATCTAAGAACCAAAAGAGGATTTGAACCAACACATGGAATTGAAAATCCGGGTGTGACACCTCTACTAAAAGGTAATTTAATCATGGTTTCACTGACTAACCTTCTCTTCAATTCCTTAAAATTTTCCTTGCATTCATTTATCATGAGAAACTTTTCTCAATTCTGAGTCAACTTGGTCAGAGGATTAGATAGTCATGGGAAATTCTCCAAAAACCATTGATAATATATAGCTAAACCAATAAAACTATGGATCTTAGTCACCATGGTTGGTTTGGTCCAACATTCAATAGCATCTGTCTTTGATGGATCTACTGATATACCCTCTCTTAAGGTTATTTGACCTAAAAATGAATCCTTTTTCAGCCAAAATTCACACTTTGTAAATTTTTCATATAGTTTATCTTTCCTTGGGGTCCTTAGTATTATTATCAAGTGGTCTTCATGCTCTTTCCTTCCCTTTAAATAGATAATAATATCATCTATAAATACTACCACAAACTAATCAAGGTAATCTCTAAAGAATCTACTCATTAAATCAATGAAGATATCAAGGGTACTATTAATTCCCAAAGGCATCACTATATATTCATAGTTTCTATACCTTATACGGAATTCCATCTTGGTTATATCCTTATTCTTGACCCTAAATTGATTATATCTATAATGAAGGTCAATCTTGTAAAAGTATTGAGCTCCTTGCAGTTGATCAAATAAGTCATCAATATGAGGAAGAAGAGACTAGTTCTTAATTGTGATCTTGTTTAGGTTCTAATAATCAATGTAGAGTCACATTGATCCATCTTTCTTTTTCAAAAAAAGAACAGGTGCACCCCAAGGTGAAACACTTGGATGGATAAATCCCTTATCAAGGTTTTCTTGGAGTTTCTTCTTCAACTCCTATAACTCAATCAGGGCCACTATATGAGGAGTATTTGAAACTGATGTGGCACCAGGTATGAGTTATATTGAGAACTCAACTTCAGGTTTGGATGGAAGGCTGGAAAACTCTTCTGGAAAGATGTCAATAAATTCCTGAATAGTAGGAATATCATCGATGTCAATTTTCTCCTCAATAATTTGAGATAACCCCCCCCCCCCCCTTTGAATGGGAATTAAGACCCATACAATGGATGTAATATCCATTGAAATTTTATACTTTTCATCACATTGATAGACGGTCATATGTTGGTTTGTAATATCACACGTAACTTAACTTCCTCGATAATTGATGTGTGATTTATTCAAAGAAATCCAATCCATTCCCAAGATGACATAAAATTCAACCAGAGGGAGAACTACAAGATTTTCAAGAAGAAAATTCCCACCAACGTCAACCAGAGAGTGATCATAGACTTGAGATGTGATCATCGTACCATTGGGGGTTTTCACTACTAATTTCACATCTAATAATTTGGGTGGAATCTTAATACCCATATAAAATTAATTATATATGAAAGAATGGGTTGATCTGAAGTCAAATGATACATTAGCAGTTCTAGAGTGGATGATAAGTGTACCTTTCACCACATCATTATCGCACCCCCCATAGAAATAGTGATCGCATGAGATTTCCACTTGTCCCTCAGCTTAATAGGTTACTGATGTTGATCATCATCATTAACCCTTGGGTTTGGTCACTAGTTAGAATAATGACCATTATCCTTACACTTGATAACTAAAGTGGGGGAGGTTCATTTTGTGAAGCTTTATCTCTATTTTCATCATTAGATAACTTCTTCTCATCACTTCAGAAATAAATTTCTTGATGGCCTTACCTTCCACACTTAAAGAATTTAATATCCCCCTAATTCAATTACCTCCATGTTTCTTCCCATGCTTAGAGCATAAAGGAAATATCATATTCTTCTCATCGTGGTTATTATATTTTCCTTTAAACTCCATATTCCTTTTATTTTCAAAACCATGATATTGATATGTAACTTTGACTTCTATTTACACCTTTATTTCACATAAAACAATATCTCCATTGCAAATTTTGTCACTTATGGATAATTACCTTAGGATACTTGTTTTTAAGACACTAAAGAATCAATCAACTTTACTTTCAGGTTGGATGATAAAACCATAATCATACCTCTCAAGACTTGTAAAATTAGCCATGTAGGTATAAATGAATTCATCATTCTTTTGTTTTATCTCAAGGAATGCTTTCTCCATATTTATACAAAGAATACGAGGAATGTAATTATTGAAAAATATATTCTTAAACTCATCTCAATACATGGATTCAATTTCTTCCCATTTAAGAGTCCACCATTGATCTAATTCACCTTCAAAATGGTAGACATCCAAAATGAATTTTTCATGTTCCGAACACTGGATAATGGAAAATATCTTTTTAGTGGTACTTATCCATTGTTCAATAACTAGTGGATCAGAAGACCCTCTGAAAGAAGTTGTACATTGTCTCATGAAGGACTCAATAGAATGTTGTTCCCTCCTTTTCTCATTTGGAATTATAGCATGATTCATAGCTTGGGAAAGTTGTGTGATCATAATAATGAGATTTTTCATTCTAGCTCCCATAACATTTGGGTTCTCAGGAAGATAATAATTTCATTTTCCATTACACTTAGCATTAACATGGTTCCTTCAGGTTCCATCCATTGACTAAAACTAAAAAACATAGAGTAAGAAATAATAATCATAATGTGAAACCACACAATCATGAAAATAACTTATAGGATGTCTAAATTATGAAACCTTATTTAATATATAACACATTAGGTTTATCCTAGATCATTCATAGGAATGTTATATTTAAACCCTTCTTGATAGTTCATGAAGTGTTTGTGAATTTCAAAAGTATATCCCTCGGGAGTGTTAAATCAAGTGTGCAACAAGACCTATTATCATGCACCAGTTCTAGATCGAGTCTAGATCAATATGGTGTTTTTTTTAGTTGTTACCCCTAGGTATATCTATGTCATAACCACATTAACTTGTAGTATCCAGGCATAGATGTATTTCTAGGAAACCACTTTCTCTATAATTTACCAAAATTCCAAGACATTTTCCTATAATTTAACTCATACTTGGACTTATTCCTTAGAAATTTCCTTAGGTATATCACCATGGTTTTCTTATCCTAGTTTCTAAAGGTTAACTAAACCTTTCCTCTGATGTAAACTATAATGAACTAGGATTAACATGCATAGACATTACATTGTTTTTTTATAATATTTATTACATTATATAAACACAAACTCTAGGACCATAATAGTTTAGTGTCTTTGGAAACTTGGAAACATAACCATTGGTTTATGGGTGAGCTACATCATCTCCCACTATATTCTTCATAACTATCACCCTTCTGGTTTTTGGGATGAGCCCGTAAGGGGCGTCTCTGCGAGATCTTCCCTTGGGCCTAGGGTTTCCTTGCACTGCCTTTTCCCTCCATCCTCCCTCGCCTTCTCTTCCTTCTTCCTGGGCATGGTGCGATCGTAGGTCTAGTTGTGTGGCGATGGTGCGGTGTGGTATCGATCGGTCGATGATGTCGTAGTCTGGCATGGCCTATGGAGCTCTGTCAACGAAACTCTATCGTTCAACCTCCCTTGATGAAATCACTTGGTTGGACTTCGCTCCCGTGACAGGCGCTTTTGTCCGGCTCCGATGGTGCCTTCCTCGGTTCTGGTGATTGTTCTGCGCGGGTTGTCTCTCGATCTTGGCCCTGTGGTTCCGCGTTTTGGAGCTCTGTCAACAAAGCCTTCACCATTTTTCATTCTCTACTGATGGTTCTATATAGGTATCGAGTTTCGTTCTTGGCCCCTTTGCATTTTGGATTGTGCTGGAGGTTTTGGTGTGGTAGATCTGTCATGTTGGTGGTGCGACCGGTTCTCCTCGCCAGATCTCCCCTTCGATTGGGTTTTGGGTTTGTTTTGTTGTGGCTGGGTGGTTACCTGGAGTTCTTGGTGTGGTTATGGACCCCATGGTATCGCTGGTTTACTAGGGTGCATCCACGGTGGTGCACCGTCATACCCTGGTGTGTAGATGTGCAGTCCCGAGGTGCGGTGGTGGTGCTACGTCCTGAGGACGGTGATGAGATTTGCTGGTGACGGGGGTGGCGTTGGGTTGCTTCCCTAGGTTTGGTGCCTGTAATGGTTGATCTCCAGGGCGCCTTCGTGCTTTGGTTCAATAGTGCCTCCAATGGTTGATCCCCTTGGGCCCGTAGTTTTTTCTTTTTGTTCTTCCTATAACGTTCTCACTTTTCCATAAAGTGATTTTATTTGAAAATTAAAAAAAAAAATTTGAAGGAAATAACTAGTACCCTTCTTAAACATATCATACATAATACATATCTTCCTAATCTAAGTAAAGGAATTATAATAAAGGGTGAGCTCAGATGATCAATAAGAGACAATAAGGGAGATACCTAATCATAACATGAGCATAAGTGTATGATAACACGATCATAACAATTGAAAAGCAGACCCTACATATGAAAGTTCATAATATTGAATCATGGAATAAAGATTGGTTGTTAATCTAACATGAATCATAAGGAAATCAAAGAACATGATCTATGATAGTATAACATTAGCATAATACATGGAATTTTTGGCATACATATAATCATAGAAAATCATTTCATAATAGTCTAGGATCACTGCCAAGACCATCATAGCAGACAAAGTTCTTTACTAAATCAAGTTCACTCCCTGTTCCACCCTTGTGTTACTGAACTGGTTTCACTTCTCATTAAAACCTTGTATTACTAAACCAAGTTCACTCCCCATTCTAGTATTTTATATATCATGAGATATAAACCTCTACCCAATTCATTGGAGGAAGATATAGGCCCCACCCATCTCATAATGAAAACTATATTTCTTTGTTTCACAAGATCATAAAAATTCATCATATCATAACCCATTAAAGGAAATGGGTGTCATAAATATTTAATCACATCATAACCTATAGAAAATATATAGGTTTCTTAATCATTTCATCATATCATAACCCTTAAAAATAGGCATGTTCCATAAGCATATAACCCATGGAAGAGAAACGAGTTTCATAAAAATCATGCCATCAAAACATAAAACATTTAAAGAAATAATTTGAATGGTACCCTTGGATAATATCTCCATTAAGGCATGAGTAACACCAATGGTTTTCATATTATATGTAAAATAATTTTTAAAGTACCATTTAAAACATTTCTGGAGGAAAATACCCTTTCCTATTTGAAAACTTTTTTTAAAACATAAAACCTTTTAAAAACCTTTTTATTTGAAAATAACTTTGAAAAATTACATAGGAAGCTTTAAAGTAATTATTTTTTTGATGTCATAATATTTTATTCATATCTTACATGTAAACATAAAGGTTCCTTTCACATTTTCAGTAAAATTCAAACAAGTGTTGTTTTGGAAAATGATATGAAGATTCCTTCCAAAACAATTTTTTTAAAAATTCAAACATGGGTAAAAACGTATTTTAAAAATAATAAGAGGTTAATAAAACATTTTTGAAAAAAAAATTAAAAATTTTTTTGAATTTTTTTTAGAAAACATGGTTTTTAAAGAAAATATATTTCCAATCGAAGAGAAAGATAAAGTTGGATTTTCTTAAAAATGTTTTCTTAATTATCTTAAGTAAAAAAGAGTATAAAAATGGTACCATTATATGAATATATCATTAATAACCAAAGGATAATATGATTTATTAGAATTATTGAGATATTTATCATAATATTTCATCAATTTAATCATAATCATAAATAATCTTGATAATCAATGAGATTATATCAATAAACTCTTACCACTTTGGTAACTTTGAATCATAATCACCATGAGAGAATAACATTAAATAAAGCTTATAATAACATAAAAATAAGTATATTTATGATATAATATGTCAAATGGTAATTATATACACCTAATAAAATAATATAGTTTCATAACATAACATGTGTCTCAAATAAGGCAAATTAAGACAAAATTCCCTTACCGTTTTGGAAACTTTGAAACCATAACCCCATGAAAGAGAGATAATAAAATAGATATGTAAATACCAAAAAATTAATTATAATAATCATAAAGTACATTAATGAATATTATATACACCATATATAAGAAAGAGGTGGTGAATATAACACATGTCTCACAAAAGTAAAATGTGGGACGTAAATCTCTTACCTTAAGTCTTGACTTCTGTCGTACTCATTAAAAACTCCTGTATAATAAATAGAATTTTATTATACATCTATAAAAGAAACATATTAATATATGTAGTATCATATATTATTTACTTATGACTTTATATTACTCATATTTTAACACTTCTATGTTAAAGTTACATTTCAGGTAATAACTGCTTTGTTTTTCAAAAATGATTTGATTCATTATATTTTTTTATCTTAACTTAATCATGATTTAATAATATAAATAATGATAAAAATGATATAAATATAATATATATTTATTATATATGTATGTATTTATAATAATCTATAAAATATAGAAATAGGAAATGAAATACACTATTCGTGGAAACGGTAGGTCATACGTATGCATGAACATTGTTTCCATTTTCTTATCGAGTTGAAAGAAATAAAAGTATATGATATATTATCATTACATAATAATTTGTATTTCATATATATCTAATATTTTTATTAAACTCATATTTAATACATTTCATGTAAAGCGTGAACAAATCCCATCACTTCGTGAGGTTGTAGTTCGTCGTACACACGAACGACGTTATCATATTCCCACAAAGTGGAAAGAATAAAGGTATGTGTGATATAATAATTAAAAAATCATAATAACATCATAAAAATCATAAATATAATATATGAATATAATTTTCATCATTATTATCAACCTTGATATGTGGTAATGGAAAAACAAACGACATTGGTTCGTAAGGTGGTAGTTCACCGTACACACGAACGGTGATTTCATAACTCATTTGATGGAAGTGTGTATAGTTGTAGGTTATAACCTTATCATAACAACATATTAGTATATTTAAGATAATTATTTTATTATATAATAATTATATAAAAATAATTAAAGGGGTTTGAGGAATAAATAAAACAAAAACATTCATTGATGAACATTACCTCTTCTTTGGGTATCTCCTTTTAGTTTTCAACAAATGCCTTCCTTTATTGGATTTATTCTCAAAGTAAATATTCTAGGATGAGGTGAGGGAATTTATAAAGATATTTTGATAGGTATTTTCCAATACAAAGGTATTGATAGGTGTGAATATAGAAGAAGATGGGTGGCCTTTTATAAGGGAGTTGAGTGAAAAACTTGTAAATTTTTTGTTCTTTGTTTAATTGTAGTATTATGCTGCGATTTTATTACCTTGAGTTTGTATTTATCTTTTAAGTTGTTCTAATTCATCTTAGTTTCTTAATAAAAGTTCTTCTTATACTCTTATTCTATTCTTATTCATATCACGTTGATACCGTTGGCTCAAGGTGTGAATTTATTCATAGCAAACCTTGTGAAATTATCACACAACGGTGGAGTGATCGTTATTTCATTGTTGTTTTTTACTTCTCCATTTCCTCCCTCATGAGTCTACTTCTCACTTACATTGAAACCATATCATTAATGGAGGGCTAACCCAGTTATGTGTTGATCCAAGGGAGTAGAAAGGGGCTAGATTGGATGTTATTTATCTCCCCATTAATGTCTAATCACTTCTTTTAATTGAGATTTTCATTTGATGATTTTAATACTTCTTCATCCTTGTTGAATTTTAAGGCCACATACTTCAAGTGATAATACGAACCTTTAACTTGTAGTGCTTATAAATTTTATCCTTCAAGTGTATAAGTGATTAGTATTATGGTATGTTGGTATAAAACTAGTAAGTTATGAAGTTGTTTTATATTCTTGAATAAACCCATCTCGAATATAAGAAATTGAAATCGTTAAAAAAGAATTTCATCCAATCCACCCCTTGTAATAACCTAGGATCAACCCTTATCATAATTTAATTTCACTTAATTCATGTAGTGTTTGCTTAAAACTATCTAAAATCAACCCAAATTTGGCCTCTTCATAGTGAAAAACAATCCATAGAATGTACGTGTCAGTAGGTTAATTCTTAGGTCTCTAAGGATTAGACAACCCAAGCTAAACTACAAGCGACCGCTTAACCCTAAAAACTTGGGTAAAATTGGGCGAGACCAAATTTTGGCACCATTGTTGGGGATCCAATTAAGTCATCTAATCACCCATTCTATTCTCCCCCATTTATTCTATTCTCATCAAAATTATCTTATCTTTTCCCTTTCTTTTTTTTTCTTTTGGCGCATGTCCGCCTACACTCGTGACCAATCAAACCATCTAGTTAGGGTGGATAGTCTTGGGTTTGGGGAGTCAAGTACACCAAGAGAACTATTTCCATTAGATCCTAATCTTCCTAATACTACAGAGTCAAAAATTTAGCCCATTTCAATGGAAGGTATTCAAAGAAACCAACTCATAAACCTGGGTGGGAACCAAAATGGAAATCCAAATGAGGCAGCCCCAAACTTGGGGAATGCAGTCGATCAAACCATGAATGACTACCTCAAACCTGCCTAAACCAATGCCACCTAATTAATTAGACACAATTCCCTAGGATATTCCAACTACATCTTTAAACCTCATGTCCTAAAACACCTTCCCACATTCCATGGAATGGAGTCTGAGATGCCCTACCTTCACGTTAAGAAGTTCAATGACATTATAGAAACCTTGTGTCTCCCACATCAACTAGAATAAGCTAAGATGAGGCTATTTCCTTTTTCTTTAAAGTATCGAGCTAAAAATTGGATAAACAATTTGATACCATCATCCATTAACTCTTGGGACCAATTATAAAGAGAATTCTACAAAAAAAATAATTTCCCTGACACAAAATAATTGCACTTAAAAAGAGCATCCAAAACTTTTTAAAAAAAGAGGAAGAGTCATTCTACAAAACATGGGAGAGGTTCAAAGACACCCTAAACATGGTTCCACACCATGGTTTTTCTATTCCTTAACAAGTGATAATTTTCTATGAAGGGTTGGGTCTGGGGAACAAAAAATTCATTGACATGATGTGTAATGAAACTTTCAAAAACAAAGCCCCAAATGATGCTTATGAGTATCTAGAAATCCTTACAGGACAAAATCAAATATGGGGAACATCACCTTACTATGAGAAGCCACCCAAATCTGGTGGAATTCACACACTTAGGGAGGAGAAAATCCTTAGGGTGAAACTCGTAGCACTCACTAGGAAGGTTGAAAAGATAGACATTAGGAAAATCCATGAAATACAAACTATAGACCTCGTTTTCACAATTTGTGAAAAACATTACCACAAAATAGACAACTTCCCAACCATTCCATCCATCAAGTATGTTATTCTAGGAGGACCACCTACTGAAGTCAATGCCCTAAACTTCCAAAATTCCCAATACCAAAACACATTCAACCCAAGGTATAATGACCACCTAGGATTCCGCTAGAAAGATAACCAACAACCTAGACAACCACAAGGACCAAACCCCTACCCTACACAAAATTTACAAAACCATAACTAGTTCCAAACACAAACAACTCAATACCAACACCCTTCTGTCCAATTCCAACAACCCATCCAACAACCCATGCAACAACCAATCCATCAACCAAAGTATCATCTTGGGATAAACCAACCAGCACAAGCCCCTACTCAATCTGTCCCTCTTCCAATCCTTGAGCAGTTGTGTAAACAAATAGAGAAAATGAACTCAGAAGTCTCATCCCTTAAACATGAACTAAAAACCATTAAAATTAGGAAGGCACCCATGCCTACTCATGAAGTACCATCCTCATCTTTAAGGGGAGAATCCAGTTACACACAAACCTCTCATGAAAAACTCAAAGAAGTGACTATTTTAAGAAGTGGGAAATCCATTTAGAAACCTAAAAAAGCCATTCCAGAACCATTAAAAGCTTCAACAATGCATGAAAATGATGAATAAATAACCATAGATTCTAAAAAACCCAATGAGAATGTGAAGGAACTACAACCACACCAAACAATCAAACAACCTGCTCCCTTCCCTCAATGCATGAGAGGAAAATATAAATCAGAACTGAATGAAACTTTGAGGGAAATATTCTCTGAGGTTAAGTTGAACATCCCCCTTCTAGATTCAATCCAAACCATTCCTGCCTGCTCCAAGTACCTTAAGGACTTGTTCACTTTTAAAAGTAAATTTTCACATAAAAACCAAGTCCTTTTGGCTTCTAATGAGAGTACCACCATTCAAGGGACCATTCATCCAAAGTTGAAAAATCCAGGATGTCCATACATCAATGTTGAGATAGGAGAGAACAAAGTTTTCAAATCCCTTTGTGATATGGGAGCCAGTGTGAACCTCATTCCTTATGCCATGTATTTTCAGTTAGGTCTCGACGAACTCCAACCCACATCTGTCACGCTTCAATTTTCTGATCGTAGTGCTTGAGTTCCTAAGGGGATCTTAAAGGATGTTTTGGTGAAAGTTGAAATTTTCATTTACCCAGCTGACTTCATTGTTCTTGACAATCACCCAAGCTTGGTTCATAGGGAGAAAACCCCCATCATCCTTGGTCATCCCTTCTTAGAAACAATCAACACATTCATCTGAGTCCTAAATGGGAACATGACAATAACTTTCAGGAACATGAGTCGAGACTTGAACATCTACAATGAAAACTCTCAAATTGGGGATGATGAAGAGATCCATGAGGTTAATTAGATTGTTATTATTGATAGTGAACTCAAGTAACATCAAGGAATTACTGAAGGATGTTTAAGTTAAGAAGAGATTCGTTTTCTTTGTTCACATGAGGGAAATTTGTCTCCTTGGTTTGAATCTCTTTCAGATAGCTCTGTTGATGATTTTCTAGAATCTCCAATCAATGATACAATGGGTAAAATCAATAACATTGAGTCCATACCCATTCATGACACTTCTCTAGCTAATTTATTGGATGAAAATTCTCTTCACAAGGAACCAATTCTTTCAATAAATCTAAACAAAGAAATTGAGTTCAATACAAAGTCTCATACTTTCTTGGAAAGTGATAACCAATATGATCTTGAATTTAAGGTCTTACCTTCATCACTAAAGTATGAATTATTAGGGTGAAATTGAGCCTTTCTTGTTGTAATTTCTTCCTCTCTTGAATCCAATCAAGAGATGATGCTTTTGGATGTCCTAAGAAAGCATAATAAAGCAATTGGATGGATAATTTCTGATATTATTAGGATTATCCCACTCATTGGAACTCATAGTATTGTTCTTGAATCTAAATACAAACCATGCCATCAACCTCAGCAGAGACTCAATCTAAATCTTATAGATGTGGTAAGGAAAGAACTTCTTAAGTTATTGAAAGTGGGTATCATCTACCCCATAGCTGAGAGTGAGTGGGTAATCCCAATTCAAGTTGTCCCAAAGAAAGATGGAATTACTGTGATCACCAATAATGATGATGACCTTCTCCCCACAAGGGTCGGTAGTGGATGAAGAGTCTGTATTGACTATAGGAAGCTCAACTCTTGTACCAAGAAAGACCATTTCCCCTTTCCCTTTATTGATCAAGTCCTCGAGCGAGTGGCAGGTCATCAATTCTATTGATTCCTAGATGGATTATCAGGGTATAATCAAATCGAGGTATCTTTAGAGGATCAAGGGAAAACAACCTTCACTTGTCTATTCGGCACTTTTTTCTTCAAGAAAATGCCCTTTGGGTTATGTAATGCCCCTGCTACCTTCCAGTGGTGCATGATGTGAATCTTCTCGGACATGGTGGGCGATTGTTTGGAGGTCTTCATGGATGACTTCTCCATATTTGGGGATACTTTTTAGGAATGCCTTATGAATGTTGAAAGGTTTTTGTCAATATGAGAGGATAAGAATCTCATCCTAAATTGGAAAAAATGTCATTTCATGGTAAAGGAAGGACTTGTTCTAGGCCATCTGGTATCTGGTAGAGGGATTGAATTTGATAAAGCTAAGTTTAACATCATTCGTCACCTTCCCTCTCCTAAAACTGTTAAGGAAGTGAGGTTCTTCTTAGGACATTCTGGTTTCTATAGAAGGTTCATTAGGAATTTCAGCTCTATTTCTCGACCACTTTGTGCTCTATTGGTGAGAGATGCTGCATTTTTATGGACAAAAAGCTGTGAGGAATCATTTTTTATACTCAAGTCAGCTCTTATCTCTCCACCAATCATGAAATATCCAAATTAGAAACTTTATTTTGAGCTCATGTGTGATGCGAGTGACTTCTCTATAGGATCAATCTTATGACAACGGTGTTAGAAAACTCCATGTGTAATTGCTTATGCAAGAAAATCTTTAAATTATGCACAAATCAACTACACCACCACTGAGAAGGAGTTACTTGTTGTTGTGTTTTCATTAGAAAATTTTAGGCTCCACCTCTTAGGATCCCCCATCACCGTGTTCACTAACCATTCTACACTAAAATACCTCTTCCAAAAATAAGATGCTAAGGCTAGACTAATTCGGTGGTTCCTTCTATTACAAGAATTTGACCTCATAATCAAGGATAAAAAGGGTGTTGAAAATTTTGTATCTGGTCATTTCTCTATGATGGAATTCAAAGACAACTCAAATCACCTTTCTGTGTCTGATTCATTTCCTAATGAGCACCTCTATTCAGTGAGTGATTTCCCATGGTATGCCAACATAGCCAACTTCTTAGTTACAAGAGTCATTCCAAAATTCTTAGGGACTCAAGCTCGAATGAAATTAATTTATAATGTTAGGAACTATGTGCTTTATGATCGATACCTCTATAAGTTCTGACCTGACCAAGTCATTAGGAGGTGTGTTCCAGAATCTGAATAAGAGTTCATCCTTAAATTATGTCATAGTGAGGTGTGTGGAGGTCACTTTTCCTCTAAAAAAACTTCTGTTAAAGTTCTTCAGTGTGGTCTCTTCTGGACCACCCTCTCAAGGGACTCCTACACATTTTGTCAAATCTTTCCTAGGTGTCAATAAGTAGGGTCCATCACAAAAAGGAATCAAATGCCACTTACTCCCATCTTAGTGATTGAAATCTTTGACTGTTGGGGAATCGATTTCATGGGCCCCTTCCAAAACTCTAGGGGATATCTGTACATCCTTTTAGTTATTGATTATGTATCCAAATGGGTTGAGTCCATTCTTACAAAATCCAATGATCATTAAACTGTGATTATATTTCTCAAGGAAAACATCCTCTCTATATTTGGAATTCCTAGGGCTATCATTAGTGATTGTGGAACTCATTTTTGCAATCATCCATTCTCATCACTCATGGAAAAGTATGGAATTTATCACAAAGTGTCCACTACTTACCACCCATAGACCAATGGTCAAGCTGATTTAGCCAATTGAGAAATCAAACAAATTCTTGAGAAAACGGTTAATCCATCTAGGAAAGATTGGTCAAGAAAACTCTTAAATGCTCTTCGGGAATATAGAACCACATATAAAACCATTTTAGGAATGTCCCCATATAGGTTGGTTTATGGAAAATCATGTCATTTTCCAGTGGAGATTAAATATAAGGCTTTTTGGGCAATTAATAAAATTAATTATGACCTCTCATTGGCCGGAACAAAAAGGAAATTATATCTCAATGAACTTGAGGAACTTTGGATAGAGGCTTATGAAAATTCAATGATAAATAAAGATAGAGTTCAAGCATACCAATCTCAAAATCTTAAAACCAAACACATTGCACCGGGTAAACCTATTCTTTTTTATAGCTCTAAACTTCATTTACACCCGAGAAATTTGAGGTCTAGATGGTCAGGTCCATACATAGTGCATAAGGTGTACCCCCACGGGGCTGTAGAAATTCAAGATCCCACCAATGGTCACACCTTTAAAGTTAATGGCCATAGAGTCAAACCATTCATTGAACCATTCCAAAAACATGAAGTAGATGAATACTTGTGTGAACTAAACTTATATGAGTAAAATACTTAAACAATTATGGGTCTATGTCAAGCTGGCGAAGTTAAATAAAAGCGTTGAATGGGAGGCAACCTATGTTTTCCATGTTTCCAATCTTTTTGAATCTTATTTATTTTTCAAATGGAATTAATAAATCAATTTTATTTAAAAAAAATTAACTTTGAATATGATAGTACCATAGTCTGTTGACTTGTTCTTCTATTATGAGTGTGGATGAGTATGAAAAGGGAGTACCATATTCATCTGTGTCACGTGGTGTGATCCTTGAGTAATACCTTACCCAAAAATTTAAAAAGAAGACAATGTATCATCAATTTATTTTTATTTTTATGTGTTTGTAGATTATATATATATATATATATATATAATAATAATAATAATAATAATAATAAATTAAAAGGACACGTCGTAGGTCGTGGGACAAATCCTATCACAACCGGCAAAGTCGCAGGGACTCGAACCCAGGACCGAAGGGAGACAGGGGAGCGCACTTTCCATTGACCTACGGATTATAATGATTTCTTATTCTATATTTTTATATATATACTTATATTTGACTTTTATATATATATATATATATTTTTGATACTAGTATCGGTCTTTGTTATGCCAAAATAAATAGTTATGTTTTTTTGTCTTTGTCTGTTTTTTATTATGTAAACCTCTTGGGGTTTCCATGGTTTCTAATTTATTTTATGAGTGAGAAGAAGAGGATATTTAGGTCAAAGAGTTTTATATAAAAATCACATATATCCATAACTTTTACAATTTTCTACCATCTTCCACTGGGATTTGATGAGTAGCATGGAGATTAAAGGAATAATCAGGAGCACCATGAACTTAAACTTCAAAAACCAGGTGACTTTGTTCCATGTTTATTTATTCAAATTCCTTTTAGAACTTCTATATTATACCTATATCCCCTTCTAAATTTTCATTTCTTCAAACACTGGGGATAGTGTTATTTTAAGTTGGGGGGGAGACAAAATAAAAAAATTGCTTGCTTTTGTGTGTAAAAAAATGATTTGAAAAAAAAGTGTGCCTTAATGGAAGGAAAAGTTCCTTTAACCTTGAAAATTATAATACACATTGAAAACTTTGAAATTGAATATCAAATAATTTATCATGACTTGATTCTGATTTTAATCCATGTATAATTTCATGAGCATAGATTTTAGAAAGTGTGGCTGTCTAATGTGATAGTTCATCATTTATATTTTTATCCAAATAAAAATATCACAACGCATGTCCTATGGATTTTGGGGTATTATTTTGAGTTCATGGGGTCCCCCAAATAAATAGCATAGGTTTGGTGAGTATTTTAGTTTTAATATGATTATTCAAAAAAATTAAAAAAAATTAAAAAAGAAAACAATAAATTGTACGTAGAGAAATGAAATGACATAATGTGTGGCTTTCAGCACTTGGGGATCATGACTCCATAGTTTTCTGGCCCCGAGTTATTAATTTTATCTCTATTTGTGGTAATTTGATTTTTTTTTTACTGAGTTAACTCGAGATGATGCCTGAGTATGTGGCCTTCACTTGATGCCCTAAGGTCTTTGAGCTTGGGAGTCATCAGCAAAGTCTCGCAACATGGGTTGACTCTATTGAGTTCAATTTCAATTACCATGGAAAAATTGCAAAAAAACACAAAAAAATATACAAAAAAATCAATACTCGTCTTAATATTGAAATTTGATTCCACCTGGCACTTCCATCATTTCCCCCTTGAATAAAGATAAACCCCCATGTCTATTTTGATACACAACACATCATAATTCTTAATTGATATTGGATGAAATATGGTGATCAATATGAACAAAGGAATGAGCTTGGGATTGGGATATTCTTATGAAACTATCTTGTATTAAAATATTTTGATGGGTTTATTGATTGTTTGGTATAATGGTTCTTGGTGATCAATGTGTATTAAAAAAAATTTGGAAAAGGGAATTCAAAATTCATTTTGTCGAGATACATTTTTCTCGGGACTAGCAAAACTCAAGTTGGGGGGTGTGATTACCCACTTAATGAGGATAATATTCATTGTTAATATATATAATATTCATGTGCTTTATTATTTATATACACCATTTTAGTGCATTTTACACTTTTAACATTAATTCACATTATGATTGTAATTCCCTCTTAAAATACACTATTACATGGTACATTTTTGAACACCTCCTAAAATAAAAAATGATATTTATTTTATTTTAATATTTTATTTTCAAATATCCCATTCTATAAGGAACAATTAATGATTTTTGAGCACTTGAAGATTCACATTGGAAGACCACCAAAATGGTCTTTCATGCCAACACATTCAGTACATTATATCCCTCCACATACATACATATATATATATATATGGGGGGAAGGCAACCACTATGCATACTAGAACATAATACTACCAGGATAAGAGAGTGGACAAAGAGGGGGTAATCATTCATCCATTCCTTTCCAACCTAGAAATTAGGGAAAACACCCTCTAGAGCCCACTAATGTCAGTATCCCTACCCACATGGGTGGGGTAGCATATGAAATTACATAACATAGAAATATATATATACAACTCACAACCATAATATGAGAAAAAACATAGCCTTAGACTCAAATTAAATTATCATATCTCATACACTTGGTTTTTATTGTTAAGGATTGAATATCCTATAAGAATACAAACGTTTCAAGAGACTTTAATTTAATTCTTTTAGTTACACATTCATGTTTCATTAAATTATCAACCAATTATTCCATTCCATTTAGGAATAATCCAACCTCTTCCAAGTTTCCTCAAGATTTATCATCATTCAGCACTCCATTAATCCTTTAACCCCTTGGATTAAATTATTTAACATTCACTATCATTATATAATTCCATATGCTCTGGGACTCATCCTAATCTACCATAAAATATGCATAAACCATGCACAACCATTTTCATCAAGTAGTGAGTAAAGGAATGCGGAAACAAGAAACTCGGTCATATGTCCTATAAAATAGATTCATGATTGTTATCCCAAATATTTTAAATACCCTAAGGGAAGGTGAATTAGGGTATGACAGATTAAAACAACTGCTTCTTTGGATCTTTTTTCATCATTAAACTAAACACTCTTATCTCCCTTTATCGTAACAATGTATGAGTAGAAATGAAAATATACACGAGACATGACAATTTTACTTGGTTCACACGCACTAGAATATGTCCAAGGAGAATCCACTGGAAATGTTCTTATATAAAAAAACCACTAAATCGCACTACTATTATAATGTTTAGAGAGGACTCATTGTCCCTCCAGGTTCACTACCAAACACAATTTGAAAGCTCACTACTCTCTTAACTGAAGTGTTCCCACTAATCCTTCATAATATTCTTATTTTAATCAAAAAAATCAATATTTTTTATGTATCATTTAGTGATTCATGAATATATACTTTCATTCAATTTATTAATTGTACTTTTTCACAGAATTTCTGAGCAAATCTTTCTGGTTCGTGCAAATTTTACTTTCACAGAACCTTTGTATGACTTGCGTACAACTTCCATAACTTTCATGTAACTTTTGTGTTTAGTCACAAAACTCCCACTTCTTTGCAACTGTCTAGTTTTTCATGAATCTAACTTGTCTTGTATAGTCACAAGTCCCTTTATATATGCAATTTATTCTTTATTCACTCCTTTTAATAATAAATAGATTCACGCAACTCTTACATGATTCAGAGCCTTGAAATTATCTAAGGGTATGACTTCTAAAATGAGGGGGTGGTCACTTATTTATAGATGTGTTCTACACTTCGTGCAACTATATTTTGAACCAAAAACCTTTTATGCAACTTTCCTTCTTTTTTGAATTTCAGCGATTTGACATCGCCTTTAGTGTGTAACTCACTCCCTTCGTTCAACTCCATCTGTATTTCATAGTTTCGTGTAACTCTTCATGTATCATGAAACTATTACTTTTGTGTGATTTTAGAAATTACATAAAACACTAGAATTTTCCTTTTTTTATGTGGTGTCCCTGAATCTTCATTTTCATGCAAGTTTTAGAAAATCCTTTAACCTTTCACACAACTTGTTCATTTTCATGAAAATTCTTAAACAAAAACACATTTTCTCTTCCTCCAAATTATGGACCCTAAAAATTTATAAAACACTAGGAATAATTTACAACTTATTATATACCTTTCAGAGATTCCATACTTCCATCAAGGATCATTTTCAATATACTATATTAAAAACCATGATGGAACTTCCAATTTACATTTCCAACCTACTCTATCAGCAAACACAATCAACACAAAAACACTAAAAATTCACCTTGAATTATTTTTTACCAATAATTGTTATTCAAGCCTCTCGACTCTCAACATAACAAAAAAAGGACAAGCCTGGATTCAACCTTCTCCATCAATCCTAGTGTCCCTAACACCATCATGCATTTCACCATACATCCCACTATCACTGGCATCAACTTCTTCCATAAACCAGGCCTCCCCACCATTTCTCATCAAACCATCATCCACCCTAGGATCACATAACATCACACCATAAGGTTAATTATCTAGATCAATCACACAAGTTACCAAAAAAGAAACAATAAATATAGAAACTAGGCCCTAAAACCAAGGCATCCATCCTTCAAAAAAATGGTCTTGCTCGACCCCAAACATTTATCTTTATAAAAAACCTATTGTTTACAATCTTGAATTAACCAATTAATTTATTAGAAGTTATAACCACAATAAACCTAAGGAATCAACTATAAACAATTATATAATATGTAAACATGCTTTTAAGCATAACTTCTAGTTTCATCAAACTATAAGGAAGAAAAATTTCCATAAAACACGAATCTTTATTATTTAACCAACAATAATTATCATTTTTACATTATTTATCCATTTACAACATAAAAAAAATGTTAAATCATATCATAGGCAAAGATAGCTCACTATCTAGTTTAAAAAGAGGCAATCCATTATCATGGTGGAAACACATGTGATCGATATAACCAAAACCCAAATTTATTCTTTAATATTCCTTAATATTCAATAAGTTTATTTTTACCATTACCCAAAGATATAAATCATGATAACTTCATTATTTTATATGAAATAAGAGAATCAATGGATCCCTTAACTTGATTTATAATTTAAAAGTTCTTTGAGCAATAATTAATGTTCAAAGGCCAACCACCAATGAAGGAAACACTACCAAGATGAAGGAAGACAAGCTAGAACCTAACATCTACAAGCCGCCAATAAACCTCACTCATATATTATCAAAAAATATAGAGGATTTCTACAACAATCACCTGGGATAAAGGAAGATCAAATGGATAAATTGAAGAGAAGGGTACCTTGATCAAGATTACTCGATTCTCTATCATCTGAGTTAAAATCTACAAAGAGTCGAGCATAGGGAATTAAGGAGAGGTAGAACCAACACTTAACCTATAAAAATTTCTATGAATAGAGCCTCAATAATATAGAATGACTCCCCATAACCTAGGTTCACCGAAGCATCTATAAATTGAAGTAATTTAAGGATAGAATCATGGATCAGTTAATAAAGGGGAAGAATTGAATTAAAAATGAATTTAAGACCCCTTATTTATGATACATGTTTTCCCTCTTTGAAATGGATGAGATCCATGAAGAACGGTGATGATTTTGGTCATTTCAAAACAAGACTAAATGCCACCACAGCTTCTACCATGGTTATGGTGTTCTTCTATATACTATCCTAAAATGGATTTTATAAGGGCATGTTTCTCACACCTAGGACATTTTCCCCTCACCACAACCTCCAACACTACTAGACAAGCTATTTCCTCATCCTCGTTTCAAATATGAGACCCCCCAAGGCATTACACCCAACATCATGCCCTTGTTGGGCGTTACCATGCTATTCGTTTTGGACAGGAGGAAACCATGACCAATACAGACTCCAAAATGGATAGACAAGTCATGTTGTTGGCTATATTGAACCAAGAATCACACAACTAGCCCAAAATGGATTGCCCACGCCCTCCCATCTAACACAATCTTCACCACGCCCATCACCAGGGCATGGTGACTCCCCAAAATTGTCAAAACCACTCCCATAGACTCTAAAACACATCTAAACTCTCTATAATCACCACTGAGCCTCATAAAAATGCAAAAAAAATCTAGAAAGTCCAGACCATTACACAACCCAAATAAACATGGTCATTAACATATCAAACCACTGGGTAGCTGTAAGGGCACATGGAACAACCTGATAGGCCATGAAGGTGAGGCATAGAACACCTCAATATGAGAGAGACGACAATATCACTAAACAAACATTAGGACACACATAGGAGGTTGTTAGATCAGAGTGATCAATAGTCCTAATAAACTTGCTATAATAAGGAATAATAAAATGTGGGGATACAAAATAAAAGCGAAGAGAAATTAAAATAAATGTAAAGGTAAAATAGGTGCACATATATATAAGTAGGAATGTCACTTGTGAGAGTAAATAGATCCATTCATAAAGTTAAATTCCAAAAATAAAACATTGAATCCAACATCATGCATGCAATTTAAACAAAGAAAAACTACTCTATAGACTGATTAAACTAATCAATTTAAATGAAAAACTCAACATATATGACATTAAATAAAATAAATACCACATTATAATTAAAATGATCATATTACTAATGATGTTCTTGTGACCTATACTATTGAATTGTGACTAGGTTAATTATACTTATATAATGCTTAAATTTAGATAGGGGTGTATTTTTAGTCAGACCATTATCCAGATTATTCCCGGCCCGGATTCGATAACTTCCTTAAAAATGAAAACTAATGTATATATTTTTCAATATACCATGGAAAACATAATTTTTAGACAAATACATGGAATATTGACTATAAGAGTGTACAATTACACCAGTAATAGATAAGAATAACTCATTAATCAGACCTTATTAACAAATAACTTCTTTAATGGATTTATTCAACATAATGTATTTATCCTAAGTGGTGGATAATATAAATAATGATTTCATATTACATTTCCAAGAAATAGGGCCACCACAAGAAAGAAACAAACTCGTAGTAGATTTTTGAGTGTCAATATTAGTAGTGTAATTAGTATCAAAAAATCCAATAATTCCATTACTGTAACTATCATTTATGTCATATCAAATAAATAAAATAGAATACATTGAAACATACCTAAAAGTACATTTTAGATCATTCCAGTGTTTTCTCATAAACCTTCTTATAGTACACATGGAAAAATAAATATATGGTCTTGAAAATACCATTACATACATAAAACTTCATGTCATACTATAATAAGGAATCTTACTCATGAAATATACATTGGATTCACTAACAGGATACTAAATCAGGGATAGCTTAAAGTGTTAGACCATTGGTATTCTAATAGGTTTAATTTGTTCAAAAAAATATGGTTTTAAAACTTTCTTAATGTAAGCATGAAGTGATAGGTATAAGGTTTTATCCCCTCTATTACCAATGATTTCCATTCATAGATTTTGTTTTTCATTTCTCAAATTTTTCATTTCAAAGATGGAATTGAGTTGGATTATATGACTAATCATCCTTGTATCTTTATAAATGACAATCATGTCATAAACATATAAAATCAAGTAAATTATATCATTCATAACATGCTTGAAATAAACACATGCATCAAATTTCCTTTTGTAAAAATTATTTTCAATAATAAAATAATCAAAATATTTATACCATTATCTTGATGATTTTTTAGACTATAAAAATACTTATATAAAAGAAAAACTTGATTAATTTTAACATATTTTGAAAATCCTTCAGGAGGATTCATATAAATTCTTTTATCTACTTTTCCATGAAAAAATGGTAGTTTTAACATCTAACTATTCAATATGGAAACCATTCTTAGAATAAAAAAAAAGAATATTAATATATGAATATTTAAGAATAGGATAAAAAATATCATCGTAGTCTAATCCCTTATGTCAAAGTAACCCTTTAGTAGCTAACCAATATTTATATTTGATTTTTACCTCCATGATGTTATCATATTTATTATTAAAGATCCATTTGAAACCAATTATATTTTCATTTAATGGTTTGGTCACAAAAATTGAGTTCTTATTATTAAGAAGTGAATTCATTTCATCATTAATTGAAACTAACCACTACTGGGATTCTTTATATTTCAAATATAACATAAAATTTTGTAGTTCATCACTATTTATATCTTGAGGAATATTAAAATCATACACATTCACATCAACATCATTGAAGAAAGAAGGAGGTTTGATAGTCATCCCGACTCTATCTCGAGTCAATAAGTACTCTCTAATATCACCACCTCCCTATAAATATAATTCAGAATTAGAATCAAACTCAGAATCAATTTGATCATGGGGGGAAGGATTGGTAGTGATGGACATAGTTTTAGATTGGCCTTGAGACTTTGGATTATTCTCAACCCCAAAATTTTGGGGTGTACGAGTATCACTAGACACAACAGTCTTGTTTTTAGAACACTAGACTCCTGAAATACAACATCACAGCTGATTATGAATTTATGAAATCCAAATTAATCTATCCATAACTTGTAGTTATAACTTTTGACCCCTAACACCCTCCATATAAACAACGAAAAAACATTTGACAGCCCTAGTTTCCCACTTATCATTCTTAGTGTATACATAATATGTGGATCTAAACACTCTAAGGTGTGATAGATTATGTAGATTTTTTACCCAGGGTTTTTCTAGTGTTTTAAAGGCATTAACTAAGGGTAGAAAATAGTTTATCAAGTACAATGTTGTTGTGTCAGTCTCATCCTATAATGACCTAGGTAAACTAAAATGGTATGGCATGTATCTCACCCTTACTAATATAGTCTTATTCATTCTCTCAGCAAATATGTTCTGCAGTGGTATTTCCAAAATAGTTTGGTATATGTAGATATCATTAGATCTACACAAATAAATGAATTCATTGGACAGATATTTCAAAACATTACCAATTTTTATAGCACTATTTTTCTTACTATATTCATTCTCTACATTAGATTTCCAATTATTACAATTCTAAAAAATATCAAACTTGTGTTTTATAATACAAATTCAGACCTTTTAGGAGTAATCATTAATAAATGTGACAAAGTAATATCCTCCACCATGGGAATTAGTCCTAAAGGGACCCTAAAAATCAGAGTGGACACACTCAAGAGGGTCTCTAGCCTTGTATGATGACCTATCGAGACTCACCCTTTTATACTTACCATGTACACAATCCTTACATAACGATACTTTCTTTCTAAGTTCATCAAGACCATTATCACTCACAGGCCCGAGTATCATATGCTAAAGGATAGTATTATCTAACATCGGTACATGAGAAACATTAACTTTTTTTCATGTGATTCCCTCCTACTAACACATACAAACCATTAAATAGAGTACCCTTCATCACAGTGAGGGATCCATGAGTGATAGAACCAAACCAAAAAGTATACCCCTTCTAATATAAAATTCATAAGGAAATTAGGTTTCTCTTAAACTCAGGTGTAACATCCATTATTTTTTAAGGTACATTTTCTTTTAAATTATGATGTATCTTGTCCTATTTCTCTCCTTTAGAGGTGTGTTTCAGGGGAAAATGGGTTTCAAAGTTCATGTTTAAAATGTTGGAGGATTAGTGGGCTATATGGTGGCTAAAACAATGCCACCGGATAATTAGTGGGATGTACCATCCAAATTATGGTTCTGGAAGAGGGATCTTTAATTTTTTAGATTCCATCGACCATCTAATAACCAAGGAAGAATGCCCGACATTCTTCCAAGCACACCGACCAACTGATGGATCATAGATTCAAGTTTCATTAATGGTTTTTTTTCATTTTACATCAATTTTATTATTATCTAATCTTATCCTAAATACAACCCTAATTCTACCAGAACCACCTCGAGAGCTATTCCATAGTTCTCTAGGTGTCCCCTTCCTCTCATCTTGGATTCATGAAGCCTAGATCAATTTGGGGAATCAATTGAGGTTATATTCATCCATTTTAAGCCTATTTCCCCCTCTTTATTTGGAATTGATCATAGATTTAAGTCATGTTGGCTAGATCTATGGATCTCCACTGATATCTAATGTAGAATTCATTCTCTATTGATAGGTTGGCATTGGATCATGATATTTGGTGGCCCATTTTGATTGATCCTTGATATACCATTGAAGGTGAATCCTTTTTGGTAAATTGATGTGTATTTCATCCCTTGGAATGGAAACTTCCAAGAATTACAATTATATAGAATCTATGATGATGGATGGGATATTAATCTAGTAGGTGTTAATTTGTGAGTGTGATTTGTGTGTCATTCCTTAGGGGATCTTAGGAATTGGATTCGTCGCGCTAAAGGTAGGAATTTCCATACCATATAGAGACCTTTCATATGATTATTGGCTTGATATGTTGGTATGTTATTGTGTGTCATGAGACCCATATTTGATTTTTCTCACATGTGTGTATGTAGCCCGTGAGACCCATGTTTGACTGATGATCACATGTGTGTGTGTGTGTGGCTACTGATACTCATGATTGATATGTTATGTTGTGTGTATATGTTCCATTACCTATTGTGTATGGATGTATGGCCTTTGGAGAATATTCTTCTAGTATCGATGAAAATTGGGTCGTCATGACTTTTTTAACACTTAGTGGGGAAGTATAGGTGATGATGACGATGATAGACTGAGACACAAGGAAGAGGCATGATGGCCTTTCCCCTGACTCGATACATAATATTAGGATATGATGGCCATGTGGCCTGAACCTAGGCAGTGTCATGATATGGCGTCCTTGTGGACTAACCCATGTTAGTGGTGGGGAATGACAGCCTTGTGTCCTGACCCATAACTCATTGTCCTTGTGGCTACATAGAGACATATAAGGTGGCCTTGTGGTTGACCCATGATCATGTCTTCTATTATGACCACCCTTCTAGCACAGAGTCAAAGTAGGTATGACCAAGGTTTTTGGAGACTTGGTCAGTGTATGACAACTCAGTACATGATTGATTATTTCTTGATTGTACTTTTCTTTATTATCATGGGATGCACCTCTTATGCATGATAAATTATGTTAAGGACACGTTAGTGGTGTCATAGTGGGTTTATAATCACAACCAACATGAGCATATTGACACATGTGTAGACTTCATTATCCAAGATCCAAAGAAGGGAAAGGTCCCTACAATAGGTTACTGAATATCTTGGGTTTGGGAGATGGATGTGGTACTAGGATAAACTCTGGATTGCTACCATAACACCTTTATTTATCATCATTTCTAGTTATACTATTATACCTGTTGACCTACCACATTGGGATTCTATTTTATTACACTTTTATGACTTTTCATGATATTTGTTACAGTATTTATTCATGTTATCTTCTGATGTGTTATTTATTTGTCATATATTTATGTTATTATCTTATAGTGAGGACTATAGTTATTAAGGGTATAGTCTCCCCATGTCACTTTAGACACTTTCCCCTAGTTTCCAACCTCTTATGTGTGGGGATGTTCATATGAGGTTACATTGCACTTCAACTCAGACCCGGTGATTTGGGTCAGGGTGATACAAAATGGAATCAAAGGCTTGGGGTTTCCTTTCTTTTCTTTTAGTGTTATGGTAGAAAATAGATAGGTTGTGTGAAACTTGGTTAGGGTAGTTTCCATGTTCCTGGAAAGCTCATGTGTAACGAACCTCTAATTCATTGTTAATGGTATTGTTGTTACTGTTATATGGGATTTGGGTGCATTCATTCATCATGAATAAACATGTTAGATCACATGTAATATATATAATTATTGTGTGTGGAATAGTAGTTGTTTACTTAAGTGCCTTGGTTTATGATCACTATTGAGTGATATGTTTGTATTCTCTACTATTTTGATATACCTATATTGGATATAGTTAGTTGGATATATGTATATTGTTATGTTTTGTATATATGTGATTGCGACTAACATGCAGGTACAGAGGACTAGGCTTGAGCCTTGGGTGAAACTAGGAGGGTTATAACTTGTTTATGGGAATCTCCTATGATAGGTATTCTAATAGAAACCCCATATGTGTGCCTTGTAACTACTTAAGTTGTTCTTATAAGAAATCTATTATAGGAATTATAAACATTTATTTATAATTTTAGAAAAATGTTGCCTCAGAGATGCCAGAATGCTCCTATTAGGGATCACTACTGGAATAGGGGTTTTTTCCAACACTTATATACCAATGGTTTGCTTAAACCATTGGTAAAAAAGATTTTTACCAACGGTTTTCTTAAACTGTTGGTAAAATCGGGTGCAGGACACCCTTTACCGATGGTTCTAGTGAACAATTGCTAAAGGGGTCTAAATTTCCCCCCTTTACCAACGGTTTTTAAAAACCATTGGTAAAGGTTTGCCCCAATAACACGGTGTGGTCCTTCTCCTCTCCCCCATTCGGATAGAACCCTAATTTGACAGAAGCCCCCATGATCAGAGAACCTCTCCCCCATTCGGATAGCACCTCTCTCGAGTTCATCACGGTTCCTCCATCCGAACGGTTGAAATCTCGGCTTCCCCCATCCAAGATGACGAATCTTCATCTGAACCATCCAAAATTAGGTATTTTATTAAGTGGTACCTTATTTTTATTGTTATCTATATAATATTTATGTTTTAAGTTTTGATTTTGAAGTGTATCTGTTTTTTTTTCTGTTTTGATTTAACCTAGAAAACCCTTTTATATTTTTTCTCCGGAACCATAGAAAATACTTTTAGATTTTTTATTTGTCTCTTTAATTTATCATATAATTATATTAAAATGTTATATAAATATACTTGATAGTTATAGACCTCTTGGTGGTCACCTACATGAATTGTATCTCACACATTGTTCGAGATTCCATTGGGTACCCGGATAAACTACCTGATTATATGTTTAGATAAGGGGAATCACCATTTTACAGATGCATGACTACTCACATGACATAGGATGGATCATGTAGCAGATTATTGGGTTGTAGCTCAAGAAGTTAGGTTGAATTTTAGAATTTATTGAGCCTCTTGTATAGTACTACTTCCTACTAGTTGTAACTATGTTTTTCTTCTTGATACATGACATACATTACCATCATTCAGTTTATGATTCTATTGTTAGTTGGTATTACTGATTTGGTTATTTTCATCCATTTCCAATATTTTCCTATTGTTATATTTCTTACACTTTTTAACTGATAATATTAAAATTGAGCAACTTAGGTAATGAGGGAATAGTCTCCCCCAGACACACCAAAGGCCCTCACTATTAGTCAATAACATTTGGAATTTTGGTAGATGTGTGTGAGGCCATGTGGCCATCTGGGTTCAGGTCACTAATGAGTGGCATCCTGGTTTGGGACGTCAGAATTCCTGGATATCCTTTTTATATGTGTTTCTAATCAAATCCATACCTATAACTACTGAAGGTCCCTCTCCAAAATCAATTGGGACATGATTCAATGAATACACCCTACCAACCTATGATCTATGGCCCCAAACCTAGGATCCTTTAATCCATATTTAAGGTGAAACTTGATGAGTACATAAATACTTTTGATGTGATCTTCATCCTACTCCTCATCCTGATCTCCCTGAAGAAGTTAAAGTATAAAACTCATGTACTCCCAACAAGACCCTTAAGGATTATGTATTCCTTGATCCACTTCCAATATCGTACTGGTAAATCCTTGAATATAGGCATTAGAAATTTTGTATCTTATTTTCTTATATACACTGTATTTTGTTGTGTTTCTTAATATGATTCTCATATAGAGTAATGTGTTAGTTATGCTTTTATATAAAGTAAACAATTGATATTTACCTAAATATTTTTTTGATTGAACTTCAATATTATTGAATTGCTTTGAAATGGATTATTACAATTTTTTAAAAGAATGGATAGAAATTGGATGTATGAAACTGATCAGATTTCAACCAATTTTTAAAATAATTTGAACAGATTTTTCGATTTTTCATTTGACAAGGCTTCAGATAGTGGTCACATACACTGCCCGTGTTCTAATTTTGTTGGAAGAACTTGGTTGAGTCGTGAAGTAGTTAGTTATTATATAACCAAATATGGTTTCCAAACAAACTATTATGTGTGGTATCACAATGGAGAGAAAATGGAATCTCAAAATGTTGATGATCCAAATGATAGGACTGAATTGGAGAGTTTGATATATGATCGGTTTCTATTTATTCAGCATCATGAGAAGGAAAGGATGTCCATCCAACAAGATTTTGATACAAGCACACATGATGCGTCCAATTAAAATGATGATGTTGATAGGGCGAAAAAATTGAATGATGTTGTGACGACTCTAGTATATCGGCAATGTGGTAAAATGAAAAAGTTGGAATTTTTAATCTGATTGTTTCATAGGAAAACTATGTATGGGATTTCAAATACCGCAATCGATTAAATTATTACCTTCTTGAAGGAATTACTTCCAGATGATGAAGATATTCCCTCAAACCACTATATGGCATGGAAGTTAGTTGATGAACTTGGATTCTCAAAAAAAATCATGCTTGCCCAAATGATTGAAACTTATTTTGGGAGGAAACTGCTAAAAGAAATGATTGTATCAAATGTGGAACCTTCCGATGGAAGCTAAAAGATGATGGAACACCATCTCTTGTGCCACAAAAAGTAATTTGGCACTTTCCATTTATCCCCAGATTACAGAACCTTTTCATTTATGATAAAATATCAGTAAAAATGTGATGGCATGACACCGAGAGAAAAAAGAATAATGGAGATTTGGTTCACCCTGCAGATGGATTTTCATGGTAGAGATTTGATGCTCGATATCCTGAATATGCATCTGACGTGCGTAATGTGAGACTGAGTCCTTCATGTGATGGTTTTAATCTATTTGGGAAGATGCTTACTTCACACAGCACATGGCCGGTTTTCATACACATTTATAACCTTCCCCTATGGTTGTGTATGAAAAAGCCTTACACTTTCTTGACTATACTGATATTTGGCCCTTCTAATCCCGAAAATGATATATATGTATACATGAAACCTTTAATAAAAGAGTTGAAACTTATTTGGGATGTGGGTGTGCCCACATATGATGTATGTTCGAAAGACATATTTCAGATGCGTGTTGTGCTTATGTGGACGATCAATGATTTTCCTGCTTATGCAATGATGTCTGGATGGAGCACAAAAGGAAAATTTCCATGTCCTGTTTATATGAAGAATACTCGATCGAGAAGACTGAAATATCATTTTAGTTTTAGTTTTATGGGACATAGAAGATTCTTTCCAATGAACCATCCATATAGAAACAATCATCGAAGATTTGACAATACCACGAATACTGACGATCCACCTTAGCGTATGTCTGGAACTAATGTGCTTAATGAATTGAAAGATTTCAGTTATTCATTTGGGAAGGGTGTAATGAAATCTAAAAAGAGGTAAAATGTTTCCAATGATACCTGTTACAATTGGAAGAAGAAGAGTATATTCTTTGAGTTATCGTATTGGTCAACCAACATGTTACGTCATTGCTTAAATGTAATGCACATTGAAAAGAATATATATGTGAAATGTTGATTTCGATTCTTCTAAATGTCAAGGGGAAGAAAAAATATGATTTACGATCTCGGTGTGACTTGGTATATTGGGGGATCAGACTAGAATTGCATCTTGTCTGTATCAGTTAAAATAAATGGAAAGTTCCATGTTCTTCTTATATGATGACACCTGCTGAAAAAAATCAATTTCTGGAAGTGCTAGAGACTATTAAAGTTCTTAATTTCTATTCAAGAAATATATCAAAATGGGTCAACAGAAAAGATTTAATGCTGAAATATTTGAAGACTCGTGATTATCAAGTCCTTTTGCATGAGTTGATTCCAATAGTAATCCATCATCTCTTGTCCAATAATGTAAGAGTATCAGTTATTTGGTTGTGCCATTTGTTTATAGATCTTTGTGATAAGAAGTTCTCCAAATCCTTCTTACAAAAACTGTTGGCAGAGACATCATTAATTTTGTGTGAGTTAGAGAAAATATTCCCTCTATAATTTTTTACATGAATGTTGCATATGACTATCCATCTTCTGACCAAAATACTTATTGGAGGACCCGTTGCTTTCCGTTGGATGTATCCAACTGAAAGAAACATGTACACATTAAAATCATATGTTCAGAACAATAATTATCCCAAAGGTTCTATTGTGAACGGTTACTTGGCTCAATAAATTATGGATTTCTGCTCAATGTATTTGTTTGATCTTACTACGAGAATAAACAGACCAATAAGAAATAAAGAAGAAAAGTATGAGAAAATTGAACCCAGTTTTCCATCACTTCCTCAGATAGGAGGAATTCCGGGATCATATACATTGACGACATTAAGCCTTGAAGAGCAAGAGATGGCACATCGCATAGTGTTGTTCAATTGTGATTTGTTTGATGAGTATATCAAGTAAATTGTATATGTATCTATTATCTTATCTCTTGTAATTTAAATATTTGTTAAACTATTATTATTTTTATCTACAGAGAACATAAATAATTGATATATAGAAAGCATCGTTCTTTATATTTGAGAAGGAAAGAGACTTTTCATAGCAAAGGGTTTTCTTCTTGGTTAAAATTGAAGGTAAAAATATTTCTGTAATAACTAAATAAAAATAATATTTAATTAATTTTACTATTTGTTTATATTTCAGGTATCGATTTTTCCTACAGACTCTATTTCTGATGAAATAAGAGCTTTGGATTTTAGTCTTAATACCATGTTTCATTCTTGTAAATCACTTGTGATCAATGGATACAAATTTATTATCACTGAACGAGTAAGGAACATGAGAACACAGCATGATGGTGTTATGATAACTACCACAATAGACTGTTATGCCAGTTCATCGGATAATAGACCTTGTTCTGAAAATGTAGCTTATTATGGAGCCGTGGAGAAAATAATAATTTTGGATTATTACTCACATGGTCAAGTCATGATGATGAAATTTCAATGGTTTGATTAAATGATGATGCAAGGAACCTTTATTGATGATTGTGGATTTTGATTTATTAACATGACTCGCACTCTTTCCACCGATGAACCATATGTATTGGAATAAATAGTGAAACAAGTTTTTTATTTCAAAGATCATCGTCATCCTAAATTCGGTGTAATTATTGAAGTAAATCCCAGACATGTTTTTGATGATGGTGATGATGAAGTTGACACTATCTCTACTATAATTGGAAGCAATCTGTTTATTACTTATGATGACTCCAATAGCTCAATTGTCAGAGTTGATTGTGAAACTGAAGTTTTGGTGAGAAATATATAAAATCATACAGTCATATTCTCACCTACATGTTTCACCTAAATCATTCCGAGTGTGTATACTAGTACTTACCTTCAAACCACCATAAATCTTATGTTTATTTTTTTATCATAATGGTTTTTATATATTTTTTTTGGGTTACACATTTGTTATCTGTTTCTAATTACTTCCATATTTATTTTCATCGCATGAAATGACACCCATTGAAGAGATTCGGTGGAAAAAGATGACAGAAAATAATCGTCACATGACATAGATGGGCGTTCCTCCACTCATCCCTATTGTGAGTATTTTATTTCAAATATATATATTTCAATAAATTATAATATCATGTGTTTACTTTTGTGTTAAACTTTTTTTCAAGATCCACCCCCTAGACGAGAGATATCCAACGAGGAGCCTGATATTGATCCCAGTATAGAGGCTGGTGGTAGGAGGGGGTGGTGTCAGAGTTAGATGATCATCTGGTGGTCCCGGTACTGAGGCTCGTGTTATGAGGGCTCTTGGTGCAAGAGTGAGATGGTCCACTGGTCGTACCCGATTTGACTATTCCCCTACCACAAACGTATATTCTATGCCCCATTTTGATCCTGGTGTATCTTTAGGGACACATGGGATATTTAGGCCTCTGATTTTTACACTACTAGTTGGCCAAACATCTGTTCCATCATCTTTTGCTTCTGGTTCATTATCTCCGAGCTATTATATTCCACCTTCTTCGACTCCTGCTCTGACACAGTATGTGGCTGAGGAGCGTACACTGAGGGACACTCCACCTATATAAGATATTCCTTTAGCTTCTGCACATCTAGTGACTCTCATTGATCCGACTACCACAGGTATATTTATATAACTCTAACAAATTTTTATACCAAAATTTATTTTTATTATAACTTGTAATGATATTTTTTTTCTTTAATAACAGATTCATCTACTGATAGGAGGCGGGGGAGGGGGAGTACTTGCTTGTGTGTAGTATGGAACCATCAGACATAGTTGATGGTTGAATATAATGATGATGGACAAATGATTGATAAACCTGGGCAGCAATGTCGGGGTTTTTTGGCGACGCTATCCAAATACTCTGACATTATTCTGGTCAGCCCTCTCTCTTGGAGACATCAGCCACACGAAGTCAAGCATAATGCATGGGAACAAATCAGGGTAAAAATATATTGGATTTAATGTAGTATTTTTTTTATTTATATGAATTAATATATTGGGTGTCAGCTTCATTTTAACTTCCCTGATGGCGAGGGTGCACGACCAGCACATTTAAAGGAGCTAGGAGAGCTTTGGAGAGCTTATAAGCATGAGTTGTATGTTGGCTGGTGTGATAGAGTGGGAATGGACTTGGAGACAGTACCTATCGTGGATGACTTACCAATAGAGCAATATCTCCAAATGATTACCCATTGGGTGACTGCCAAATTTAAGGTATTAATCCCATTTGAGGTATTTAAATGATAGTTTTTATATTTTGAATTAATATTATCTTATTTATTGTTAAAAATTATTTAGGAATATTCTAAAAAAACAAAAAAAAACATTGATTCAAAGTAATAACTCCACACTTTGGGGCACACTACTATGTCAGATCATGAGAGGCAGCTGGTACGATATAGTTGTTTATAATTTTTTTTAGGACTTTCCCTTTTTATTGTTTCCTACTTAAATTATGTGATTTATTGAATATTTAATATATGATTATACTTGCACTTTATATTGTTTCAATGTAATTATAGAAGCACAAATTTAATATTTAAGGACCTCTCCCTCGAGCAAAATTGTTTTGCTCGAGTAGAAGGAAAAAAGATGGAACTGCGGTTAATAAACCAACACAAGAAAAGATTGTAAGTTTTAATTTGTTTATTTCAAAGTTTAATATATATTTTGAAATTTAATAATCTATTAATATTTTTAACAGGATACTTTAGAGGCCCTTGATGCCCAGGAGCCTGACAATTTTGGGCCACATGGTCATTTATATCAGGTTTTGGGAGATGAGCACTCTGGTCAAGTACGCTGCTGACCTGGTAAGAATATAGTCTTGATGAGGTATTGGTCCTCTCTAGGTATCCATTCTAGTACCACCGAGTTGGAACAGGTCAAGGAGCATGCAATAAAGTCTGACAAAAGGGTCACAGAGTTGGAAGAATAGGTTCAAACGAGGGAGAAAGAATTTATGAAACCGATCAAAGCTTTATCTTCATCACTTCCACCAGAGGCCAGCATGGATTGTCAGACATATATTTCATTGATGGGTGCATTATCCAATGCACCAGGCAGTATTTATAGTGGTGTTTGAGATGATGACATTCCTGGTGATGACGAGGATGATAAAGAGGAAGATGTTGGGGATGATGATGATGCCGAGATCGAGGGTGAGGATGAAGGTGAGGGCAAGGGAAAGGATGAGGATGAGGAAAAGGGTGATGATCGGGCCGAGGAAGAGCATGGGGATGATGATGAGGACAATGAAGAGGACAGAGATGGTAGTGAGGATGAGGCTGATGATGACAATGTTGATGGTGATGGTGATTAGGGGCAGATTGATCCATTACATTTTTTACTGATATTTATGACATTTGATTTTTGATTTAATATGGATGTGTAGTTCTACTTCAAAGCATAGAACACCTTGCAAAAACCCATCATATCACCCCCACCCTCATCCCTGGACCCCAGACATCCCCCGGAGAGCCCCCCGGAGAGATCCCCAGACAGCACCCCCACCCTCCGCCCCGGACCCCGGACAACCCCTCGGACGGCCCCCCACCCTCCGCCCTAGACCCCGGACATCCCCCCAGACAGCCCCCCGTACTGCCCCCCACCCTCCTCCCTAGACCCCAGATATCCCCTCATACAGTCCCCCCCACCCTCCTCCTTGGACCCCAGACGGCCCCCTAGACAACCCCCCCCCCCCCAACTGCCCCCCTGGACCCTGGACAACCCCCCAGACAGAATTGTTCTCAAATAAATTTTTACCACCCATTGAAGGTGAACTTCAGGATGAGTTCCTTTAAATGGGAAGACTATAAGAACCTGGGTTTTCACTCTGGTATGGATATTTTTTAATTCAGTATAAATCTTTATTTTTTACCAAATATGGAAGCCTAATGATGTTATAATGGTTTATGGGGCTTCTGGGGCTTGTTCGGAGCTCGGAACCCCGGTCGGCGTAGAAAAACATTATGCCTCACGGTTAGTAAAAAAATTAATTCCACCCCACAAGGTATCTACCAACCATATAGGGATATATATTAGAATAAATGTGCATGATTTTCCTTAACCATGCACCAGGGGATGCACATCATGCACAATGTCTATAGTTTTAGTATAAGATATTATCACTGTTGTTGCACGATTTACCTAACTGGCATACAAAAAACTGACCAAATGCATTCAGATTGTGTTGATACTTTTGTAACACGGTCCATGAGTCATATGTGATGTTTACGAGTCAACCCCGCCTCAATCCAAGGCACGGTGTGGCCGGTATCACTCAAAGTGTCTCTCTTTTGTTTAAAATGGACACCTTTTAAGTAAAAACAATTGGCATATGGAAAACTGACTAAACTTATTTGTATTGTGTTGATACTTTAGTAAAATTATACATGGGTCATATTTGACATGTAAAACTCAACACCACCTCAATCCAAGGCACGGTGTGCTTGGTACCACTCAAAGTGTATCACTTTTATTTGAAATGGACAACATTTTAAGTGAAAACAACAACTGACATACAGAAAATGGACCAAACGTATTCAGATTATGTTGATACTTTATAACAACGATACATGGGACATTTGTGACATGTAGGAGTCAACAACACATCAATATGAGGCACGGTGTGTCCTGGTACCACTCAAAGTGTATCTCCTTTATTTGAAATGATCAACATTTTAAGTGAAAACAACAACTGGCATACGGAAAACCAACCAAACGCATTCATATTGTGTTTATACTTTATGAAAAAGATCCATGGGACATTTGTGACATGTACTAGTCAACCCCGTATAAATCTGAGTCATGTTGTGGCTGGTACCACTCTAAGTGTCTCTCTTTTGTTTAAAATGGACAATGTTTTAAGTAAAAACAACTGGCATATAGAAAACTAACCAAACTTATTCATATTGTGTTGATACTTTATAAAAAAAATCCATTGGACATTTTTTATGCGTAGGAGTCAAGTCCGCATCAATCTGAGGCACGGTGTGGCCGGTACCACTCTAAATGTCTCTCTTTTTCTTAAAATGGACATCATTTTAAGTGAAAACAACAACTGGCATACGGAAAACCAACCAAACACATTAATATTGTGTTGATACTTTATGAAAACGATCCATGGGACATTTCTAACATGTAAGAGTAAACCTCGCATCAATCCGAGGCACGGTGTGGCTCGTACCACTCTAAATTTCTCTCTTTTGTTTAAAATGGACATCATTTTCAGTGAAAACAACAACTGGCATATGAAAAACTGACCAAAAGAATTCGTATTGTGTTAATGCATTAGTGAAATGATAAATGAGTCATATGTGATGTGTAAGATTCAACTCTTCCTCAATATTAGGCACAGTGTGTCCGGTATCACTCAAAGTGTCTCTCTTTTGTTTAAAATGGACACTGTTTTAAGTAAAAACAATTGGCATATGGAAACCAAACGTATTTGGATTGTGTTGATACTTTAATAAAATGATACATTGGTCATATTTAATGTGTACGAATCAACCCTACATCAATCTGAGGTGTGATGTGGCCGGTGCCACTCAAAGTTTCTCACTTTTATTTGAAATGGACAACATTTTAAGTGAAAACAACAACTGGCATACATAAAACCAACCAAATGTATTAGGATTGTGTTTATACTTTAGTAAAATGATCCATGGAACATTTTTGATGTGTATGAGTCAACCTTGCATCAATATGAGGCACGGTGTGGCCGATGACACTCTAAATGTATCTCTTTTGTTTAAAATGGACATCATTTTAAGTGAAAACAACAACTATCATACGGAAAATGGACCAAACATATTCAGATTCTATTGATACTTTAGGAAAATGATCCATGAGTCATTTGTGATGTGTATGAATCAACTCTGCCTCAATCCGAGGTGTGGTGTGTTCGGTACCGCTCAAAGTCTCTCACCTTTATTTGAAATGATCAACATTTTAAATGAAAACAAAAACTAGCATATGGAAAACTGACCAAACGCATTCAGATTGTGTTGATACATTAGAAAAACAATCCATTGGTCATTTTTGACATGTACGAGTCAACCGAGCCTCAATACGAGGCACGGTGTGGCTGATAGCACTCTAAGTGTCTCTCTTTTGTTTAAAATAGACACTATTTTAAGTATATAAACTGACATATGGAAAACTAACCAAACGTATTTGGATTGTGTTGATACTTTATCACAACAATCCATGGGTCATTTATGACGTTTAAGAGTCAAACGAGCCTTAATATGAGGCCTGGTGTGGCCGGTACCACTAAAAGTGTCTCACTTTTATTTGAAATGGACAACATTTTAAGTGAAAATGACAATTGGCATATGGAAAACCAACCAAACACATTCAGATTGTATTGATACTTTAGGAAGATGATAGATGGGTCATATGTGACATGTACGAGTTAACCCCGCCTCAATATGAGGTATGGTGTGGTCGGTATCACTCTAACTGTCTCTCTTTTGTTTAAAATGAACATCATTTTAAGTAAAAACAATTGGCATACGGAAAACCGACCAAACATATTTGGATTGTGATGATACTTTAGCACAATGATCCATGGTCTAGCCTCACACAATACACTTCTCATGTGAGGAACTCCTTCCCCTATTCTAAAACACATGACATTTAATACGCCAAGGACAACTATATTCCCTAAGTCACACAAGCTCATTGATACACACCCATTATCATCATCACTAAGTTCAAAGACACCCGCCCCAAATCATGGGACATTATATTTGTGTTTGGTAGAATTCATTTATTCATTTCTTTATTTTGGGTTATTAGCTTCTAATTTCTGAATTCAATCGTGTATGTGTTATAAAAAATGCAATTTTGTATGTATTCTTAATTATGTATTACATATAATTACGTATTCAGTTTTTAATGTATTGTATTCATAATTGATTATTAAATTATGTATCCTTCTAATTATCAGTTTTTAATTATGTATCCTTATTATGTATTGTATTTTATTCTGCATTTACTGTTGTACAATTCACACAGCAGCACACAGGGCAGGCTGTTGTGTGAATTGTACAACAAAGCCTATACCAACGGTTTTAAACCATTGGTATAGGTTCTTTATGTATTTTTTTTACCAACGGTTCGTTTAGAACCATTGGTAAAAAAACATTTACCAACGGTTTAAACCATTGGTATAGGGGTGAATGGAAGAATAAACTCTATACCAACGGTTTACATAAAACCGTTGGTATAAAGTATATTTCTTCACATGTACCAACAGTTTATCTCAAACCGTTGGTATATGTCTATTTTCACGGCTTACTTGGCTACAGTTTCTAAAACTATTGGTATAATTTATACCAACGGTTCTCCAGCCTATACCAACAGTTTTCAACCGTTGGTATACCTTTCATTTCTAGTAGTGGATGGCATTCCAGTTTCACCATCAGTTATGTAGAAAATGAACCTATGCATGTTATCGAACCTACTCCATTGGTTTAATACATAAACTCAACCTATATGGGAGTCTTATAGATTGTTCCTTCTTGGGGAATAGGGGTGCAGGATGATGGTTGACTATGCTTGGGATTTTTAGCTTCAACATTCACCAACATTCCATGGCACTAGTGGTCATCGAGATACTACGGATGGGATTGACATCATTGAGGGAATATTTGGACTAGTGGAGACTCCTAGAGATAGGAAAGTGAAGTTTATTACCTTTATGCCTCAAATACCTACTAGGATATGGTGGGGTGTCATCAGTTTGGCAGGCAAGTGTGAGGGTCTTAATTGGGAGGCCTTCAAGGAGATGGTCATCGAGGATTTATTTCTTAATAAACCAAAGTTGGATAGAGCTCAGAAATTTATGGAGCTTTAGCAGGGAATGATTTTAATTTCTATTTAATTAGAAATTTTCATAGAATTTCTATGATTTTATTCTATTTTGGATAGAAATTAGGTACATAAGGATAGGAAGTTTGATATTGGTCTTTGAAAGAGCAATATTTCACACGATTATTTTAATATAAAACATATTTTAAATGCATGGTAAATAATTAATCAGGCTATTTAACTGATTTTGTGATTTATTGCAGGATACCACAATTTTTTTGGAAAATTAATAAGTTAGAAGGTTAAAGAGACTTTTAACGACATTTCAAAATGGCGTGGCATGACACTAGATTTTTGAAGGTTGATTTATGCTACATCAGAGTCAAGGACATGTGAAGGACTAATTCCAAGGCTCAAAAATAAAGACCCAAGATGAATCTGTGTAAAAATATATAGAAAACACCAATTCATGTCATGAAAGATAAAGGGTTTAAAAGTGTTAATGTAAGTTGTGCGAAGTTCATCCCCCATACATTACATGTCGTGAACACAATTCATGACATGAAAAGTAATGAAGGGATAAAAATAAAAAGTTTTGATGGAAATTAATAGTAGAAGCCAAAATAATTCATTACTAAATTTATGGAATCATAAGGGTTCTTCCATTATTATAAATAAGAGGCTTGGGGGTTGATAAAGATCACCCGATGAGGGGAAGATCTGGATGATGGACTACTACATATTTATTTCCCTACTTTCCTTTTGTGTTCTTTATTTGTTGCGATGTCTCCCTTCTCCTGAATCAAATCGACTTCCCCATCCATGGATGGGTAGTTTCTATGATTGATCAAGAAAGAGGGATGTTGGACCTATTTTTATAAACTTGAGTTTGAATTCTAAATTGAATAAAAATCCAATCTTTCTTCTTCTTTCAAGTTTCAATTATTATTTAGAATTTAAAATTCTGAATATAGTTGCAATAGGTTTTGATTCTATTTATTTTAATTTTCTTCATAGATGATACATATCTCCCTACACACAATTCTTTTCTCTATACGATGTAACAGATTAGGGTTGGGTGGTGTGTGCTCAACAATCGTCAGCACGTGCAAAGGATTATAACAGGAACCATTGTTAATTAGGGAATCACAATACCTGGTCAGATATTTCCCTAATTAATCAAGGGTAACCACAACAACACCCGCACTATAACAACCCAATCTTAACATACATAGACACTACATCATTTTTTAGGAATATTTATTACATTATATAAACACACACCTGAGGACTTTGATAGTTTAGTGTCTTTGGAAACTTGGGAAAATAAACACTAGTTCATGGGTGAGATACGTCATCTCCCACTAAATTCTTCATAACTAGCACCATTCCGAAGAATATTATACATAATACATATCCTCATAACCTAGGGAAAGGAAACATAAGAAAGGGTGATCTCAGATGATCAGTAAGGGTAAACAAGGGAGATATTCCAGTATAACATAATCATAATGGTATAATAGCATGATCATAATAACTTAAAAACATACCTTGTATATCAAAGATCATAATCTTGAATCATGTCATAAATATTGATAGTTCAAAATACATGAATCATAAAGAAATCAAAGGACATGATCCATGAGAGCATAACATTGGAATAAGGCACAGAATTTGTGGCATACACATAAGTATAGAAAATCATTTCATATTATTCAAGGCTCACTTCCAAGACCATCATAGCAGACAAAGTCCTTTACTAAACCAGTTTCACTCCCCGTTCCATCCCTGTATTACTGAATCGGGTTCACTTCCCATTCCAGCCCTGTATTACTGAACTAATTTTGCTTCCCATTATAGATATATATTACTAAACCGAGTTCACTTACTATTCTATTTTTGTCTATCTCATGAGATATAAATCTTTACCTAACTCATTGGAGGGAAATATAGGACCCACCCATCTCATAATGAAAACCATATTTATGTGTGAAACAGGATCATAAACATTCATCATGTCATAACTCATGAAATAAAATGGGAATCATAAACATTTCATCACATCATAACCTATGGAAAACATACAAGTTTCATAATCATCTCATCATAACATAACTCATGAAAAGTAATGGTTTCCATAAGCATGTAACCCATGAAAGTAGGTGGGTTCCATAAGCTTATAAACCATGAAGAGAAACAGGTTTCATAAACATCACATCATCAAAACATAAAACATTCAAATAAAGAATTTGAATTGTAACCTTGGATAATATCCCCAGTAAGGCATGAGTAACACTGACGGATTTCATCTTAGATAAAAATAATTTTGAAAATATCGTGTTGGACTCCTCATGTATTAATTATGTTTTAATGATAACAAATCTCATTAATGTTTAAAAATATAAATAATAATTATAAATCTTATTAATGATCACAAATCTCACAAATCTTATCAATCTTGTGTATTTATGTTTCAAGTTATCTCATACTTGATAATGGTTAAGCTCAATTCATTTTATGCATATTACTATTTAAGTATGAACATAGTTATTTTCTTAAGTCAAACACTGTGAGAAAGACACAGACATCGTGAACAAGAACACTATGATGAAGCAGACACTGTGAAGCCTAAGTCTCAGACACTATGACCAATGAGACACCGTGACCAATGAGACACCATGACCACAAGACACCGTGACACAATAAACCTAACACCGTGAAACAAGACACTAAGAACAGACACTGTAATCCAGACACTATGTTTTTCTAAGTTACAAACATAGTCATTAAGGCATCGTGAATCCAGAAACTATGAGCAAGGCACCGGAATCCATAAACCGTAAGTCAGACATCGTGACTTAGACAGTATGAGAAAGACACCTTGAAGGAGACACCATGAAGGAGACACCGTGAAGGAGACACCGTGAAGGAGACACCATGAAGGAGACACCGTGAAGGAGACATCGTGAAGGAGACACTGTGAAAGAGACACCGTGAAGGAGACAGAGTGAAGGAGACACAGTGAAGGAGACATCGTGAAGGAGATACCATGAAGAAGACACCGTTTGCATAACATACTGTGACACCATTTCTTAACCTATTTTGTCGTCTTTCTATTTAACTTTTTAACTGTCATATTTTACGTCTTTAATGCACTGACATATTTAATGTTTATTTGTAGACATAGTACGAGGTATGAGGCATGAAATACATGGAACCTATCAGCTAAACCTCATATATTCAAAGATAAAGAGAAGAGTTCCCAAGAGTAAGAGATACACAATACAACATGTGAGAAGAAAAATATGCGAGTTCATTGTAATGAATAGAACACCAATCTTGAGTACGACCACGAAGAAGAGATTTCAAGATCTTCAAATAAGCAGTTGTCTCATGAATGCAATTTGACTCTACTGAAGAACACATAAAGTACACTAAAATTCAGAGAACATCTTCACTTTTGAAGAACACAAGCTGAACCACGACACTTTTTTTTTCAACAGAAAAACAAGAGAAGGACTCAGAAGCATTTCTGTGTTATCCAACGATTCTAGAGCTACACTGCTAATCACTAGAGCATTCTGAACTCATATCTACTCTCTCTCTTAGTGATTTCTTTATTTTACTTTTGAGCAGTGTGTGTACTCTGTATATTTTACACACACACATTGACTCCTGCACTGAACTGGAGGATTTCAAAATCCTTACACCAAACTCTTTACTTTTGTTTACCCACTACAATTGTGGAAGAGGTCCCTGTGTGGTCTGGCTATTATTTTGTTTACCCACGAAAACTATGGAAGAGGTCCCTGCATGGCCTGGACAGTCTATGTACTATTGTTACCCTGATCCAGGGTGTGGATCAGAGTTTATTTATATAAACTGCTTGGTGGTAGGTGATCACCAAGTGGAGTGGATTAGGTCTCGGCTTGAGACTGAACCACTTACTTTATATCTATTGTGCATCTTATATTAAGTCTAAAGTATACTATATATTTTATATTCTGCTGCTATTTACTTTGAAATACAAATCTATTTTAAAGTCACTTTTATAGTCAAACTAGCAAGTGTTTGTATGTAATGTAGAGCATTAGGTTAGGTTCAAAAGTTAATTAATCTTCAGATTGAATTAACTGAGAACTAATAAATCTCTTGAGAATCTAATTGACCCTTTACTGTAATACAAATTGACTACAGTTTAACTTAGTATTATAGTTAGGGGGTTTTAAAAGAAATAATTTTTTAACAGAAATTTTAATTGGAACTCAATTCACCCCCCCCCCCCTCTTGAGTAAACCACTCCGACCAACATTTGGTATCAAAGGTTACTTTATTAGGACTTTGTGTAATATTTTTCAACTGTGATTTTAGTTGCATCCTTAAATATCTTAAATTTCTGTTAGTTCTAAATTTTATCACTTTAAATATATTTGCTAAAATCTAATTATGGATAATAGATTGGAAGGTGTTGCTACCAAAGGTCCACCCTTATTTAATGGTACAAATTATGCTCAGTGGAAACTTAAGATGAAAATTCACTTAGATAGTATGGGATTTGATATCTAGACTGCTATAGAGACTCAATATAAGATTCCAGAAACTGAAATAACAACTTGGGATGAACCTACTAAACTAGCTTACAATAATAATTGTAAATCTATGAATGCCCTGTATTGTGCTTTAGGAGATGAAGAATTTAATAGAATATCCGCTTGTAAAACTACTTATGAAATATGGGATACTTTGGGTGTTTCTCATGAAGGAACAACCAATGTTAAAGAAATGAGATTGAAAACTTATACTATTAAATATGATAATTTTAAAATGAATCCTGATGAACCTATCTCTGACATGTATCTCAGGTTCAATGAGATTTTCAACACTATGAGCTCAATTGGAAAGGTTGTTCTAGAAAAGGAACAAATCATGAGAATACTGAGATGTCTACCAGACTTATGGAGAGGCACATCAGTTTCAATTAGAGAATCTTGTGATATTAGTGCTTTGCCTGTTAAAGAGATGATTGGTAAGCTTATGATGTATGAAGAAGAACTGAAGGTAAACAAGGAATAAGGTGATGAACCAAAGAGGAAGTTAGTGGCATTTAAGTATACTACCTCAAAGAGAAAGGATAAGTAGAAAGTTCACATACCTACTGAAAGATCGAGTAGTGATGAGACTGCATCTGACAGTGATGTAGAGATGACTCAGATAGCCAGGAGATTTAAGAAGTTATATAGGAAGAATAAATTCTTCAGAAAATAAAACTACAAAGGTAAATATGACAACAAAGGACACTAGAAGAAAGATTGGAAGAAATCGGATAAGTGTGATGAAGTTGTCTGCTATGAATGAAAAAGAAAAGGTCACATAAAAGCTGACTGTCCAAAATTGAAGTTCAAGAAGAAAAATGACTACAAGGATAATAAGTACAAGAAGGAAATGAAAGCAACTTGGAGTGATTTAGAAGACACTTCAATTGATTTTGATTCTACTAAGGATAAAGACTCTCATAAAGCTAACATGTGTTTTATAATAAACACATCAGAGGTAACACTGGACACTCCTACTTTGAATTCATATTATTCTGAAATTGATTCTGATTCTGAATCCGAAAACATTTCTAGTGAGGAACTATTTGAATATTGTAACATTATGGAAGAAACCTGTAATGAGCTTAAGGAAAAATATAAAACCTTAAAGAAACAGCATGATTTGACTAGTTCTATTAAATATTCCCTTGATGTAGAAAAATAAAAGAATGCACAATTACTTAAGGAAAATACTGAACTGAAAATGTCCAATGAGAAACTAATAAAGGACTTAGAAAAATTCACAAATGGAAAATAAACACTAACTCAAATGTTAGGTAAACAAGTAGCACCAAAATATACCACTGGAATAGGATATCATCCTAGAAAGAGACAGATCACTAAAACTAAATTTGTTCCTAAATCTGGACAGAATACTACTAGTTCTAGTTCTAGAAATTCATATGCTTAAACTAGTTATTTACATTTTTATAGACCAAATAAAGTAAATATTTCAAAATACATTGATTCTGTAAATTATATGAGACCCATAAGACAAATCTGGGTACCTAAATCTTTGCTTACTAACCTGTCTAGACCCAAGAAAATCTGGGTACCAAAATCATTTTCCATCTAAAACTATTTTGTAGGAAAATTGCTTAAAGAGTTCATGTAGGAAGACCTGGTACTTGGAAAGTGGATGTTCAAGACACATGATAGGAGACTTCTCATGCTTCAAAAGCATAATCAAATTTTATGGAGGCTATGTCACCTTTGGTGATAATTCTAAAGGAAAGATCATCAGCCTAGGCCATATTGGTAACACTAACTCAGATTTAATTTCCAAAGTATTATTTGTTGATGGATTAAAATACAAATTGTTAAGTATTTATCAGTTATGTGATGATGGCTTTAATGTTAAGTTTGAAAATGATTCTTGTAATGTTTTTAATTCTAAAAATACTTTAGTATTTTCTTCTTTGAGAAATGAAAATGTTTATGAAGTTGATTTGAATTATTTAACTAAACAAAATATTACTTGTTTAAATGCTTTTCATAAATAATCTTGGCTTTGGAATAGGAGATTAGGACACTGTAATTTTCACTCCCTTAGAAAGATAACTAGAAAATGACTAGTTAAAGACTTACTCAAACTTGAGTTTCCAAATGAAAAAGTTTTTAATCCTTGTCAAAAGGGAAAACAACACAAAATCTCTTTCAAACTAAAGAAATAAGTTTCTACTTCTCAACCTCTCGAGTTGGTTCACATGGATTTGTTTGGACCATCTAGAGTTTCTAGATTAAATGGGAAGCACTATGTCTATGTCTTTGTAGATGACTTTTCTAGATATAATTGGGTATACTTTTTAGCTCACAAAATTGAAGCTTGTTCTTACTTTATTAAATACTCTAAGTCTGTAGAGAACCTTAGTGGACTTAAGATTAAGACTTTGAGAAGTGATCATGGCCGTGAGTTTGAAAATCATGAGTTTGAATCTTACTGCTCACAAAATGGTTATAATCACAATTTCTCTACCCCTAGGACACCTCATAAGAATGGTGTAGTAGAAAGAAGAAATAGAACCCTTCAAGAAATTGCAAGAACTATGCTTAATGAGTATGACCTGCCAATTTATTTTTGGGCTGAAGCTGTAAATACAGCTTTTTATATTATAAATAGAGTCTTGATTAGACCTGTTCTCAAGAAGACCCCTTATGAATTGTAGAATAATAGAATACCTAAAGTTAGTTAATTTAGAGTCTTTGGTTGCAAAGTCTTTATTCTCAATACAAAAGATAATCTAGACAAATTTGCATCTAAGAGTGATGAAGGAATATTTTTAGGATATTCTATAACTAGAAAATCCTATAGAGTTTTCAATAAAATAACCAAGTGTGTGGAAGAATCTGTTCACATCAAATTTGATGAAACTGATCCACATGAACCTAAGTCATCTCTTGAAAATCTTGAAGAAGATTTGTCTATTCTGGACCTTAATGATAAAATCAATGAACCTGTTGTAAAGACATCCAGTTCTAGAAACTTTCCAAAACCCGATTCTGTTGAACCCGAACCTATAGAGGAACCTGAAATTTCTAGTCCTACCTTTACAAGATCAACTAGGATTCTAAAGAATCATCCTTTAGATGTTGTTTTTGGTAATCTTGATAGCGGGACACATAATAGAGCTTCTCTTAGAAATCAGGTTGAACATCAAGTCTTTTTGTCAAAACTTGAACCTAAAAACATTGATGATGCTATCAATGATGAATTTTGGGTAATTGTTATGCAAGAAGAACTCAATCAGTTTGAAAGAAACAAAGTTTGGAAACTTGTTGAAAGACCCAAGGACACTTTTATCATGGGTACTAAAGGGGTGTTTAAAATTAAAGTAGATGAAGCGGGAAATATAGTTAGGAACAAGGCTAGATTAGTTGCACACAGCTATAGTCAAGAAAGAGGAATTGACTATGAGGAGACTTTTTCTCCAGTATCCAAACTTGAAGCCATTAGAATTATACTTTATTATGCTGCACATCTAAATTTCAAACAATATCAAATGGATGTTAAGAGTGAATTCTTAAATGGGTATATAGCTGAAGATGTTTTTGTTGAACAACCCCCTGGATTTACAAACCCTTGTTTTCCAAATCATATTTTCAAACTTTCAAAAGCTTTATATGGTTTAAAGTAAGCTCCAAGAGCTTGGTATGACAGATTAAGTACTTTTCTAATTTCTAAAGGTTTTAAAAAAGGAATAGATGATCCTACTCTCTTTATAAAAAGAATATCTAATGATGTTTTAGTTGTTCAAATGTATGTAGATGATATTATTTTTGGATCTTCAAAAAATTCATTGTGTGTTGATTTTTCTAAAATGATGCAAAATGAATTTGAAATGAGTTTAATGGGTGAACTAAAATTATTTCTTGGATTTAAAATCTTTCAAAATAATTATGTAATTGTTTTAACTCAAAGTAAATACACTAAAGATCTTATAAAATGTTTTGGATTGGATAGCACTAAAATTAGTGACACTCCCATGAGTACCACCTGTAAGCTAGATCTTAATGAAGATGGAAAATCTGTTGATCAAACCACTTATAGAGGAATTATTGGAAGTCTACTCTACTTAACTGCTAGCCGTCCTAACATTATGTTTAGTGTGTGTATGTGTGCTCGTTTTCGAGAAAATCCTAAAGAATCTCATTTAAATGTTGTAAAGAGAATTTTCAAATACCTCAAACATACACCCAATTTAGGATTGTTATATCCAAAAGGACAATCATTTGAACTAGTTATTTATTCTGATGCTAACTTCAGAGGATGTAAGTTAGATAGAAAAAACACCTATGGAACATGTCACCTTTTAGGCAAGTCACTGGTATCATGGTGTAGTAAGAAACAAAACTATGTTGCATTATCTAATGCAAAAGCTGAATACATATCTACTGGCAGTTGTTGTGCACAAATTTTGTGGATGAAACACACATTACTAGACTATAGATATCAATTCAGACATGTACCAATAAATTGTGACAACACAAGTGCTATTAACATTTCAAAAAATATTGTTTCACATTCTAGGACAAAACATATTGATGTAAGACATCACTTTTTGAGAGATCATTATCAAAAAGGTGATATCACCTTGGAATTCATTGGTACTGAATATCAACTTGCTGATATATTCACTAAACCATTAAATTATGAGAGATTATATTACATCATACGTGATCTTGGAATTATCAATCACAAATAGATATATTACTTATCTTACTGTTCAATATTTTACTATATTTTACTTTACTGTTTCATGTTCATGGTTTCTCGGTTACTGTCTCATGTTTACGGTCTCACAGTTAGCACTTTGTGTTCATGGTCTGTTACTTACTATCTCACTGTGACTAAAACAGTTTACTTACTGTCTCACCATGACTAAACAATTTACTTACTGTATCACCATGACTAAACAGTTTACTTACTGTCTCACCGTGAAAATTATTTATGCTTTTCTTTTAACTCATATCACGGTAATTCTTTTTTCACCTCTTTTACTTTCCCGCGTTTTTTTTGTGACGTATGACATTCCCAAATAATAAAACAAAAGGGTTTCACTCAATTATTCACCTAAACTCTCTCCTACTCACTCTTTTTGAACCCTTTCAACCTTACAACCCTCTCTCTTGACCTTCGGTGAATGCCAAGGATGAAGCGTCCATCTTCATCCACACCTGAGAAGCACAACTCGAAGAAAAAGAAGATAGCACTGAAGCTGGCACCCGAAGGACCCTTGAATCCAAACCTGGTAAACCATAATGTTGTACCTGAAAAAGAAATTTACCTTGAGTGGCTATTGTCTAGCAAATCTCTGGTCTTAAAAGTTTTAAGAGAACAAGGTTGGATCGAATGGTTCTCAAGGAAGGATAGACCCATTTACCAGAGGTTGGTAGCTCAGTTCTATCAGTATGTATAGCTTTCTTTTGATTCTAGTGAAAGTTTTGTTGTGAGAAGCTGGATTAATGGCCAAAGATTCTCCTTCTCATCGATGTTATGGGCTGCATGCCTTAGGATTCCTCATGAAGGAATCTGTGATGATTATCAGAGAGACCCCCCACCTACAACTGATTTCTTTGACCTGGAAAATGCACTGGAAACCCTAACTGGAAATGGAACCAAGAGAAGGGTCATAACTGCTAAACTTGATGGGGAGACAAGGCTGTTGTTTAAATTTGTTCAAAATATGATTAGCCCAAGGAAAGGTGACTTTGTTGTCTTGAAGTACCAAGATGTGTTCTTGATTCATCTTATGAATAATGGCCACAAGATAAATCTGTGCAAATACATCATTCACCATATGTGTGAATTGATCAAGGTCACATCCAAATCCACCTCTCTATTTTACTCTAGGATGATTTCAGCAATTCTTGTTGCAAAAGGAGTAGTTGGACCCAATGAAGAAGTACATATGGATTTTGAATATTGTTTATCTAAACCTACCATCAGGAGGATGAAAATAAATTGGAACCCCTGGAAGAAGGAATGGGTTGAAGATAATGATAAGCTTTATGAAAAGTATAATCCTGTGTATTATCTAACAAGGCCAAAGGACATTACTGATCCTGGTTTGGAACCAGATGAAGTTGCTGAGTATTCAAAAGATGAAGAATAAGAGGAAGAGGCAGCTGAAGTACCACATAGAAAAGAGGTTGATATACCTCATAGGGAAGAAGTTATTGTTGAGTAAGAAAGGCCTATTATTCCTCCTGTTGTTATTGAAGAAGAAGCTCCTACCCCTAGAGATGATATCAATTTGGAAATCCAATCTGAGGTTGCAAGAGAATTAGTTGTCCCGGAATCTGAGCAGCAAGCCCTGGAAGAGGTTGTAGTGGAAGAAATCCCTACTGTGCAAGAAGCAACTCAAAAAGAACTCCCTGCTATCCAAGAAGCTAATCTGGAAGACCTTACTGTGGAACAATCTGTTCCTGAGATAATACCCTCTATTTAAGAGAGGATGGAGATGGCCTTTAGGTTGGCTAGGTAAGAAATGGATGAGGAAATTAGAGATGAACCAGTGTATTTAGAACAAGTACCTAAGCCTCAAGGTCCTGAAAAGGAAGAACTTATTAAGGGGGAGGAACCTGAAAATCTTGAGACTGGTGAAGCTGAGTTTGATGAAGCATCCCATCTGGATGAGTCTATTTCGGTGGACACTCAGTATAAATTCCCTAGATTTTATTATGTGAGTGAATCTCAACAGGTTACTTCCATTGGTATTGATCTTTCTTCTCTATTTCAATTGAATTCAGTCTCACACCCTGAACCTCAACCTGAACCTTAACCTAAACATCAACCTGAGCCTACACCTTTACCACTTCTTGCACCTGCACCTTTACCTAATCAGTAGTATTCTGTAAGCAAGGATGATTTGAAAGTCTTTGGAGACACTATCTTAGCTGTAGTTGAGAAACTTATGTCCTCTCAACCTCGTCTTGTGACCAAACTGAGTCAGGAAGATGCCTCACTGCTTTTAGAAAAGATTAACTGGCACATTCAACCCAAGATGATCAATGAAATTCAAGAAGTAAGAGTTGAGAATAATTTGCTCAGTACTGAATTTTCAAATCTGAAAATCATGGTTGAAAACCTACAGAAAGAACTGCATTCAAGATCATAGCCTTCTCCTTCACCTACTCCTGCTTCTCCTGAACCTACTTTTTCTCATATTTATAGAGATACTGTGTCCCAGATTCATCCATACCTATTATCCTTTAATGAAAATATTGAATAAAGGAACAAACACATGTTGAAACACATGAGAGAGCTTGTGGATAACCTTAATAATCTCACAGATGAATATAATGGTTGTCTTCAAAAGGTCCTGAAACAGATCAAATCTTTGACCACTACTGTTAAAGCTTCTAATTCTTCTAGTCAGACCTCCACTCCTTCTTTGGATAGTTCTCTGCTCAGATCTATAGTCAAGGAAGAGATTCATAATGCCTTCAGTGGCTTTGATATGGCTCCTTTATCTGAAGTTGTTAAGAACAGTGACAGAGTGCTTGACCTGGTGCAAATCCATTCCAAGATTGCCAATTATGCCCAGCAGGAGATCTCTAAGAAAGTGGATTTCTATTTCAACCAGATTTTCTCCAAGACTGATATGACCAATCACTTAAAATACCTTGTAGAGAATCTGAGAATTCCTCATGTAACCCAAGCCTTCAAAAACCAAGTCCATAAGCGAACTGAGCTTACCATATTGTTGGACAAGTTCATGGAAAACAAAGATGATTTTGAAAAGGCCATGCAGTATGAAGGAGAGATTATTGCAGACTTCATTAAACTTCTGAGACCATATATTCATGTTCAAAGCACAACAATTGTTGCTCCATAGGCTGATCCTCTCAGACCTGGATTACCTACTTTCACCTCTGCCTTACCCTCAACAACCATGTCTATTGGCCAGGCTCTTAGTCAGATCAGGCCTGTCATTCTTGACCAGCAACTGCCTCGATCTTCTACTGCTCCTACTTTGGTTCCCTCGGTCTTCAAAGGTCCCCCTTTACCTTATTTATCTACCACTTCTATGCCTTCTTCTACATCAGCAATTTCCCCTATGGCTTCCTCTTCTGTTGCTGATAAATGCAAAGAGAATTCCAATCCCTGAAGAAGACCAGTGACTGCTATTTTTTTTATGGAGATGTCGTTGATTTTTTTTTTTGTATTTCTATTGTCTGTTGTATTCTGAACACTTTTAATGACATATGCATTGTTTTCCCTCTATTTTTCTACTTTTTGATAATCCCAAAAGGGGGATAAATATGAACTCTATATATGAAATCTATGTTAACATATGTTATTTTTTCTCTGTAGTTGCGTTTAATTTACCCTTTACCTATATATGATTTGTGATCATCAAAAAGGGGGAGATTGTTGGACTCCATGTATTAATCATGTTTTAATGATAAAAAATATCATTAATGTTTACAAATCTAAATAATAATTAGAAATCTTATTAACGATCACAAATCTCAAAAATCTTATCAATCTTGTGTATTTATGTTTCAAGTTATCTCATACTAGATAATGGCTAAGCTCAATTAATTTTATGCATATTACTGTTTAAGTATGAACACAGTTATTTTCCTAAGTCAGACACTGTGAGCAAGAAATAGACACCGTGAACAAGAACACTATGATGAAGCAGATGTCGTGAAGCCTAAGTCTCAGACACCGTGACCAATGAGACGTCGTGACCAATGAGACACCGTGACCATGAGACACCATGACATAGTAAACCTGACATCATGAAGAAAGACACTAAGAACAGACACTGTAAGCCAGACACTCTATTTTTCTAAGTTCCAAACACAGTCATCAAGGCACCGTGAATCCAGAAACTATGATCAAGGCACCGGAAGCCAGAAACCGTAAGTCAGACACCGTGACTCAGACAGCGTGAGCAAGACACCGTGAAGGAGACACCGTGAAGGAGACACCATGAAGGAGACACCATGAAGGATACACAGTTAAGGAGACACAGTGAAGGAGACACCGTGAAGGAGATACCATAAAGAAGGAACCATTTGAATAACATACTGTGACACCATTTTTTAACCTATTTTTTCATCTTTCTATTTTACTTTTTAACGGTCATATTTGACGTCTTTAATGCATTGACATATTTAATGTTTATTTGTAGACATAGTACGAGGTACGAGGCACGAAATACATGGAACCTGTCGGATAAACCTCATACATTCAAAGATAAAGAGAAGAGTTCCCAAGAGTAAGAGATACACAATACAACACACGAGAAGAAAAATACGCGAGTGCACTATACTGAACAAAACACCAATCTTGAGCACGACCACGAAGAAGAGATTGCAAGATCTTCAAATAATCAATTGTCTCATGCATGAAATTCGACTCTACTGAAGAACACATGAAGTACACTGAAATTCAAAGAACATATTCACTCATGAAGAACACAAGCTAAACCACGACACTCTATTTTTCAACAAAAAAACAAGAGAAGGACTCAGAAGCATTTCTGTGTTATCCAACGAGTCCAGAGCTGCACTACTAATCACTACATCATTCTGAACTCATATCTACTCTCTCTCTCAGTGATTACTTTATTTTACTTTCGAGAAGTGTGTGTACTCTATATATTTTACACACACACTGACTCCTGCGCTGAACTGGAGGATTTAAAAATCCTTACACCAAACTCTTTACTTTTGTTTACCCACGACAACTGTTGAAGAGGTCCCTGTGTGGCCTGGTTATTATTTTGTTTACCCACAAAAACTGTGGAAGAGGTCCCTACATGGCCTAGAAAGTCTATGTACTGTTGTTACCCCGATCCAGGGTGTGGATCAGAGTGTATTTATATAAACTTCTTGGTGACAGGTGATCACCAAGTGGAGTGGATTAGGTCTCAGCTTGAGACTGAACCACTTGTTTTATATCTGTTGTGCATCTTAGATTAAGTCTAAAGTATACTATATATTTTATATTCTGCTGCTATTTACTTTGAAATACAAATCTATTTTAAAGCCACTTTGATAGTCAAAATATCAAGTGTTTGTATGTACTGTAGAGCATTAGGTTAGGTTCAAAAGTTAATTAATCTTCAGATTGAATTAACTGAGAACTAATCAATCTCTTGAGAATCTAATTGAACCTTTACTATAATAAAAATTGAATACAGTTTAACTTAGTATTATAATTGGGGGATTTTAAAAGAAATATTTTTTTAACAGAAATTTTAATTGGAACTCAATTCACCCCCCCCCCCTCCTGAGTAAACCACTCCGACCAACAGATCGTTTAAAACATTTATTGAGGAAAATATCCTTTCCGTTTTGAAAATTTTATTTAAAACATAAAACCTTTTGAAAACCTTTTTATTTGAAAATAACTTTGAAAAATTAAAAAGTAATATTTAAAGGAATGATTTTTCATGATATCAGAATATTCTATTTATTTCATACATGTAAATATGAAGGTTCCTTTCACATTTTCAATAAAATCTAAATGGGAATTGTTTTGGAAAATGACATGAAGATTCCTTCCAAACATTTTTGTAAAAATTAAAGAATGGTTAAAAATGTATTTTAAAAATAATAAAAGGGTAATAAGAAAATTGAAAAAAAAAATTGAATTTTTTTTGAAAGCCTTTTTAGAAAACATGGTTTTTAAAGAAAACAGATTTCTCACCAAGGAGAAAAATAAAGTCAGATTTTATTAAAAAAAAATCTTAATTATATTAAGTATCAAAGAGTGGAAATATGGTACCATTACATGAATATATCAGGAATAATCATCGGATAAGAAAATTCATGATAATTTTTGAGAGATAGATCATAATATTTCATCAATGGAAGCATAATCATAAACAATCCTAATAATCGATGAGATTGTAGTAATAAACCCTTACCACTTTGGAAACTTTAAATCATTATCCCCATGAGATAATAACATTAAATAAAGTTTAAAATATCATGAAAATAAGTATATTCATGATATAACATGTTAAAGGGGTAGTATATACACTTCGTAAAATAATATAGGTGCATAACATAACATGTGTCTTAAAGAAGGAAAATTGAGTCAAAATTCTCTTTCCGCTTTGGAAACTTTGAAATTGTAACCTCATGAAAGATAAATCCTAAAATAGATATTAAAATACCAAAAATTATATTTATAATAATCTTAAGTTACATTCATGATCATTATATACACCACATATAAGAAAGAGGTGGTTAATACAACATGTGTCTCATAAAAGTAAAAAGTGAGACATAAATCCATTACCTTAAGTCTTGACTTCTGCCATGCTAGTTTAAAACTCCTATATCATAAATATAAGTTTATTATATATCTATCACAGAAAATTATTCATATATATAATATAATATATTATTTACTTATGAATTTATATTACTCGTGTTTTAACAATTCCATGTTAAAGTTACGTTTCAGGTAATAACCACTTTGTTTTTTATAAATGTTTTGATTCATTATGTTTTATGTTCTCTTACCTTAATCATGATTTAATAATCTCTAGAATTATAACCATGGTATAATTATCATATATATTCAATATATATTTATTTATATTAATATATAAAATATAGAAATAGGAAAAAAAAATATCGTTCATGGAGACGGACGACCATACGTACGCATGAATGTTGTTTCCATTTTGTTTTCGGATTGAACAAAGAAAAGTGTGTGATATGTTATAATTAAAAAATAATTTTTATTTCATATATATCACATATTTTTATTAAAATCATTTTTAATACATTCCATGTAAATCATGAATGAATCGCGTCGCTTCGAGAGGTGGTAGTCCACCGTACACACGAACGACGTTATCGTATTCCCAAAAAATGGAAATCATGAAGTTATGTGTGATATAAAAATTAAAAAAAATCATAATAACATCATAAATGTCATAAATGTCATATATAAATAGTATTTACATCATTATTCTCAACCTTGATAGGTGGTAATGAAAAAACGAACGACATCGGCTCGTGAGGCGGTAGTCTGTCGTACACCCAAACAATTATTTCATAACTCATTTAATGGAAGTGTGTGTGTGTTTTGGTAATAAAATTAACATAAAAATATATAATTATATTTAAGATACTTATTTTATTATATAAGCATGATATAAAAATAATTTAAGGGTTTTGGGGAAGAAATAAAATAAAAATATTTGTTGATGAGTGTTACATATTCTTCGGGTATCTCTTTTTGGTTTTCACCAAAGGCCTTACTTGGTTGGATTTATACCAAAATTAAGGATTCTAAGATTATTTGATTGAATTTTTTAAGATATTTGGATAGGTATTTACCATTCCAAATAGATTTAGAGTTGTGAAGAGAGGGGAAGAGGGGTGGCCTTTTATAAGGGAGGTGAGTGGTAAACTTGTAAACTTTTGAAAGAGAGAATTCCACCCGCATATTTCATATGGATAAAGGGTAAAAAATGGATAAAAGTATATCCTTATACAATATAAGGTCTAAATGTGGATATAAAATGTGTTTTTTACATGTGTTGGGTCATTTTTTCCCATTTCTTTCTAAGTTTAACCACTAAGTAATTGTGTTTTTACCGTAATCACTATAATTAATGTTTAATTATTTTCCCTCATAAATTTGTTAAAAAATTAAGTTGAACTTATTATAAATTATAAATTATTATTATTCCAAATATGGAATCAATTTTTCTAAATTATAATAACAGAAGTGGCAAAAATTAATTTAAAATTAATCCCACACACATGTCGAGAAAGCGAGTTTTTAAAGCGAAAAATATCAAAAATTTACAAAGTTTTTATATTAAATTTCAATATTAAATTGATTTAAATTATCTAAATTGGATTAATATATGTATAATTAAACTAAATATACTTAAAACCCAAATTAAAATATAATTTAACTATATAAATAAATTAAACAAAAAGATAGTTTTCCATTTAAATTCAGTATTTTTCATTATTCATCAAAAAATAAAACTTTTCAAAAAAATCACATAAATTAACTCTAATATAATTTTAAAATTATGAATTCAAAAATGAAGTTTATATTATCAAATTCAATTACTAAAAGTGTCAAAAATTAATTTTATTATTTTTCACAAAAGATATAAAAACATATTTTTGAGAAAATAGTATTTTCAAAACATATAAATACCTTAGAAAAATTTATATATTTTTTTTATCAATATATTCCATTTATATAAGACCATTATAATTAATATTTAAAAATTGGTTATTATTATTCATTTTTCTAATTCTAATGGCTAGGTTACAACAATAATGTTTAAATAACTATATTAATAATATGTTGAGGTTTTGTTAAAACTTAGTGTCATGTATCACACAAGCTAATCAAGTGTTGAGTGTAGTGAAAGATAACCCAAGGTTGTGTGTAATTAAATCTTTACTTGGTGTATCATGTAACACAATCCATTAATAAAATTTTATTTACTCAAAAAAACATAAAAACTCAGGGTGTTACATGTAACGACCCGGACCTGAACAGTCACCCGAACAGTGCTAAACGGGTCGGGTGTTACTACCTTAGGCGCACCTCCCCAAATTCCAAAGGTTGCCGAATAATAGTGAGGGTCTTTTTAGGTATATTTGGGAGGCTATACCCTCTCGGGGGATAATAATGGTACTCATATGAGTATAATAATAAAGATGCAACAGAATAAATGACTCAGAAGAATCGAACCAGACCCGTAGAGCAGAAACACATTCAATATCAATAAACAGCGGAAGTAATAAATATAAACAACAGCAACAGAAAGTAAACACAACAACATGATGATCACTTGTAACTACCACTTAACAACAAACATGCATCCAAAACAGGCCATACATATCCATGTAAAGGCGCCAATGTCTAACGAACTGTAGCTACAAATCAAGTAAGCATGCTGATACAGGAAAGTAGGAAAAACAAATTAATTACAACTAGGTATGACCTCAAGGTCCATACTATCTCCATGCAATAGCTAAAGCATCCCAACTTCTGAAGATGGCCTCTTTCCTATACGTAAATCCATAAAGTCTACACGCGTCCTGAAGGGCCCATGCAAGGTGTGAGACGAATCTCAGTAGGATACCACCCAACGGTGCTTACCTAATATAAGTGTTTAATCAGGCATGCATTTATAAGGAAAATAGTAAATAGTACGATGAAAAAATAAACACAAACTTCACTGGTGCTCAGTAGCCACCACAGAGTATCACCTGCTTCAGCCCACACAGGAATCTCTGTCATTAACCCGGCACCATGTGCCCCCTGACACCGCGTGTCTCAAATACCGACATCCTGAAGGCATGCCCGAGAAATAGTAAACCAAAGGAACAATGATGTCTTCCCTAAAATAAGTAACCAGAGGGACAGCGATGTCTGCCCTCAAAATAAGTTACCAGATGGACAACGATGTCTGCCCTGAAAAATAAAGTAACCGGAGGGACAGCGATATCTGCCCTCAAAATAAAGTAACCAGAGGGACAGTGATGTCTTCCCTAAAATCACAGCGAGCCTCTGGCCTCAACCTGATAGCTTCACTACTATCCCCTGAAGGCTCTTCACCTTCCATGTGGATTCCAACGACAAGCACCCCCAAACCAAAATTACCTAAACCGAAACTAACGGGGGAATCTACCCACTTGAGTGTTCAAAACCACCTCATCAAGAAGTCTCTATGTGTGTACACTACTCATATTTCCAAGTGATCGATAATCGCTAAAATAGTACCTAAGCCAAAACACCTCTAACACCTCATGTCCCTAAGACCATGTCGCTCAAGTATGATAGCATTTCCATCCCAGTAACCGGGGCCATGCCCAACCTGACAGTCATCCTGCCTCAAGCAGACACCCATGATGCCCAATCCTGTGGTCAGAACCACCCAACATAACCCGAGCCAAGCCCAACCTATGATCAGCATCACTCAAGAATATTTGGTTCATTTCCAACACAACCAAAAGGGTTCTAGCACATGAAATTCAGTAATTACATATATACACATTTTAACAGAACACATAAACAAGAAAAACCATCTAAACAATTGAAAAGCACTAAGAAAGTGTTGTCTCATACCAACATTGAGGTTTCTAAGGTCTCCAAGAATTCATATCAGGTTCAATAAACCATACACAATAGTTTAAACAATAAAAAACAATCTTAATCATTTTGGAAGTCCCCGGCCAAAATGCCCCGGTGAACAACGACCACTCGCCCGGCCCCGCTCAATCAAAATAGGTAACAAGGAATACCCAAAGGCATCTCATAGGTCAGATAAAAATTAAACAAGTAATAACAGGTAAATACAGGGTCGCGCTCAAAATACCTGAAAACGCACCATAAGCTGCACTGCCCAAAAGTCTGCAAAAACAAAAAAATAGATATGTACCACCTACTTGAGACTTGTATGATGATACTCCTCCAATAACAGCCTCCAATCAGGTTTAAAACTTGGTAGATCTACAAAAGAATCAAAACCTCTCAAACCCTAATAACTCGTTCTAGAACAGAAATCAAGAAAAAAGAATCAAGAGGAATCAAGGTCTTACCGAGGGGGTTCCAATGGATCAAATAGTATTCAAATCGGGGTTTGGATGAAGAAACGAGATCAATTTGAAGTCTCGGTCGGCTGTTTCTCAAGGGTTCTGTCCAGAACCTAAGAAACGAGGTTGATGCCCGTTTTAAGCGAAAAAAAGAAAATACACAGCATGTACTTTAAGTACACGGTGTGTATCATTTTACTATTCAAATGACGGCTGAAATTATTCCCTAGACTTGCTGATTAACTACACGGCGTGTACCTAGGGGTACACGGCGTGTAATTCTTCACCCAGACGACATCTCCAACAAGCCATGTATATCCCCACACACGGCCCATCTACACGGTGTGTACAAATAGTACACGGTGTGTACTTGCTAAAAACATTCTACCTAGCCAACAGGCTTACACGCCATGTATGGCCTCCACATGGTCAAGGGTACACGGTGTGTCTATAACTACACGTCGTGTAGTAATAAATTCCTACATGGTCTTCACACGACATGTACTCAGCGAGCACACGATCAGTACTCACCCAACCCATACACAGCATGTACTCTGAGTACAGGCGTGTAGTCTGGAAATTTCCTGAATATCCCAGATTTTCCCAATTTTCTCAGGAACAATTCAAAATTCAAATAGGGTTAGGATTTTGACCCGTTCTAAAAACTCGAGTTCTTACAATCTCCCCACCTTAACATATCTCATCCCTGATCTATCAAACGAAACCCGAAGATGGAACCGAACATACCACCCTAATTAAAATAACCCGGACTTCCCCGGTTTCAAAGCTTCTGGATAAAATTCTCAAGGGGGATCCCCACCTTAGGAGTTGCCTAGATTGGTCTCAACCCAACAAAACTCAAAACAAGCAAAGGTTTACTAACCTGTTTCCCGGATGCATGGTCCTCTCATGACGCATCATCACCCCTGTGCCTCATTGGTGCTCCCATGTCGTTTCTGACACCCAACTTATCCCACACCGTATCGGTGTCCACCTCCACGAGTTCCTACATCCCATGGATGCTCAAAATAAAACCTGATGCCATGCACCTCAAGTAACTCGCATCCTCGATGCCCCGATGCCCACGACACCTCAAGTAACTCGCATCCTCGATGCCTCTAATGCCCACAACACCTTAAGTAACCCGCATCCTCAATGCCCCTGATGCTACGCATCTCATACATATATATATATATAAATATATAATGCACCCGGTATGGCGCCAATCCCACTAACCAGCATCTAGTCAGTCCACAAGAATCATGTGCACCTCATGCACTCAAAAGGGACATGCCTCAACAGGTCATGCCAAAAGAAAATGAGAAAAGTGACAACCACACTCGTAGTGTACCTCTAACCATCATCGGCTCACCAGCCTGCTCAGCCTCTAGCAACTCCACAGTGTGAACCTGGCCTAAAGTACAGCTACCTGATGCCTGACCTCCCTACGGTGCTTCCCCAGCCACCGGCCACTAACCCCTCAGTTGGATCTCGTTGTCCCTGTCACATCCTCCGCATGCAGTTGAACCTCGGCTACCCTCTCCTGGTACCGAACCTGAACCAACCCCATATGCCACCATCTGTCCTAGTCCCTGCCTGTCGGCTGTCTAAGAAGACTGCCTGCAGAACCTCTCTAGATGCCCCACCTACCCACATGTCTGGCACTCCTATGGAGGCCTATCGCACTGAGTCTGAACATGTCCTAGATGTCCACACTGAAATAAAATCACTGAAGAACTACTACGAGGTGGTCTAGCTAAGTCATTGGCCTGACTGCCCTCCTAGAAGTCATCCCGTACTCACTTCCTACTATCTGAACCATCACCTGAAACTATTCCCCGTCCAACCTGGGGCCTATTTCTCTGGTTTCCCTCTACTATGAGCACCTGATTCACCACCTCTGAGAAAGAACACAGCATTAAGATATTCACCTAAATCCTAATGGTGTGTCGTAAGCCATCCTCAAAGCACCTCTCCCTTATTGCATCATCGCTTACCATACCAGGTGCAAAGCGAGACAGCTCAGTGAAAGTCGCTGCATAGTCCATGACGGACATGTCTCCCTGCTGAAGACTCAAGAACTCCCGATCTCTCTCGGATCTCAGTGTCTCTGGGTAAAAGTGCTCAAATAACCTATCCTCAAATTCCTTTCATGCTAGTCCGTCGTGCCTATGATCCTGAACCTGCACATCCCACCAACGCTTTGTCGGTCCTCTCAGCATGTACGTCGTCAGCTTGACCTTCCGCCCTAGAGGCGTCTCGAGCTGCTCGAAGATCATCTGCATGCTCTCTATCTAGTTCTCAGCTGCCTGTGGACCACCCTCACCCTGAAAAAGCGTCGGGTGATGCGACTGGAACTCCCACGTCAGATATTCCATAGATGGATCTGTACCCTGCGCTCCTCTTTCGATTCTATCCAAGACCCGTATCGGGCTAACTCGGAGCTGCTCATCGAGCCATGGTCTGAACGCTGCCAAACTCGGCTATTATCCTGCCTGCACTGGATCCTGAACCTGATCATGTCCCAGAGCATGTACCTGTGGCTCTTACTTTGCCTGTATCGGATCCTGAACCTGATCCTACGGCACTGTATCATCTCCCGTCTGATGCTCCATCGAGACGTATAAGAGGAACCCACTGAATACCATAAATGGTCAAGCATCCCATATATATATATATATATAATAATATATATTCAACGTAGATAAGGAAAGCATTAAAAGTCAGTGCATAACTACTACCCTTACTCTCCCCCACCGCAACTCATGCCCATGGCATCCTGACCCCATGCCCTCCTTACCCACCCTTAACATAGCCAAGTATCAAAAGTACCTCATGCCATGCCCATCCTGAAAACCAACGTTGCCTCAAACTAACGATCGAGTCACCCAATCCTGGTGATCAAAATCACCTCAACCAATAGTACATACCTGCTCATACAAGATCCAGACCCAAATACCCTGTCACATAAAATTCTACAAATATACAAATCATGGCATAGCACATTGCAATAAACCAACAATTCCATCAGGAATTTCACCTATTCACATTTCAAAGAATACTAAGTATGGAAATTTGATATTATTCACATGGAATTATCACTTCACAAAGCATATGTGCAGTTATGAAATTGAAATACCCTAAAAATGTGCCTATCAAAAGCCAAACAAACAAGTCTTTCCATACTCGGCCAAGGTCCAATTCTCCCTTACCGCACTGGGTCAAGGGTCACATATCACAATCAATAACATCACACACCAAGTGAGACACCAAGGTGGAAATCATATAAACTATAATCTGAGAAAAAAAGGCAACAACAATTCCCACCCATGGAAACTTGGTCTATCCCTCATACCTAGGGCTGCAGCCACCCAAACACAAGCTAGAAACTCAGTTCCAGTCACAACCTATCTCCAGACTACCATATCCCAAATAGTAAATCCAGTAGAAAAAAAAAAGAATTCTCAATCTCATTAGTAGCCAGTAAAACACGATTACTAAATCCTTGTCGATAACTCTGCTCTGATACCACTTTGTAATGACCTGGACCCAAACAGCCACTTGAACAGTGCTAAACGTGTCATGTGTTACTACCTTAGGTGCACCTCCCCGAATGCCAAATGCTACCAACTAGAAGCGAGGGTCTTTTTAGGTATAGTGGGGAGGTTATACCCTCTTGGAGGATAATAATGGTACTGGTCTGAGTATAATAATAAAGATGCAGAAGAATAAACAACTTAGCGGACCCGAACCAGACCCGTAGAGCGGAAACACATTCAATGTCGAGAAACAGCGGAAGAAATAAATATAAACAAAAGCAGCGTAAAGTAAACACAACAACATGCTGATCACTTGTAACTACCACTGAACAACAAACATGCATCCAAAACAGGTCATACATATACATGTAAAGGCTCCAATGGCTAACCAACTATATCTACAAAATAGGTAATCATGCTGATACAGGAAAGTAGACAAAACAAAGTAACTCCAGCTAGGAAATACCTCAAGGTCTATACCATCTCTATGCAACAGCTAATGCAGCCCAGCTCCTGAAGCTGGCCTCTTTCCTGCACGTAAATCCATAAAGTCTGCACGTGTCTCGAAGGGCCCATGTAGGGTGTGAGACGAATCTCAATAGGATACTACCCAATGGTGCGTACCTAATATAATTGTAAAAGTAGGCATGCATTTATAAGGAAAACAGTAAACAATACGATGCACAAATAAACACAAACTCCACTGGTGCTCAGAATCCACCACAGAGTGTCACCTGCTTCGGCCCATGCCGGAATCTTTTCCATGTAACCCGACACCATGTTCCCCCTAACACCGCGTGTCTCAAATACCAACGTCCCGAAGGCACGCCCGAGAAATAGTAACCCATAAGAACAGCGATGTCTGTCCTCAAAATAAAGTAACCGAAGGGATAGCGATGTCTACCCTCAAATCACGGTGAGCCTCTTCCCTCAACCCGATATCCTCACTTCTATACCATGAAGGTTCATCACCTTCCATATGGCTTCCTAAAACAAGCACCCCCAAACCAAAAGTACCTAAACCACAACTAACGGGGGCCTCTACCTACTCGAGTGGTCAAAACCACCTCATCACAGAGTCTCTCTATGTCCACACTACTCATAGTTCTAGGTGAGCGGTAATCACCAAAATAGTACCCAAACCACAACACCTCTGAAACCTCGTGTCCCTACGACCATGCTGCTCAAGTCTAATGGCCTTGTCATCCCAGTAAACCGGGTCATGCCCAACCTGATAGTCATCCTGCCTTAAGCCGACGCCCATGACACTCAATCCCGTGGTCAAAACCACCCAACGTAACCCGATCCAAGCCCAACATATGATCAGCATCACTCAAGAATATTCGGGTCATGCCCAACACAACCAAAAGGGTTCCAGCACATGCAATTCAGCAATTACATATATACACATTTTAACAGAACACATAAATAGGCAAAACCATCTAAAAAGTTGAAAAGCACTAAGAAAGTATTGTCCCATACCAACACCGAGGTTTATAAGGTCTCAAACAATTCATATCAGGTTCAATAAAACATACTCAATAGTTTAAACAATACAAAACAATTTTAATCATTTTGGCAGTCCCTGGCCAAAATGCCCCAGTGAGCAATGGACACTTGCCCAACCCCGCTCAAGAAAAAAAGGTAACAGGGCATACCCAAAGGCATATCATAGGTCAGATAACAATTAAACAAGCAATAACAGGTAAATACAGGGTCGCACTCAAAATACCCGAAAACGCACCATAGGTATGCACCACCTACCTAAGACTTGTATGATGATACTCCTCCGATAGCAGCCTCCAATTAGGTCTAAAACACGGTAGATCTAAAAAATAATCAAAACAAACCCCAATAACTCATTCTAGAACAGAAATCAAGAAAAACAGCTCCAGAGGAATCAAGGTCTTACCGAGGGGGTTTCAACGGATCAAACGGTATTCGAATCGGGGTTTGGATGAAGAAACAAGATCAATTTGAAGTCTCGACTGCCTGTTTATCAAGGGTTCTCTCCAAAACCTGAGAAATGAGGATACTGCCCATTTTAAGTGAAAAAAAGAAAATACATGGGGTATAATTTAAGTACATGGCATGTATCATTTTACTATTCATATAACAGCTGAAATTCTACTATAGACTTGAATATTGACTACATGGTGTGTACCTAGGGGTAAACGACTTGTAATTCTTCACATGGATGACATCCCCAACACGCCATGTATATCCCCACACACGGCCCATCTACACAGTGTGTAAAAATAGTACACGGCGTGTACTTGCTAAAAACATTCTACCCAACCAACAGGCCTACATGCCATGTATGGCCTCCACACGGTCAAGGATACACGGTGTGTCTATAACTACACGTCGTGCAGTTATAAATTCCTACACGGTCTTCACACGGCATGTACTCAGCGAGCACACGGTCGGTACTCGCCTAAACCATACATGATGTGTACTCTGAGTACATGGCGTGTAGTCTAGAAATTTCTAGAACATCCCATATTTTCCCAGTTTTCTAAAGAACAAGTCAAAATTCAAAAAGGGTTTGGATTTTGACCCGTTCTAAAAATCCAGGTTCTTACATTACATTTTACCCCCATTAAAATGAATTTATCCCTCAAAATTTTCTGCTCTGATGCAAACAAATGAGGATAATTATGCATAATAATATTCTCAAGTTCCCACATAGCTTCCTTAAACTAGTAGTTTCACCAAAAAACTTTGATCAGGTGAGTAGTATTATTTTGTAGAACTTTCTCTGTATAATTCAGAATCTCCACTATTTGTTCCTTATAATAAATATCTCGCTCCAGTGATATGACCTTTGAGTTTAGTACATGTGAAGGGTTAGGTCTGTACTTACTCATGAGAGATACATGGAATGCCTAATGTACTTGAGATAGGTTTGGTAGAAGCACCAAGTGATAAGCTACCATCCGGATATGATCAATAATTTCAAAGGGACCAATATACCGAGGGCTTAGTTTCCCTTTCTTCTCAAATCTCATAAACTTTTTCCATGCATAAATTCTTAGAAATTAATTATCACCAAATTCAAATTCTAGATCACATCGGTAATTATCCGCACAACTTTTTTTCTAACTTTGAGATGTCTTGTTTTGCTGCTGAATGGCTCTAACCTTTTCTGTCATTTCTTCATCTATCTCAGGTCCCAATATCTTTATTTCTCCAACTTCATTCCATCATGTTGGAGCTATACATTTCTTTCTATAGAAGGATTAATAAGGATCCATATAAATTCTTTATTAAAATATATTGTTGTAAGAAAACTCAACTAGAGTAAGTTGTTGATCCCAACCACCTTTGAAATCCAAATAAAAATATCTCAACATATCTTCTAGGGTTTGAATTGTTCTTTTAGACTGACCATCCATCTAAGGATGATAAGAAGTGTCGAAACTCAATTTCATATCAAGGTCTTATAGAATACTTTGCTATAAATTTGAGGTAAACCTCATATCCCAATCATACAAAATGGAATATGGTACTTTATGAAACATTACCACTTCCTTAATGTATATTCTGGAAAGCTGGTCAAGAGATAAGTCTTCTCTTATAGCGATCAAGTGTGCTAACTGAGTAAGGTGATCAACTACAACCCATATGAAATTATTCCTTTTATAAATTTTGGGGATTACAATAAAAAAACTATAGTGATGTTATCCAATTTCCATTCTATTATGTGTAATGGACGCAACATCCCCTTATATTTTTGTCTTTCATCCCTAACTTGTTGGAATACCAAGCACTGAGATACAAGCTCTTCCATATCTCACTTCATTCTATCCCACCAGAGGTATTATTTCTAACCTTATTTTGTAGCTCTATATATTAATTATGCACCTATTTAATCTTTAATTGGATAGATGTTTGAACATTCAATTGAGCAAGATAATATCATTCCCCTTCCTTCCATATTTCTAGGTATATCCTTTTCAAATCCAGAAATGTTGGATCTTTTGTGATCCTCATCATGGATAATCTAGCATGATCCTTTCGACTCAAAGCATCGACCACCTTGTTTGCTTTTCTAGGGTGATAATGTATTAATTATTCATTTTAATTAGCTCTAACCATCTTCTTTGGAGCATTCTCAACTCCTTTTATGTAAATATATATTTTAAACCTTTTTAATCAATATATATATCACACTTTTCTTCATAAAGATAATTCCTCCATATCTTTAATGAAAAAATTGCCACAGCTAACTCTAAACCATGATTTGGGTAATTTTTCTCATAAACCTTTGATTTTCATGAGTAATAAGCTTTAACCATTAAATTTTTCATAATAACACATCCCAATCCCTTCTTGTATGTATTACTATAGATTACAAACCACCATCTTGTCACGAACTGAATCTGGTCGCCATCAAAACAAGCACCCGACACGGTCCGAGACAAGACCCGAAGGGCGTTCTCGATCCCCACGGTCTGGAACAAGTGCCTGAGTATCATAAAACAAAAATTGGTAATGATTTACCCTAGTTTATAAACATACAATGACAAACAAGTCCAATAAAACCAATCTGGATTTTTCAAAAAAAAACTATCTTTTACAAAATTTCAGAACTAAATTACATGGTTTAAAACAACTCTCAAAGACTATATAAAATGAATAAAACCAAAAATGACAGCCCAATAACCATAACATGTCATGAGGAATCTCCCTCAAGCCATCTCCACAACACCGCATCACGATGGACTGCTAAAACCCTGAACCGTTGGCACAAAAGTTGTACCCAAACATGCAGAAAAAATAACCAAGTCTACTTACACCCAAAGGTGTAAGTTGGGTGTGATCCAAAGACCAGTAGTATACCACCACTATGAGATTCCATGTGATAAAAATTAAAATATGAAAATCATGCAAGTTTTCAAAACATGAAATGCTAGTGACAATTTCTAAAATATGCAACTTAAAATAAAAATTGTTTTCAAGTGGGCTATTTTAAAGATTCAACACTTTAAAAAAAATCCAATGCTACTAAATTTTCCATCCAATCATACCATATGCTGATGATAAGCACAAATTATATAATGAGCACAAGCAATGGGAAAATAACCCCTAGGAATTAGCTTGCAGTGGGTCCCAGGTACCTCATATCTTGGTGAGAGTAACCATCACAATATCTATTCTCGTGCACACGAGCCACTAGTAGGGATCATACCCATAACCTAGTGTCACCCCATAATCATCATCATTATAGTTTAGTTATTGTTTTAAGAGTCAAACTTACTATGTGAAACTGATGTCAAACCCCACGGGATCACTAGCATACTAGTACACGCCCACCCACCTAGATACCCGGATTTCCCTCTTGTGCTCAAATAAGTTCAACAAGTCAAGAAATATAATGTTCACATGAAAATATCACCTTCACTTCACACATTCATCAAAAATCCCACATGTACATCACACAAGTCACATCATCCTTCTTTTCATTCAAATTGATTTTGAAATCAAACTCATGCCAAAATAGCCCACAACATATTTTGCATATCTTTCACAATTCAATAAATCCTTTAACAACTTTATAGAATATTTCCCAAGATTATAAACATCGCATAACATCCCACTTACATGTTACATAACACCATTTTCATAAAAAAAATCCATTTTTTACATCATACTCACACACAAAAAACCCACAAACATGTTTTGCACCTCTCTTGCCATTTTATAAAACATTTCATCACTTTGTAAAACATTATAAAAATGATTCACATCTTAAATCACCACTTTAAATTTCAAAAACTCACATTAGGTGAATACACTCACCAAAAAGTACTTATACACCCTTTACCCAATTTGTTTAACCAAATAAAACATTTACAGTTTTCATAAAACAACCCCAAGGGGTGTAACTATGTCTTGTGCACAACACCCATTTCAAAACCCTCTTTCAAGGAAAAATCACTCTAAGACCCTACCAAAGAAGAAATGTGAATCCCTTTAAACATTTATTAAACCATTCTCAAGTGCTAGAAAATTTTCTCAAATAATACCACAAAAGATACCCATGAAAAACACACATTTTCATAAAACACTTTCAAGGAGTGGAACAAGGTTTTACACATAACACCCATTCAAAAAACCCCTTTTGAGGCCCACATGAAAACAAATTATTAAAAAACCAGAATTGGAATCCCCTTTCAACAAAAATAAACCACTTCCATATGTTATAAAATACACCCAAACATTACCCTAAGAGTCACACATGAAAAGCACCCAATTTCAAGCTAAAATGCAACTATAAAATTAAACGCTTAACAAAATCCATAAAAAACAATTTTCACACCACACACAACATATAAGGAACATGAAAAATAAGTAAATTAATCATGATAACTCATAAAGTAATATCTACATATGTAATCACCTACCTTTTGTGTTGAAACCCTCAAATATTGGTGTTAAACATCAACTGCACCACCGTCGCACCTCAAGGAAGATAAAAGCAACCTAAAACCTCAATATTTCACCCAAAAGACAATAATTTAAACCCTAGGTACGAACCCAAGATTCTGGACACTTTATAACTCATGAAAGGGTGAAAGAAACCCTAAGGAAAGGGTAGAAATCAAGGAATGAAACACTTGCATGATTTTGATGTTTCAGCCATAAAATATTCCTTCAAAGTTGTCCAAGGGAGGGGGAGAAACCTTAGAGGATTTACATGGAGGTAGATCACGAAATTTAGAAGATAGGGGCAGATTTTTTTTATTTCCAGAAGGGAAAACAGGTCAAAACACTCAAAATTTTAATGAGTTGGACACCTTGCACGGTTTGGCCGCACGGTTTAGTAAATTGTGCGGCCAAACTGTGTGGCCTATTCTGGCCACCCAAAAAGTAAATTTTTGCCTAAAATTTTAGGGGGTAAAATGGGGAAACCAAGGGGTAAAGATAGGCCAAGTATAGAGGAGAAAATTTTCCAAAATAAACCATCCTATTAACCCCAAAACTCATCCAACTCAAGGGTACAAACCACCTCAACAACTTACCCCACAAGTGGTGCCACTAGGAGTGTCACATAACCAACTCCAAAACACCACAAACTAATACCATACTTTTGAAAAAAGAGGAGTCCAATTACCATACAAGACCCCCAAGACTAAGGTCATAGATCAACAACACAAGAGACACCAAAATTTCAAACTCAGAACACCCGGAAACCAAGAGAAAGCTAAGAAACGAAAGAGGATTTGAACTAACGCATGGAATTGAAAATTCAGGTGTGAAAATTCTCCCCACCATAAATATTTACATCCCCAAAAATCCATGGAAAGTCCAAAATAAAAAACCAAACCAAACCAATAAAATAAGATGGACTCTCTTTCCACGTTTCGCCCCCAAAGGCCAAAACACCTCCAGTGATCAATTAAGGAAGGAATACTCTTAAAAACCAAAACTTACAACACTTTACTAAAACGATCAAGAACATTTAGAATTTATCCCAAAAGAAAACTCCTCAAATACTATCCGAACAAGATTCCATAAATTTACCCAAACGAACAAAAACAACGAACATGGTTACACTTACCCTGCTTTAACCAAACCATTGGGATTTCTCTAATCCCAATGTTTACCTAAGGAATATGTAGGTAGTTAGATAGCTCCAAACAAGACTACCTACCAAAAATACAAGATCAAGGACCAATATGAGTTACTAGTATAGGTATATACAAGTGGGCTTCCCACCATAAGAGACAACTCAAATTTCCCCGATACAGGATTGAGACACTAACAAGGGGAGGCCCGAACGGACTCCCCGGTACAAGGGGTAGAATTCCATTAGAAATTTCTGAAGGAAAATACATGATAATTATAGTGGGTCTCCCCACCATAAGAACCAACCATATTAACTGACCATCATGGGCCGACACAAGAAGAACCCAAATTTAAAAAGGTGGGATAGCCGCACGGTTAGTCCGCATAGTTTGGGAAACTGTGCGCTAACCGTAGGGATCATTCTGTCTGCATGGATTCCTGGAACATGGTCACTACTAATTGTACACAAACCGTGTGCTCAACCCTGAGGACATAAAAGGTTTAAACTATTACCATCTTTCATACTAAGGATAATATTTTGTATAAGGGTTTGAACGACCTCAGGATTTCCCCTGACTACATGCCAACTTCACTCCAGAACCTATGGTTGGAGATCAAATGATTGAAACATGTTTAGCCTCATAGTTAGGATTTGGAAACCCCTTGAACAAAACTTCTTCTTATGGTGGTACAAACAACTACACCACAATCCTAGATAAGTTTACCAAGACATAACATATTCTAAACTCACCTCACCCTAACCTGAAATTTCACTGAAACAAGGGCTTAGAAGATTCACACACATCACACCTTGTTTCTTCGGGTGAGAAACAATAGAAGGAAAGGACACATATAACCACCTTCCAATAAAATGGAGGATTTTGAAGTTTTTCCAAGGGCGACATACTCCCAACATAACATATACTCTCAAAAGATTGCATGACTTTCACCTTTACAGTCAAATGAGCACATGACATCATAAGGTGTCACCGAACATGACCATTGCGACTAATAGAAACAATACATGGAAAGTAACTTATGCCAAGTCCCAAAACAACACACAATTCCGAACAGTAAAAATATCATCGATGTTAATTTTCTCCCCAACCATTTGAGATAAACTCCCCCTTTGAATGAGAATTAAGACCCATACAATGAATGTAATCTCCATCGAAATTTTATACTTTTCATCACATTGATAGACGGTCATAGGTTGGTTTTGAATATCAAACGTAACTTAAATTCCTCGATAATTGATGTGTGATTTATGTAAAGAAATCCAATCCATTCCTAAGATGACATAAAATTCAACCAGAGGGAGAACCACAAGATTTTCAAGAAGTACATTCCCGCCAACATCAACCGGAGAGTGATCATAGACTTGAGATGTGATCATAGTACCAATAGGGGTTTTCACTACTAATTTCACATATAATCATTTGGGTGGCATCTTGATACCCTTATAAAATTAATTAGATATGAAATAATGGGTTGATCTGAAGTCAAATAATACATTATCAGTTCTATAGTGGATGATAAGTGTACCTTTCACCACATCATTATCGCACCCCCCATAGAAATAGTGATCGCATGAGATTTCCACTTGTCCTTCAGCTTAAGAGGTTACTGATGTTGATCATCATCATTAACCCTTGGGTTTGGGAACTAGTTAGCATAATGACCATTATCCTTACACTTGATAACTGAAGTGGGGGAGGTTCATTTTGTGAAGCTTTCTCTATTTTCATCATTAGCTAACTTCTTCTAATCACTTTGGAAATCAATTTCTTGATGACCTTACCTTACACACTTAAAGCATTTACTAGACCCTTAGGCAATTCCCACCATGTTTCTTCCCACACTTAGAGCATAAAGGAAATCTCATATTCTTCTCATCAAGTTTCTTATATTTTTCTTTAAACTCCATATTCCTTTTCTTTTTAAAATCATGATATTGATACGTAACTATGAATTCCATTCCCACCTTGATTGCACATCAAAAAATATCTCCATTACAACTTTTTTCATTTATGGATAATTCCCTTAGGAGACTTATTTTTAAGACACTAAAGAATCAATCAACTTTACTTTCAGGTTGGATGATAATATCATAAGCATACCTCGCAAGACTTGTAAAATTAGACATGTAGGTATAAATGAATTCATCATTATTTTGTTTTATCTCAAGGAACGATTTCTCCATATTTATACAAAGAATATGAGGAAAGTACTTATTGAAAAATATATTCTTAAACTCATCTCAATACATGGATTCAATTTCTTCTCATTTCCTTATATTCTTGATAAGAGTCCACCATTTATCTGATTCACCTTCAAAATGGTAGACATCCAAAATGAATTTTTCATGTTCTGAACACTGGATAATGGAAAATATCTTTTCAGTGTTATTGATCCATTGTTCAGTAACTAGTGGATCAAAAGAACCTCTAAAAGAAGGTGGAAATTGTCTCATGAAGGACTCAATAGAATGTTGTTCCCTCCTTTTCTCATTTGGAATTATAGCATGATTCATAGCTTGGGAAAGTTGCGTGAGCATAGTAATGAGATTTTTCATTCCATCTCCCATAACATTTGGGTTCTTAGTAGGATAATAATTTCATTTTCCATTACACTTAGCATTAACGTGGTTCCTTCAGGTTCCATCCATTGACTAAAACCAAAAATCATATAGTAAGAAACAATAATCATAGTGGGAAACCACATAATCAAGAAAATAACATATAGGATGTCTAAATTATGAAACCTTCTTTAATATATAACACATTAGGTTTATCCTAGATCATTCATAGGAATGTTATATTTAAACCCTTATTGATAGTTCATAAAGAGTTTGTGAATTTCAAAAGTATATCCCTCGGGATTGTTATATTAGGTGTGCAACAAGACCTATTATCCAGCACCAGTTCCCGAATGAGTCTAGATCAATATGGTGTTTTTCTAGTTGTTACCCCTAGGTATATCTATGTCATAACCACATTCACTTGTAGTATCCGGACATATATGTATTTCTAGGAAACCACTTACTCTATAATTTACCAAAACTCCAAGACATTTTCCTATACTTTGACTCATACTTGGACTTATTCCTTAGACATTTCCTTAGGTATCTCACCATGGTTTTCTCATCCAAGTTTCTTAAGGTTAACTAAACCTTTCCTCTAATGTAAACTATAATGAGCTAGGATTAACATACATAGACATTACATTGTTTTTTTGGAATATTTAATACATTATATAAACACACACTCAAGGGCCATAATAGTTTAGTGTCTTTGGAAACTTGGAAACATAACCATTGGTTTATGGGTGAGCTACATCATCTCCCACTATGTTCTTCATAACTAGAACCCTTCTTAGACATATCATACATAACACATATCTTCATAACCTAAGGAAACGAATCATAAGAAAGGGTGAGCTTATATGATCAATAAGGGACAATAAGGGAGATATCTAATCATAACATGAGCATAAGTGTATGATAACATGATCATAACAATTGAAAAGCAGACCCCACATATCAAAGATCATAATATTGAATCATGGAATAAAGATTGGAATTTCATCTGACATGAATCATAAGGAAATCAAATAACATGATCTATGAGAGTATAACATTAGCATAATACATGGAATTTTTTGTCATACATATAATCATAGAAAATCATTTCATAATAGTCTAGGCTCACTGCCAAGACCATCATAGCAGACAAAGTCCTCTACTAAATCGAGTTCACTCCCTATTCCACCCCTGTGTTACGGAACTGGGTTCACTTCTCATTCAAACCTTGTATTATTAAACCAAGTTCACTCCCCATTCTAGTATTTTATATCTCATGAGATATAAATCTCCAACTATGCATTAGAGGAAGATATAGGCCCCACCCATCTCATAATGAAAACTATATTTCTTTGTGTCACAAGATCATAAAAATTCATCATATCATAAACCATGAAAGGAAATGGGTATCATAAATATTTCATCAAATCATAACCTATATAAAAGATATAGGTTTCTTAATCATTTCATCATATCATAACCCTTAAAAATAGGCAGGTTCCATAAGCATATAACCCATGGAAGAGAAACGAGTTTCATAAAAATCATGCCACCAAAACATAAAATATTTAGAGAAATAATTTGAATGGAACCCTTGGATAATATCCCCAGTAATTCATGACTGTAACACCCCAAGCTTTCATGGTATGCTTCTCTTTGAATAATACAGTAGCGTATGTTGTACGCAACTTCGAGTTCTAACACACACCACAACCAATCAAACTAGCTGTTATGAATAGTAATACCCAATTTTTGAAATTTTATAAATTTTATCTTTCAAAATGGACTTCATTTTTGGATTCGTAATATCGAAATTAGCTTAGGGTGAATTTTTGGTATTTTTCTGAAAACATTCAATTTTTTATGAATAGTGAAAAAACACTAAGTTATAGTTTAAAACCGAATTTTTATTTAAATAATTATTTATTTTATTTAAATTTAATTAAGGTAAAAATATATATATAATACCTATATAAGTTCAATGTAATTCATTGGAATAATTTTAGATATATAAAAATTTTATTGAACTTTTCACCGTCTTTTACCCACCTCCTAGGAGAATTTGGAAATTCACATAAAAATTAATTTTACCGCTTCTGTGAGTGGAATTTTGAAAATCCAAGAGACATGATTAATATCAAGGAGTAAAATGTGGTTCAATGAGATAAAAATATTTTTTGGTGAATAGTAACTTTTTACTTTTATTTACCACGGTTAAAAGTAAATAGGGTAATTAAGGGTAAAAATGATATTAATATTACCCTAACACATGTCCTAATTCTAATGGAAAAGTTTATCTAGACCAAAAACAACCTTATGAATAAAATATTATCATTTAGGTCCACTTGGATTAGATTAGGACATTTATTATTATTTAATTCAAAGAAGAGTTAAAAGAGATAAAATCAAAGTTTAATAACTAAAAAAAAATTAATATAGGGTTATACATAAGATAAATTCGATTATAAATAATAATTAGAAAGATAAAAATATTTCATATATAATGGTATTTTATTTATAATTTTTAGACACTAAATAATTTAATTTATTTATGACACAATGGTGATGCGGTAATTACCTAATTAATGAAATATTAAAATAATTGATATTATAAATATCAAAATAAATGTAATTTGAGACTTTTTATGAATTCCACTAATTTTCTAGGTTAATATGACATATTATGATTGGTTATATAAATTTTTTTCTAAGTAATAATGCTTTTATGAAATTATCAAAAATAAAATACCCAATAGTGTCAAAATTGACATAAAAGAGTTTTTAAAACAAATATTAATTTATTAATTTATATTCTATTCCTAAAAATCTAAGGTTTGGAAAAGGGAATTATATAATGATAGGTGTATCATTAATGTACCAATTGGGGGTCTCTTGGAGGTATATAGTAAGTTTATTAACTATATAATATAAAAATACAAAGAGACATAGTAAATGTCAAACTATTTAACTAAGAGTTAAATACAAATGATAAGGTTAATATAGTGACACAAAAATGTATAAAATATATTGGTTGAAATGATTTAGACCCATCCCCACCTTAACCTTTAAATAATCCACTTTGTATCCATTATAAACCGAATATGAATTTATTATAAAATAATATTTCTAGCTTTTCCTAAGGTGCCCATCACCCCTCTTATAAAAGGGAACTCTCCCTTCTCTCTAATTCACACCTTCAAAGCCTTTTGGATCGGCCAAACCCTACCCAAATATTATCTCAACTTCCATAAATTCAACATAGAGGCATTATTTTGATCATAAATCCATTCTAAGTATCCCTTTTGATCAAATCAAAAGGAAGAACCCGAAGAAGAGGTAATGTTTTCACCACCCTCTTTCAAGTTCCTTTCTTCTTCAACTTCTTATTTCTTTGTTATTTCAATTATAAAATAATAACTCCATTATATTCTATATAATTTCATGTTATTATAAATATGGTACAACCATATTCAGTATTCTATCCATCCTTTGAATGACATGTCACCATACGTGCGTACGTACGGATTACCGTCTCCACGTCGTGGTATAATTGTTATTCAAAACATTATTATTTGGATGGGTATGATAATGATGTGTAATAAAAGTAAATAATAAATATAACATTATGTTGATTTTTTATATATGATATAACATCCAATTATATATTATTTTAATATCAAAAGAATGATATTGTCGCTCGTGCGTACGTACGGACTACCGTCTCCACGAACGCGATGAGATTCATTTCTCATCATATCCATGCAAGTATAATTCTCATTTCATGATTAAAAATAATGTGTAAGGACTTGATATCATTCTGTATATGAATAATATACAACCTATCCATAACAAATATGGCTCACATAACAAAGAATATAAAGGAAAACGAATCTGTTAACACCCGAAACGATGATAATACTAAGATATTAACAAATCAATGTTAAAAGATCATATATGATATAATATTAACGTATATGATTCTTGTATAATTTAATAATAATTATTTAACCATTATAAAGGAGGTTAAACTACCCTCTACCAAGGAAAAGTACAATGTAAGGGTTTATTTCACAATCTCTTCATTATCCGAGGTTGTTTATACGTAATTATCTATTGGGACCCTTTTATCGTCCACATCCATGTTTCTTAAAAATGTATTTCAAATCATTATTACTATTTTATAGACTATGGGTTAAAGTCATTTATACCCTTGTTTACTTTTTATAAGAAGTTTATAAAGGAATCTTTCTGTCATTTTCCAAACAAGGTCCTTTTTGACCTTTTCGGCAGAATTAAGGTAAGAATGTCTTTTTTAACTTATACGGTGGGTGCGGCTATTTTTCACCGTTATAAAATTTTCGAAGCTTCCCTTACAAGATTATAAGATTATTTTCAAAGTAAATGTTTTATTTTATAATTATGTGACTTTTAAATGATTTTAAAAAAAGAGATATTTCTCTCAAATAGTTTTGATTTCATCTATATCAACATCCTTTGATGGATTTTAAGCTTATTTGAAGTTGATTTATTATGATACAAAACTTCCATATTGTATTTAAGGTTTTGTGATATGTTTGACTATGGATGTGTTATTTTTATACCATTCATGGTTTATGGATAAAGTATTGACATTTTGTATGCTAGTTTTAATACGAATGTTTATGTTATGTTTAAACCTGTTCATATGAGGAATGCATTGGACTTAATAAGTGATAGGTGGAGCCCTCTATAGCTCCTCGATGCATCGGTAGGTCTCATGAGACAAACTAGTGTCTTGGCACAAGGTCTTGATAAAATATTATTTGTAGTCTTGGCACAAGGCCTTGACTATGTGGTTATGATAGTCTGACATTATGCATTCCTTCATTATGAAAGTGGTTATTGATATTGCATGTGATTATTCGAATAGTAGAATATCCATATGAATAATTAAATGGAATTATTTCATTTTATATTTGTCATATTATGATGAAGTTCATGTTTAAAAGGCTTTTGTTTTAGTTATAAATTTCCTTAAATGTTTATGCTTATTTATGAAAGTTTCCGCTATATTGTTATCCTTACTAGGCATTTGAGCTCACCCCTTTCAATGTTTTATTTTTTTCCCAGGATGTGAAGAAGTATTTTTTGAATGACCTGTAGGGATAGTATAAGGGGATATGAGTGTGGAGACAATATGTTATTGTAGTTTTCACTTTATGATGTAATGTAAGACCTATGAATATATCTAGTGTTTCCAAGGCTACTAAACTAATCAGTATTTCGAGACTTGATATTTTGTGATCATGCCAATATTATATAATAGTGCACCGACTCTGGGTAACTGGGGTCGGGGTGTTACAGTTGGTATCAGAGGAAGTTTAGTACAAACCTTGGAAACTATATTTATATAAACTCTGATTAGATCACATAAACCTAAGATAGACTTTGAGGATTAGTATATAAGAACTTCCTAGGATTTTGGTATTGTAGAGATTTTGTAAGTTTTCCGAGAAATACATCCCTATCTAGATACGAGCAGGTAGAGGCGGCTTTGGCACAGATGTGCCTAGGGGTAAAACCCAGAAACACCGCTTTGAGCAAGACTCGAACGGGAACTGGTGCACGACAACGGACCTTACTGCACTCTTGGTTACGACACTCCTGGGGGATATGCTTAGGATAATTATCATTTTCTTTACAAACCATTATGAAGGGTTTATGAGTATATACTTCCTCAAAGAAAACATTTTTTATGATTATGGATTATATCCATAAATAGTTCAATTTATGTCAAGTGTTTTACAAGTATGGAATTATGTATTTTGATTCATAAATTGATCTAGTTTATGCCATTGTTTAGAAATGGCTCCTAGTGGAAGGAATGGAAACCATATCAATGCATGCACTCCATGTAGGGATTGCCCTCCGGCTTAAGATAATTATAGTGGAGCTGGTGATGCTACTGGTGCTAATCATCTAATCACCATATTGGGACAACTCACTCAGGTTATGAATAATAACCTTACCCGTATGGAGCACACTGATCTGCAGCGTGGAGGATCAATGTTAGATCGCTTCATGAGGCAACAACCACCGACATTCAATGGGAGTAAAAATCCCTTAGTAGCTGGGCAATGGATAAATTCCTTAGAAAAAATATTCCATGCCTTGTGGAGTAGTGAAAGGGAAAAAGTTATCATGGCAGTTTACCACCTCACTGGAGATGTTGATCAATGGTGGTCATTGATTCAAAAAATGAAGGAAGATGATGAATTATCAAATATGGAATGGAGGGAGTTCAAAGATATTTTCTTATAAAAATAATTTCCTCGTGACCATCGAGGAGATATGGAAAGGCAATTTCTGAGTCTGAGACAAAAGGAGGATGAGAATGTCGCAAAGTATGAGGCTAACTTTACAAGGTTAGCGAGGCATGCAGCAGATTATATACATAACCCAATGAGTAATATTGATCATTTCTTTTATGGGTTAAAACCATTTCTCCATCGAGCATTAGTCTCACAATCCTTCTCATCGTATGAAGATATTGTATCATGTGCTATCAAGACAGAAAAGGAATTCTCTAAGTCTTATGACTTTAAAGTAAAGAAAGAGAAGAAGAGATCTACCGATCACTCTGGGAATGGAAATAAGGGGAATAAGGGAAAATTTGAATATCCATCCTGCAGTAAATGTGGGAAGAAACACCCTGGTACTTTCTTGAAGGGAATGGGAGTCTCTTATAAGTGTGGTGAAAAAGGCCACCAAGATCGTGATTGTAAGGGGAAGAAAGAATTTAACGATGTTCAATGCTACAACTGCAGGGAGATGGGACATTATGCAAATTAATATCCTAAGCATCAAGGTAACTTACCTTAGAAAAGGCTAAGGGGTCAGGGCTAAGCTTATGTGATCACTAATCCTAAGGTTGAAGCTCCGAAAGATGTGGTGGTAGGTAATTTAATGGTTTCCTCAAGTTTAGCCAATGCTTTATTTGATTCTGGATCATTGAATTGTTTCATATCTTCCCAATTTGCTAAGAAAATTAGATATTTCCAATTTGATTTAACAAGGGAGTTGTCAGTAAAAACTCCTAAGGGAAGTATCATTGCTACAAAGTTATATGGATCTGTTCCCATTAGGGCATATAAATGTTCTTTATCTGCTGATCTTATCATCATACCCATGACTGAATTTGATATAATTCTTGATATGGATTGGCTTTCAGACCATGATGTGAAAATTTATTGTAAGAAGAAGGAGGTTACAATTTTTGATGATGATGATAAAAAACACCTTATCTTTAGAGCAGAATCGTCACCACCTGATTCTTACATAGATCCACCTCCAGTAGCTCAACTAAATTCAATTATTGGGGAGGAAGAGAATGAAATACATGTGGGTAAGGAAAGGAATATTCAAATAGAGGATGTGCCTATTGTGAAAGAATATGTAGATGTGTTTCCATAAGATTTACCTGGATATCCTCCAAAACAAGAAATTGAGTTTTCCATTGATTTAATTCCTAGATCAAGACCCATATCGAAGACCCCTTATAGAATGACCACTTTGGAATTAGTGGAACTAAAGAAACAACTAGAGGATTTGAGTAATAAGGGATTTATTCTCCCTAGTGTTTCTCCATGGGGAGCCCATGTCCTTTTTGTTAAGAAGAAAGATGGATCTATGAGGTTATGTATCGACTACAGGGAAATCAATGCTATAACAATAAAGAACAAGTATCCCATACCTCACATTGATGATTTAGTTGACCAACTGCATGGAGCTAAAAACTTTTCAAAGATTGACCTTCGATTGGGATACCATCGGTTGTGTGTGAAGAAGGAAGACATTCCGAAGACAACATTTTGAACCAGGTATGGGCATTACGAGTTTACAGTAATGCCTTTTGGGCTGACTAATGCACCCTCTGTATTCATGGATCTAATGAATAGATTTTTCAAGGAATATATCGGTGATTTTGTGGTGGTATTTATTGATGATATCTTCGTATACTCCAAAAGCTACTAAGATCATGAAAATCACTAGCGCATTATCCTGAAGACTCTTAGAAGACATAAATTATATGGGAAGTTTAGCAAGTGTGAATTATGGATTCAGGAGATTTCTTTTCTTGGCCATATTGTCTCTAAAGATGGAATATATGTTGATCCTTCTAAGACCAAGGAAATCCGAGAATGTCCATCACCAACGAGTATAACCAAGGTACGCAGTTTTATTGGTTTAGCGGGTTATTATCGACTATTCGTCCAGAATTTTGCCCGGTTGGCTAACCCATTAACAAAGATCAAATGTAAAGGGGTTAAATTTGTTTGGACAAAAGAGTGTGAAGAATGTTTCGAAGAACTGAAGAGAAGATTATTCAATGCTTCTATATTGACTCTACCATCGGGGAATGATGGGTTCGTTATTTATTGTGATGCATCGAAGAAAGGACTTGGTTGTGTCATTATGCAGAATGATAGGGTTATTGCCTATGCATCACGACAGTTGAAAATTCATGAGAAAGACTATCCTACTCATGATCTCGAGTTAGCAGTTGTGATCTTTGCTTTGAAGATATGGAGACACTACCTCTATGGTGAAAAAATGTGATATTTATACTGATCACAAAAGTTTGAAGTATATTTTCTCACAAAAAGAACTCAACATGAGGCAAAGGAGATGGCTTGAATTACTCAAGGATTATGATTGCACAATACACTACCACCTGGGGAAGGCAAATAAGGTGGCAGATGGTTTGAGGATAAAAGATCATGGAGTTTTGAACAATATGAGAATTGAAAGGGATCCAATTTTCATGGATCTAGTGAAGATGGACATGGGAATCACCATGGTAGGTGAAACATCAATGATTTTTCAAATGGTTGTCAAACCATCTTTACTAGAAAGGATAAAGAGTTCTTAGACCAATGGTGAAGAGTTTCAAAAGAAGATTAAAGCTATGAATGATGGGAGATTGAGTGACTTTGTGTATGAAGATGGAATTTTGAAATTTGGGAAGAGACTTTGTGTTCCCAATATACCTGATCTAAAAAGGGAATTATTGGACGATTCTCATAGTTCCAATTTCTCTATACACCCTAGAAGCACCAAAATGTATAGAGATTTAAAAGAACATTTTTTGTGGGACAGCATGAAGAGATAGATTGCTGATTTTGTGTCTGGATGTATGGTTTGTCAACAAGTGAAAGTTGGAAGGCAACGGCCTGGAGGAGTCATGCAACCTCTTCCCATACCTGAGTGGAAATGGGATAATATCACGATGGAATTTGTCATGGGACTACCAAAGACTCCTGGAAGGAATGATGCAATATGGTTCATTGTTGATCATCTTACCAAGTCAGCACATTTTCTTGCTATAAGGGAAGATTTACCACTTGAACGTCTAGAAAGACTATATATTAATGAAGTTGTGAGACTTCATGGAGTAACCATATCGATTGTTTCTGATCGTGATCCCCGTTTTACTTCAAGATTCTGGAAAATTCTTTAGAAAGCCCTGGATACTGAACTTCATTTGAGCACTGCCTACCACCCCCAAACTGATGGACAATTAGAACGAACTATTCAAACCTTAGAAGACATGTTGAGATCATGCTCACTTGACTTTCAGGGTATGTGGGATCAATATTTACCTCTGGTGGAATTTTCCTATTACAATAGCTTCTATTCAAGTATTCGGATGGCACCATATGAAGCGTTATACAGAAATAGATGTCGCACACCAACCTGTTGGGATGATGTTGGTGAAAGAAAACTTGTAGGCCCAGAACTGGTGGAGGAAACAATGGAAAAGGTAAAGATAATCCAAAACCGCATCAAAGAAGCTCAAAGTAGGCAGAAGAGCTCTGCTAATAACCGAATGAAGGATTTGGAATTTCAGGTAGGAGATCATGTTTTCTTGAAGGTATCTCCATGGAAGGGAGTTATACGTTTCAGTAAGAAGGTTAAATTGAGTCCCAGGTACATCAGACCCTTCGAAATTCTAGAACGAATTGGGACTGTAGCTTACCGTTTGGAAATGCCGCCAAGTCTCTCCAAAGTTCACGATGTGTTCCACGTATCACTGTTGAGAAAATACATGCCTCACCCAATGCATGTACTCACTTACAAGGAATTAGAACTGGAACTCGGTCTGTCTTATTGCGAAGAGCCCGTCAGGATTCTTGATACAAGAGAACAAGTGCTGAGAAACCTGATGACTCGTCTAGTAAAAGTTCTTTGGAGAAACCATAAGGTGGAAGATGCAACGTGGGAACCCGAGGAACTTATGATGAAGAACCACCCGATTCTTTTCATGCGGTAGTATTCTAGAAATTTCGAGGATGAAATTATTTGAAGGAGGGGATAATGTAACACCCCAAGCTTCCATGGTACGCTTCTCTTTGAATAATACAATAGCGTGTGTTGTACGCAACTTCGAGTTCTAACACACACCACAACCAATCAAACTAGCCATTATGAATAGTAATACCCACTTTTTGAAATTTTATAAATTTTATCTTTCAAAATGGACTTTATTTTTGGATTCGGAATATCAAAATTAGATTAGGGTGAATTTTTTGTATTTTTCTGAAAACATTCAATTTTTGATGAATAGTGAAAAAACACTGAGTTGTAGTTTAAAACCGAATTTTTATTTAAATAATTATTTATTTTATTTAAATTTAATTATGGTCAAAATAGATACATAATATCTATATAAGTTCAATGTAATTCATTGGAATAATTTTAGATATATAAAATTTTATTGAACTTTTCACCGTCTTTTACCCACCTCCTAGGAGAATTTGGAAATTCACATAAAACTTAATTTTACCGCTTCTGTGAGTGGAATTTCAAAAATCTGAGAGACATAGTTAATATCAAGGAGTAAAATTTGGTTCAATGAGATGAAAATAATTTTTGGTGAATAGTAAATTTTTACTTTTATTTACAACGGTTAAAAGTAAATAGGGTAATTAAGGGTAGAAACGATATTAATATTACCCTAACACATGTCCTAATTCTATTGGACAAGTTTATATAGACCAAAAACAACCTTAGGAATAAAATATTATCATTTAGGTCCACTTGGATTAGATTAGAACATTTATTATTATTTAATTCAAAGAAGAGTTAAAAGAGATAAAATCAAAGTTTAATAACTAATTTTTTTTTAATATAGGGTTATACATAATCTAAATTTGATTATAAATATTAATTAGAAAGATAAAAAGATTTAATACATAACGGTATTTTATTTATAATTTTTATACACTAAATAATTTAATTTATTTATGACACAATGGTGATGCAGTAATTACCTAATTAATGAAATATTAAAATAATTGATATTATAAATATAAAAATAAATGTAATTTGGGACTTTTTATGAATTCCACTAATTTTATAGGTTAATATAACATATTATTATTGGTTATATAAATTTTTTTCTAAGTAATAATGCTTTTATGAAATTATCAGAAACAAAATACCCAATAGTGTCAAAATTGACATAAAAGAGTTTTTAAAACAAATATTATATTATTAATTTATATTCTATTCCTAAAAATCTAAGGTTCGGCCAAGGGACTTATATAATGATAGTTGTATCATTAGTGGACCACTTGGGGGTCTCTTGGAGGTATATAGTAAGTTTATTAACTATATAATATAAGAATACAAAGAGACATGGTAAATGTCAAACTATTTAACTAAGAGTTAAATACAAATGATAAGGTTAATATAGTGACCCAAACCTATCTAAAATCTATTGGTTGAAATTATTTCGACCCATACCCACCTTAACCTCTAAATAATCCACTTTTAATCCATTAGAAACCGAATATGAATTTATTATAAAATAATATTTCTAGCTTTTCCTAAGGTGCCCCTCACCCCTCTTATAAAAGGGCACTCTCCCTTCTCTCTAATTCACACCTTATAAGCCTTTTGGCTTGGCCAAACCCTACCCAAATATTCTCTAAACTTCCCTCAATTCAACCTAGATTCCTTATTTTGATCAGAAAGTCATCCTAAGTATCCCTTTTGATCAAATCAAAAGGAAGAACCCGAAGAAGAGGTAATGTTTTCACCACCCTCTTTCAAGTTCCTTTCTTCTTCAACTTCTTATTTATTTGTTATTTCCATTCTAAAATAATAAATGAAATATCTTCTATATATTTTGATGTTATTATAAATATGGTACAACCATATTCAATATTCTATCCATCCTTTGAATGACATGTCACCATACGTGCGTGCGTACGGATTACCGTCTCCACGTCGTGGTGTAATTGTTATTCAAAACATTATTATTTGGATGGGTATGGTAATGATGTATAATTGAAGTAAATAATAAATATAAAATTATAATGATTTTTTATATATTATATACCATCCAATTATATATTATTTTAATATCAAAAGAATGATATTTTCGTTCGTGCGTACGTACGGACTACCGTCTCCACGAACGCGATGAGATTAATTCCCCATCGTATCCATGAAAGTCTCATTCTCATTTCATGATTAAAAATAATTTATAAGTACTTGATATAATTCTGTATATGAATAATATACAACCTATCCATAACAAATATGGCTCACATAACAAAGAATATAAAGAAAAACGAATCAGTTAACACCCAAAACGATGATAATACTAAGATATTAACAAATCAATGTTAAAATATCATATATGATATCATATTAATGTATATGATTCTTGTATAATTTAATAAAAATTATTTAACCATTATACAAAAGGTTAACCTACCCTCTACCAATGAAAAGTACAAGGTAAGGGTTTATTTCACAATCTCTTCATTATCCGAGGTTGTTTATACGTAATCATCTACTGGGACCTCTTTATTGTCCACATCCATGTTTCTTAAAAATGTATTTCAAATCATTCTTACTATTTTATAGACTCTGGGTTAAAGTCATTTATACCCTTGTTGAATTTTTATAAGAAGTTTATAAAGGAATCTTTCTGTCATTTTCCAAATAAGGTCCTTTTTAACCTTTTCGACAGAATTAAGGTAAGAATGTTTTTTTTAACTTATATGGAGGGTACGACTATTTTACACCTTTATAAAATCATATAAGCTTCCCTTACAAGATTATAAGATTATTTTCCAAGTAAATGTTTTATTTTATAATTATGTGACTTTTAAATGATTTCAAAAAAAGAGATATTTCTCTCAAATAGTTTTGATTTCATCTATGTCAACATCCTTTGATAGATTTAAAGCTTATTTGAAGTTGATTTATAATGATAAAAAACTTTCATATTGTATTGAAGGTTTTTTGATATGTTTGACTTTGGATGTGTTATTTTTATACCATTCATGGTTTATGGACAAAGTATTGACATTTCGTATGCAAGTATTAATATGAATTTTTATGTTGTGTTTAAACCTATTCATATAAGGAATGCATTGGACTTAATAAGTGAAGGGTGGAGCCCGCTATAGCTCCTCGATGCATCGATAGATCTCATGAGACAAACTAGTGTCTTTGCATAAGGCCTTGACAAAATCTTATTTGTAGTCTTCGCACAAGGCCTTGACTATGTGGTTATGATAGTCTGGCATTATGCATTCCTTCATTATGAAAGTGGTTATTGATATTTCATGTGATTATTCGACTAATAGAATATTCATGTGAATAAGTAAATGGAATTATTTTATTTTTTATTTTCCATATTATGCTGAAGTTCAATTTTAAAAGGCTTTTGTTTTAGTTATACATTTCCTAAAATGTTTATGCTTATTTATGAAAGTTTCCGCTATATTTTTATCCTTACTGGGAATTTGAGCTCACCCATTTCAATGTTTTATTTTTTCCCAGGATGTGAAGATGTATTTTATGAATGACCTCCAGGGATAGTATAAGGGGATATGAGTGTGGAGACAATATGTCGTTGTAGTTTTCACTTTATGATGTAATATAAGACTTATGAATATATCTAGTATTTCCAAGGCTACTAAACTAATCGGTCTTTCGAGACTTGATATTTTGTGATCATGCCAATATTATGTAATAATTCACCGACTATGGGTAACTGGGGTCGGGGCATTACATTTGGTATCAAAAGAAGTTTAGAACAAACCTTGGAAACTAGATTTAGATAAACTCTGATTAGAGCACATAGACCTAAGATGGACTTTGAGGATTAGTATATAAGAACTTCCTAGAATTTTGGTATTGTATAGATTTTGTGAGTTTTCTGAGCAATAAATCTATGTCTGGATATGAGTAGGTAGAGGTGGCTCTAGCACAGATGTACCTAGAGGTAAAACCCAAAAACACCACTTTGAGCGAGACTCGAACAGGAACTGGTGCACGACAACGGACCTTACTACACTCTTGGTTATGACACTCCCAGGGGATATGCTTAGGATAATTCTCATTTTCTTTAAAAAACATTATGAAGGGTTTATGATTATATACTTCCTCAATGAAAACATTTTTTTTATGATTATGGATTATATCCATAAATAGTTCAAGTTATGTTAAGTGTTTTATAAGTATGGAATTATGTATTTTGATTCATAAATTGATCTAGTTTATGCCATTATTTAGAAATGGAGCTTAGTAGAAGGAATGGAAACTGTATCAATGAACGCACTCCATGTAGGGATTTCCCTCCCGCTCAAGATAACTATAGTGGAGCTGGTGATGCAACTGGTGATGATCAGCTAATCACCATACTGGGACAACTCACTCAGGTTATGAATAATAACCTTACCCGTATGGAGCAAACTGATCTACAGCATGGAGGATCAATGTTAGATCGCTTCATGAGGAAACAACCACCGACATTCAATGGGATTACAAATCCCTTAGTAGCTGAGCAATGGATAAATTCCTTAGAAAAAATATTCCATGCCTTGAGGAGTAGTGAAAGGGAAAAAGTTATCATGGCAGTTTACCGCCTCACTGGAGATGTTGATCAATGGTGGTCATTGATTCAAAAAATAAAGGAAGATGATGAAGTATCAAATATGGAAAGGAGGGAGTTCAAAGAGATTTTCTTAGAAAAATACTTTTCTCGTGACCATCGAGCAAATATGGAAAGGAAATTTCTGAGTCTGAGATAAAAGGAGGACGAGAATGTCACAAAGTATGAGGCTAACTTTACAAGGTTATTGAGGCAAGCAATAAATTATATATGTAACCCAATGAGTAAGATTGATCGTTTCTTTGATGGTTTAAAACCATTTCTCTGTCTATCATTAGTCTCACAATCCTTCTCGTCGTATGAAGATATTGTCTCATGTGCTATCAAGACAGAAAAGGAATTCTCTAAATCTTATGACTTTAAAGTAAATCAAGAGAAGAAAAGATCTGTCGATCACTCTGGGAAAGGAAATAAGGGGAAGAAGAAAAAAGTTGAATATCCGTCCTGCAGTAAATATGGGAAGAAACACCCTAGTACTTGCTTGAAGGGAATGCGAGTCTGTTACAAGTGTGGTGAAAAAGGACACCAAGCTCGTGATTGTAAGGGGAAGAAAAAAGTTACCGATGTTCAATGCTACAACTGCAAGTAGATGGGACATTATTCAAATGAATGTCCTAAGTGTCAGGGGAACTTGCCTCAAAAAAGGACAAGGGATCAAGGCCAAGCTTATGTGATCACTACTACTGAGGTTGAAGCTCTGAAAGATGTGGTGGCAGGTAATTTAATGGTTTTCTCAAGTTTAGCCAATGCTTTATTTGATTCTGTATCATCATATTGTTTCATATCTTCCCAGTTTGCTAAGAAAATTAGATATTTCCAATTTTATTTAACAATGGAGTTATCAGTTAAAACTCCTAAGAGAAGTATCATTGCTACAAAGTTCTGTTGATCGGTTCCAATTAGATCATATAAATGTTCTTTATCTGCTGATCTCATCGCCATACCCATGACTAAATTTGATATAATCCTCAGTATGGATTGGATTTCAGACCATGATATGAAAATTTATTGTAAGAAGAAGAAGGTTACAATTTTTTGATGATGATGATAAATAACACCTTATCTTTAGAGCAGAATCGTCACTACTTGATTCTTACCAAGATCCACCCCCAGTAGCTCAACTAAATTCAATTATTGGGGAGGAAGAGAATGAAATAAATGTGGGTAAGGAAAGGAATGTTCAAATAGAGGATGTGCTTATTGTGAAAGAATATGTAGATGTGTTTCTAGAAGATTTACCTGAACATCCTCTAGAACGAGAAATTGAGTTTCCCATTGATTTAATTCTTGGATCAAGACCCATACCGAAGACCCCTTATAGAATGGACATTGTGGAATTAGTGGAACTAAAGAAACAACTAGAGGAGTTGATTAATAAGGGATTTATTCTCCCTAGTGTTTCTTCATGGGGATCCCTTGTCCTTTTTGTTAAGAAGAAAGATGGATCTATGAGGTTATGTATCGACTACAGATAAATCAATGCTATAACAATAAAGAACAAGTATCCCCTACCTCGCATTGATGATTTATTTGACCAAATACATGGAGCTCAATACTTTTCAAAGATTTAAATTTGATCAGGATACCATCGGTTGTGTGTGAAGATGGAAGACATTCCGAAGACATCATTTCGAACCAGGTACGGGCATTACGAGTTTATAGTAATGCCTTTTGGGCTGACTAATTCACCCTCTGTATTCATAGATCTAATGAATAGAGTTTTCAAGGAATATCTCGATGATTTTGTGGTGCTATTTATTGATGATATCTGGTTATACTCCAAAATCTACGAAGATCATGAAAATCACTTGCGCATTATCCTGAAGACTCTTAAAAGACATGAATTATATGGGAAGTTTAGCAAGTATGATTTCTGGATTCAGGAGATTTATTTTCTTGGCCATATTGTCTATAAAGATGGAATATATGTTGATCCTTCTAAGAACAAGGCAATCCAAGAATGTCCAGCACCAACGAGTATAACCGAGGTACGCAATTTTATTGGTTTAGCAGGTATTATCAACGTTTCATCCAGAATTTTTCCCGGTTGGCAAACCCATTAACAAAGCTCAAACGTAAAGGGGTTAAATTTGTTTGGACAAAAGAGTGTGAAGAATTTTTCGAAGAACTGAAGAGAATATTAGTCAATGATCCTATATTGAATCTACCATCGGGGAATGATGGGTTCGTTATTTATTGTGATGCATCGAAGAAAGGACTTGGTTGTGTCCTTATGCAGAATGATAGGGTTATTGTCTATGCATCATGACAATTGAAAATTCATGAGAAAAACTATCCTACTCCTGATCTCGAGTTAGCAGTTGTGATCTTTGCTTTGAAGATATGGAAACACTTCCTCTATGGTGAAAAATGTGAGATTTATAATGATCACAAGAGTTTGAAGTATATTTTCTCACAAAAATAACTCAACGTGAGGTGAAGAAGATGGCTTGAATTACTCAAGGGTTATGATTTCATGATACACTACCACCTGGGGAAGGAAAATAAGGTGGCAGATGCTTTGATCAGAAAAGATCATGGAGTTTTGAACAATATGAGAATTGAAAGGGATCCAATTTTCATGGATCTAGTAAATATGAACATGGGAATCACTATGGTAGGTGAAACATCAATGCTTTTTCAAATGGTTGTCAAAGCATCTTTACTAGAAAGGCTAAAGAGTTCTCAGACCGATGGTGAAAGGTTTAAAAATAAGATTAAAGCTGTGAATGATGGGAGATTGATTGACTTTGTGTATGAAGATGGAATTTTGAAATTTGGTAAGAGACTTTGTGTTCCCAATATACCTGATCTAAAAAGGGAATTGTTGGACGATGCTCATAGTTCCAATTTCTCTATACACCCTGGAAGAACCAAAATGTATAGAGATTTAAAAGAACATTTTTTGTGGGACAACATGAAGAGGGAGATTGATGATTTTGTGTCTAGATGTATGGTTTTTCAACAAGTGAAAGTTAGAATGCAACGGCCTGGAGGAGTCATGCAACCTCTTCCCATACCTGAGTGGAAATGGGATAATATCACGATGGACTTTGTCATGGGACTACCAAAAACTCCTGGAAGGAACGATGCAATATGGTTCATTGTTGATCATCTTACCAAGTCAGCACATTTTCTTGCTATAAGGGAAGATTTACCACTTGAACTTCTAGAAAGACTATATATTAATGAAGTTGTGAGACTTCATGGAGTACCCATATTGATTGTTTTTTATCGTGATCCTTGTTTTACTTCAAGATTCTAGAAAAGTCTTCAGAAAGCCCTGGATACTGAACTTCATTTGAGCACTGCCTACCACCCCCAAACTGATGGACAATTAGAACGAACTATTCAAACCTTAGAAGACATGTTGAGATCATGCTCACTTGACTTTCGGGGTATGTGGGATCAATATTTACCTCTGGTGGAATTTTCCTATTACAATAGCTTCCATTCAAGTATTCGGATGGCACCATATGAAGCGTTATACGGAAAGAGATGTCGCACACCAACCTGTTGGGATGACGTTGGTGAAAGAAAACTTGTAGGCCTGGAACTGGTGGAGGAAACAATGGAAAAGGTAAAGATAATCCAAAACCACATCAAAGCAGCTCAAAGTAGGCAGAAGAACTATGCCAATAACCAAAGGAAGGATTTGGAATTTCAGGTAGGAGATCATGTTTTCTTGAAGGTATCTCCGTGGAAGGGAGTTATACGTTTCGGTAAGAAGGGTAAATTGAGTCTCAGGTACATCGGACCCTTCAAAATTCTAGAACGAATTGGGACTGTAGCTTACCGTTTGGCAATGCCGCCAAGTCTCTCCAAAGTTCAAGTTGTGTTCCACGTATCACTGTTGAGAAAATACATGCCTGACCCAACGCATGTACTCACTTACGAGGAATTAGAACTGGAACTCGGTCTGTCTTATTGCGAAGAGTCCATCAGGATTCTTGATATAAGAGAACAAGTGCTGAGAAACCGAACGACTCGTCTAGTAAAAGTTCTTTGGAGAAACCATAAGGTGGAAGATGCAATGTGGGAACCCTAGGAACTTATGATGAAGAACCACTCGATTCTTTTCATGCGGTAGTATTCTAGAAATTTCGAGGATGAAATTATTTGAAGGAGGGGACAATGTAACACCCCAAGCTTCCATGGTACGCTTCTCTTTGAATAATACAGTAGCGCGTGTTGTACGCAACTTCGAGTTCTAACACACACCACAACCAATCAAACTAGCCGTTATGAATAGTAATACCCACTTTTTTGAAATTTTATAAATTTTATCTTTCAAAATGGACTTCATTTTTGGATTCAGAATATCAAAATTAGCTTAGGGTGAATTTTTGGTATTTTTCTGAAAATATTCAATTTTTGATGAATAGTGAAAAAACACTGAGTTATAGTTTAAAACCGAATTTTTATTTAAATAATTATTTATTTTATTTAAATTTAATTAAGGTCAAAATAGATACATAATACCTATATAAGTTCAATGTAATTCATTGGAATAGTTTTAGATATATAAAAATTTTATTGAACTTTTCACCGACTTTTACCCACCTCCTAGGAGAATTTGGAAATTCACATAAAACTTAATTTTACCACTTCTGTGAGTGTAATTTCGAAAATCCGAGAGACATGGTTAATATCAAGGAGTAAAATGTGGTTCAATGAGATTAAAATAATTTTTGGTGAATAGTAACTTTTTACTTTTATTTACCACGGTTAAAAGTAAATAGGGTAATTAAGGGTAAAAACGATATTAATATTACCCTAACACATGTCCTAATTCTATTGGACAAGTGTATCTCGACCAAAAACAACCTTAGGAATAAAATATTGTTATTTAGGTCCACTTGGATTAGATTAGGACATTTATTATTATTTAATTCAAAGAAGAGTTAAAAGAGATAAAATCAAAGTTTATTAACTAAAACATTTTTAATATAGGGTTATACATAATCTAAATTCGATTATAAATATTCATTAGAAATATAAAAATATTTACTACATAATGGTATTTTATTTATAATTTTTAGACACTAAATAATTTAATTTATTTATGACACAATGGTGATGCATTAATTACCTAATTAATGAAATATTAAAATAATTGATATTATAAATATCAAAATAAATGTAATTTGAGAATTTTTATGAATTCCACTAATTTTATAGGTTAATATGAAATATTATTATTGGTTATATAAATTTTTTTCAAAGTAATAATGCTTTTATGAAATTATCAAAAATAAAATACCCAATAGTGTCAAAATTGACATAAAAAAGTTTTTAAAACAAATATTATATTATTAATTTATATTCTATTCCTAAAAATCTAATGTTTGGCAAAGGGACTTATATAATGATATTTTTATTATTAATGGACCACTTGGGGGTCTCTTTGAGGTATATAGTAAGTTTATTAACTATATAATATAAAAATACAAAGAGACATGGTAAATGTCAAACTATTTAACTAAGAGTTAAATATAAATGATAAGGTTAATATAGTGACCCAAACCTGTCTAAAATCTATTGGTTGAAAGTATTTAGACCCATACCCACCTTAAACTTTAAATAATCCACTTTTTATCCATTAGAAACTGAATATGAATTTATTATAAAATAATATTTCTAGCTTTTCCTAAGGTGCCTCTCACCCCTCTTATAAAAGGGCACTCCCCCTTATCTCTAATTCACACCATCAAAGCCTTTTGGCCTAGACAACCCCTTCCCAAATATTCTCTCAACTTCCCTCACTTCAACCTATAGGCCTTATTTTGATTAGAAAGTCATCCTAAGGATCCCTTTTGATCAAATCAAAATGAAGAACCCGAAGAAGAGGTAATGTTTTCACCACCCTCTTTCAAGTTCCTTTCTTCTTCAACTTCTTATTTATTTGTTATTTCCATTCTAAAATAATAACTCTAGTATCTTTTATATAATGTGATGTTATTATAAATATGGTACAACCATATTCAGTATTCTATCCATCCTTTGAATGACATGTCACCATACGTGCGTACGTAGAGATTACCGTCTCCACGTCGTGGTGTAATTGTTATTCAAAACATTATTATTCGGATGGGTATTATAATGATGTGTAATTGAAGTAAATAATAAATATAACATTATAATTATTATGTATATATTATATACCATCCAATTATATATTATTTTAATATCAAAATAATGATATTGTCGCTCGTGCGTACGTACGGACTACCGTCTCCAAGAACGCGATGAGATTCATTATCCATCATATCCATGCAAGTATAATTCTCATTTCATGATTAAAAATTATGTATAATGACTTGATATCATTCTTTATATGAATAATATACAACCTATCCATAAAAAATATGGCTCACATAACAAATAATATAAAGGAAAAAGAATCTGTTAACACCCGAAACGATGATAATACTAAGATATTAACAAATCAATGTTAAAAGATCATATTTGATATCATATTAATGTATATGATTCTTGTATAATTTAATAACAATTATTTCACCATTATAAAAGAGTTTAACCTACCCTCTAATAAGTAAAATTACAAGGTAAGGGTTTATTTCACAATCTCTTCATTATCCGAGGTTGTTTATACGTAATTATCTATTGGGACCTCTTTATCATCCACATCCATGTTTCTTAAAAATGTATTTCAAATCATTCTTACTATTTTACAGACTATGGGTTAAAGTCATTTATACCCTTGTTGACTTTTTATAATATGTTTATAAAGGAATCTTTCTGTCATTTTCCAAACAAGGTCCTTTTTAACCTTTTTAACAGAATTAAGGTAAGAATGTCTTTTTTAACTTATACGGCAGGTGCAATTATTTTTCGCCGTTATAAAATCGTTGAAGCTTACCTTACAAGCTTATAAGATTATTTTCAAATTAAATGTTTTATTTTATAATTATGTGACTTTTTAGAAAAAGAGATATTTCTCTCAAATAGTTTTGATTTCATCTATGTCAACATCCTTTGATGGATTTTAAGCTTATTTGAAATTGATTTATTATGATACAAAACTTCCATATTGTATTGAAGGTTTTGTGATATGTTTGACTGTGGATGTGTTATTTTTATACCATTCATGGTTTATGGATAAAGTATTGACATTTCATATGCTAGTTTTAATACGAATGTTTATGTTATGTTTAAACCTGTTCATATGAGGAATGAATTGGACTTAATAAGTGATTGGTGGAGCCCGCTATAGCTCCTCGATGCATCGGTAGGTCTCATGAGAAAAAATAGTGTCTTGTAACAAGGCCTTGACAAAATCTTATTTGTAGTCTCGGCACAAGGCCTTGACTATGTGGTTATGATAGTCTGGCATTATGCATTCCTTCATTATAAAAGTGGTTATTGATATTGAATATGATTATTAGACTAGTAGAATATCCATGTGAATAAGTAAATGGAATTATTTCATTTTATCTTTTCCATATTATTCTGAAGTTCAAGTTTAAAAGGCTTTTGTTTTAGTTATACATTGCCTTAAATGTTTATGCTTATTTATGAATGTTTCCGCTATATTTTTATCCTTACTGGCCATTTGAGATCACCCCTTTCAATGTTTTATTTTTTTCCCAAGATGTGAAGAAGTATTTTATGAATGACCTGCAGGGATAGTATAAGGGGATATGAGTGTGGAGACAATATGTTGTTGTAGTTTTCACTTTATGATGTAATGTAAGACTTGTGAATATATCTAGTGTTTCCAAGGCTACTAAACTAATCGGTCTTTTGAGACTTGATCTTTAGTGATCATGTCAATATTATGTAATAATGAACTGAATCTAGGTAACTGGGGTCGGGTCATTACAATGATTAACACCAATGGTTTTCATCTTATATGTAAAATAATTTTTAAAGGACCGTTTAAAACATTTCTTGAGGAAAATACCCTTTCCTATTTGAAAACTCTTTTTAAAACATAAAACCTTTTGAAAACCTTTTTATTTGAAAATAACTTTGAAAACTTACAAAGGAAGCTTCAAAGTAATTATTTTTTTGATATCGTAATATTCTATTCATGTCATACATGTAAACATAAAGGTTCCTTTCACATTTTCAGTAAAATTGAAACAAGTGTTGTTTGGGAAAACGATATAAAGATTCCTTCCAAACATTTTTTGTAAAAATTCAAACCTATGTAAAAACATATTTTAAAAATCATAAGAGGTTAATAAAACATTTTTGAAAAAAAAATTAAAAACATTTTTAGAAAACATGGTTTTAAAAGAAAATAGATTTCCAATCGAATAAAAAGATAAAGTTGGATTTTCTTAAAAATGTTTTCTTAATTATCTTACGTACAAAAGAGTAGAAAAATAGTACCATTATATGAATATATCATTAATAACCAAAGTATAATATAATTTATTAGAATTATTGAGATATTTATCATAATATTCCATCAATTTAATCATAATCATAAACAATCCTGATAATTGATGAGATTATAGGAATAAACTCTTACCAATTTGGTAACTTTGAATCATAATCACCATGAGATAATAACATTAAATAAAGCTTATAATATCATAAAAATAAGTATATTCATGATATAATATGTCAAATTAGAATTATATACACCTCATTAAATAATATAGTTGCATAACATAACATGTGTCTCAAATAAGGAAAATTGAGACAAAATTCCCTCACCGCTTTGGAAACTTTGAAACCATAACCCCATGAAAAAGAGATTCTCAAATAGATATGTAAATACAAAAAAAATTAATTATAATAATCATAAGGTACATTCATGAATATTATATACACTACATAGAAGAAATAGGTGGTGAATATAACGCGTGTCTCACAAAAGTAAAAAGTGAGACGTAAATCTCTTACCTTAAGTCTTGACTTCTGTCGTACTCATTAAAAACTCCTATATAATAAATAGAAGTTTATTATAAATCTATAAAAGAAACATATTCATATATATAGTATCATATATTATTTACTTATGACTTTATATTACTCATATTTTAATACTTCTATGTTAAAGTTACATTTCGGTTAATAACTGCTTTGTTTTTCAAAAATGATTTGATTCGTTATATTTTTGGTTATCTTAACTTAGTCATTATTTAATAATATAAATAATGATATAAATGATATAAATATAATATATATTTATTATATATATATATATATATATATTTATAATAATCTATAAAATATAGAAATAGGAAATGAAATACACTATTTTTGGAGACGGTAGGTCATACGTATGCATGAACATTGTTTCCATTTTCTTATCGAGTTAAAAGAAATAAAAGTATATGATATATTATCATTAAAGAATAATTTTTATTTCATATATATCTCATATTTTTATTAAAATAATCTTTAATACATTTCATGTAAGCATGAACAAACCGCATCACTTCGTGAGGCTGTAGTTCGCCATACACACGAACAACGTTATCATATTCCCACAAAATGGAAATCATAAAGGTATGTGTGATGTAATAATTAAAAAAATCATAATAAAATAATAAAAATAATAAATATTATATATGAATATTATTTTCATCATTATTATCAACCTTGATAGGTGGTAATGTAAAAACGAACGACATCGGTTCTTAAGGTGGTAGTTCACCTTACACACAAATGATGATTTCATAACTCATTTGATATAAGTGTGTATGGTTGTAGGTTATAACATTATAATAAAAACATATTAGTATATTTAAGATAATTATTTTATTATATAATCATTATATAAAAATAATTTAAGGGGTTTTAGGAATAAATAAAACAAAAACATTCATTGATGAACATTACCTCTTCTTTGGGTATCTCCTTTTAGTTTTCAACAAAGGCCTTCCTTTATTGGTTTTATTCTCAAAGTAAATATTCCAGGATGAGGTGAGGTAATTTTTAAAGAGATTTTGATAGGTATTTTCCAATACAAAGGTATTTATAGGTGTGAATATAGGGGAAGAGGGGTGGCCTTTTATAAGGGAGGTGAGTGAAAAACTTGTAAATTTTTGAAAGAGAGGATTCCACCCACGTTTTTCATATGTATAATGTGTAAAAAATGGATAAAATTTAAAAAACATCATGATAAGGTTGAAATATAGAGATAAAATGGGGTTTTTAAAAGTTTTGGTTCATTTTTACACCTTATTTTCTAAGTTTAATCACTAAGTGATCTTGTTTTTATCTTAATCATTATAATAAATTTTTAATTTCTTTCACTAATCACTTTGGAAAAAATTAATTTTACCTTATTATATATTATAAATTATTATTATTCAAAAAAATTAATCTATTTTTCCAAATTATAATCACATAATTGGAAAATTTTTATTTAAAATTAATCCCGCAAACATGTCAAGAAAGTGGGTTTTTAAAGAGAAAAAGACCAAAAGGTTTACAAAGTTTTTATATTTAATTTCAATATGAAATTGATTCCAATGACCTAAATTGAATAAATATATGTATAATTTAACTAAAAAACTTTAAAATCTAATTAAAATATAATCTAACTATATGAATAAATTAAACGAAAAAGGCAGTTTTCAATTAAAATTCAGTATTTTTACTATTCATCAAAAAATAAAACTTTTTAGAAAAATCCCAATAATCCACCCTAAGGTAATTTTGAAACTATGAATTCAAAAATTAAGTTTATTTTATCAAATTAAATTTCTAAAAGTGTCAAAATTTAATTTTATTATTGTTCACAAAAGACATAAAAAGCATATTTTTGAGAAAATAATGTTTTTGAAACATATAAAGACTTTACCAAGAATTATATATATTATTATAAATATTTACCATTTATGTAAAACCATTAGAATTAATATTTAAAAATTATTTATTACTATTCATTTTTTTGAGTTTAATGAATAGGTTACAATGGTCACATTTAAATAAGTATATTAATAATATGTTGAGGTTTTGTTAAAACTCAGTGTCGTGTGTCACACAAGCTAACCGAGTGTTGTGTGTAGTGAAAGATAACCTAAGGTTTAATGTAATTAAAGATTTACTTGGTGTATCATTTAATTAAATCCATCAATGAAATTTAATTTATTCAGAAAAAAGAAGTTCATTAAAACTTAGGATGTTACATGCACACATAGGAAGGAGGGTAGACTAAACTGAGGTTTTAGATAGGGATATTCTCACCATCACCATATGGAAAATAGGGGAGAGGAATTGTTAGATGAATCTCTCTCTCATTAATATGTAGATGATAAATTAGTAATATATATAAAATATGATAGCATTGCATTAGGTCTAGCCAAATCTGATTTGGTCACCATCTTTCTCAATTATTTTAAAATTAAGTAAATCAAACTACTTTCTGATCTCAATTTCTCAAAATCAATTAAAAACTAGTTTTTCATAAAATCATAAAAAAATGAAAAACTCATTTTTTGAGCAATCCTCTTTCAGATACAGCCTAAGGGATAACTAACTATACTATACTTAGGTAATAAAAAATTGTTTTGTCACACTCCATGATAGGCATGAATCATTTTTCATCCATACATTAGATGCCATGTTAGGGGATTTGACCTGATGATGTATGATTAGGTGCTTTGAAATTCCTTATATCTTGATAAGGATCTATATTAGGATAGTCTTGTAGGATTTATTCCATATTAAAATGTGTAGATGACTAGATTTCCCAGTGTTGCAGCAAGTGCCTCTTCCGATGGTAGGAAAAGGAAGGATGGGGAGGTGCAGTAAGGTGGAAGAAAATTAGAGTATAGTAGTTTTTATTTAGACCCCTCTATGGTTGGTGTAGGTCCTTAGAAATAGTCCCATGCATCATATATATTGGTGACTCAAGAGACTCATGAAACACAGAGGCAGTATCGTGCTCCGAAGACAGGTAGGGTTTATGTGATGGATGGGGTTTTGGATACCAGTAGAGAGGGTTCTTCTATGGTTAAAGGTATGGTCTTGATTAATTATATTTTATCTACTGATTTGTTCAATATAGGGACTTCCCATTATTTTATATCTTCTCAAGTTGTTTTTTGGTCTATATTTGCTGGTTAAGTTGTCTTCTGAGTTCTCTCTCTTAACACTCCTTGGGAGTGAAAGTATACTGTCTCAAGTGATGTCATGGGCGACCCATAGTTTTTGTTGGATACGAACATCTGTGGGAATTCATGATCTTAGAGATGACTAGTTTTGATGTGATATTTAGAATGGACTGATTGATAAATTATCAAGCTCATATTGACTACCACCAAAGACGTGTATCTTTTACCATGCCTAGAAGAGAGAAGTTCACATTGATCGGTGAAAGGGACCTTGGAATGGTAGGGATGGGACCAGACATGAGTCAAGTTGGATCTATCATGAAGTAAGTAGTTGTCTTAGCTCTTACAGTATAATTGGTATTATCCCCCTCTATCTTTCCTCCAGTGGTAGATCTTTAGTGGGATGTATTACCAGATAACATCATTAGTATTACTTCGAATAGATGAATTTATTTTTCAATTGATCTTATGCCTAGGGTGAAACTCATCATCAACATTATAATTTTTATTATTAGGCTTGGAGAGATACAGGGAAAGAAAGCAGATAGGACCTATGGAGGTCGAAAGTAATGCAAGCCAAGGGTATCAGCCCGAATCAAGTTCACCCTCTCAGGTTTAAGTAAGAAAGCATCAGAAATACAACTAAACAGGGTACTAGGAGTTGTCAGGGAGGCCAAATAGTCCGCCACTTTGTTCCCCTCCTACCAATTGTGGGTGACCAAAACATTGTTGCTCATAAGGGCCTTGCATTGCTGAGTGATGTAAGAGATTAACCAGGGGACGAAGCCTTTATCGAGTAAATCATCGTGGATAATCATATAATCTGTCTCCACCTGGGAAATATAAATGTTCCATTGCCTGCAGATGGAAAAAACTGAGAGAATAGCTCTGGCCTCCGCTCGGACAGAATTGCCACTCCCGAAGTGAGCTGTGAACGCCAGGATAACACTTCTCCTAGAATCACGAACCACCCCACCTCCACGCATGTCCCCTAGGACACAAGACCCATCTGTGTTGAGATTGAGGCTGGTCTTAGGAGGAACCCATCAAATCCAATTCCCCCTAGAGGTTATGTAATGAACTTCAACCACAGGGACACCCAACAAGCGAATGGACAGAGCCTCCTTCCAGTTACCAAAATGGAAAATCAGCTCAGCCAACATTCACTGAACTCTTCCCAGGATGGACCTACTAGTGGAATTAATCCCCTCGAACCTGGATTGGTTCTTAGATTTCTATAAGCACCAACATCCCACGTTGAAGATTAAGGAACGTTCCATCTTTTCCACCTCTGAACCCTCGGAACCCTGAAAACAGAGCTCTAGGAACACATCAGTGCTCGGAACTTGTGGTGAGTAATCTGTAAACACCCCAAAGGTACTCTAAACCATGCAAGCCCAAACCCCTTTAAATAAAATATGTCATGTGCTCTCTTCTCTTCTGTCCATACAACATTGACAACAGGAGGCCATGCAAATGCCGAGGCGTTTAACGTTGGAATCAGACGCCACAACATTGTTCCAAATTCTTCAGGAGAGAAAGTTGAGTTTAACATGAATTTTTTTGCACTAGATAATCTCATTCCATATGTTATAAGGTCCTTGAGAGATGATCAACCTTCTATAGTTTTTCGAGTTAAATTTCCCTGAGATAGAGGGAGTAAATACACACCTATCATGCTCTGAGGTAATGAGAATGGAGTCGAACAGTTCCTACTGAGACATATTCAGAACTGATCTAAAAAACATTGGATACTGGATTGATTCCTTGAAGGAAATCATGGGATCTAGACACCCAGGATAGGCAAGCGTGTTTCCTGACTAGTTATGAAACCAGTAGAGGATGTTGCCTTCACCAATGATCCATTGTGAGTGTGGAAGAATGTTTGATATGATGCTACACACAGAGGACCATAAGGACGACCCATTAGCATAAGGAGAATCAAAACTAGTTTGGTGCTTTTGGGACATAAGCTTCCCCCACAGGGTACGCTCCTTGATAATCTCCCAGGCGAACCTCACATGCATGAACTGAATTGTGACCGCCAAACTTTTGACACTGATTCCTCCCTTACGAATTGGCCTCGCCAACTTCCCCCATGAAACCCAATTTCTCTTCCCCTCAGATTGTATGTCCTAGATGAATCATGTGAGGAGCTTATCAATGGACCATATGACACCCTTTGGAATAGTATAGGAAGTAAGAGCATGCACTGGGATTTCTGAAAGAACGCTATTGACAAGTGAGATGCAGTCGCCGATGGATAGGAACTGATTTTTCCAATTGAGAATTCGACCTGTGATTTTGTGCACCACTTTGTCAAAGTCCCTGATACAGAGTCTGCCTGGAGAAATAGAGGAGCTGAGATACTCCATGGGAAAGACTCCCCGCTGCATGTTCAAACCGATACTCAGTTCACGCACTCTACTTTCATTTCATGATTCAGCAACATAAAAGTTTCTCTTCTCTCTACTGATGATCTGGCCACTCCAACAACAATATTCCTCTAAGATTTTGTTAATTACTTGGATAAATATCTTCCATGCATTCATGAAAATAATCATATCATAAGCAAACATCAAGTGCGATGTGGAATGGAGCCTAAACTTCCTACATAAAGGCAGGATAAACCCATCGAAAATACCCTTGTTGATCAACCTACTGAGAGTATCTTACATGAGGATAAAGATACTCATATACAATGGTTCACCTTTTCGTAGTCCTCGGATGGCCTTAAAAAAGTCGTGAGTACTCCCCATGAACGAAATAGCCATCCATGATGAGCTAACACATCTGAAGATGAGGTCAGAATCCCAAGAAGAAAAACCCATCATTATAAGGACCATGTTGTTAAATCCCCACTCCATCCTATCGTACTCCTTGCTCATGTCCATATTAATGACCATGTCTGAGCCTTAGTATTTGAAGTTAAGATCTCTCAGCATTTCCTATGCCAACTCCATATAACCATGAATGGAACGTTCCTTCACAAACCCATGTTGCTTCATGGAAATCCACCTGGGAAGGAGTCTAGACAGCCACCTATTGAGGACACTCGACAAGATTTTTTAAGGGAAATTACATATTCTTATAGGAAGATAGTGGTGGAGGGAAGAAGGATCTTTGATCTTTGGAAGAAGCATGAGAGTCATAGTTGAGGAGATCCGAGAAAGGACCCCCCCCCCCCCCACCACGGAAGAAATCCTAGATGGAATGGATGATATCACTCCTCACAACCTCCCAAGAGCCCCTATAGAAGGACCTAGGGAACCCATCAGGACCTGCTGTACTCTCTGGGTTCAGGATCAGCATGGCCTTGTGAATCTCCTCCTCCGTGGGAATACCTTCCAGCAGACCGTTGTCCTGGACATACATGTTTCTTGGAATCCTGATGTTATTAATTTATTCATTACATTTTACTAACTCCCTTTACTGATTTTATATGAAAAGTTCATAATTTGTGCGTAATATTCATATTTTAATATTAAATATAATTTTGAGCACTATTTGAATAAATCCAGATTTGAGTCAGTTTAATGTATTATCTATAACTATTACTATACGGATCAAAATTTTATGGTTTTTCTTTTTTAGGATTCCTATTTCAATTTAGAACATTTCATTAGAAGGGATCATGTACCAATTCGGCCATTTGAAGGTTCATATTTACCACACAATAAGGCCCAATGAATCTGTGAACAAACTGGACCAGCCTTGAAGATTGATTTACTGGGCTCAATACAGAAGTCCAAAACGGTTGATTCTCCACCATAATTCTGGGGACAATATGTGTCATCTTGGATAAAAATTTCAAGGCCCAAAGTCTTCAACAAGTGGCCCAAATGATTCTATGAAGTCCAGCCCACCATTCTGGATGGGAATTAAAATCACCACACAAATGCGTACTTTTCTCCTTATCTAGAAATCCATTTGAGATGAGAATTTTCAGTGTGAAAGAGGAGATATATGAGGCCAACTTTGTTGAAGAAACTATCCGGATTTGATGGCATCTTACAATTCAAAAATCCATTCACATTTCATCCATTGAAAAGTCATGGATAGAAATGGACAGTTTATCTTTGTTTAATGAAATAGCCATAACTTTGGCTAAAAAAGTCCAATGACCGTAAGATTTTGAGGGTAGACAGAAGACATCCATATATACATTTATGAAGAAGACACCAGCTCGTTATTCAGCTGTCTAGATTGGTAAATATGCAGGTCAAGTGGAGGGACAGATTTGGAATGCAAACAGTCCACTCCTTGGGCTATAAATACATCCCTCTCCTCTCCTTCCAAGAGGTTGGAACTTCGGCACTTAAGGAGGAGGTTTGGAATTACTAGATCCTTGAAAAGGTTCTGGGAGGATATGTTTTGATCTTGTTTCAACAATAGAGACCTCTCATCCACTTCTCTTTCATGTTTGTTTATGTTTGCTTTCCATTGTAATTGTGTAACTTTGTTTTCATTTCAATCAAATTTTAGTGTTTGTTTATTCTTCAATACCTCTTATTCTTATACACCTTATGTAGTATAATATTAATGGTCTTAAAATAGTTTAAATTCAGTTTAATCCCCTTCCCTTCTTATTCTTCCCCGTTCAATCGAAATTCCATTTTTGATTCTCAAAATCTTTCGTGTGTGTGTGTTCGGCACACTACTCTTTTCTTGTCCCTTTCTTTTTCTAATATTTTTAAATCATCATCATAAAAATTAAACACAGATTATAAACAATCCTAATGGCTTAGTAAATCTCTCATTGGGGTGAGTTTTAATTTAGGTATGTTAAGCAATTGAGAGCTTTCGCTCGATGATTATTCGTTGAATTAACATTGTGTATGTTGGACTTAGCATGTCATGGATTAATGACTTGTTTTGTTTAACGTGTGGTTTACATGGATTATTGGAACCATAAATACACTACCATAAACAAGATATGATCAATATTAGAACCCTAAGTTAAGTTAAGTCTTGTATTAAAGCCTTAATACTTGGTAATTCAAATCAACGTCAACTTGTGACATGGGTGTTAATTTAAATGCAATATAAAGCAAAGCTCAAGGACATCACAAGATCGACTAACCTAATGATAAACTCACCCCAATAATTATCATTTTGTTAAATCAATCATAATAAATTATTCATTTCAATTAAGCTCTGCAAAAAAACCTCAATCAGAATACAATCAATTAAAAACAATCAACTATTTAGGAGTATCATCGCTGAGGATTCGACCCGAGTGCTGCTATACACATTAGCAGAGCACCGGAACTTTGACCGGTCGATAGGCGACAATCGTTCGTGCGTTTCAAAAGGCGCCGTTTCCAGGGATGGTGCTTTAATTAGTCGTTAGTTTTTAGTTTTTTTAAAAAAAACAACAACAAAAAATCAAAATTTAAAAAAAATCTGGAAAAAAAAACACCTGGAAAAACTCACCTTCCTCATCCTTTCTAAATATCTCTGAATGCCCCGTAGCCTCCCAAACAATCCCTCAGATTTGTTTGACCCTGAAATTGATAGAAATCTTCGTCAACTTAGGAGGACTATTAAGGATAACCAAATCACCCAAGAACCAATCATTGCCCTACCAATTGAATTCGATATGGCCAATCCTAGGGAACAAACATTGAAAGAACTTACTGCCCCTGATATGAATTACCAACCCCTTGGTATTCAATATCCAAACATAGAGGCTGAATTTGAACTCAAATCGGGTTTGATTCATCTTTTACCTCATTTCCATGGGCTATCCGGTGAGGATCCGCATCTACATCTCAAAGAGTTCCAGGTGGTGTGCTCTACCATGAAGCCTCAAGGGGTTTCAGAAGAACAAATCAAACTCCGAGCATTCCCATTCACCCTAGTTGAATCTGCCAAATAATGGCTCTACTACCTCCCTCCTGGTTCCATAACTACATGGAATGACATGAAGCATCTCTTTCTAGAAAAATTCTTTTCTACTTCTCGTACCGCTTCCATCCGAAAGGAAATAAGTGGTATCTGTCAGTTCCCAAGTGAATCACTCCATGAGTACTGGGAGAGGTTCAAAAAGCTTGTTGAAACCTGCCCACATCACCAAATTCCTAACCAACTCTTGATCAAATACTTCTATGAGGGGTTATTAGCTATGGAGAGAACCCTCATTGATGCCGCAAGTGGCGGTTCTCTTGTTGATAAAACTTCTGTAGCTACAAGAGATCTCATAAGTAACATGGCTGCAAACACACAACAATTCCATACTCGAGCACATGCTCAAGTCAAACAAGACCAAGATAATCAATCCATAGATCCTAACAAGATGACTGAGTGGATGAGTGAACTTACAGGTATTGTGCATCAAATAGCGGTGGCTACTAAAGCCCCAACCTCATCTTCTCCATAGTCACTATTCCTTGGGCCTATCAAGAATTGTGGAATCTGTAGCTCCCCAGCTCATCCAACAGACACATGTCCACAACTTCAAGAGGATCAATCTGATTCATCTGGAACAATGGATCTCAATGCAGGATATGCTCAGCGGAACCCCAACCCTCAACAATCAGTTCAGTTTGTTAGAAACTTCAACCAACCTCACTCTGAGCCTTTCTCTTCTACCTTTAACCCAGGCTTGAGGTACGGTAATACCATCTCTCATCCCCCTCAATTCCCTCCTCAAAATCCAAACCAGTTCCAATATGGTCAAGGTGGTGGTAACTTCCATCAACCATATCCTTTTGTTCCTCAACATCAAAGGAACAATCCTCCTCCTGGATTCCACTATCCGAATGAGCCTTCCCAATTCCCAACCCAATACAATCGCTTTCCCAAGAACCAAAATCAAGGTAATCCCAATCCGGGACAAGCCTCTTCTTCCAAGCAACCATGGGAAAGTGCAGTGGAAGATCTTGCCTCCTTAGCCCATTCTAGCCTTAAAAATATTGAAACTCAAATAGGTCAACTTGCATCCCACCTGAGCCAGCAACAACAATCAAATTCTTCCCAACTCCCAGCTCAACCATTACCCAACCCCAAGGGTAATGTAAGTGCAATTGCACTTAGATCAGGAAAGTAAATTTTTGTGCCTCAAGATAAATCCCCAAACCCTCCTTTAAATGTTGACCTAGAAAATGAAAAGAAAAAGAAACTTGAAAAAGAACCTGAATCCATTCCCTCACCTCCTTCCATTCCACTTAGGAATCCAATTCCTTTTCCACAAGCTGTTTCTATACCAAGGAAGTCCTTTGAACCTGATCCTGAAATGCTCGACATGTTTAGACGTGTTGAAGTCAACATTCCCCTATTAGATGCCATAAAACAAATTCCTAAGTGTTCCAAGTTTATCAAGGAGTTGTGTACCCATAAGAGGCAACTTAGGACCTTTGAAAATGTTTCCAACCAGCAATCTATTCCCATAAAGTGCAAATATCCAGGGACCTTTACGGTTCCATGCCAAATTGGAAGTTACAAATTTGATGATGCACTCATAGACCTAGGAGCCTCAATTAATGTCATTCCCAAATCCATATTCTCCAACCTTGGTCTAGGTCCCTTGCACCCAACGGGTGTTGTCATTCAGTTTGCCAATCGAAGCACAGCCAGTCCTGAGGGAATAATTGAGGATGTCCTTGTCCGAGTCAATGATCTTATCTTCCTAGCTGACTTCTATGTCCTTGACATGGAAGGTGAGACAACTTCTTGCAAATATCCTCTGATTCTAGGAAGACCATTCCTTATGACATCTAAAACCAAAATTGATGTCCACGCTGGCATCTTATCCATGGAATTTGGCGACCAAATGGTCAGGTTCAATATTTTTTAATCCATGCAATACTCATTAGAGAATCAATCTGTATTCTCTATCCATGTTTCTGAAACTCCCTCTGAGAGTGTGTTGAATCCTAATCCATCATGTTCTTCCTGTTCTACTAATAGAGGAGTTTATGAATATTGCATCCTCATTAACCAAGTGATTAATGGTGAAATTGATGTTGACATTACAAATGCAAACTCCATTGATCTAAAGGATCTTGAAAACTCTTTGGAATCTCATATCACCTCTGACCTCCAATTCTCCAACATGGATGGTAATGAGGAAAATGAACTAGAATTCTCATTTGTTTATTTAGATCAGATTATCCCACATTCATCCTTTCCTATCCATGATTCTGAAAATTCTGTTATATGTGAAGTGAACCTTGAACCAATGTGTTTATATTGTCCTGATGGTAGTGATGTTTGTGATATTTGTACCCTAATTAATAAAGTGATCACTGGTGAGGTTGAAATTGACCATTCTTTGGAAAACAAAATTGAAATAAAGGATATTGAAAATTTTATTCAGTCATATGACTCCACTGATCCACATTACTCTACATCGGTAAGTGATGAAATAAATGATTCAAAAACAATTGGGATCTCATACTTTGCTTTTGTGTTATCTGATCCTTACATAAATGAACCATCAGAATTGAGTCATCTTCCTGAATTTCCAAGAATAGAAAACAATCACTTTGTGGATAAAATCATTCCTCGGGTTGAAGACCAAAGTGAGGATAGATATATTCTCTTTCCAACCCCATTGAATTGCAAGAACACCAACAAGGATGGGAAGAAATTATCCAATGAATCATCAGGCCTCCCAAAGAAAAAGTTTTTCTGGAAGTACACTGGAGTTGAGAAAATACGATGGCCACCGTCAGACTATGGGTAGTCCACTGCAATTGTCCAGCTGTAGAAAAATAAATGCAGCGCTTCTTGGGAGGCAACCCATGTTTTCTTTTACTTTTATGAAATTTAAATTTCTTTTTAGTTTTTCATTAGATAAATAATGAATTTTCTTTTTCAGGTAACTTCCCACTGTCCTGGAACCACGTTGACTTCCATCGAATCCCCATCCACTTCAATAGAACCACCACTGGATGGAGACCCAGCAAATCCAACCCAGGGGGCACCTCTTTCCCTTTAACTCTCTCTCTATCTTCCTCTCCCTCTATTCCTTCTTCTTCCTCTCTCTTTCATTTTTTTTACCACTTTCTTCATCAAACCCTTTTTTTTATCGTTCTCTTTTGTGTGATTATGTATTTAAAAAAACACTAAAAAATAGTAAAATACAAAATGTAAAAAAAAATCATAATTACTCACCATTAAATTTTCAAATTTTGTCGAACCTTTTTGGGGAATCGAAAGACAAGTTTTCATCTCAAAAAAATTTCATTTTCATCATGACTTTGGATAAAGAATTTTGTGTCAAGAATAATAAATGTTGAATGCCCAATTTTTGATTTGGAAAATGATTTACCCCTACCATGAGGAACATCATTAGCTTTCATGCCAAGGTCACCTATGACCATCTTTTCAAAATGTGTGTTTTTCACCCCCATTTGTGAGTCTTGAGTTTGTGGACCTTCGAGCTGAATTTCCTACTTTGGTGTGCATTAATGTGATAGAGGAATCTTTTTTAACCTCATGAGAATCACAATGGCCAAATAGCCTCCCATTACCCTACATTAATCCTCCTTTTGAAATCCCATTAAAGTCTATGTAAACCTTTTCTTTGATAGCCACATTACAAACCCAATACCTTGTCCCACCCAACATCTACATGGATTTACATTGCATAATTTCTTGAAATTTAAGTGCGGGGAGGATGGATTTCATTTTGGGTATCCTTTTCTTGATTTTCAACGTGTTGTCATATTCTTGAGGGAAAGAATCCATTTTAGTGTGGGGGATAGGTCATAATTTAGTGAGTTTTGTTGTAATGGACTCATCTTGACATCCTTTTCTAGAAATATTATTGAAAAGTGTTCAAAAAAAATTCAAAAAAAAATCAAAAACAAAAAAATGAAAAGAATGGGTTGTGTCTTGGTTAAGTCAAAAATCACTCTTCCTCAACCTTTGATCTTGTTATAACTATTACAATTAGTGTCGTGAGGAGATCAAACATGGGTTGGGTGATTAGTGTGAGATATATTTCAAGTTCAACTTTCTAAAAAATACAAAAAAAAAGAAATGAAAAGAAAAAGGAACACTTATGTTATTGGGAGACGCTTTGTGTTTTGTAAATATTCCATCTTCTCATCCCCTTAAAATTTTATTCCACTTTTGTGTCATGCTTCATTTTTTCATTTGTAAAAATGTGTTTCCATTTTCTTCCATGTTTCAGTTTCAAAAAAATTGTGCATTGTTTTATCCATGTTAGTGTTTTAGCCCCTCTTTCCACCCTTTTGGACATTATAATCCTACCGTCTCATAGCCACAGAAAAACCCCTAAAAATTCATCTTGATTCTTGTGCACTTTATAATGTATAATGGAATATGAGAGCTCTTTCAAACTCTAATATGTTCAATTTTGGTTGGTGAATGAGTGAAGCTCCATAAATTAATTTTATCATCTTGAGTGGAGTAAGTTTTGAGTGCCCACATTTTCTATTTCTAATTTTGAGCATGAAAAATGAATTGTTTTTGGAACATTCTTTCTGTAACAATTTGTGATGGAATTCAATATGGATGAGTGGAATGGTCTGAACCTCCCCTGATTAGTAAAAAATAAAATTTTAATATTTTTTGGTGAGTGAAAATGATTTTGTCATGTTTTTTATATTTGTTGCACATGAGGACATGCACAATCCTAAGTGTGGGGTAGTTGATGTTATTTATTTATTCATTACATTTTACTAACTCCCTTTACTTATTTTATATGAAAAGTTCATAATTTGTGTGTAATATTCATATTTTAATATTAAATATAATTTTGAGCACTATTTGAATAAATCCAGATTTGAGTCAGTTTAATGTATTATCTATAACTATTACTATAAGGATAAAAATTTTATGGTTTTTGTTTTGTAGGATTCCTATTTCAATTTAAAACATTTCATTAGAAGGGATCATGTACCAATTCGGCCATTTGAAGGTTCATATGTACCACACAATAAGGCCCAATGAATCTGTGAACAAACTGGACCAGCCTTGAAAATTGATTTACTGGGATCAATCCAGAAGTCCAAAATGTTTTATTCTCCACCATAATTCAGGGGACAATATGTTTCATCTTGGATAAAAATTTAAAGTCCCAAAGTCTTCAACAAGTGGCCCAAATGATCCTATGAAGCCCAGCCCACCATTCTGGCCGGGAATTAAAATCACCACACAAATGTGGACTTTTCTCCTTATCTAGAAATCCATTTGAGCTGAGAATTTGAAGTGTGAAAGAGAAGATATAGTCGGACAACTTTGTTGAAGAAACTATTCGGATTTGATGGCATATTACTATTGAAAAATCCATTCACATTTCATCCATTGAAAAGTCATGGATAGAAATGGAAAGTTTATCTTTGTTTAATGAAATAGCCATAACTTTGGCTAAAAAAGTCAAATGACCGCAATATTTTGAGGGTAGACAGAAGAAACCCATATATACATTTATGAAGAAGACACCATATCGTTATTCAGCTGTCTAGATTGATAAATATGTGGGTCAAGTGGAGGGACAGATTTGGAATGCAAACAGTCCACTCCTTGGGCTATAAATACATCCCTCTCCTCTCCTTCCAAGAGGTTGGCACTTCGGCACTTAAGGAGGAGGTTTTTCATTACTAGATACTTGACAAGGTTCTTGGAGGATATGCTTTGATCTTGTTTCAACAAGAGAGACCTCTCCTCCACTTCTCTTTCATGTTTTTTTATGTTTTCTTTCCATTGTAATTGTGTAACTTTGTTTTCATTTCAATCAAATTTTAGTGCTTGTTTCTTCTTAAATACCTCTTATTCTTCTCCACGTTATGTAGTATAATATTAATGGTCTTAAAATAGTTTAAATTCATTTTAATCCCCTTCCCTTCTTTTTCTTCCCCGTTCAATCGAAATTCCATTTTTGATTCTCAAAATCTTTCGTGTGTGTGTGTTCGGCACACTACTCTTTTCTTGTCCCTTTCTTTTTCTAATATTTCTAAATCATTACCATAAACATTAAACCCAGATTATAAACAATCCTAATGGATTAGTAAATATCTCATTGGGGTGAGTTTTAATTTATGTATGTTAAGCAATTGAGAGCTTTCGCTCGATGAGTATTCGTTGAATTAACATTGTGTATGTTGGACTTAGCATGTCATGGATTAATGACTTGTTTTGTTTAACGTGTGGTTTCCATGGATTATTGGAACCATAAATACACTACCATAAACAAGATATGATCAAGATTAGAACCCTAAATTAAGTTAAGGATTGTATTAAAGCCTTAACACTTGGGAATTCAAATCAACGTCAACTTGTGACATGGGTGTTAATTTAAATGCAATATAAAGCAAAGCTCAAGGAAATCACAAGCTCGACTAACCTAATGATAAACTCACCCCAATCATTATAATTTTGTTAAATCAATCATAATAAATTAGTCATTTCAATTAAGCTCTACAAACAAACCCTCAATCAAAATACAATCAATTAAAAACAATCAACTATTTAGGAGTATCATCACTGAGGATTCGACCCGAGTGTTGTTATACACATTAGCAGAGCACCGGAACTTTTACCGGTCGATAGGCGACAATCGTCCGTGTGTTTTAAATGGCGCTGTTGCTGGGGATGGTGCTTTAAGTAGTCGGTAGTTTTTAGTTTTTGTAAAAAAACAACAACAAAAAATCAAAATTTAAAAAAAAATCTGAAAAAAAAAACACCGAGAAAAACTCGCCTTCCTCATCCTTTATAAATCTCTCTGAATGCCCCGTAGCCTCCCAAACAATCCCTCAGATTTTTTTGACCCTGAAATTGATAGAAATCTTCGTCGACTTAGGAGGACTATTAGGGATAACCAAATCACCCAAGAACCAATCATTGCCCTACCAATTGAATTCGATATGGCCAATCCTAGGGAACAAACATTGAAAGAACTTACTTCCCCTGATATGAATTAACAACCCCTTGGTATTCAATATCCAAACATAGAGGCTGACTTCGAACTCAAATCGGGTTTGATTCATCTTCTACCTCATTTCCATGGGCTATCCGGTGAGGATCCGCATCTACATCTCAAAGAGTTCCAGGTGGTGTGCTCTACAATGAAGCCTCAAGGGGTTTCTGAAGAACAAATAAAACTCCGAGCATTACCTTTCTCCCTAGCTGACTCTGCCAAGTCATGGATCTACTACCTCCCTCCTAGTTCCATAACTACATGGAATGACATGAAGCATCTCTTTCTATAAAAATTCTTTCCTGCTTCTCGTACAGCTTCCATCTGAAAGGAAATAAGTGGTATCCATCAGTTCCCAAGTGAATCACTCCATGAGTACTGGGAGAGGTTCAAAAAGCTTGTTGCAACCTACCCACATCACCAAATTCCTGACCAACTCTTGATCAAATACTTTTATGAGGGGTTATTAGCTATGAAGAGAACCCTCATTGATGCCGCAAGTGGCGGTGCTCTTGTTGATAAAACTCCTGCAGCTGCAAGATATCTCATAAGTAACATGGATGAAAACACACAACAATTCCATACTCGAGCACATGCTCAAGTCAGAAAAGCCCAAGATAATCAATCCATAGATCCTAACAAGATGACTGATTGGATGAGTGAACTTACAGGTCTTGTGCGTCAACTAGCGGTGGCTACTAAAGCCCCAACCTCATCTTCTCCACAGTCACTATTCCCTGGACCTATCAAGAATTGTGGAATCTGTAGCTCCCCAGCTCATCCAACAGACACATGTCCACAACTTCAAGAGGATCAATCCAATTCATCTGGAACAATGGAGCTCAATACAGCATATGCTCAGTGGAACCCCAACCCTCAACAATCAGGTCAGTTTGTTAGAAACTTCAACCAACCTCACTCTAAGCCTTTCTCTTATACCTTTAACCCGGGCTTGAGGTATGGTAATACCATCTCTCAACCCCCTCAATTCCCTCCTCAAAATACAAACCAATTCCAATATGGTCAAGGTGGTGGTAACTTCCATCAACCTTATCCTTTTGTTCCTCAACATCAAAGGAACAATCCTCCTCCTGGATTCCACTATCCGAATGAGCCTTCCCAATTCCCAACCCAATACAATCGCTTTCCCAAGAACCAAAATCAAGGTAATCCCAATCCAGGACAAGCCTCTTCTTCCAAGAAACCATGGGAAAGTGCAGTGGAAGATCCTGCCTCCTTCACCCGTTCTAGCCTTAAAAACATTGAAACTCAAATAGGTCAACTTGCATCCCACCTGAGCCAGCAACAATAATCAAATTCTTCCCAACTCTCAGCTCAACCATTACCCAACCCCAAGGGTAATGTAAGTGAAATTTCACTTATATCGGGAAAGTAAATTGTTGTGCCTCAAGATAAATCCTCAAACTCTCCTTTGAATGTTGACCTAGAAAACGAAAAGAAAAAGAAACTTGAAAAGGAACCCGAATCCATTCCCTCACCTCCTTCCATTCCACTTAGGAATCCAATTACTTTTCCACAAGCTCTTTCTAAACCAAGGAAGTCCTTTGAACCTGATCCTGAAATGATCGACATGTTTAGACGTGTTGAAGTCAACATTCCCCTCTTAGATGCCATAAAACAAATTCCTAAGTATGCCAAGTTTCTCAAGGAGTTGTGTACCCATAAGAGGCAACTTAGGACCTTTGAAAATGTTTCCAACTAGCAGTCTATTCCCATAAAGTGAAAAGATCCAGGGACCTTTACGGTTCCATGCCAAATTGGAAGTTCCAACTTTGATGATGCACTCATAGACCTAGAAGCCTCAATTAATATCATGCCCAAATCCATATTCTCCAACCTTGGTCTAGGTCCCTTGCACCCAACAGGTGTTTTCATTCAGTTAGCCAATCGAAGCACAGCCAGTCCTAAGGGAATAATTGAGGATGTCCTTGTCCGAGTCAATGATCTTATCTTCCCAGCTGACTTCTATGTCCTTGACATGGAAGGTGAGACAACTTCTTTCAAATCTCCTCTAATTCTAGGAAGACCATTCCTTATGACATCTAAAACCAAAATTGATGTCCATGCTGGCATCTTATCCATGGAATTTGGCGACCAAATGGTCAGGTTCAATATTTTTCAATCCATGCGATACTCATTAGAGAATCAATTTGTATTCTATATCCATGTTTCTGAAACTCCCTCTGAGAGTGTGTTGAATCCTAATCCATCATGTTCTTCTTGTTCTACTAATAGAGGAGTTTGTGAATATTGTATCCTCATTAACCAAGTGATTAATGGTGAAATTGATGTTGACATTACAAATGCAAACTCCATTGATCTAAAGGATCTTGAAAACTCTTTGGAATCTCATCTCACCTCTGACCTCTAATGCTCCAACATGGATGGTAATGAGGAAAATGAACTAGAATTCTCATTTGTTGATTTAGATCAGATTATCCCACATTCATCCTTTCCTATCCATGATTCTGAAAATTCTGTTATATGTGAAGTGAACCTTGAACCAATGTGTTTATATTGTCCTTATGGTAGTGATGTTTGTGATATTTGTACCCTAATTAATAAATTGATCATTATTGAGGTTGAAATTGACCATTATTTGGCAAACAACATTGAAATAAAGGATATTGAAAATTTTATTCAGTCATATGACTCCACTGATCCTCATTACTCTACATCGGTAAGTGATGAAATAAATGAGTCAAAAACAATTGGGATCTCATACTCTGCTTTTGTGTTATCTGATCCTTACATAAATGAACCATCAGAATTGAGCCATCTTCCTGAATTTCCAAGAATAGAAAACAATCACTTTGTGGATAAAATCATTCCTCAGGTTGAAGACCAAAGTGAGGATAGAAATATTCTCTTTCCAACCCCATTGAATTGCAAGCACACCAACAATGATGGGAAGAAATTATCCAATGAATCATCAGGCCTCCCAAAGAAAAAGTTTTTCTGGAAGTACACTGGAGTTGAGAAAATACGATGACCACCGTCAGACTATGGGTAGTCCACTGCAATTGTCCAGCTGTAGACAAATAAATGCAGTGCTTCTTGGGAGGCAACCCATGTTTTCTTTTACTTTTATGAAATTTCAATTTCTTTTCAGTTTTTCATTAGATGAATAATGAATTTTCTTTTTCAGGTAACTTCCCACTGTCCTGGAACCACGTTGACTTCCATCGAATCCCCATCCACTTCAATAGAACCACCACTGGATGGAGACCCAGCAAATCCAACCCAGGGGGCACCTCTTTCCCTTTAACTCTCTCTCTATCTTCCTCTCTCTCTATTCCTTCTTCTTCCTCTCTCTTTCATTTTTTTTACCACTTTCTTCATCAAACCCTTTTTTTATCGTTCTCTTTTTTGTGACTATGTATTTAAAAAAAACACTAAAAAATAGTAAAATATAAAAGGTAAAAAAAAGTCATAATTACTCACCATTAAATTTTCAAATTTTGTCAAACCTTTTTGGGGAATCGAAAGACATGTTTTCATCTCAAAAATTTTTCATTTTCATCATGAATTTGGATAAAGAATTTTGTGTCAAGAACAATAAATGTTGAATGCCCAATTTTTTATTTGGAAAATGATTTACCCCTACCATGAGGAACATCATTAGCTTTCATGCCAAGGTAACCTATGACCATATTTTCAAAATGTGTGTTTTTCACCCCCATTTGTGAGTCTTGAGTTTTTGGACCTTCGAGCTGAATTTCCTACTTTGGTGTGTGCATTAATATGATAGAGGCATCTTTTTTAACCTCATGAGAATCACAATGGCCAAATAGCCTCCCATTACCCTACATTAATACTCCTTTTGAAATCCCCTTAAAGTATATGTAAACCTTTTCTTTGATATCCACATTACAAACCCAATACCTTGTCCCACCCAACATCTACATGGATTTACATTGCATAATTTCTTGAAATTTAAGTGTGGGGAGGATGGATTTCATTTTGGGTATCCTTTTCTTGATTTTCAACGTGTTGTCATATGCTTGAGGGAAATCATCCATTTAGTGTGGGGGAGAGGTCATAATTTAGTGAGTTTTGTTGTAATGGACTCATCTTGACATCCTTTTCTACAAATATTATTGAAAAGTGTTCAAAAAAATTCAAAAAAAAATCAAAAACAAAAAAATGCAAAGAATGGGTTGCGTCTTGGTTAGGTCAAAAATCACTCTTCCTCAACCTTTTATCTTGTTATAACTATTACAATTAGTGTCGTGAGGAGATCAAACATGGGTTGGGTGATTAGTGTGAGATCTATTTCAAGTTCAACTTTCGAAAAAATACAAAAAAAATGAAAAGAAAAAGGAACACTTATGTTATTGGGAGAAGCTTTGTGTTTTGTAAATATTCCATCTTCTTATCCCCTTCAAATTTTCTTCCACTTTTGTGTCATGCTTCATTTTTCCCTTTTTAAAAATGTGTTTCCATTTTCTTCCATGTTTCAGTTTCAAAAAAATTGTGCATTGTTTTATCCATGTTCGTGTTTTAACCCCTCTTTCCACCCTTTTAGACATTATAATCCTACCGTCCCATAGCCACAGAAAAACCCCTAAAAAGTCCTCTTGATTCTTGTGCACTTTATAATGGATAATGGAAGCTAAGATCTCTTTCAAACTCTAAGATGTTCACTTTTGGTTGGTGAATGAGTGAAGCTCCATAAATTAATTTTATCATCTTGAGTGGAGTAAGTTTTGAGTGCCCACATTTTCTATTTATAATTTTGAGCATGAAAAATGAATTGTTTTTGGAACATTCTTTCTGTAACAATTTGTGGTGGAATTCAATATGGATGAGTGGAATGGTCTGAACCTCCCCTGATTGGTAAAAAATAAAATTTTAATATTTGTTGGTGAGTGAAAATGATTTTGTCATGTTTTTTATCTTTGTTGCACATGAGGAAATGCACAATCCTAAGTGTGGGGGAGTTGATGTTATTCATTTATTCATTACATTTTACTAACTCCCTTTACTTATTTTATATGAAAAGTGCATAATTTGTGTGTAATATTCATATTTTAATATTAAATATAATTTTGAGCACTATTTGAATAAATCCATATTTGAGTCAGTTTAATGTATTATCTATAACTATTACTATACGGATAAAAATTTTATGGTTTTTGTTTTTTAGGATTCCTATTTCAATTTAGAACATTTCATTAGAAGGGATCATGTACCAATTCAGCCATTTGAAGGTTCATATGTACCACACAATAAGGCCCAATGAATTTGTGAACAAACTGGACCAGCCTTGAAGATTGATTTACTGGGCTCAATCCAGAATTCCAAAACAGTTGATTCTCCACCATAATTCGGGGGACAATATTTTTAATCTTGGATAAAAATTTCAAGGCCCAAAGTCTTCAACAAGTGTCCCAAATAATTCTATGAATTCCAGCCCACCATTCTGGCCGGGAATTAAAATCAGCACACAAATGTGGACTTTTATCCTTATCTAGAAATCTATTTGAGCTGAGAATTTTCAGTGTGAAAGATAAGATATAGGTGGACAACTTTGTTGAAGAAACTATCCGGATTTGATGGCATATTACTATTAAAAAATCCATTCACATTTCATCCATTGAAAAGTCATGGATAGAAATGGACACTTTATCTTTGTTTAATGAAATAGCCATAACTTTGGCTAAAAAAGTCCAATGACCGAAAGATTTTTAGGGTAGACAGAAGACATCCGTATATACATTTATTAAGAATACACCAGCTCGTTATTCAGCTATCTAGATTGGTAAATATGTGGGTCAAGTGGAGGGACAGATTTGGAATGCAAACAGTCCACTCCTTGGGCTATAAATACATCCCTCTCCTCTCCTTCCAAGAGGTTGGCACTTCAGAACTTAAGGAGGAGGTTTGGAATTACTATATCCTTGACAAGGTTCTGGGAGGATATGCTTTGATCTTATTTCAACAAGAGATACCTCTCCTCCACTTCTCTTTCATGTTTGTTTATGTTTGCTTTCCATTGTAATTGTGTAACTTTGTTTTCATTTCAATCAAATTTTAGTGCTTGTTTCTTACTCAATACCACTTATTCTTCTCCACATTATGTAGTATAATATTAATGGTCTTAAAATAGTTTAAATTCAGTTTAATCCCCTTCCCTTATTTTTCTTCCCCGTTCAATCAAAATTCCATTTTTGATTCTCAAAATCTTTCGTGTGTGTGTGTTCAACACACTACTCTTTTCTTGTCCCTTTATTTTTCTAATCTTTTTAAATCATAACCATAAACATTAAACCCAGATTATAAAAAATCATAATGGCTGAGTAAATCTCTCATTGGGGTGAGTTTTAATTTAGGTATGTTAAGCAATTGAGAGCTTTCGCTCGATGAGTATTCGTTGAATTAACATTGTGTATGTTGAACTTAGCATGTCATGGATTAATGACTTGTTTTGTTTAACGTGTGGTTTCCATGGATTATTGGAACCATAAATACACTACCATAAACAAGATATGATCAAGTTTAGAACCCTAAGTTAAGTTAAGGCTTGTATTAAAGCCTTAACACTTGGAAATTCAAATCAACGTCAACTTGTGACATGGGTGTTAATTTAAATTCAATATAAAGAAAAGATCAAGGACATCACAAGCTCGACTAAACTAATGATAAACTCACCCCAATCATTATCATTTTGTTAAATAAATCATAATCAATTAGTCATTTCAATTAAGCTCTGCAAACAAACCCCCAATCAGAATACAATCAACTAAAAACAAACGACTATTTCAAAGTATCATCGTCGAGGATTCGACCCGAGTGCTGTTATACACATTAGCAGAGCACCGGAACCTTGACCGGTCGATAGGCGACAATCTGCCGTGCGTTTCAAATCCCCTCCCATAAAAAGGCATCCCCAGAGGGGTACCCCTAGACCATGGACATAGATGAACCAGCAAGAAGATCCTTAAAATGTGAGAGATCCAATCCCCCTACCACCTCTCTTTCATATGTGAAAGTTCCATCCACCAGAGATAGGTTTGGCTTTATAACACGCCTCCTCTCCCGAATGAACGCATGAAAAAATGTGGTATTCTTGTCCCCCTCCTTAATCCATTTGACCCATGATCTTTCCCTTTCCTTTCGCTCCTACGAGAGAACCATGACCACCAGGTTGTTCCTTTTCTCAACAAGTTCTCCAAAGACTGAGTCGTCCCAGTGCTCCTCAAGGATAGCCTCGAGCCGATCGACTTCAAGTTTGAGCACATCCAACTCCTGATCCAAGGAGGGAAGGGACTGAACCAGGTTTGATGTTCTTGCTTGAGGTGCCTTAAGTTGGAATGAATATCCATCCAGGAGTGGACCTGAGGTAGTTCAGCCCAAATGTTCCTAACCAGTCGGTGATAGCCAGGGAGACTTGACCACTAACTAGATAATTGGAACCTTTCCTACGAGACCTCCCTCCTACACAGGGATAACAAGAGCGGGGAGTGATCAGAGATATTGTGAGCCAAGTGGGTCACCTTTGCATTTGGAAATATGGAGATAGCATGGATGTTGGTGATGCAGTGGTCAAGTCTACTCCAGCTTCGACTGTCACCCTTGCGGTTGTTACACAAAGTGAAGGGGTCTCTTGAATATCCCAAGTCCAATAGCCCTTTTCCAGCCATGAAATGAGAGAATGAAATGCTAGCCCTTATTGGAAAATCTCCACGACCCTTCTTCTCATCTGGGAGTGAAAAAACGTTAAAATATCCTCCCACCACCCAGGGTTGGTCCCTAAGATCGAACACATTCAGCTCAGCCCACAGAACTTCCCTTCTCTGTGCGTCACAGCTTCCGTAGATAAAGGATACAAATAGTGAGTCCCTGCCAATCTAAATTTTCTTAGTGATATGTTGGTCTCCCACAAGGACCATATCAATGGTAACGTCCTTATGCCAGAAAATCCATATATTGTCACGACCCGTCCTCGGGGCCCGTTCCGTGACTACCCCAAGCCCTCCTTCCATAGGCCAAGGGCTGGCGACTAACACCAATGGCGTAAATCCTGATTAAAAGGGAAGGCATTTCCTTATAAAAGTAACAAACACCACAGAGTATAAGCGGAAGCAACACTAAGTACAAAAGAATGTGCTGAAAGGTAAATGGGCCAGAATACAAACCCAACTGAAAAGTACAACTATAACTGAAAGTAAAGTACAAAACAAGAAAAACAGATGAAGGTGACAAGACGCTCCTGAATCATCCTCTGGTTTCATACTTGAAGGGTAGGTGCAGATATCCTCCTCAGCACTCCACGTCTGTCTGTCTCCTCCGGGTACCGACTCGTCGTGAATCCACCTCCGGCCACCGACTCAACGTGATATCCACCTCCGGGCAATGACTCGTCGTGAGATCCTCCTCCGAGTACCGTCCAGCTCTACAAGCCTCAACCACGATCAGTGATATCCGTCATCTGCAACCAACACAACGTAGTGCGGGCGAAGCCCGTGCAGGGGTGAGTATACGATACTCAGTAGGGACCCCGAGACCCCCGAATGTCTCCCTGAATCCACAAAGGATAAACCACAAAGAAAAGATACAATCACAAAGTAACAACCAAATCTACTTAGGTATATGCCCATACATATACCTAAGTTATCTAATCCAGTTCGGCTCTAGCTCCAGAGCCCAAGTACAACCCGGTCCACACAGGAGAACACAACTCAGTCCACACAAGAGAACACAACAAATCCACATAGGTGAGCACAACTCAGTCCACACAGGAGAACACTGCAAGTCCACGAAGGAGAGCACAACACAGTCCACACAGTAGAACACTACAAGTCCACATAGGAGAGCACAACACAGTCCACACAGGAGAACACCTCAAGTCCACATAGGAAAAGATGACAATCATATCCAAGATAATGATCGAAAGTCAAGACTCAGCTCACACGGGTATACTTATTCGTAAGATAATAGAGATGATCAGATGTAGCCACTGATTCATCTAAGTTGGGACCCACGTAGGATACTAAACTAGATAAGCTGTTGGACCCACATACGATACATACCAGCTACTCTTCCAGACCCATGTAGGATAGCAAGAATAGAGACAAACACTATCAGACCCACGTAGGATACAAGAACAGTAGTCATCATCGTCGAACCCACGGAGGATTTCAGTACGGTCTTCATCGCTGCCGAACCCATGGATGATTTCAGTGCAATATTCATCGTCGTCGAACCCACGGAGGATTTCAGTACGGTTTTCATCGCTGCCGAACCCACGGAGGATTTCAGTGCAGTCTTCATCGTTGTCGAACCCACGGAGGATTTCAGTGCAATCATCGTCACTGCCGAACCCACGAAGGATTTCAGTGCAGTATTCATCGTTGTCGAACCCACGGAGGATTTCAGTGCAGTCTTCATCGCTGCCGAACCCATAGAGGATTTCAGTGCAGTCGTCATTACTGCCGAACCCACGGAGTATTTCAGTGCAGTCATCATCGTCGTCGCAGTCGCAGCCAGCTCTAGGGTTCCCGCACACAGCATGCTCGATTCCGGTAGGGTCCGCTCCACGAGCTAAGGGGTCGATACATCAACTGAAACGTAGTTCGGAGTTGATGTATCACAAAGTTCTGTCTCAACAAGAGGAACTCAACGTGACAGACGACGCGTCAATCGGGCGCCCGGTCTGAGAGTTATTGGCTTTTTCGTTCTAGGGGTCCGGTTGGTTTTTAAGTCAAAACCAACCTGACTGCACTCCAACTGCGTCCAAACCTCAAGTGGAGTAAGCCAAAAGGTCCGTCTCACTAAGTGGAATCCAACAAAGTCGACGTCATGTAAATCGGACGTCCGGATCTCAAGTTATAAGTGTTTCCGCTCCGAGGGCCCGGTTGGTTTTGTGTTAGAACCAACCCGGCCATACACAAAGTTCTCCTAAACCTTGAGTGTAATATACCTAAACGATCGTCCCGATCCAAGGATTGCATCGCAACTGACGGTGCATCGATCGGAGGTTCGTAGCCCAAGATATGGGCAAAAGAACGAACCTGTCCGGTTTTAGGGGGTTTTGGGCCCGGACCGACCCGACCTGAACCGGGTCCGGGTCCGGCCCCGCCGGTGCGGCCTGGCCCGGTGGGCGCAGCCCGGCTTGGCGGGTGTCATGCGCTGAGCGGACGCCGGGGGGGGGGGGGGGGGGGGTGCGCTTCCCCCCCTTGCTAGCAGACGTGGCGCTGGTCGCCGCGTCTCCCCCGGATCCCGCACGACCGCAGGATCCGGTCATCCCGCCACCGTCGCGGCTTCAGCCGCCGCCTCCGGGTGGTCGGCTGGTGCTGGCATGGCGTGCCGGCAGCGCCTTTCGCGGACCACCAGACGCGATCCAGTGGTCCGTTTTGCCCGTCGTATGCGCATGCGGCTCTCTCGGGACCCGTAGATTACTGCGAAGGGTTCAAAACGCCTTTGTGGCCTACTTCATCGTCGCCCGTTGATCCGCACACCAACAAGAAGCTACGGAGGGTTTTCGGGCCGTGTTTGTTCGGATCGCGCCCTCCGTGTTAGGTATTATCAATTGGCAAACATTTAAACACATGTTTTTAATCATTAACGAGGGTATAATTTATTCAAAATAAATTATACAAACACCCTGCAATTAAATACCCACGCACGAGGGTTTAATTCACATAAACACTAAATAATAAAACCCCCTACCTCGAAATTGACGTCACACGTAGTCAAGTCGCGGAAGTCAAACGTCGCGGTATTCGGGTGTCGCGGAAGAACGGTATCGATTTCGTCGACGTCGAAAGAAGAAGAAGAACGTAGTTGTTGGCGTCGGTCTCCACATTCGGCATCTCCTTCCTTGTCGCGGAAGAGGAAGTGGATGGAGAATTCCGGGACCGCCAAGTCGATGTCCTTCTTCGGAGATGTAGCGTTCTTCAACAAAGGAGATGAAGTTCTACAAAACTAGGTCTTTCTTCTCCAATCCTTAACACAACCCACTAGCCCCAAAAATAAAATAAGCTCCACTTATTTTATTAAGCCTTGTCATGAGTTCAAAATTTAAAAACTCAAATCCATTAATTGAATTAATGTGTTGGCTTGATTAAATGAGAGGAGAGGGAAAGTCACAACATTAAAGGAGGAGTTCATGAGTTATACAACTTAAGTGGGGGGTTTTTAGGCGTTAGGAATGTGAGGGGTTGAGCTCGTGTGGGCCCCACCCCACCTTTATCCTCCCAATGTTACTTAACAACAAGTGGGTCCCACCCCCAACTCCCTTACTTAGGATATAACTACTTAGAGAAAAAGAAATAAAATTGTAATATAATTTTATTTTATTCCTCACTAAAACCACATTTTTAATAACTCCTCCTAAGCAAACGCACCTTCGGAAAAGGTGATCCTAAGCAATTACCGGCGCTGCAGTTTTTATCGGTGCCCTCAGATTTCAATTCCGAGAACTGGTTTAAAAGTTAGAAAAACCCTCTCGTCCATTCACTGAACATACCCGAGATAAACTTTGTAAAATGATTCCAGGAACACCGGTCCTTGGAATCAGGTGTCGTCATAAGCCACAGACTCACAAAATTCAAAAGAAATTAAGAAAAAAAATCCTTGAAATTTCCAGGTCTTTACATTACTCCCACCTCAGGGCTTTACGTCCCCATAAAGCTATAACACAAACTCGGGAAACAAAAGTGGTACTGAGCACGCAACTGAGCCTCCCGCTCCCATGTGCTCTCCTGGAGGTTCTCGTGATGCCAGTAAAAGCACACCTGAGGAATCGATCGTCCACGTAAGACCTGCTCCTATTGATCCTCATTCTCCACTAGAACCTCTGTGAATGTCGCCCCATCATCGACGTCTAACTCCCTACGGTCGATGATGTGTGAAGGGCCATGCACGTATCTCCTTAGCTGAGATACGTGGATGACATCGTGCACCCGGTGCAACTGAGGTGGAAAGGTCTAGCAGTAAACCCCCTCTCCAACCTTGCTGAGGACCTAGAATGGTCCATTGAACCCCGGAGATATTTCGTCGCCTCGGCTATATCTCCATAAACCTCATCGAGGTGAGACTCGTATAAGAACGTGGTCGCCATCCTCGAATTCTATAGGCCTCCATTTCCTGATTAGAACTGAAACTCAAAACTCCTACAACCACGAGGGTAAGGTTGTCCGACTCAAGAGTGATCGACCACACCCTCCTGTGCATGAGTTTTTCCTGTGCTGCCTGAGGTTTCCTTTTCACCGACCAAGGAAAACCCATCCCGACGTCTGCTTAATACCGTCAATTTGTGTATGAACTGTGATTGCCCAGTCCATTCTCAAACTAACGTCGTAAGGCCTCGACGCTACCACTAAGAGGTTCCAACCGAAACTCTCGCCTCAAGGGTCAAATCACACTGTCGGTGTAAGTGTGATTATCGAGTCTCCTCCCAGAGGTATCTCCAGACGTGAGGGTCAAGTCAACAACTTAACCAGAATATCTAGGTCTGGGACAAGATTCATGGAAGGAAGGTATGATTCGTGTCAATGTCTTTTTGTTACGGCAGCTTGTGGAATACATAGTTCGAACTTCGAATCATCCTTAGATCCCTTTCGGTCTCACTCCCTGACCGCATGTAGCTACTCTTTCCCCTGCCCTCCAACTCCCTGAGCCTAGCGGGGATTTCAAAGGCGGGTGGTTGCAACATGTCAAAATGTTCACCACCCCATGCTTCTCTCCTAGCTCCACTTCCACCTATGCTGCCCTGAAGATTCATCTGTCCTTTTCACTTCCTCTACTTGAAACATTTTACACGCCCAAGTCTCCGAGACTGGCGCCAGTTTCCTGCTTTTCCACTGCTAACCTTCACTGACTGCATCCATTCAGCAAAATAATTATCAACCACAATGGTTCTTTCTATCACCCTAGCATAAGTAGGAATGCATAGAGAAAGAAGTGCTGGCTCGGATGTCCTTTAGACACACCTCACTCTGAAGTCCGAGCCCTGAAGCACCGATTGCATCGTAGTCATCGAGTACCAGGAATGGTTTGGTATGCCCAGATGAATTCTCAGCTACCGACACATCGTCCTACCGATGTTGTATAAGCTCTAGGAAACTCTCAGCCACCTCCTCAAGCCAGTCCTCATCCGCCTGTGAGTCGGGCTTGCCTTGGAACTTGAGGGATATCTGGTGCTGAAACATGTAAGGCACTAAGCCTACAAGTGTCCTCTACCGATACCGCCGATAGTGTCTGCTGACCGACAGGTAGTGATATAGCTGGCACACTACCCAAAGGTACTATCCCAGGCACCAGTACACGTACCGAAGCCTCATCATATGTGGACCAAACTCATGGTCACTCACTGGGAAACACCAGTAGTTAAGATCACTATCTGCTCTACTAGCTCTAAACTAGGTGTAAAACTCTAGAAATCGCCCCCATCTAGTCCTCTGCTGTCTAGTAACTGTCTCGCCTCAAAATCTCGTAGGTCTATACTACCTAACGGGTGGTGGTGCTGCTGGTACACCACCCGAAGGTTTCAACATAGTAAGAGGGTCCCGCACCGGAACCTCGTCTCTTGGTGGGCCGTCATCTTGTACAACACTCGGAACCCTAGCTGGCTGCCGTCGTGGGGCCATCCTGAAAAGAGACAGGTGCGCCACGGTCAACGATTTATACCTGGTGAGCTGACACAAAGTAATCACAAAGAAAACTTTTGAAACACACATGCAATCAATGTTTTCGTGCACTGAGTCAGAAATCAGAAGTCAGGGTCTTGGTGTACGGATACGTCGTCCGCCACACCAACACTGGAATCCCTGGACTGATAACCACACTCAATACAGTTAACATTATTGCTTCACATAGAAGAAAGATCAGAGTCCTGAGTTCTGCGGTAGAACCGAACTCTTCTGATACCAATTTGTCACGACCCGTCCTCGGGGCCCGTGTCGTGACTACCCCAAGCCCGCCTTCCATAGGTTAGGGGATGGAGTGTAACAACCCGAGATTTTATAAGATACATTCTTTCATTCATATCTTCTATTGTATGACACACCAAGATTATCTTGCGCTATACGCAACACCGTATTAGCTTGCAGTATACGTAACAATTTTCTTGGCTCTTGTTACACACAATTTCAAGTTCGTTTGATAGAAGTTATTCTACACAACATTGAGTGTATATATATATATATATATATATATATATATATTCAATGTATAAATAAAATATTATTGGATTCTGTTATACGAAACAGTTAAGGATTCTTTCACAACATGCAACCCTGAATTGGCTTGCATTACACGCAATCGCGACCTTCCTCGATAGCGTGTATTGTACGCAATACCGGATTTTAATAAACAATGATATATTATTATAATATTGTCATGAACTAGCCGTTATGAATATTATTAACTAAATTTTGAATTTTATAACATTATTATTCATCTTACACATTTTCTAGAACATGGTATAAGAACAAAATAAATTTTTCGGGTAAAATAAGTATTTTTCAAAAAATGCAGTTTTGTCGCCTTTTGATGGCGCACCCACTTTAAATCTAGTTTTTGACATGTTTATATGTTCAATTTGACAAAATAAAATTATTCTTTTGAATCAAGATATAAAAATTTACATTAGATAAATTTTTGATATTTTTCCGATAACTTTCATATTTTAATGAATAGTAAAAACACGTTATATTTTAATTAAAAACAACTTTTTTCATCGTAATATCTTATGTGGTTAAATTATAATATTGAATGGTTTTAAAGTATAAATAGAATATATTTTTACCATTTAATATAATGTATGTCATTAGCATTGATTTTACCTTGAATTCGTAGGTTAAATCAATTCAATCTTTTGCAATGTTTTAAACAAAAACCCGTTTTCATTCAACAATGGGATTAATTTTAATTTAATTTCTGCAACTTCTGTGTATTGAATTTGAAAAAATGGATTCCATATTTGGAATCAGTGGGTCCAAATTATGTTAATAGGCTATTTTTTATTTTTGGGAATTATGAATAGTAACTACGGTAAATTTTATTTACCATAGTTAAAGGTAAATCGGGTAATTAAGGGTAAATATAATATTATAAAATTACCCTAACACATGCCAAAATTCTATTTGATGGCTAAAAGTAAACTCATATCAACTAAGGGTCGGATTATATTCATTTTATGGACTTTTGACCATGAAAATAATTTAATTATTATTAAAACCAAAGAAAGTGACAACATGCCACTCTCTTAAATCTTATAAGTATAATAATTTTAACTTACTGATAAACATCATAAAACATCGAACATGAATAGTATCCATAAAACTAACAAAATTATCTACATCATGAGAATTTATTTAGAATTTTTTGGGATTACATAATTATTATTAATTGTGACACAATAGTGATGCAGAAATTATTTATCTAGTGAAAAATCAATAATATAGTTTTCATTAAACTAATAGTGACCATAAAAGGCACAAAACCCTGACCAAAACTTATTGGTCATGTAAATTTAAACTATAATCATCCAATGGTCGAATATTTGACCATTTGGAGTCTTATATAAGCAATTATGACACTTATATTATTTTATTTTAAATAATGCCAAAGTTGTCACCTTCATAATTTAATAAATATAACAATTTAAATATTGTGATTTTAAGATGATAAATTCGAGTAAAAGTATTATTGTGAAAGGTAATATATTTATATTCATCATAGGATTTTATTTTAAATTTTTATGAAACAAATATGTATATTAAATAATTATACAGAAATGTTGTAGTAATTATTTTATTAAGAGATAAACCAAATAAATGATTTTAAAAATAATAAAATAAAGATTATATGAACTATTTAATGTGATCCACTAACTTTATAGATACATATGACCTTTTATTAATCTATTAAAGCTTTTAGTTCGAACATATCTTCTGTATATATTTTATTTAAATTCAAATAAATGAATAGTGTCAAAATTGACACTATTGTTATTTTATAAAAATAACATATTATAAAATTGTTTAAAAATCACAAAAAAATTTAAAAATTATAAATTTAAATTTATATGGTCTATAATGTTATAAAGTAAACAATTATGGAAAAGTAACAACAAATAAGTAATTATTTGTTATAATTTGAAATTTAGAATTTTATTACCACAAATAAACTTAAATAGATTAAATAAGGATAAATCAAAATGATAAGGTTTAAAATAAGTTCCAAACATGTCTAAATCTGATTGGTTGATGAGATTAAAACCCTATCTCATCTAATCTTAGAATATGAGTCATTTTTGGATGTTTTTAAGTGGGTTTAGATTTATTATAAATTAATATTTTTAAGAATTCCAAAGGTGCCCTTCTCCTCCCTTATAAAAGGGCACCTCCTCCCTCTCCTCCTCACACCAATTTGAGCATTCAAGCTCGGACAACCCCTACCAAAATCTCCTCTCCACTTCCCTAGTATCATCTTAGAGGTCCTGGTCTTCTTAAAAGACCATCCTTAGTTATTTAAGTGGAGGTTAAGTGAAGGCGCGTCAAAAAGAGGTAATATCCATTACCGATCTTTTTCAATTTCTCTCTTCTTCAACTTATTATTCTTTAGTTGTTTCATGATAAAGTAACAACATCAGTATTTCTTATATACTGATATGTTATTATAAATATGAAACAACTCTAATTAACTGATAAAACACTATTTTATTGAATATTTTATTGATAATAAATGATATAATTTCCTCACATTGTGTTAAATATGTTTATTTATAAAATATTTGGGATTTGATCATTCATTTGAAAATTTGGTGAAAATTTCAGTTTTACCCTTAATAGTGCACTGTATTATTTCGAAGATAAATATTTTTATATTTATTATTTGAATTTGAAATTTTGTAACAGTGTTCCTAACTTAATTATCTACAACTTTTATTCAGGACACTAAAGCTAAAGAGTTAATTTGGTTGTTGAAATTGGGCCATGAAGTCAAAGTTGGGCTGGGCTCGCCAGAATGGAGAAGGTTCTGTATTTGGGCCATATCCTCTACATACGGGCTTGGATTGAGCCCAAATTTTGAGGAAAGCTCGGGGACATGATTTGGCACAAATCATCCTTCTGGAAGGACGGTCAATTCACGCGTTTTGGAGGTCAAATGGGCGGTGCAAGTTTCATTAAAATATTTGGCCGAGATTTTGCATTTACACTTGAAACCACTTTAAACCTAGCCTCCCCTCCACTCTATAAATTAGTGATTTTCTCATTTGGAGAGGCTGGTTCGTGCATTGGGAGATTGGAGGCAGAGGAGAATTGGTTTCAACCAAATTCTCCAACCATTGTAAGAGAGGTAGCTCTTGAAGCAAGGATCCTCTCATCGAAGCCTCCTTCTCTCCTTCATGTTGTAATTGTTTTGTTTGTGTAATAAACTTCTTTGTTCTTCTTTTATTTCTTCTCTTTTCCTCTGTTTTATTTAAATTTATTCTTCTCTTAATCTTCCTCTTGGGGCTGGAATTCTTTAGTAGAAGCGATATTGGGTTATACCCATTATAAACCTCTGCACATGCAAAACGCTTCTACGATGATTACGCCACCCATGGAAGAGTAATTTTTAGTGATCGATCTATCTTCTACCCTCTTCATTTAATTATTTTGAATCATTGAGCCTACTGTAATTCACTTAATATGATCCATGAATTATGTTTTTAAATTTTAAGAAACTAAGCAAGCAATTGAACAATTAATACAAAAACACGCGAGGTCGAGATTTTGTGTAAATTGTGAGAGTGCGAGCTTAATCGGTAATACAAGACCACTTGGGATAAATTTGTAGAGTTCAAATATAATCCCTAAACACAACTCATCCTCATTTCCAGAATGGATTTGTGCTCTAATTAACCACTGACCATAAGCTAACCTTAGAACAACAATCAAAGCAGGGTTCTGCGATTGCATGTTCCGAAGCTAGCCTAGGGTTTAAGTAATTCCATCTTTGTGGTTAAGTTAACTCTTGTAGGGTTCGAGGGTTAACAAATTAGAGGATCATAATTAAGTGGATATTCATTTAAATGATAATGATTAATATGTAAATGAAGAGGTAGAGTTAGATCGATTACGCCTTTTAAAATATTTTCTAAAAAAAAACATCTTCTTGTTGTGTTATTTTAATCGGAATTCATTTCAAAACTAAAAACAAAAAAAATACAATCTTCTTCCAGCAAACTTCTTCTAGATTCATAAACTATAAACAACCCCCATCCTTTTCTAGTAGTGTTTTTATTCTCTTTTATTTTTTTTTTAGAATACCTCTAATAAGATGTTTTAATTCACTTCCTCCTTTGAGAGACGACCTTGGTTAGCCCCCTATGCTACACCAAGTAAACTAAACATTAGCTTCATAGAGTGTTGTGCTTGGAGTTTTATCCAACGTAACTCACTTTTGAAGTTCTTTTGAGAGCGCGTGCGACAACGCTCTTTCAAATTGGCGTCGTTGCCGGGGAGGCAAGTAATTATTTCAACCAACTAGAGGTATTTATTTTATTTTACATTTTATTATTTTCCTCTCTTCTTTCTTCCTTCTTTACCCAATCTGAGTTTTCATCCTCTTCTTTTATTTTCTCCTACTTCTTTGTGGACCATCAACTCAAACTTCTCATTTTTATTTTACTATGGTCCACCTTCTTTCTTTTCATTTTTATTTGATCTATGACACGAACTAATCCCGAAGATCTCTTAGATCTTGACCCTGAGATTGAACGTAGCCTTAGGGCACGAATCAGACATTCTCAGTCTACGGGAAGTTTCAACATTCAACCAGTTGGAGAATTACTCCAATATCAGAACATTGAAATTGGAAGCAATTCAAATTCAAACATAAAAGAGGAACCAATGGCTGATAATAATGGAAATGAACTTAATAGAACCATTCGAGAATTGGCTGCACCTGATATTAACTATCAACCAAATTGTATTGCATACCCAAATCTCGAATCGGACTTTGAACTAAAATCAGGGTTAATTCACTTACTTCCAAAGTTTCATGGCCTCTCTGGTGAGGATCCGAATAAACATTTGAAAGAATTTAATGTGGTTTGCTCAACCCTAAAACCTAAAAATGTCTCTGAAGATCAAATCAAACTAAGAGCATTCCCATTCTCACTTGATGGAGCTACAAAAGATTGGATGTATTATTTACAACCTGAAGATGTAACTTGTTGGAACGATTTGAAACGACTTTTCTTGCAGAGATTTTTTCCAGAATCGAGGACCACTTCCATTCGTAAGGAGATCTCGGGGATCAAGCAAGCACAAGGGGAGTCCATGTATGAGTATTGGGAGCGATTCAAGAAGTTGTGTGCAAGCTGTCCACATCACCAAATCAGTGAGCAACTCCTCATTCAGTACTTCTATGAAGGACTCACAGCTATGGAGAGAAGCATGGTGGATGCCGCAGCTGGAGGGGCATTGGTGGACAAGACACCAATAGCCGCACGTGCATTGATTGACAAGATGGCCCAAAACTCCCAACAATTTGGCGATAGAGGTACACTACATGTCAGGGGAGTACATCAGGTAAGTCCTTCTTCTCTTGAGAGTCATTTGATTGATACCAAGTTAGAAGAATTGACAACTATGGTAAGGCAGATTGCTTTGGCACAAAAGACATCTTTACCTCCTCCTTCAAGGCCTTGTGGTATTTGCACTGAGACAAGCCACCCAACTGACTGTTGCCCACAACTCCAAGAAACAGAAGATTGTGCAGCAGTGTTCCCTGGGAGACCATATCAGCAGCAGCAGCAACAACCATATCCCCAGAAGAAGTTCGATCAAACATTCAACCAAGGGTGGAAAGATCATCTGGACATGAGGTATGGCTCTGGACAACAACAAAGGCCCCCCTTTCAACAAAACTTCCAGCAGCCTCCACCTTACCAACAGGGTTTCCAACAACCCCAAAGGAGATTTGAAGCTCAAACATCAACAAGTCAGCAACAAGGGAATCTCCAACCCAAGGTAGACTCTAACACTGATGATCTTTTGAAACAAATTGTTCTTAATCAACAGAATGAGCTGAAAAGTCAAGGTTCGGAGCTGAGGGAGTTGAAGACTCAAATGAGCCAGATTGCCACCGCCCTCCATGAACTTGTAAGTAAGAATTCTGGAAATCTACCTTCCCAACCCACTCCAAATCCAAAGGGGAATGTTAGTGCCATAACATTGAGAAGTGGGAAGCAAATGAACGATACAGCTGTACCTACCATTCCACCGGGATTCACCTCAACTTCAGAGAAGCCACATTCCATACCAACTGATGAACAATCCAAGGAGAAAGATAAAGGTAAGAAAAAGATTGATGATGTTCCTCCTAAACCACTTCCTTTTCCAAACAGGGTTGTTCAAACCAAGAAGATGGCTGAAGAAGCAATGCAAAAGGAGGTTTTGGACACATTCAAGCGTGTGGAGATCAACATTCCTCTACTCGAAGCCATTAAGCAAATCCCAAGGTATGCCAAATTCTTAAAAGAACTTTGTACCAATCGAAGAGGGCTCAAGGGAAATGAGAGGATCAACCTTGGAAGGAATGTCTCAGCACTCATTACACCAACTCTAGCAATGCCAACAAAGTGCAAGGATCCCGGGACATTCACCATCCCATGCACCATAGGGGAGTTTCACTTCTCTGATGCTCTTTGTGATTTAGGAGCTTCAATAAATGTGATGCCTCACTCTGTTTTCTCTTCATTGCAGATTGGTGAGCTCAAGCCTACAAGGGTAGTGGTGCAGCTAGTGAATAGAGCTACAGCATATCCGGCTGGTGTCCTTGAAGATGTGTTGGTAAAGGTAAAGGACATGATCTTCCCTGCTGATTTCTATGTACTAAACATGGAAGATGACCAGGTAAGTTCTCATGCCCCTATCATTCTTGGTAGACCCTTCCTCAAAACTGCTAAGACCATTATCAATGTTCATGAGGGTACTCTTTCCATGGAATTCGGGGATGAAACCGTGAGGTTTAAAATCCTGGATTCTATGAAGTACCCACCAGAGGAACACTCAGCATTCTTTCTCTCTCATTCTGAGTCTCTATGTGATGGTCCCTCTATTTTTGATTCCCAATCTCTTGGGGACTATTCACTTCTTAATGAAATAATGAGTATTGGGTCCAACTTGATGTCTCATTCTACTTCATCCCCTTTAATTCATGATCTTTCTGATCTTGGGATTGGTTCATTTGTCCAATCATATTCGAATTCTGATCATGTATACTCTGATTATGATATGGCTGCTAATTTTTCTGATGGATTTGATGCATTGTTCTCTCATTCAGATGATATGTATGATTGTGCACAGATGTCTACGCCACTCATGCTTCCATCCATTCAGCAGCCACCATCACTGGAACTAAAGCCATTGCCACCAAATCTCAAATACTCATACTTGTTAAGTGGTGAAAAATTACCTGTTATCATTGCTAACAATCTCTCTTTTGAACATGAAGAAAAACTTTTGAATCTTTTGAGGGAGAACATCAGGGCAATCGGGTGGACCTTGGCTGACATATCAGGTATTAGCCCCTCCATTTGCATGCATAGGATTCTTTTGGAAGATGGAGCTAAACCGGTGAGGCAACCACAAAGGAGACTCAATCCAACCCTTCTGGAGGTTGTTAAAAAAGAGGTTGAAAAATTGCTCGAGGCAGGTATAATCTATCCCATTTCAGATTCTCAGTGGGTAAGTCCTATTCAGGTTGTGCCTAAGAAAAGTGGTGTTACTATTGTTAAAAATGAGAAAGATGAGTTAGTTCCAATGAGGGTACAAAACAGTTGGCGCGTGTGTATTGATTATAGGAAACTAAATCATTCCACTCGCAAAGATCATTTCCCCCTCCCATTTATTGATCAGATGCTTGAGAGACTAGCTGGGAAGACACACTATTGTTTCTTGGATGGATTTTCTGGATATTTTCAGGTTCCTATAGCTCCGGAGGATCAGGAGAAGACTACATTCACCTGTCCCTTTGGGACATTTGCCTATCGGAGGATGCCATTTGGACTTTGCAATGCCCCAGGTACCTTCCAGAGATGCATGGTGAGTATTTTTTCTGATTTTATTGAGACCTGCATGGAGGTATTTATGGATGATTTTACAGTGTATGGATCTTCATTTGATGAATGTCTAAGTAGTTTGGAAAATGTGTTGAATCGTTGTATTGAGAAGAATCTAGTCCTGAACTTTGAAAAGTGTCATTTCATGGTAGATCATGGTATTGTCTTAGGGCATGTAGTGTCAAAACATGGGATAGAGGTTTATAGATCTAAGGTAGACATCATTTCATCCTTACCCTACCCTTCATGTGTGCGTGATGTTCGACCATTCCTTGGACATGCTGGATTTTATCGACGCTTCATCAGAGATTTTAGTAAGATCGCTCTACCCTTATCTCGATTGCTTCAAAAAGATATTGACTTCAATTTTGATGATTCATGCAGGGTATCATTTGATGAGCTAAAGAAGTGTCTGACCACTCCACCGATCATACAGCCCCCACGGTGGGAGATTCCTTTTGAGCTTATGTGTGACGCCTCCAACTTTGCGGTTGGAGCTGTCTTATCTCAGAGGGTGGAGGGACGTTCACATGTGATCGCCTATGCATCGAGGACACTAGATTCAGCCCAATCAAACTACACCACAACAGAAAAGGAGTTTCTTGCTGTTATATTTGCTTTAGATAAATTTCGTTCATATTTATTGGGCTCTAAAGTAGTTGTTTTTTCTGACCATGCAGCTTTGAGGTACCTCCTAAAGAAGCCAGATGCAAAGCCACGACTTATCCGTTGGATGCTACTTCTTCAAGAGTTTGACCTTGAGATAAAGGACAAGAAGGGGTCAGAGAATTTGGTGGCAGACCACATGAGTAGGCTTACTCACACACTAGAGGGTGACACCTTGGACCAGGTACCACTTCGGGATACTTTCCCCGATGAGAATCTCTATACCATCTCAGGTAAGCATCCTTGGTATGCTGATTTAGTTAATTACATTGTTGGCTCTGAAATCCCAGTAAATTTGAAGAAGCATCAAGTCCAAAAATTAAAAAGTGAGTCTAGGTATTATGTGTGGGATGATCCATACCTCTGGCGCATGTGTAGTGACCAAGTCATTAGGAGGTGTGTTCCCGATCATGAGTTTGAGTCTGTTTTGCATTTCTGTCATACACTTGCTTGTGGTGGACACTTTGGACCCCAACGGACAGCTAGGAAGGTTTTAGACTCAGGATTATATTGGCCTAGTTTATTCCATGATTCCCATGTATTTTGTAAGTCATGCTCTCGTTGCCAACACACTGGAAACATTTCAAGAAGACACGAGATGCCCCAACAACCCATTTTATTCTGTGAGATTTTTGACGTTTGGGGAATTGATTTTATGGGACCTTTTCCTAGTTCATTTGGTTTCTTGTATATCCTTGTTGCTGTCGATTATGTGAGTAAATGGGTGGAGGCCAAGGCCACCAGGACTGACGATTCTCATGTTGTTGTGGATTTTATCAAAGCACAGATTTTTTGCAGGTTTGGAGTACCAAAGGCCATCATCAGTGACCAAGGGACACACTTTTGCAATAGGAATTTTGCTTCCCTCCTTCGGAAGTATGGGGTGACACACAAAACATCAACACCATACCACCCCCAAACAAATGGCCAGGCTGAGGTTTCAAATCGTGAGTTGAAACAAATCTTGGAGAAAACCGTGCAGCCAAATAGGAAGGATTGGAGCAAGCGCTTGGATGATGAATTGTGGGCTTATAGGACAGCATACAAGACCCCCATTGGTATGTCCCCATTTCAGATTGTTTTTGGGAAAGCGTGTCATCTCCCCGTGGAAGTCGAGCATCGGGCATATTGGGCTATAAAGAAATGTAACATGGATTTGGCCCAAGCTGGAATTCAAAGGAAGTTGCAAATTCAAGAACTTGAGGAGATTCGCCTGTCGTTATATGAGAACTCAAGGCTCTACAAGGAAAGATCAAAAGAAGCTCATGAAAAAATGATCCAACAAAGGGAGTTTCATATTGGAGAGAAAGTCCTTCTCTATAGTTCACGACTGAAGTTGATGCCTGGTAAGTTGCGTTCCAGATGGTTAGGTCCTTATATTGTGTCTAATGTTTTTCCTTATGGTGTAGTGGAGATCACACAATAGGACACTGGAAGGAGCTTTACAGTCAATGGGCAACGTTTGAAGAGATACATTGAGGGACATCCTACTGATGCAGTGGATTTTATCACACTGCATGACCCCATCATCACTTGATCACATCAGGCTGTTCCTAACCCTTTCACTTTTATATTATTTGTCCTATTTAAAAATTCTGCATTTCATGTGCATATATCATCTCACGGGTTCACATTGAGGACAATGCAATATTTTAAGTGTGGGGGAGGGAACCTTTTAGTTTAGTAATTTCAATTGTTTTCCTGTTAAAAAAAACCAAAAAACAAAAATTGTGTGTTTTTCAAAATTTGTGTGTTTATTTTACAATTTTCTGTGTGTTTTTGAAACTTTTGAGCTGAAATGATTCTCATCACCATTTTTAAATCCATATCAATAAGTGAAACAATTTACCCCTTGAAACTAAGCTTAAATGAATGCTGAAATGACTTTGTTTCAAGTTCAAATATTTAGTAATTTCATGCAAAGTACGCTGAATTTTGAATCCCATGCCAATCTCACTGTCTTTATATTTGAAATCACTTTCCTGTGAGGCTTCTAAACCATTATTTTCATATTCTTTACATTCACCTCACTTCTTGAGAGAGCCAAACCATACTTGATTTAACCAGAATTTGATCTATTCCTGTCAAAACTTGAGGGTTTGAGGTACTTGTGTTTAAATGATTGAGGCATTTGTTTGGTATTAAAACCCCTATTTCAAATAATCCTTTTTTATAATGGCCTACCTTGAATATTTAATCCTTGTAGCCCTTAGAAGCCATGCACATCCTGTTAGGTTAAGCCACATTACAAGCCAATTTTCCCTATCCAACCAACTCTTGAAGTGAAATTGCATAATCTAGTTGAGCTTAAGTGTGGGGGAAGCTGTCTTGTGTTGTGCCACCACATTATGTGATACTTTGGGTGGAAAATTAAATTCTGAAGAGATGTGTTTGCTGATAAAGAAAGTCATTATATTGAAAGCTGTGCCTTTTCTGGAGCTTTCATGACAAGTGAAGCTGTGCCTTTTCTGGAGCTTCTAATTGAGGTGGAAAGCTGTGCCCATCTGGAGCTTTCAAGAAAATCATGTTTTAGAAGATTGACATTTTTTATGCTGAAATGATGAATGGTGTAAACCTTTCATGACTTTTCATGATGATGGAGCTGAATTGATACTATGGGGATTGAAGAGAAGACCATATTTAAGTGAAAATTAGATTAATGCAATTTTGCTTTAAAAGAGTCAAGCCCTCCTCATTCAGCCTCAGAGTTTTTCACATCTTAATCCTACCAACCGAAAGCCACAGAACAACCCTGAAAAGTCCTCATGATAAACATATGTCCTTGACTCACATCGGGTAGCGATGTAGGAATCTATCAAGCCTATGGTGACCCTTGTATGAGTTTGGATGAGAAAGACATTGCAAAAAAATTGATATTTGAGTGATGAGAGAAAATTCAAGCGAGGTAAGTGTTTTGTGCATGGGTGGATAAATGAAGTGGAAATATATTGAATGATATAAATGGAGAACCTGAAATAAGGTTTTTTATGAGGCATGATATCTTTTTTATTCTTGGTGTGAAATTGATTGATCTTAAAGATATGTGTTTTAAAATTGGTTTTGATTTGATATTGATGTTTACTTGATATGAGGTTTTGCCCAGGTGTGCAAAAGGGTAAGTGTGGGGGAGTTGATAAAACACTATTTTATTGAATATTTTATTGATAATAAATGATATAATTTCCTCACATTGTGTTAAATATGTTTATTTATAAAATATTTGGGATTTGATCATTCATTTGAAAATTTGGTGAAAATTCCAGTTTTACCCTTAATAGTGCACTGTATTATTTCGAAGATAAATATTTTTATATTTATTATTTGAATTTGAAATTTTGTAACAGTGTTCCTAACTTAATTATCTACAACTTTTATTCAGGACACTAAAGCTAAAGAGTTAATTTGGTTGTTGAAATTGGGCCATGAAGTCAAAGTTGGGCTGGGCTCGCCAGAATGGAGAAGGTTCTGTATTTGGGCCATATCCTCTACATACGGGCTTGGATTGAGCCCAAATTTTGAGGAAAGCTCGGGGACATGATTTGGCACAAATCATCCTTCTGGAAGGCCGGTCAATTCACGCGTTTTGGAGGTCAAATGGGCGGTGCAAGTTTTATTAAAATATTTGGCCGAGATTTTGCATTTACACTTGAAACCACTTTAAACCTAGCCTCCCCTCCACTCTATAAATTAGTGATTTTCTCATTTGGAGAGGCTGGTTCGTGCATTGGGAGATTGGAGGCAGAGGAGAATTGGTTTCAACCAAATTCTCCAACCATTGTAAGAGAGGTAGCTCTTGAAGCAAGGATCCTCTCATCGAAGCCTCCTTCTCTCCTTCATGTTGTAATTGTTTTGTTTGTGTAATAAACTTCTTTGTTCTTCTTTTATTTCTTCTCTTTTCCTCTGTTTTATTTAAATTTATTCTTCTCTTAATCTTCCTCTTGGGGCTGGAATTCTTTAGTAGAAGCGATATTGGGTTATACCCATTATAAACCTCTGCACATGCAAAACGCTTCTACGATGATTACGCCACCCATGGAAGAGTAATTTTTAGTGATCGATCTATCTTCTACCATCTTCATTTAATTATTTTGAATCATTGAGCCTACTGTAATTCACTTAATATGATCCATGAATTATGTTTTTAAATTTTAAGAAACTAAGCAAGCAATTGAACAATTAATACAAAAACACGCGAGGTCGAGATTTTGTGTAAATTGTGAGAGTGCGAGCTTAATCGGTAATACAAGACCACTTGGGATAAATTTGTAGAGTTCAAATATAATCCCTAAACACAACTCATCCTCATTTCCAGAATGGATTTGTGCTCTAATTAACCACTGACCATAAGCTAACCTTAGAACAACAATCAAAGCAGGGTTCTGCGATTGCATGTTCCGAAGCTAGCCTAGGGTTTAAGTAATTCCATCTTTGTGGTTAAGTTAACTCTTGTAGGGTTCGAGGGTTAACAAATTAGAGGATCATAATTAAGTGGATATTCATTTAAATGATAATGATTAATATGTAAATGAAGAGGTAGAGTTAGATTGATTACGCCTTTTAAAATATTTTCTAAAAAAAAAACATCTTCTTGTTGTGTTATTTTAATCGGAATTCATTTCAAAACTAAAAACAAAAAAAATACAATCTTCTTCCAGCAAACTTCTTCTAGATTCATAAACTATAAACAACCCCCATCCTTTTCTAGTAGTGTTTTTATTCTCTTTTATTTTATTTTTAGAATACCTCTAATAAGATGTTTTAATTCACTTCCTCCTTTGAGAGACGACCTTGGTTAGCCCCCTATGCTACACCAAGTAAACTAAACATTAGCTTCATAGAGTGTTGTGCTTGGAGTTTTATCCAACGTAACTCACTTTTGAAGTTCTTTTGAGAGCGCGTGCGACAACGCTCTTTCATTAACCTTCTATCCATCCTACGGAAAAAGAAATTACCGCGCGTGCGTACGTACGGAATACCGTCTCCACGCCGTGGTGTAATCTATTTTCCACCACCACCTTAATTGGATGGGTATAATGGTGTAATGAGTAACTATATATGATTATTATAAAGTGATATTGATACTGAAATAGTATACATACACTTCAACACAAGTTCACGATCATGAGAATGATATCATCGCTCGTGCGTACGTACGGACTACCGTCTCCACGACACGATGAGATTCATTCTCCATGTTAACCATTTAAGAATGATTATAAAGTATATATAAGCAATAATAATGAAATATATGACATCATAAAGCTACTGGATTTATGTGTATATATATGTATGTCATATACTTACTTCCACTCAATTCAATAACGAAAAGAGAACAGCGTTCATGCGTACGTACGGCCTACCGTCTCCATGAACGGTGTTTTTATTTCCATTTATCGATCCATTATATATATGTATATTCTGAATATATATTATATATAAATAATGTTTTATATTCTATAATTAATTAATAATGATCTATGTAATCATATGAATAATTACAAGTTAAAACACGAATGACAAATGAGACGATTTTACCCAAAACGCTACTTTAACATGAATTTACAAAAGAACGGGTAATATAAAGTCATAAGTGAACCATATATGATATAATAACAATTAATATGATTCTGTAATAAGTCAATGACATTATTTAAATCATTATACAGGAGGTTCGGACACCTACGAAGAAAATCGGACCTAAGGTAAGGGATAAATTTTCAATCTCATTTTTATCCGAGATTGCTTATACGTAAGTATTTACTGGGGTTACATTTATCATCAATGACCATGTTTTCTAAAAATGTTTTTATAAAATGTTTAACATTCTTCCATGAATGTTTAAATTAATTTTTACCCTTTATTTACTTTTTACCACATTGTATGAAAGGAATCTTTCCTTTGGTTACCATATAAGGTACTTTTTGACTTTTTTGACAAAAGTACGAGGAGAATGTTATTTTTAACTTATACGGCGTGAATAGATTTTTACGGTTTCATAACACCTCATTTTCAAGAAGCTTACTCTACAATATTGCATGATTATTTTCAACAAAACCCTTATATTTTAAAATTGCATGGAATTTTGTGAAAAGAAAATGATTTTAAAGAAGAAAGGATATTTTCCTCAAGAATTCATTTCAAGTGTTTTTTTCAAAACTATTTTCCATCTAAGATGACATTATTTGATATGTATGTTTCAAGTAAAATGTCTCTATGATTTAAATGGTTTCAATTTTCTTATGATTAAATGATATCAATTGTTTATGGATTATGATGGCATGATGTTTAAGAATCCCTTTTTATTACATGGGTTATGCAATGATGTATGATTTATGATTTTGTGGCACACATAAGAATGGTATCATTATGAGATGGGTGGGACCTATATATCTCTCCAATGCATTGGGTAAAGATTTTATATCTCATGAGATAGACATGGCTGGAATGGTAGGTTATACCGGTTCAGTGAAACAGGACTGAAACGAGGGTGACTCGGTTCAGAAAGGGACTTTGTCCACTAAGATAGTCTTGGAAATGAGTCTTGACTAACAAGAAATGATTCTCTATGATTATGTGTGCATGCCACAAAGTTTCATGTTTTAAGTTATGATTATTGTGATTGCATTTCACTGCCATGATTTATCCCATGTTATGAAATTATGCTCTCTTTTGCAGGTTAAGATTTCCAAAATGTTATGTTCTTATGAATATGATGTGATTGATATTTATTTTGTTTACCCTTAATGAGCATTTGCGCTCACCCTTTTATGTTTTCTTTTCCCCAGGATATAAAAAAGGTTTTAGGTATTAAAAAAAAGGAAGATCTTTATGGGAGATATTGAAGATCTTTCACCAGGATTAGAAGATTATATTCCGAGTTTCCAAAGACACTAAACTATTACGATCCTTGTGTGTGTGTTTTTGTTATGTACTAAGTATTCCGCAAATGTAATGTAATGTCAATGTACGTCAATCTTCGGGTCTCTACAGTTGGTATCAGAGGAAAGGTTTAGTCAACCTTTGGAAACTGGGATGCGAAAACATTAGTGAGATCCCTAGAGATATTTCTAAGGTATGTCTAGGTATGTCTCTAAGGTTAAGTATACGTATAGGTTATAGTCCTAGAATTGCGCTAACGATCTTAGAATTTAACCTAAGATGTTAGATATTGAGGGTACTCCCCCTTAACTATGTTGTTTTCTCTAGCATGATTTTTTCCTCTCACATAATTCTTTTTGTGTTTTAGTAAATGGAGTGAACCAGAAGGAATTCGTTTAACATTGAATCCAATGAACAAAATTGGTGACTATGAGCAACAAAATTGTGTAATTCCTAGAGAGAAAGATATTGTGATTATGCCGAATCAGTCATTGCGATATATGATTAACAAGGTGAAATTTAGTGGTATGCCTAATTCATCAAAGAAGAGGAAGATAAACTATTATGCATGTTCGCATGTTGAGGAGCATAAAGAAAGGAGGATTGAGATTTCTAAATAAGGGAAGAAGAACCTTGAGGAATACCTCAAATGGAGGGACCGATGTTATCTGTGTGGAAAAAAGGATCATAGAGTGACAGACTGTTATAGAGTTCAATGTCTTATTTGTGGAGAACATGGGCATTACCCAACTCAATGCCCTGACCTAAAAAGTTACTTCTAAATCAAGGAAGGACTTATTCCAGGACAATCATTAAAGTGGATGGACTGAAGTGTTTATGTATTGGTATTCGAGAATAATGTTGTTGAGGTACTTTTATGGTGTATAGGAATATTTATGTATTGGTCTATCATGGTTTTCAATAATTTTAAGGTACCGGTAACCATGAAAAGTGATTCAAATATTTTGGAAAGTAGATGATATGCGCCTAATGAAGGGATAAGGAGAAAATGAAATGTTTGACAGTATTCATGAGCTCATGATTGATATAAGGACTAAGTGATATCATGGTTTGAGTATATAGAATTTTGAGGATTTTGGTATGTGGAAGGTGTTAACTTTTAACTGCATTCATGTTTTCACTAAGGTTCAATGGGTATTGAAGAGAATACATGATTAAGGCCTTTGAATGTTTTGAATGTAACCAACAAGACATATCTTATGATATATGGGGATCAATGATGGTATTAAATCTCTGTTAATCATTTTCACTATATTATGAGAGTGGACTGCAGTATTATGGATAAGCCTAAAGATTGGAATGGATTATGTTGGACATAAGTTAGTATTGTTTGTTTTTTGATATTATTGATGGGATGTTATAGTAATATAACTTTAGAAAAAGGAAAACCTACAGGACGGGCGACAGCTCATCGTGTCGGACAAGGTTGTGGGAATCGAACCCACAACCGAAGTGCGACTGGCCTTTATCGCCTACCACTGGCCTACAGGAAGTCCCTGTTTAGTAGAAACTAGTTTTATTATATTAAGCAGTATGATATATGAAGTATAAGTCCATTTTAGGAACCATATATGATTAATCTCACTATAGATCAACTTATGTATATTTAATAACTTTTGATAACCTTTTGTTCGAGACAGATGGAATGACTCGTCATTCTATCACATGATCTGCTAACACTTCACGAATAACAAATTCAACTTCATTTATTTAAGATATTAAGTGGAAATTGTTCAAGGCACGAACAACAGTGAGATTATACCAAAATAAAGTAAGTATTTATTCTAATTCAAATTCTTCAACTTTAGGGAAATGATCTTGAAAACCAAAAATGTTGTCCTAGTGCCATTATATCCGATGAATCAGATGGTACCCTAGATCGTCACAAATTTATGGCTTTGTGATTGCTGGATTTTCCATAGCCATGTTCTCTACCACTCTCCATCAGAACATGATGGTTAGATTTCTCTTCCATATCCATATTTTCACCTATGTGGAAACCCAGTGATTAGTTTATTTGGGTAACCGTTACGTTTCATATGTTTGTTTTTAAAGATTGGTTTTGGTATTCCTTTTTACGACGTGGGTTTCTATTAAACAAACTTTCGAGTAGTAAACCATTTATAACCCCGACGAATTTCGAGGGCGAAATTCATTTTATGGGGGGTAGAATGTAACAACCCGAGATTTTATAAGATACATTATTTCATTCATATCTTCTATTGTATGACACACCAATATTATCTTGCACTATACGCAACATCATATTAGCTTTCAATATACGTAACACTTTTCTTGGCTCTTGTTACACACAATTTCAAGTTCGTTTGATAGAAGTTATTCTACACAACATTGAGTGTATATATATATATATATATATTCAATGTATAACTAAAATATGGTTGGATTCTGTTATACGAAACAACTATGGATTCTTTCACAACACGCAACCCTGACTTGGCTTGCATTACACGCAATCGCGACCTTCCTCGATAGCGTGTATTGTACGCAATACCGGATTTTAATAAACAATGATATATTATTATAATATTGTCAATAACTAGCCGTTATGAATAGTATTAACTAAATTTTGAATTTTATAGCATTATTATTCATCTTACACATTTTCTAGAACATGGTATAAGAACAAAATAATTTTTTTGGGTAAAATAAGTATTTTTCAAAAAATGCAGTTTTTCTGCCTTTTGATGGCGCACCCACTTTAAATCTAGTTTTTGACATGTTTATATGTTCAATTTGACAAAATAAAATTATTATTTTGAATCAAGATATAAAAATTTACATTAGATAAATTTTTGATATTTTTCCGATAACTTTCATATTTTAATGAATAGTAAAAACACGTTATATTTTAATTAAAAACAACTTTTTTCATCGTAATATCTTATGTGGTTAAATTATAATATTGAATGGTTTTAAAGTATAAATAGAATATATTTTTACCATTTAATATAATGTATGTCATTAGCATTGATTTTACCTTGAATTCGTAGGTTAAATCAATTCAATCTTTTGCAATGTTTTAAACAAAAACCCGTTTTCATTCGACAATGGGATTAATTTTAATTTAATTTCTGCAACTTCTGTGTATTGAATTTGAAAAAATGGATTCCATATTTGGAATCAGTGGGTCCAAATTATGTTAATAGGCTAATTTTTATTTTTGCGAATTATGAATAGTAACTACGGTAAATTTTATTTACCATAGTTAAAGGTAAATCAGGTAATTAAGGGTAAATATAATATTATAAAATTACCCCAACACATGCCAAAATTCTATTTGATGACTAAAAGTAAACCCATATCAACTAAGGGTCGGATTAGATTCATTTTATGGACTTTTGACCATGAAAATAATTTAATTATTATTAAAACCAAAGAAAGTGACAACATGTCACTCTCTTAAATCTTATAAGTATAATAATTTTAACTTAGTGATAAACATCATAAAACATCGAACATGAATAGTCTACAGAAAAATAACAAAATTATCTACATCATGAGAATTTATTTAGAATTTTTTTGGATTAAATAATTATCATTAATTGTGACACAATAGTGATGCAGAAATTATTTATCCAGTGAAAAATCAATAATATAGTTTTTATTAAACTAATAGTGACCATAAAAGGCACAAAACCCTGACCAAAACTTATTGGTCGTGTAAATTTAAACTATAATCATCCAATAGTCTAATATTTTACCATTTGGAGTCTTATACAAGCAATTATGACACTTATATTATTTTATTTTAAATAATGCCAAAGTTGTCACCTTCATAATTTAATAAATATAACAATTTAAATATTATGATTTTAAGATGATAAATTCTAGTAAAAGTATTATTGTGAAAGTTAATATATTTATATTCATCATAAGATTTTATTTTAAATTTTTATGCAACAAATATGTATATTAAATAATTATACAGAAATGTTGTAGTAATTATTTTATTAAGAGATAAACCAAATAAATGGTTTTAAAAATAATAAAATAAATATTATATGAACTATTTAATGTGATCCACTAACTTTATAGATACATATGACCTTTTATTAATCTATTAAATCTTTTATTTCGAACATATCTTCTGTATATATTTTATTTAAATTCAAATAAATGAATAGTGTCAAAATTGACACTATTGTTATTTTATAAAAATAACATATTATAAAATTGTTTAAAAATCACAAAAATATTTAAAAATTATAAATTTAAATTTATATGGTCTATAATGTTATAAAGTAAACAATTATGGAAAATTCACAACAAATAAGTAATTATTTGTTATAATTTGAAATTTAGAATTTTATTACCACAAATAAACTTAAATAGATTAAATAAGGATAAATCAAAGTGATAAGGTTTAAAATAAGTTCCAAACATGTCTAAATTTGATTGGTTGATGATATTACAACCCTATCTCATCTAATATTCTAATATGAGACATTTTTGGAGGTTTTTAAGTGGGGTTAGATTTATTATAAATTAATATTTTTAAGAATTCCAAAGGTGCCCCTCTCCTCCCTTATAAAAGGGCACCTCCTCCCTCTCCTCCTCACACCAATTTGAGCATTCAAGCTCGACCAAACCCTGCCAAAATCTCCTCTCCACTTCCCTAGTATCATCCTAGAGGTCATGGTCTTCTTAAAAGACCATCCTTAGTTCTTTAAGTGGAGGTTAAGTGAAGGCGCGTCAAAAAGAGGTAATATCCATTACCGATCTTTTTCAATTTCTCTCTTATTCAACTTATTATTCTTTAGTTGTTTCATGATAAAGTAACAACATCAGTATTTCTTATATACTGATATGTTATTATAAATATGAAACAACTCTAATTAACCTTCTATCCATCCTACGGAAAAAGAAATCACCGCGCGGGCGTACGTACGGAATACCGTCTCCACGCCGTGGTGTAATCTATTTTCCACCACCACCTTAATTGGATGGGTATAATGGTGTAATGAGTAACTATATATGATTATTATAAATTGATATTGATACTGAAATAGTATACATACACTTAAACACAAGTTCATGATCATGAGAATGATATCATCGCTCGTGCGTACGTACAGACTACCGTCTCCACGACACGATGAGATTCATTCTCCATGTTAACCATTTAAGAATGATTATAAAGTATATATAAACAATAATAATGAAATATATGACATTATAAATCTACTAGATTTATGTGTATATATATGTATGTCATCTACTTAATTCCACTCAATTCAATAACGAAAAGAAAACAGCATTCATGCGTACGTACGGCCTACCGTCTCCGTGAACGGTGTTTTTATTTCCATTTATCGATCCATTATATATATGTATATTCTGAATATATATTATATATAAATCATGTTTTATATTCTATAATTAAGTAATAATGATCTAAGTAATCATATGATCAATTACAAGTTAAAACACGAATGACAAATGAGACGATTTTACCCAAAACGCTACTTTAACATGAATTTACAAAAGAACGGGTAATATAAAGTCATAAGTGAACCATATATGATATAATAATAATGAATATGATTCTTTAATACGTCAATGACATTATTTAAATCATTATACAGGAGGTTCGGACACCTACGAAGAAAATCGGACCTAAGGTAAGGGATAAATTTTCAATCTCATTTTTATCCAAGATTGCTTATACGTAAGTATTTACTGGGGTTACGTTTATCATCCATGGCCATGTTTTCTAAAAATGTTTTTATAAAATGTTTACCATTCTTCGATGAATTTTTAAATTCATTTTTTCCCTTTATTGAATTTTTACCACATTGTATGAATGGAATCTTTCCTTTGGTTACCATATAAGGTACTTTTTGACTTTTCTGACAAAAGTACGAGGAGAATGTTATTTTTAACTTATACGGCATGAACAGATTTTTACGGTTTCATAACACCTCATTTTCAAGAAGCTTACTCTAAAATATTGCATGATTATTTTCAACAAAACCCTTATATTTTAAAATTGCATGGAATTTTGTGAAAAGAAAATGATTTTAAAGAAGAAAGGATATTTTCCTCAAGAATTCATTTCAAGTGTTTTTTTCAAAACTATTTTCCATCTAAGATGACATTATTTGATATGTATGTTTCAAGTAAAATGTCTCTGTGATTTAAATGGTTTCAATTTTCTTATGATTAAATGATATCAATTGTTTATGGATTATGATGGCATGATGTTTAAGAATCCCTTTTTATTACATGGGTTATGCAATGATGTATGATTTATGATTTTGTGGAACACATAAGAATGGTATCATTATGAGATGGGTGGGACCTATATCTCCCTCCAATGCATTGGGTAAAGATTTTTTATCTCATGAGATAGACATGGCTGGAATGGTAGGTTATACCGGTTCAGTGAAACAGGACTGAAATGTGGGTGACTCGGTTCAGAAAGGGACTTTGTCCACTAAGATAGTCTTGGCAATGAGTCTTGACTAACAAGAAATGATTCTCTATGATTATGTGTGCATGCCACAAAGTTTCATGTTTTAAGTTATGATTATTGTGATTACATTTCACTGTCATGATTTATCCCATGTTATGAAATTATGCTCTCTTTTGCAGGTTAAGATTTCCAAAATGTTATGTTCTTATGAATATGATGTGATTGATATTTATTTTGTTTACCCTTACTGAGCATTTGAGCTCACCCTTTTATGTTTTCTTTTCCCCAGGATATAAAGAAAGGTTTTAGGTATAAAAAAAGGAAGATCTTTATGGGAGATATTGAAGATCTTTCACCAGGATTAGAAGATTATATTCCGAGTTTCCAAAGACACTAAACTATTATGATCCTTGTGTGTGTGTTTTTGTTATGTACTAAGTATTCCGCAAATGTAATGTAATGTCAATGTGCGTCAAGTTTCGGGTCTCTACATGGAGACTAGCACTAAAGGCGTAAATCCCGATTAAAAGGGAAGGCATTGCCTTATAAAAGTAACAAACACCACAGAGTATAAGCGGAAGCAACACTAAGTACAAAAGAAGGTGATGAAAGGTAAATGGGCCAGAATACAAACCCAACTGAAAAGTAAAACTACAAATGAAAGTAAAGTACAACACAAGAACAACAGCTGAAGGTGACAAGCCGCTCCTGGATCATCCTCCAGTTTCCTACCTGAAGGGTAGGTACAGATCTCCTCCTCAGCACTCCACATATGTCTGTCTCCTCTGGGTACCAACTCGTCGTGAATCCACCTCCGGGCACCGACTCGACGTGATATCCACCTCCGGGAAACGACTCGTCGTGAGATCCTCCTTCGGGTACCGTCCAGCTCTACAAGCCTCAACCACGATCAGTGATGTCCGTCGTCTGCAACCAACACAACGTAGTGCGGGAGAAGCCCATGCAAAGGTGAGTATATGATACTCAGTAGGGATCCCGAGACCCCCGAAGGTCTCCCTGAATCCACAAAGGATAAACCACAAAGAAAAGATACAATCACGAAGTAACAACCAACTCTACTTAGGTATATGCCCATACATATACCTAAGTCACCAAATCCAGTTCGGCTCTAGCTCCAGAGCCCAAGTAAAAATTGGTCCACACAGGAGAACACAACTAAATCCACACAAGAGAACACAACAAATCCACATAGGTGAGCACAACTCAGTCCACACAAGAGAACACTGCAAGACCACGAAGGAGAGCACAACAAAGTCCACACAGGAGAACACTACAAGTCCACTTATGAGTGCACAACATAGTCCACACAGGAGAACACTTCAAGTCCACATAGGAAAACATGACAATCATATCTAAGATAATGATCAAAAGTCAAGACTCAGCTCACACAGGTATATTTCTTCGTAAGATAATAGAGATGATCAGATGTAGCCACTGATTCATCTAAGCTGAGACCCACGTGGGATACTAAACCAGCTAAGCTGTCGGACCCACATAGGATACATACCAGCTACTCTTCCAGACCCACATAGGATAGAAAGAACAGAGTCAAACACTGCCAGACCCACGTAGGATACAAGAACAGTAGTCATCGCCGTCGAACCCACGGAGGATTTCACTACGGTCTTCATCACTGCCGAACCCACGGAGAATTTCAGTGCAGTCTTCATCACCGTCGAACCCATAGAGGATTTTAGTACGGTCTTCATCACTGCTGAACCCACGGAGGATTTCAGTGCAGTCTTCATCGATGTCGAACCCATGGAGGATTTCAGTGCAGTCGTCGTCACTGTCGAACCCACAGAGGATTTCAGTGCAGTCTTCATCGCTGTCGAACCCACGGAGGATTTCAGTGCAGTCTTCATCACTGCCGAACCCACGGAGGATTTCAGTGCAGTCGTCATCACTGCCGAACCCACGGAGGATTTCAGTGCAGTCATCATCGTCGTCGCAGTCGCAGCCAACTCTAGGGTTCCCGCACACAACATACTCGATTCCAGGAGGGTCCGCTCCACGAGGCAAGGGGTCGATACATCAACTGACATGTATTTCGGAGTTTATATATCTCAAAGTTCCATCTTGACAATAGGAACTCAACGTGACAGACGGCGCGTCAATCGGACGCCCGGTCTGAGAGTTATTGGCTTTTTCGTTCTAGGGGCCCGGTTGGTTTTTAAGTCAAAACCAACCCGACTGCACTCCAACTATGCCCAAATCTTGAGTGGAGTAATCCAAAAGGTCCGTCTCACAAAGAGGAATCTAACAAAGTCGATGAAACGTCAATCGGACGTCCGGAGCTCAAGTTATAAGCGTTTCCGCTCCGAGGGCCCGGTTGGTTTTGTGTTCGAACCAACCCGGTCATACCCAAAGTTTTCTGAAACCTTGAGTTTAATATACCAAAACAACCGTCTCGATCCAAGTATCGCATCTCAACTTACGGTACATCGATCTGAGGTCCGTAGCCAAGATATGGGCAAAAGAACGAACCTGTCCGGTTTTAGGGGGTTTTGGGCCCGGACCGACCTGGCCCGAGACCCCCTGGGTCAGCCCGAACCGGGTCCGGGTCCGGCCCATTAGGGCACGGCCCGGCCCAGCCCATCCGGTACGGCCCGGCCCGGCCGGCGCGGCCCGGCCCGGCGCGGGCGGCCCGGCCCGATGCGGCCGGTCCGGCTCGGCGGGTGTTGCGCGCTGAGCGGACGCGGGGGGTGCGTTGCCCCCCCTTGCTAGTGGACACGGCACTGTTCGCCACTTCTTCAGCTGCGGAGGCTTCTGCTGGGGGCGCGTTGGGGCGCCACCGCCTCCGGGCGGCCGGCCGGTGTCGGCGTGGCGCGCCGGCAGCACCTTCCGCGGACCACCGGACGCGCTCCGGTGGTCCGTTTTGCCCATCGTCTGTGCCTGCAGCTCTCTTGGGACCCGTAGATTACTGCGAAGGGTTCAAAATGTCTTTGCGGCCCACTTCTTCGTCGCCCGTCGATCTGCACACCAACAACAAGCTGCGGAGGGTTGTCGGGCCGTGTTTGTTCGGCCCGCGCCCTCCGCGTTAGGTATTATCAATTGGCAAACATTTAAACACATGTTTTTAATCATTTAAGAGGGTATAATTTATTCAAAATAAATTATACAAACACCCTGCAATTAAATACCCACGCACGAGGGTTTAATTCACATAAACACTAAATACGAAAACTCCTACCTCGAAATTGACGCCGCACGTCGTCGAGTCGCGGAAGTCAAACGTCGCGGTAGTCGGGTGTCGCGGAAGAACGGTATCGATTTCATCGACATCGGAAGAAGAAGAAGAATGTTGTTGTTAGCGTCGGTCTCCACGGTCGGCGTCTCCTTCCTTGTCACAGAAGAGGAAGTGGATGGAGAATTTCGGGACTACCAAGTCGATGTCCTTCTTCGGAGACGTAGCGTTCTTCAACGAAGGAGATGAAGTTCTACAAAACTAGGGCTTTCTTCACCAATCCTTAACACAACCCACTAACCCCAAAAATAAAATAATCTCCACTTATTTTATTAAGCGATGTCATGAGTTCAAAATTTAAAAACTCAAATCCATTAATTGAATTAATGTGTTGGCTTGATTAAATGAGAGGAGAGGGAAAGTCACAACATTAAAGGAGGGGTTCATGAGTTATACAACTTAAGTGGGGGGTTTTGAGGAGTTAGGAATGTGAGGGGTTGGGCTAGTTTGGGCCTCACCCCACCTTTATCCTCCCAAGGTTAGTTAACAACAAGTGGGTCCCACCCCCAAATCCCTTACTTAGGATATAACTACTTAGAGAAAAAGAAATAAAATTGTAATATAATTTTATTTTATTTCTCACTAAAACCACATTTTTAATAACTCCTCCCGAGCAAACACACCTTTGAAAAAGGTTCTCCTAAGCAATTATCGGTGTTGTGGTTTCATCGGTGCCCTCAAATTTCAATTCCGAGCACCGGTTTAAAAGTTAGAAAAGACCTGCTCGTTCGTTCACTGAACGTACCCGAGCTAAACTTTGGAAAATGATTCCGGGCACACCGGGCCTCATAATCAGGTGTCGTTAGAAGCCACAGACTCGCAAAATTCCAAATAAATTAAGAAAAAAAATTACTTGAAATTTCTGGGTCTTTACATATATGTTTATTGATAGGGTCTTCATGCATGGATTCATGCATTTTCACCTTACGAGTGATCTCAGAAATCTTGGCAGGGGCCTGTTTGTGTTAGAGGATCACTGCAATTTTTACTTTGTGTCTTTTAGATTATGAGGATATGAAATCTATTTTCACTGTAGTCCTAGCGAATTGGGACAACCCTGCCTGGGGACCGAGTTCAACTGATGCATGAGTGTTATAAGGAACTAATATCAAAGGATGATCATTAGGAGCTAAGGAAGCTGACTTCATGAGAACCTGGTCACTGTAGTCCTAGAAAACACTACTTGGAACCCTCCTGGGCCTTAGGTGAGATTCCAATGAGAGAAGGTCGAACCCCTGAACCCCATCATCCTTGGCCAGCAATGCATGTCTTGAGTCTAGAGTCATCATGGGGATAGGCTAGAAAGAAGTATCTAGGGACCTCGAGGATTTCCTCATAAAGAATTCCAACAACGCCCTTGCGAGCATCATCTAAGAAGAAGCCCGCGACTGCTCGAGAGACACCAGAGAACCCGACCACTTGCCACTCATCTTGGGGGAAACTAGAGCCAAACATGGGAGCGCCTCTAAACCAAGGGAGGGAGAAACAAACTGCAAATGGGGACAAGCCCCTGAGGCAAAGGAAGGATATCCATAAGCCATGAATGCGGGAGAGGGCATGCATGTGGAGGGGGAAACTGGAGAAAGGGAGGCATCTGAGGATGCAGGCTGAATCGAGGCTGAACTGGACCCCTCGTGAGGCTGAGAGGGTAGAGCGCTAGGATTTGAGCCGCTGGCACAGAAGAGGGGTCCACCTTGGTGATGTTTCCTGCAGTTATGAGTCAAATTTCCCTGAAGAAGACAAGATGAGAAATACCTGGGAAACACCGGGTAAACAATATCTTGGGACCAATCTGCGAAGTCATGCACCTTCAAAGAGAGATTCTCTGGGATCAGAAGAGAAATATCAAGATCAACATAGATCTGAACCACCATAGTTTCCTACCCATGATGAGTGCACTCATCTGTACAGAGAAAACCCCCCTAAAGAATCACCAATGGCCCTAAGGAAGGTGCCATTCTAGAAAGGAAGAGGGAGACCTAGTAAGTTGATCCAAACCGTAGCCCATGATCTTTCTTTCCCCCTATGCACTTCCATAGACCAGTGCAAAATATTTAAACACCATCAACCTAGTACCCAAGGGGATTTACACCAATCCTGAATGAAATCCACCTCGGAGGCGAGGACCAGACAGAACGAATTATGGTGAATCACCGAGATGCGTGCCGCTACTTGCAAACCCCATGAGTCCAAGAACCACTTGAAATCCAAAATGGGAGGGATCCCTACACCAAACCACACCATAAGAGTCCATTTTAAACCAACCAAAGCAACGGTAAATGCCAAAGTAGGGGAAACCAGTGACAGACGAGAGCCTTCCCTCGACACCGAATGAGAAAACAAATTGATATCCTGGAAACAAGGAAGAGCAGCGCTAGAGGGATCCCCGCATAGTGCCTCCTTGAAGGAAAAAACCAAGCACCGCTAATGAGGAAAGGGGTTTGGGGACCCCCAGGGGGGGAGACATCTACCGGAGACCCCGAGCCCAGATCGAAGGTCGCCGGAGTCGACGCCGCTGAAGGGCTGAGGGTGGAGGAAGTAATGGTCAGATGGGATTCAAAAAATGCAAGCGTGTGGGGTGAATTCTTTGGGGAGGTCATCTTCTTCCTAGAGTGTAACTAATATTGATTCCTCATTACCATATGACAACAACTGATTTGAGAGAGTTAAAGGTGTAGTTAGAGGATTTTTAGTTAAAGGGGTTTATCAGGATGAGCATGTTTTTAGGGTGCTCTAATGTTGTTTGATAAGAAGTATGACAATATTCTATGACACTGTATGGACTATAAGAAGTTAAATCAGGTAATAGTGAATAATATGTACCCTTTATCAGATATTGATGATATGTTTGATCAGTTACGGGGATACTGGTGGTTTTTTAAGATTGATCTTCATTCAAGATACTATCATTTATGGGTGAGAGAGGAGGATAATACTAAGATAGAATTTAGAAGTATATATGGACTTTATGAGTATATTTTCATGCCCTTTAGGTTGACAAATTCTCCAGCAGTGTTCATGGATCTCATGAACATTATTTTTTTATCCATATCTTGATCACATCATTGTATTTATGGAATATATCCTCATATATTCTAAGACACCAGATATGAATATTAGGCACCTTGAGATTATATTGAGTACACTTTGAGTGCATCATCTATATTCCAAAATTTCAAAGTTTCGCTTCTAGATTCAATAGGTGTGATTCCTTGGGCATGTGCTTTTTGGGGTAGGGATTTTAATGGGCTCATAGAAGGTAGAGGTTGTGATTTCTTGGGCACATCCCAAAAATGTGTTTGAGACCAGGACATTCCTTGGGATTGTGGGGTACTATAAATTCTTCATCCAATATTTCTCTCATTTGGAAACATAAATGATAGAGCTGGCCAAAAGGGGGTGAAGTTTGAGTGGTATGATCAGTGTGAAGAGGCCTTCCTTGAGCTAAAGATGATATAAATTACAAATCCATTTTTGATTTTTCTAGAGCTTGGGATTGGATGTGTAGTGTACTGTGATGCCTCTAGTGTTAGTTTGGGAGCTGTGTTGATATAGGGAGATTAGGTAGTCGCCTATGGGTCACATCAGCTATAACCCCATGAGCAGAACTACCTAACACATAACTTAGGGTTGGAAGTTGTAGTATATGATCTAAAGTATTGGAATAACTATCTCTTATATGAGAGTTTTATCATCTACATAGACTAATAGATCTTGTGATACATATTCTCTTAGTGAGATCTCAATTTGATGTAGATGCATTGGATGGAGTATTTGCATACATTCAACTTTGAGATAACCTATGCTTTGGGAAAAAGTAATTTCATTTCAAATTCTCTCAACAAAAAAAATATTGGAGATGTGGGAGATTAGTGAGTGGACTTCATGGGAGAAATGACGTTAGATGGGTTTTATGGCTGAGTGGCTTGTGGATGCATCAAAGAATCATGGAGTTATGATATGTGTACCTTTGTTTATTATGTCTTCAATAGTAGATCAGGTATAGGCCAGCTAGGAATCAGATCCTGGGTGTTTAGTGATGTGAGAATTCTTTTCAAGGGATGATTAAATTGTAGGGTGGTCCTTAGATGATGATGATGTGATTTAAATTCATGGAAGGTTAGTAGTTTCTTCTTTCTGAAGGGAGTAGATGATGAGAGACTCCCGTTATTAGAAATGGGTAGTGCATACAGGGTCAACGAAGATTCATAATGACATTCGATGTTAGTTTTGGTGGTTAGGGATGAAAAGGGATGTCGTAGGGTTTGTTTCATGATACCTTACCCATCATAGGGTAAAGGTCAAGCATCAGAATCCCGGTGGTTTCTTTATCCACTTTCGGTGCCTATGCGGAAGTGGGATGATGTGACGACGAACTTTGTGATAGGGTTTCCTAGGACCATGAGGATTCATAATTATATTTGGGTGATAGTTGATTAGCTAATGAAAGTAGATCATTTTTTTATAATATGAAACAAACTTTCAATGGATGAGTTTGGAAAGTCATATGTATGGAGGATTATACACCTCCATGGAGATCCTTTGAGCATTATATGAGAAAAAATATGTGCACTTCACATCGCATTTTTTTGCAGGGATTATGGAAGGCATTGGGTACCCATTTGAGACTGAGTATAGCATATCATTCACAGACTTATAGATAGTCAAATATGATGATGTGGATTTTAGATAATATATTATGGGCATGCGTCCTAGAATTTAGTGGATCTTGGGATGATCACCTAGCCTTGGTTGAGTTTGCATACAAAAATAGCTTCCAAGTTCCAATTCAAATGGTACCTTTTGGGGCTCTTTATGGTCAGCAATGTCATTCACTGCTATGTTGGAAAGAGGCAGGTGAGATAGAAATTGCGGGGTTGAGTATGGTGAAGGATATCTCTAAGAGAGTACAGTTGATTCGGAAGCTTCTAGTCACCGATTATTGTAGGAAATGATCATATTCCAACAAGAGGAGGTGACCCTTGGAGTTTGTTGTGGGCGATCGAGTTTTCTTGTGGGCGACTCCTCAACTAGGGCATCAACAGTTGCAGGTGTAGGGGAAGATATCACCAAGATTTTTTGGACCATTTGAGATTAACGAGCATATAGAGACAGTGACCTACTGATTAAATATTCCTTCATAGTATTGAGGTATACATGGTGTGTTTCATATATCTTAAATTTGGAGGTACATGCTTGATCTTGTACATGTGATCAACTATGAGAACATTGAGTTGGATCCTAATGCAGTATTTGTAGAATTACTAGTGTGGATCATAGACTGGAGCAAGAAAGTTTTGTGAGGGAAGACGATGCCACTTTTCAAAGTTATATAGTAACATGAATGGATTCATGAGGATATATGGGAGTGAGAGGATGATGTTTGGGCACAGTGGCCCAAGTTTCTTGATCAAGATACTTATAGGAACTTCTTAGGGATGAGAGGTTATTATAGGGGATAATTAAACATACATAGTTTTTCAAGGTATATTTTCTTTTAAATTATGAATTATTTTGTCTTGTTTTTCTCCTTTCATGGTGTGTTTCATGGTAAATGGTGTATTTGAGTTCATATTACAGAGTTTAGGGGCTTAGTGGGATGCATGATGGCAGGAACAAGGCTATCAACTAGCTAGTGTAATGCACTGGCCCATTGATGGTGCTGGTAGAGGGATCTGTATTTTTAAAAATCCCACTGGCCAGTCGGTGGAGACTAAATTCAGGTGTCATTAATGGTGTTTTATTCATTTTACACCAATTTGTTTATTTAACTAATCCTTTCCCAAATCTGACCCAAATTCGTCCAAAACCTCCTAAATAGATCTCACTATTATAAAATGGGGTTATACCAATATTTCTCCAAACCATTGGATAAAGTTTCATAGGTATATGCCTATACCAATAGTTTATAGTAAATTTTTGGTATATTTCTTTTGGAATTTCATGTTACCGGCCGTTCTGATTAAACCATTGGTATAAGTAATTAATAACAGTTTGAAAAACCATTGCTAAACCAATATACCAATGGTTTATAAACCATTGTAATAGACTTCCCTGACTGCAATATATACCAACGGTTTCATGAAATAGTTGGTATAGACCAACTATACATTTCTAGGTAGCAGCACTCCCTCCTTTCCCAAACTGCTAGAAGAAATATCCAAACAGGAAAAAATCACCAAATAGGAAGCATCACCCCCACCTTATCCAATTACTTATAGAAATCACCAAACAGTTTCAACAAACATCACCAATCAATATACAAACAATGATAACATAACAAACTAATTAATCCATTCAACTAGTGACAACACACATTTAAAACATCACATATATTCATTCACATCCAATTGTAAAACATCATGTTTAATAAATATTAGTGAAAATTTTAAAGGATCAATGTATCTCTCATCATGACCAATATCATCACCATCATTATCATCATCATCATCACCATTATCCTCATCACTATCATCCTCATCATCATCATCCTCACCATCATCTTCATCCTTGACATCACCATCACTGGGAACATCATCATCTCGACCACCACTAGTACCATTGCTCGGTGCACCATATAATGTATGTATCATTGACATATACGTATCACAATATATGGAAGTCTCTAGTGGAAGTGAAAGATATAAGGCTTCCATAAATTTCATAAATTCGTTTTTAGCCTATTGATTCTATTCATGCTTCTACATGACCATTTTTGTGGCCTTTTCTACATCAGTATGATCCCATATTGCCTCTACACAAGCTATTTACAACTCAGTGCTACCAGAACTGGCACCTGAAGTGGGCTAATATCTAGTGGGGACAATACTCTTCCCTAAACGAAAACATACTCTCACATGGTGCTCATCTCCTAATACCTGATGCAAATGGTCATTTGGCCCAAATTTGTTAGCTTTCTATTCATTAAGGGCCTCCAAAGCACACTGTTCCAAATATAAATTAACCATTTAGTTACAAAATAGATATTAAAATTTAAAATTAACAAAGTAAAAAAATTCAATATTTTGTTGTGTCTGTTCATTTACCGCGCTTCTATCTTTCTTCTTTTTGGTTGAGCAAAACAATTTTTCATGAAGAACACATCCTTCAATATCCAATACCACCCTCTATAATGAAATTAAATATAGAAAACCATCAGTCAAAAAGTATTAAGTCATGAGTCACATAGTGAAATTTAAATTCAAATTATTTTTCGGCAAACAGATCATATAGAATTCTTATAACAGTAACCCAAAATTCTAATAAACTCAGTAGTCAAGATGTATTTCAAACAAACAAGAATATTTTCAATTTCTAGGATATACAGACATAGTGAAATGTTTATCAATATGTAAAGTATATCACAGTCTAAGCATAAACACTGACAAATGAATGAACAAAAGGTGGCATGATTTTCCTAAACCATTAGTAGGAAGAGAGGATATTTTATGATAATAAATTATCCATTAACCCAATGGAACCAATCATAAACCATTTTAGCATAGGAAAACTAAAAATGATCATAGGGAAATGTCAATGATAAATACAAACAGTTATTTTTCATTCCATTCAAGATCCATAGAATCCAAATATGTGGTATGAACACTCATTATTTCTTTATCTAATACTATCTTTTATTTATTGTTTGAAAACATTTTCTATTTTTATTTTCAAACCTTGAAGTCAAAAAACCGTTATGCACCCAGTTTGATCTTTGTTTTAGGATGTGTTTGACAAAACTTTAAAAAAACTAACCACTTGAAGTTAAATTCTAGAAGGAAATTAGATATGTATAAGTGACAAAAACACACTTTCCATGAGAATTCTAAATCACTTCTATAAAAACAGTTTTTACAAGTATTTTCAAATTAAACCTTAATCCCCTTCAAGAATTGAGTCAAGTTCTATGTAGGCATGGTATATGAATATGGTAAGTGGTTTTTAGAAATTATAAAGAAAAAATAAATCTATTTCTATTAAGAAAATAAGCATGTCAATGTTTTATAATTTCTTAATGTTGTTGGAATTAATAATAGTGTTTGGCTATGTTTATCCCCTATTTGTTTTAACATTTCATTTATTGGTTGAAGTTGTGTTGTTCATTTACTAATAGTTTTTTTTCTTGTGTTATGATTTTTCTACCATATATTCATGAATAAGGATACCTTGCTGAGATTTTGAATTGAAACCTGATTTTGGGTTTCATGAAAGGTGGGGGTTGAGTTGCAATTGATGTCTTTGTGGTGGATATTTTTGGGTTATGTTTGAAAGATATGCACAGTTAAAGAATTTATTCCATTGAATTATGTGATTTTTCAAACATTTTTGTTATAATTCACGAGATATGTGCAAACCTCATTGGCTACCTTGGAAGTGGTATGGTGATGATGGATTATTCAACACTACCAGTTGGATAAGGTGCCTTAGATGAGTTATCTTGTATATTTGAGAAGTATTATATATTCCTTGTATAGATAATTGATATTATGAAGAAGCTTAAAGAAGAGAACCTATGATTGAAATGGATTCATTGGATTTTTAATCTCACTTCCTGTGAAAGCAAGGTGTATAAACATCATCTAGAGTTAGTGTGTGGATCTGAGCCCTATATTTGATCCATTTGAGGTGTCTTAAGGCATGTTAGTTGTATAGTTTTCCTTGTTTTACAATATGAAATCATTAGTGTGAATTTTATGAGGCTTTGTTTGTCTCCCGATTTTTTATTGGTGGTTATCTATGGTTTTGGAAGTGAGTTGCTTAAAAGGATTGTAAGCCCACGCCTTTCTTTAAAAAACATCGATGTGTTTTTTAATATAATTCTAAAATCCTATCTAAAAATGTCTACCCATGTTTAATAATGTTAAATTTAATCATTTCTCTCCTTGGTGAAATTATTAAGTAGTGTTCTAATGTTTTTCAAGGTTTTTTTCATGAAAAATAAAGGATTTCAAATGGTTTAAGGCTTATTTCAAATGGGTAAGTATTTTGAAATGAGTTTTCTTGAGGATAAGGGATTAGTTAGTAGGAGGTTGGTTTTGGATTGTTGTAGTTGGTGTTGTCTTTATTTACTGTATTTAGATTCTCTCAGTGGGGAGGTTGATGTTTGTGACATATTCTAATAGTTTTGAGATTTCTAGAAGTTTTCTTTTTTGAAAGTGAGCTGGAATCATAGCATAATAGGTGTGATATTTATATTATATTATGTGGTTAGGTTGTTCTATATCTAGGATGATAATAAATTCAGCCTACTCTATAACTAAATGAGTTAGGTTGAGATATGACATGATTTTAATTTTTATGTATTTGAATTTATTTTGAGTCTATTTTGAGTTGGTATTGGGGGTTTAGAGTAGAGGAATGACTTGGGAGGAGGGGTTGGTGGTGGTTGCTTCTGGAAAACACTAGAAAAAATCATTGGGTACCCAATGTGGGGTACTGGGTTCATGGTGGAGGAGACATTAAAGGGGGATTCTTAGGATGACCTCTAAGTACTAAGTGGTCATGGACTCGGTGCCTGGTGGAGTGGTTGGGAGTTTATTTTTTCAGAATCATTTCTATATTTTTTTCATCAAGGGATTTGAGTCTTAATCTAATTTTTCATCATTCCAAAGGTTATTTGGGAAAACTTTCCTCTCTCCAATCCCTCTCAAACTATCCCCAACTTCTCTCAATGATTTCTCCTTCATGTCTAGGAAGATTGATAGAGACCTTAAGTGGAATAAAATGTTTTATTATATTTTATTTTATTGAATTTATGCTATGAAATTTTATTACCTGTTATTTAATAATCATTCCATGTTATTTAAATGGGTAAATTGATGACATAATGTTTAAAGGTGATAAAGGTGTCAATTGTTTAATTAATAACACTAAATCATATTGATGTTTTGTAATTTTTTGTTTTAATAGTGTTGTTTGTGTGGTGAGTGGTTAGTAGTGAACTAAAATGATTTGTTTAAATCATCATGTGGCATGTTGACATGTAAAATGTATTTTTCATGATATACTTCCTTGTTTGGGTTGAATAATTTATGTGCAATGCTATAATTTAATTAAAACATGAGATTAAGAGTGGTATAGGTAACTAAATCATGTGTGAGTTTTAAGGGAGATAGTGAGTTATTTAATGGGTATAAGAAGTTGTTTAAATGAAGATTTAATATGGAAATTTCTACAATTTTAAATACTATAAAGTAAGGAATTACATCCTATAATATTTTAAAAATTCCGTAGGTCCGCCTTTGAGTTACAAAGATGTTTTGTTAAAGCTTGTGGGAGTTTATAGACATAATTAAAAGGGGTTTGATTGAAATTAATAATGTTTAAGTACTAGTTATATGGTTTAAAATTGATGATTAAATTAATAATTAATAAACTCAAGGAGTTGAGTCCTAGATTGGTGTGTTTCGGTATCGGGGTATAAAGTATTATTAATTTTTTGGACTTAAATATGTGTTTGGTATGAGGTTAATTAAACATTATATAATGAATTGAAGTGAATACCTTGTTTCTAAATAAAGTGAATGTGTGCCTATTAATCATTTTGATTTTAAAAATGATGGTTTTGATTTGATAACTTCAAATGATGAAATTATCTAGAGAATATGTTTTAGAGAAGTTTTACATAGATGTTAAAATGATTTATTACTTCATGGAATCCTAAAAAATAGGTGTACAAGGATTAACTAATTACTATGATGAAGGATGGTGGTATGTATTTTTAATCAGTGGAATCAGGACTGGATAGGTGAGATTTTATGTTAGAGTTGGCTGGACACATTGTACTCTCTTAGGAATTTCTTTGAGAAAATGATGAGTAGTTGGATTGGTGATGATGGATTCTATTATCTAATTATGCTAGAGTTAGTGGAATTTATTCTTACATGTGAGGATAAATTGATGCTTTCTCTTTTGTGGGGTAGTTGAACTCAACCATGTTCCCCTATACATCATCAAAGAAAATATTATAAACCATTTTAACCACTAAAATCATAATTTTATATCAATTTCCAAATAATATTAAAACCTCACTATAATTCCTAAGATTTAATAACTATATATGTTATATGAAACAAGGAGATATATAGTTAGTGAATTTATAAATAAAAATTATGAATTTTAATGATTAATCAATTTGATACACTTAAACACTGCATGTTTAGGTAAATCCATCATCATTGGATTCCAAATTATCAAATCAACCCTACCCAAATTTGGTCTATAGTTTCCTCTAGTTTTAAATTAGGCCTCAGTTGACACACTTTATTTTCATATAAGAAAACATGTGACACACAACCATAATTTTTAAGAAAAACCATGAACAATATTAGCAATTTCATTCTTCCCTTTTAAAAAAAAATTCAAATTCCCAATTCAAGTCATCAACAAGCTCTTTAATCTTTTTTTTCTCATCAATATATTATAACATTCATAAATTCACATGTACATCAATGTAGTTGTTATGAAAAAATTCTAATTAATATATATAATTTACAATTGAAGAAATTTTATTTCCATAATTTATTTAATTAGAAAAATTATAAATGAGTGTCATACCTACTTCCTCTCATGTTCTAGCATCGAAGTCCACCCCAAAGTGTGGAGGTATTTCATAACAACATTGTTTTTTTATTTATTTATGATGCTTCCTAAAAAATAATTTTTAATAATACAAAACAAAGTATTAATGAAAATCATGGTAATATTTATTAAAAAAAACTCAAATTTGATTAATAATTTAAACTCAGTACTCTTACAATAAGCAACCATTTCTTGATAATGTTCTATTGGACACCCGTTCTTGGCAGGTATGTCCACTAAATTCATACCAACTCCAGCATTTCACCCACTATATAACTCATACATATATGTTCTCTACAACTCACCTAATTCCATGAGTCGTGTCTCCCTCACAACCTCACCATCAGGAAAATTATAACAAAGTTTGGCATAAAATATTAATTCATATAAATAAAATAGTAATATAACATTAAATCCAATGAATTTGTTTACACATATTTGCAACCAAGAATTATTCTTTACTTTATTTTGAATGTGTCTCCAAGAGAGTGGATTGACGGGAATGGTGTCAGAGTATTTGGAAAGCATCACCATAAAACTCCTATATTCTCACCCTATTTTTACAATCATTTGATTATCCTCATTGTACTCAAACATCAACTTTGTGTGGTGGTTCCACACCTCATGCATGTGTGTACACTCACACCGTCTAGTGGCAGATCCATAAGTTAAAGAAAAAACAAATATTATATCAATAAATCTTATAATGAAAAAAATCATAAAAAAATTATTGGGGTTATATAAATATACCTAGGCTAGTCCGATAAGTGGGTTTTGCTAGATCCCTAGGATCTGAAGGACCGGAAACCTGTATAGTAGGAGTGGGATCAAATATCTGCTCGTGAGTCTTAGAATGTGTTGGAGTATCAGTTAAAGGAGCATGAACGTAGAATCTCGAGGAGAATGAAGTAAAAGGAAAATAAACTAGCATAGACATCTATGGAAATGTATAATGTTGATGGGTAGTGAAATCCACCATTGAATAAGGGAAAGAAAGACAAGGAGGATCGGATTAAAATTGTGGTGAAAATATAGACGGCTGAAATATCCTGGGTTCCTCTAACAACACGGTGGGATAAGGAAGTGTGATAGATTGTATATCAGATGAAGGGGAAAGGTGTGATCGGGTACGTCGAGTGGTGTGCGTAGCTCTAGTACCACCCCCCTCACATCATCTGGCTAAGCACTTCTACCACCAGCTTCATTAGAGAATAATTTTCTCTTGGGTGGTGGATCCTGATTAAAAGTTAAAAAAATCATGTGAAATTATATGTTATTGATATATATATTTGAAATAAAATACTCACAATAAGAACTAAAAGCAGAACACTCATCTCTCTCATGCAGTGATTATTTTCTATCATCATATTCCTTCACATCACTTTAATGTTTTTCATTTCCTGTATTTGAAAACAAATAAAATTAATTAGAAATTGATAACTAATGTGTAAGAAAGAAATAATATGTGTCATAACTTGATTAAGGGATACCAATTGTCAAACCAAATAATGTATACATGGTTATATAACAAAATCATATTATATTTAGTGGGAATAATATCAAAACATAAAATACATTTCATAGAAAAATCAATACGTTCAAATTAGCATATTTATCATGGATATGATATAGTTTTCTTTTATTTTTAATTCAATCCAATTCAGTTTTGGTGATGTCATTTTGTTCATTTTGGTCAATTTATTAGGTCATTTGTCTATTTTTTTGGGTAAGTTCATTTGGTTTATATTTTGTGTTAAGTTATTTTTCCATTTTTTTGTTAGTTCATTCTTTTCATTGGTTTTGATTTTCATTCTAATTAGTTTAATATGTTTCAATTCAATTCATCTTATTTTTGTTCTAATTGAATTGTTTCAGTTTTGTTTGGTTTGGTAGGATCTAATACAGTTCAATTCAATATTAGAAGATGAAACTCAAAGAAAAATGCAACCAGTATATATTGAAAATGCACATGAAGGTTAAGTTGGATACAAAATATTTGTAATCAATAGTAAATCAATTTTAATAGTACCAACCTGAAGAACACAAGTCGAGCTAAACTAAAATAACTGAGAACACAGATGGATGATTCTATATATTTCCCACCACAAATTAATATTCACAATCAACTATGACAATTAAACTATTAGAGTCTTCATAAGTAATAAATTGATTGGGGCTAATGGGAGTAGTGATGGTGTCAATTTCATCATCACCGTCATAAAAAATATGTATTGGGATTACTTTAATAATGACACAAAATTTAGGTTGTGAATGATATTTCACATAAAAAACTTTTTTATTTGTTGATTCCAATATATATGGATCATCATTATCAAGAGTGTGAGTCATTTAAATAAATCAAAATCCACAATCATTAATAAATGTTTCATGCCTCGCCATCGAATCAAACCATTTGCATTTCATCATTGTGAATCAACTATGAGAGTAATAATCTAATATTAGTATTTTCTAAATGACTCCATAATAAGACACATTTTCAAAACGAGGTCTACTATCTGATGCACTGTCATAACAGTCTGTTATGGTAGTAACCATAACACCATCATGTTGTGTTCTCATATTCATTTTGCCTTAAGTGATAATAAATTTTTACCCATTGATCACAATTAATTTGCATTCACAAACCACAGAATTATGACCAAAAGTCAAAGTCTTATTTCCTTAGAGATATATCCAGCAGGAAAAATCAATACCTAAAATATAAATTAATATTAAAATTAATTAAATGTTAATTTTATTAATTTATTATAGTAATACCTATACCTTCAATTTCAACCAAGAAGGAAACTTTTTGTTATGTAAAGTCTCTCTCCTTGTCAAAGATAAAGAATGGTGATTTCTATTTATAATTTTTTTATGTTCCATGTGGAAAAAATATAAATATTTTAATAGATATATACAATTACATGAGATGAGATAACATATACATGTTCAATTTACTTACTTGATGTGATCATCGAACAAATCACAGTTAAAAAAACTATGTGATGTGCAATTTCTTGCTCTTAAGGGGTTAATTTAGTCAATGTATATGATCCATGAATTACACATGTTTGGGAAAGTGATGAAAAATTGGGTTTAATTTAGTCATACTACTCTTCTTCAGTTCTCGTTGGTCTGTTCTGTCTCATAATCACATCAGACAAACACATGGAACATAAATCCAAAAATTCTTGAGCCAAGTAAGTTTTCATGATAGAACCTTCGAGGTGATTCCTCTTCCTAACATAAGACTTCAATGTATACATAATTATTTCAGTTGTATGCATCCAAAGAAAAGCAACAAGTTCTTCAAGAAGTATTTCATTTGGAAGATGGAGTGTTAGATGTAGCATGCATGTGAAAAATAATGGAGGAAAATTTTTCTCTAACTCACAAAAAATTAATGGTGCCTCTTCCAAAAAAAATTCAAGAAAGACTTGGAAAAATTCTTAGCATAAAGATATCGATAAAAATGAAACAATCAAATAATTTTCACCCTTTCATTATTGGACAATAGATGATGGATTGTAATTAGATTCAACTCATGTAGAAGGATGTGATAATCACTAGTCTTTAAGAATTTAAGCTTCAACTCTCTTTTATTGACCCATTTTGATATGTTGATTGAATAGCCATTAGGAACATTAATAGTGTCTAATACTTCCAAAAAAAGATTTCTTTTCTATAGGTTTCATCATATAAGAAGCACATGGAACTTTCTATTTATTTTCATTGATAGACACATGATGCAATGCTAGTCTGATAACTCAATCCACCAAGTCATGTCGAGATCATAAATCATATTTTATTTTTTCCCTTGAATTTTAAAATAATTGAAAGCAACATTTCATATATATTTTTAATGTTCATTATGTCTAAGAAGCGACATAATAAATTGGTTGACCAATAAGGTAACTCGAATAAGATACATTTCTTCTTCCAACTGTAATTGGTTTCAGTGGAAACATTCTTCCTCTTTCTAGATTTCAAATGACCCTTCCAGAATAAAAATATGACATCTTTAAATTCATTAAGCACATCAGTTCTATACATATGCTGAGGTGGATTATCAGTCTTCATGGTATTTTCAAAACTTCAACGATTACTCTTATATGGATGATTCATTAGCAAGAATCGTCGATGTATCATAAAACTAAAACTATGATGATATTTTAGTCTTCTAGATTGTGTATTCTTTATAAAAATAGGACATGGATTTTTTTCCTTCGTGCTCCATCCAGAATCAATTCATAAGTAATAAAATCATTTATCGTCCACATAATCATATCACACATCTAAAATATGTCTTTCGAATAAGCATTTTATGTGTACACAACCACATTCTAAAGATGCTTAAAATATTTTATTAAAGGCTGAATATATACATCTATATCATTGCTAGGGTTAGAATATCCAGATATGAATACACTCATGAAAGTGAAAGGTTTTTTCATACACATCCATGGAGTAAGGTTATAAATGTGTATGAAAACCGACCATTTTATGTGCGAAGTAAGCATATGCCCAAATAGATTAAAATTGTCACATGATAGATCCAACCTCACATTACGCACGTTAGATACAAAATAAGGATATCAAGTATCTAATATTTTTCAGGATGATACATCTATAGGATGAACCAACACATCATTATCCTTCTTTCTATCAGTATTATGCCATCACATATGTATTGATATTTCATTAGAAATGAAAAGATTCTAGAGTCTGGGAATTAATGGAAAGTGCCACATTACTTTTTGTGGAACATAGGATGGTGTTCCATCATCATTTGTCTTCCATTAGTATGGGACACATTTTATACAATCATTTCGTTCAGTAGTTTCTTCCTGGAATAAGTTTTAATCTTTCAGCAAGGATGATTTTTTTTTAGAAAATCCAAGTTCATCAACTAAATTTCATGCCATATAATGGTTTAAGGGAATATCTGCATCATCTGGAAGTAAGTCCTTCAAAAGGGTAAGAATACAATTGATATAAGTATTAGAAATCCCATACATGGTTTTCCTATAAAATAGTCAGATTGAAAATTCTATCTTTTTTATTTTACCACATTGTCGATATACTGGAGTTGTGGCAACATCATTTAATTTTTTCACCTTATCAACATTATCATTTTCATTACATGAATCATGTGTGATCGTATTGAATTCTTATTGGGTTTACATCCTTTATTTCTCACGATGAAAAATAAATAGAAACCAGTCATCTAATAAATTCCTCAATCCAGTCCTCTCATTCAGATCATGATCATCTTGAGATTGAATTTTCTCCCTATTATGATACCGAACATAGTAGTTTGTTTGAAAACCATATTTGGTTATATGGTAGATAATTTCTTCATGATTTAACCAAGGTCTTCCAACACAATTATAACATGGGAAGTTCATATAACCACTATCTAAAGCATTATTAAATGAAAAGTCTAAAAATATCTCCAACTTGTTTTGAAAATTTCTTGAGATCTAATTAGTTCCATACATCAAAATTATATCTATTTTGTAAAAAAATGTTATATGTCATGTCATAAAATCAATTAAATAATATTGAAGTTAAATTGAAAATATATTTAAGGAAATGATAATTGTTCACTTTATATGAAACCATAACTGACACACTAGTCTATACGAGAATCGTAATATAAAAGACTAAGAATTACTATATATATAACAAAATACTATAAATATAAAACCATGATATTAACAAAACCATTTCTAATGAAGTATTTTTAACTAGATCTCAAATAATTTCTTCAAGAGTATTACGGTTTCATTGATGTATGTGGTGATATTTTGAGGTTAATCTTATTGATTGAAAATCATGAGTTTTTCTTTCATCAAGATCACTCTGTATAGAATTGTAGAAGAGATCGGGATATTGAATATCATGGTCACTCGTTGTTTGATAACTTGATCAGTGTATGAATAAGAGAAGAGGGGTTGGGACTTATTTGTAACAAATATGAGTCTCTTATTTGAGGATGAGAATATTTATTGGTGTATTTATTAAAGACATTTTTTTATTTTTGTGGAAGTATATTACATTAATGGGGATACATATGTGTGTAACATGACTACATGGATAAACCTTTATAGTTTTTATCCATGATGATTAGTGGATCATGTGATCTTGAGATTTCTAGATCAATCTAAGTATTTAGACATTCATTTTGAGAGGTAAACCATGTAAATTCACTATAATTGTGTTTTTATTTCATATTTGTGTAGGAATGTAAAAATATCCTATATTAAATAACATTAATAGATGATGATTGCAGTTCATTGAGGGAATATAAAAGAAAAATATTAAACGATTCACCCCCTCTTAGTGAATCACTACAAATATTAATACCTTTTTGAATCTATGTATTATCAACATAAAGAATATATATAATGACTTCAATTGTGTGAAAACATACAATTGGTAAAAAAAATCTTTACTCCAATGGTCCATTTATTGAATCTCGTTCATTTTTTTTATATTTTATAATTTATGAAAACATAACACTAGAAACTGAAACACCCTAGACAAGTTCTCTTCTCCCCCATTGTATCTTATTATTATGTGTTCATTTGAATCATATTATATATTTTATTTAGATCATATTATATATTTTATTTAGATCATATTCTATCTTGTATCCACAATGGCCTTGAGCTACTGTGAAAATAAGAGTTTGACACGTCATAGAAAGATTATCCTAAATTAATTTCATTTGAAAAGAGGAATGGAATTGATGGTGAGGACACTATTGATAATTCAACATAAAAATATCCCATGTTTCATGGAATTTATGATCATCTCGTTGAATAAAAAAGATAATTTTACACATCCAATATATAGTCCTATGAGTAAGATCAAAAATATTAATTAATGCACTAATGATAGCCTCCCATGATTCAAATGAAGTTTTTCCTATTTAAGTAACCAATTCCTTGCCTGCCACCTTATGCAATGGGGAAAATATCAATTATAGTACCTTGAATTCTAAACCTTTAATAAAAATTGATTATATTGTTTTGATCAAATATTTCATGAATTTGTATACATATTCAAATGAAATGTCATTGAATGTTCGATGATATGTCACATGATGATGAGGAAGCTCATAATTTCTATTACTTTTTGAATATATAATGTAGGATATATTCTATGTCGCCTAAGTAATTTCTATGTACCTATATCTAAGAAAAACCTGGTCAATATTATTCACTGTCACATTCAAAAACTATAACATCCTCATCTTTAGTTTTATTTAATAATGATTTTATCCTACAATATATTTTTTTATTTTATCTGAACATAAAAAAATATCATACATTTTTTATATTGATGGGAGAAATTATGCATATTAGAATCTCATTATTTACTAAAACAAACAATATCATTGAATGTGTCAAAAATAGAATTCCAATGATAGAATATATGAAATAATTGAATATATATAATGATTGTATACTATTATTTTTGTATTATTTATATAAATATAGACTTCAAACTCATGGATACTAATCTATTATCCCATTCAATGGATTTATAATTTCTTGATGATGGTTTTTGTGAAAAAACCTCTTCGAGTATACCTGATCGCTGATATATATTAATTGGGAGTTTCTAGGTCATATTTTTTTGGTAATGTGAATGGCCTCATCATTAAAGGATAAAAAAATAATATTTTTACTTAAAAGTCTACAGTTCCTAATACAGTGATGAAGTTTCATCTCCACATGGAAGGAAATATATGGATTTTTTCAAATGAAAATTAAAGATTCTAATAAAAACACATATGAACTTAAACACTGTGAAATAGTTTCTAGTGTGTTAATGTGAAAATGAAGTGAAGTGTGAAACAATGATAAATAATGATAAAATATTGTGATATAATGTATGTGGTAGGCACATTAATATCTTAGAAAAGAAGTGTAAAGTAGTTTATAATCTTGGAGAATGACTACTGTTGTTGATTATCAAAATATATTTCTTATTTCTTGAAAATATATAAATTAACTAAATCAACTATCAAAAACATCTACCTGCTAACATTGTTAATAATTCAACCAATATTTTATTTAATTTTATCATTTTTTCATTCTAAAATTAAACTCAACAATGAAAAATAAGTGATAATCATTATCATTAAAATCAAATTATCATTTATTCTTAATGACCTTACTCTTTAATGAACTAAACTAATATTAGAAAAATATGTTTAAATGAAAAACTATATTTCATAATAATGAAACTTGAAGAAGGATAAACTGAAAATAAAGAAAACAAGAGAAATAAATAATGAGAAACCAGAAAATTAACAAATTTTCCTTCGAATATAATTATGGAAAACCCTTGTTTAGATATATCAAAATAAATTAAATACATACAAAAAAAATCAACCATGGTGTTTTAGAACTAGAATAAAAATGAAATTGATGGTTGATAGAATACCTGAATGATTTGGAAGTCACTAATTTAATATTTAATAAGAATGGAATTAAAATAAGAATGGATGAGAGATCATTGCAGATGGGGAAGAAACTAGAATGTCGAATGCTACTAGGGTTCTGGATGCATATATAATGGGAGGTGGGGAGTCCACACGTGTTGTGTAGTTGTGAAAGGCCTATCCCTATACCAATAATTTTAAAAAACCATTGGTATAACCATCTCTATACAAACAATTTTAAAAAACCATTGAGATAAAGATATATATCCCAATGGTTTTAAAAAACCGTTGGGATAGGCTTGAGATAAACTGTTTATCCGAATGGTTATGTTGAACCGTTGGGATAAGACCACCTATACCAACGTTTTTTTAAAATCATTGGCATAGTTCCATGGGTATAGACCAGTTTTCCTGTAGTGTATTCCATGGTGCTCTAGGCGCCCCCTTCCTCTCCTATTGAATTCTTGAAATCTATATCGATATGGGGCATCAATTGAGGTTAGATCCATCTATTATAATCATAATTCTCTCTCTTTCTTTGTAATTGATCATAGATATAAGTTATGTTGGATAGATTTATGGATCTCCACCTAAATTTAATAGAGAGTTCATGCTCGATTAATAGGTCGGTGTTGGGTCATTAGATTTGGTGGTACTCTTGGATCGATCACAGATCTACCATTGACGATGAATCCTTTTCAGTAAGTTGATGTGGAATTCATCCCTTGGAATGTTCACTTCCTATAATTCCAATTCTATATACTCTCTGATAATGGACTAGATCTTGATCTAGTGAACGTTGGTGCGTGAGCGTGATTCGGGTGTCATTCCTCAGTGGATATTTGGAATTGGATTCATCCTACTAAAGGTAGGAAGTTCTTTTCCATATAGATCCCTTGCATATAATTGTCAGGAATTATATGTTGGTATGTACTTGTGTGTCATGAGACCTATATTTGATTTTGCTCTCATGTGTGTGTGTTTATCCCATGAGACCCATGTTTGATTCTTTATCACATGTATGCATATGTATGGCTATTGAAACTCATGATTGATATGTTATGTTGTGCCTATATGTTTTATAACTTGGTGATGTATATCCTTTAGAGGATTTGCTTTTGGTAGCGAATGATAGGAGGATCGTTGTGGCTTGGTTAGTCCTTAAAGGGTGGGTTATGGGTGATGATGGTGATGATGGATCGATAAATAGGGCAGGAAGCCCTTGTGGCATAACCTGGTATACAGTGTCAGGATACAACAACCATGTGGCCCAACCCGAGGTAGTTTCGGGATATGATGACCTTGTAGCTTGACCCGTGTTAGTGACAGGGCATGACGACCTTTTGGATTGACTCGTAACTCATTGGACTTGTGGATGCTTAGAACCATATGAGGTGGCCTTATGGTTGACCCGTGATCATGAATTCTATTATGGACGGTCTTTCGACATAGAGTCGAAGCAGGTACGACTGAGGTTCCTGGTGGTTTGGTTAGCACACGACCACTCAATACATGATTGATTGTTGCTTGATTGTGTTTTTACTTATTACAATGGAATGAACCTCTTATGCATGTGAATTTATGTTAAGGGCGCATTGGTGGTGTCCTACTGGGTTTATACTCACACCCTACATGGGTATCTCGATGCACGTGCAGACTTCATGATCATGGGTCTCGAAAAGGGCAAGGACTTTGCAGTAGGTTGTTGAGGAGCAAGAAGTTGGGAGATGGATGCGGGACCAATACAGACTCTGGATAGTTATCACAACACCTTTATTTATCACTATTTCCAGTTGTATCATTGTACCTATTGACCCGCCATATTAGGGGTCCATTTGATTACACTTGTATGACTTAGCATGGCATCTGTTACAACACTTATTCAAGTTATCTTCTATTGTGTTATTTATTTGGCTTATATTTATGTTGTTATCTTCTAATGATGGTTATGATTACCGAGGGTATAGCCTTCTCATGTCACTTTAGACCCTCACTGCTAGTCGGCACTTTCTTCCATACAGGGAGGCGTGCATGAGGTTATGTGGTACTTTAGCTTAGACTTAATGATTCGGGTTGGGGTGTTACATTGGGTACCCACCTAACCTGTTCCAGAGTCTTAACCATCCCATCACAAAGTTCTAGAGACATAAAAACTTATGCCCTTGATGTGACAAACTCCTATTATTTCCTTGGTATGCATCACTTGATTCACTCTCACTTAAATTAGTGAAATACTCTTTATTTGGAAACATGTGAAAGAAACATCCCGAGTCCAGGATCCACTCCTCAAAGATAAGATGGTCACAAACATTTAACACATTGGCCACGTCAAAATCTCATTCCAATAACAAGGAATGATCACTACTATTTTCATTATAGTCTTTCTTCTTATTAAGAAAATTTCATTTCATGTGCTCGAGTTATTTTTATTGGAAACATTTAAGCACCCTATTCTTGGTTGGATTCTCTATTCTTTGATTTATATTTACGTTTCCTAGTATGGCTCCTCTCTCGATGTCTATACTTATACTCACTCTCGATTCTAATGTTCAAGCCCTCGGCCTCACTCATAGTACTGTATTTCTTTTGAAGTTCTTTAGCTAACAAAGCAGACTTAACCTCCTCAAGAGTTAGAGTATCCCTACCATATATCATTGAGTCATTATCATAGTTAAAAAAATCATCCAATGATGTTAATTAAATTACAGCATGGTCTTTGTCCCTTATTTCAACATCTATATTCGAAATATCTAATAATATATTATTAAAATCATCATGATGGGCCTTGATTGTAGTTCCATGATGAAACATGAAGGTATAAAGTCTGTTTTTTTATATAATCTCACGACTAAAGGTTTAGTCATGAATATGAATTATAATTTAGACTAGATACAAGCAGTAGTAAACTTAAAAGTAACTTCTCAAAGAACTTTATCTCTTAAAGATAACGAAATAAGACCATAGGACTTACTAATAACATCATCGGAAACATCAATATATCTAACAACGATCTGTCCATCGGGTGACAGGGTGGAAACCTTCTTTTTAGGACCATCGAGAGCATCAAAAAATTCACTATGATCCAAGAGGGTGTTCAACTTAATTCGCTATAGGTTGAAATCGTTTTCACCTTTAAACTTTTCTATCCCAAACATCATAAAACTCATCTTAAATGAATTAGATGACTCTAATACCAATTATTGAGGGCAATGTTGATGTAGTTGTCCTCAAGAACCAACCAAGATCCACTGATTTGTTGTGATGGATTGCAAAGTGATTATAAAAAAAACATTTTATTGAAAAAATGTGAATTTGATTATTAGATGAACACTCTTTTGGAAATACAAAGGGGAAAGTAGTAAAGAATGCCAATATGCAATGTGATTCGAATCACATTGATCCTACATGCATTGCGAGTACACCATCCAAGGAATAGTTATATTACTAAAAGAAACAAGTGGGTAGATACAAGACTCGAAACAAGAAAGAATGCCAAGGAAATTATCTGAGGAGTTCGGCCAAGTGAAACCCGGTGGCAGTGATTAACTCCGTCATGAGGAGCTAGCACCGTCCACTACTGAACGGACTCACACATGCACAAAGTATAAAGGACGCAACAATGGACATCAAAAACAAAAATGAAATTGTTTACAAAGCTGTATTTATATACCAAAAATCCGATTACGATTGAAAAGATGATTCAACAGCCTCCAAGCTTCGTGCAGTGATCATCCTTCTCCAAGACCACGTCGCAGTCTTCACTAAATCTCCACTGAATGAGAAATCCAGTTATAGGGGATCAGAACTTTGAGTGTCAGGGAGCAACCAACAAGTTGAGAACCATAGTTTCTCTTATTTATCTCAAAATGTCACATGAAACATTGGAAGTTTCCTCTAATCGTTCGCTCTCTCCCTCCCTCCTAAGAACTAGATTGAATGAACAAATTCGCTCGAATGCCAAAGGACAAAGTCGCAAAACAATAACGATGGGCAGACAAGGCGACAACAAACACTGGTAGATGCACAAGATGCATGACACGTGGATGACCCAGATGAAAGAAGTCGTCGGCGTAGCAAACCACGAGGTAGCTGGCGCAAGGGCAGGCAACACAACCCGATAGATCGCAGAGGTGAGACACAAATCACCTCAATCTGAGAGATACAGTAAACAAACCAAACAAACACAAGAGCACACACAGGTGACCGTTGGATCGTAATGATCAATAGTTCCGTTCAACTCGCTATAATAAGGAATAACAAAATGTTGAGATCCAAAATAAAAACAGAAAGAAATTAAATCATACATAAAGATAAAGTAAGTATACATATAAGTAATCATAAATGCCACACATGAGGGTAAACATAGCCACAGGTAAGGTACATACTTGGCATAAAAATAGTGAACCCATATGAGACATAAAACAACAACAATGTAATACAATACAATATCGAACCCGGTTCACGAGAGGCCCATATCAGAGTTTGGTTTGGGTTTTTTAGTTTCGGCCTTGATAGGAAACTTTTCTTCGTCATCTATCTCTGCTCGAATCCGATTTTTTTTCATTTAAGTCTCGCACGTCGAAATGGCGACCAACCTTGTCCAACGCTGCCCATATTCCGAATTATCCAGCGTCCTCCCTCCATTTTTGTTTCTTTTATTCCGATGTTTGATGTTTTGAAAGTCGTAAGTTTGGGGGGCTAGTGAACGACGTTTTTTATCTTTTTTTTTTGGACGAGCATACATCTGAAACATCTGTGCTCACCGCCCAATCTTCGTTACGAGGTCGATTATGAAATGGTTTTCATCCTCTTTCTTTGCTGATACTGTAATTTTTTCTGGAATTTTTTTCTGAGATTGATTCAGATTTTAACCTATGTAGATTTGTTTTCTTTATCTTCTTCATATCTTTTATATTCCTTTTTTGGTGGGTTTTTTCTCTTTTACCATGGGCCAAGGATGCAAACCGTGTTATGGTTATTTGTAAGATATGAGTTATCATGATTACTCATAAACCTACTGCCTTCCTTCTGAGGCCTGGTTTTTACTGGAATTTTTTTCTGAGATTGATTCAGATTATAACCTCTGTAGATTTGTTTTTTTTTTTGATCTTTTTTTCTTTTATATTCCTTCCTGTTGGGTGTTTTCTATTTAACCATGGGTCAAGGATGCAAACCGTGTTTTGGTTATTTGTATGATATGAGTTACCATGATTACTCATAAACCTACTGCCTTCCTTCTGAGGCCTGATTTTTTTACCATTTTCCATTTTATTTAGCTGAATCTATTACAGTGCTAGGTTGATGGATGTTATTAGTGAATCATGTGATGAATAGATGCATAGTTCAGATGAGCACCTTGTGATTACATCTAATTATCTTTCGCTCCTATCTGATGATTCTCATAGTTCACAGGATAGCATTGTGCTGCATGCTCTTTACTGACTGATTTCTCAAATACATGCTCTTTATTTGTCATGGGAGCGAGCACAGGGCATTATATATGCTTGATCCATTATTTTTTCGTTCCTGTTGAGAATATACTAGTTTGTACCTGGAATCTGCTAAATGCATGCAACTTTATGGGTACCATCCAGCTTCTCACTGTTTTTGTTGTGTACCTTTTACAATATTTTCAGTAGTTGGATTCATTATTGGAAAAAACTGCAACAAATGATGAGTTCATTCAGTGATTTGTACATACGAAGTCTCTCATGGTCTGTGTTATTGTTTTTAAAAATTACTCACATTTTTTCAAGGAATGTTTGTCTTCTCAGGGTTCCGATCTTTGGAATCTTATTCCGTTGCTTTTGGTCCAAAATTGATGAGGGCGAAGAGTAGATCTCTTGGTCCGTTTTCTGATTAATGTTTCTGTACTTGTATTAATGCAAGAAACAGTATCTTGATTTGTAAATTGTATTAATCGAAGAAATATTATATATGGTCATGTACAAAAAAATGTTTTTTTGATTTTATTTTAATATTATTTTGATTATTATTTAATAAGGAAATGTTATGTAATGCAAATTTTTAGTATTTTCTCTAGTGTTTGGATTTCCTACTAAAATAACCGTGTTCGTTTTAAAAACCTAATTTCTCAAATTAAAATTTATGGTAGGGATATGTTTTTTTGACTTCAGAAAGTTCTAGTTTTCTATTTTAATTCCTTCGCTTTTTTTATTATTAAAATTAAAATTTAAGTTGTGTAATGATTTTTTTTTTGAAATTTTGATGGATTCACCCGTTTTTACATTATTTTTAATTTTTTTTAATGAAGAAGTGTTTTTTGCTTTCAAAATTATATATATATTTTAATTTTTTTCGTTTAATTTTTTTTGGTTTTTGTTTTCTATTTGCGCTGTTTTGATGAATCGTGTTGGGATACTGAGTGGCCAAAAGCCATGTGGTAATTGATGATCCAAACTTCCCTTTTACATCTTGGATATATCAAGATGTACTGTTAAAAGTGAGATCTCCTCCTGCACGAGCTTTATTTTTATAAGTCCTTTATTGCCTTTATGATTTCATGGTTTCTGTTTATAAGTAATACTTGTGTTCGTTTCGCTCGCCAAAGACATCATTTTCATTTTCTTTGAAAATAATGAAAGATAACATACAATCAATCATTCTATGTCTCGTATGATCCCTAAATAATTGATATTATGTTAAGTCAAATACCCTTATGATTGCTCACATCGTATTAAATTTTTTCATTTATTTATTTTAGAAGTTATTTGGGAAAATATTCATATCTTGTATGTTTTTATAATGAATATTTATTGATAACAAACATTGTTTATGATATCAGTTTCATATTGGACGTAGTTTGGAGGATATTCATGAGTTAATTCAATTTTTTTTTAACACTCTTTACTATAGATTCGAAAAATGTTTTTATGATTTAAATATGTTCTCAAATAAATCTTAATTATGATTTTGATATTAAAGAAGTTGGTCACATTAGGAATTTTAAATCAGACATATAATTCTAAATCTGGTGTAACGTCAACCAAGGGATGTTATGGAAAAAAATTTTCTTGATCTGTTTTGAAGGAGGTGTTTTAATGATGGTTGTTGATCCAGTTTACTTGTGAGGAAGAGTTATAATTTTTAAAAACTATTTTCCTTAAAACCAATTGAATCATAAAATTTATTAAAAATCGATATCAGAATTAAATGGTAAACATGACTTCTTTTTGAAAGGACTGTATAGTTATATTTATTGGAAAATATTTGAAGTTTTTAGACAATTTTCAAAATAAAATTAAGGTTGTGAGTCATTAGAAATTTATTGATTATGCATAAGACTGGTTTGTCTTAAGTGAAAATTGAAATACAATATCATTAAAGAGTAATAAATCACGTAACAAGAAAATCCTTTATTAATTGGTTTTTCACATCAATAATAAAATTACCAAAATGAAAATAAGGTCCAGTAATTCATTTTAAGTTTTTTTTTTTACTCATGTTGAAGACTTAACAACTTCGCCTCCGATAACATCGTGTTCTCACAAACCAATTTTAATTCAGGAATCATGTTTTAATAATTTTTTCTTAAATCCTCATCTACACAGCACGGTAGAAGAGAAAAAAAGCATAATAACCAATAGGAACCAAACAGAAATAATAGCAGAACCAACACAAAACACACTTCAATTAAATTTTTTGACTGAGGACACATCAATTAAGTCAATTTGATTACCTACAATGGTTGTGCGATGGTAACTTCTCAAAGAGGTGATTATGGAAGTACGGTTAGTTTTTTCTACTTGGGGAAAGTCCCATGACATTTTTTGAGCTTCTCTTTTGAATCTATTAGTGTACATGAAGTTCCATGAAAACCTATCCTTTTGTGATGGGTGTAGTATGTCTTTGGGGCTTTGGGTTATGCTGGGTTTTGTGCAGTGGGTATGTTGGGTTTTGTGCAGTGGACAAAAGGTTGTAATTGGCTGTGTTGGGTTTTGTGCACTGGACAAACTGTTGTATCGGGCCTTGTAGGGTTTTCAATCCTAAAGGGGTGATTATCCATAATAAAAGACATTCAACCCATTGGTGTATGACTTTAATAGGTTAAAATTATTTTGAATGGTTTGTTTATGCGGTGTTTGATTTTTTTTTGAGGATAATGGGTTTCTATTTGATAATGGAAAGTATATATTTGTTGAGTCAATGGAAGAGTGATAGCATTTATTATAAGCGAACTCAATCAAATGTTGATTCTCCACCCATGATTCACTAAAATTCAAAAAAATATTTAGATGTTTTGATTGGTTCGAGTGTCTATCATAGAATGGAAAATAGTTCAAAGTATTGACATCCAAAATCATACTAAATTCAATGCCTTGGGTAAATTGATGATCTTGATATGAAATTATATCCCCTGTTCCCCATGAAGTCTTAATATGCACTTTGTATATTGTCTAAAGAGTCCACAAGATAGGATTTGACTTTGTTAACTGATTCATGATCATCCAAATAATACTATACCCTCTTTGGGTTCGTGGTAAGCCACGGTTGAAATCCTTTGATATGTCTATTCAATTCTATTATGAGATATCCAACAACTTTAAAAAACCTCTAGGAACATGATGATATTCCTTTTACTCTGTATGCTTTGATAACCAATTGATGAGATCCCTGCTAACTTCTTATTTATGTAGTAAAAATATTCCTTCCATAAAATGATATGTGTTTGCATGTTTCAATTTTTTTTATTGTGTGCATTTGATCCTGTGTTATTGATGAAACTTCTTTATTATTGATATGTGTATTGAGTTTTTACTATGATTTCAGTTCTTAAACCCCTCCAAAAAATGCTTAATTACATGAAGAAATGAATTGATTGTGTAAAATATACAATTAAGTGGTGTGATCAATTATCTAAAACGTCGGTAAGGTTGGTTATGTGGTAAGGGGTTGGGTTTTTGTGGCTATTGTGGGTGATGTTGATTAGTGTTATTGGATGATTGTGCAAAAAGCTAGCTGTGGTTGTGGTGATGTTTTATAGTTTGTTTATTGAATGTAACTATCAATAATGGAAATAGTATTGTGTATAGGTATTGAGTGGGATGATAATAATTGAAGGGTAACGATTGGAATGAAACATGGGTGACACCTGGGAATGATTTGTAGTCAATTATGGAATTAAATGGAAGAATAATGTCCCATAACCAGTAAATATAAAATTTGGAAGTGGTTAATTTTTTTGATTAAATGAGATTGTGAATGGTTGTGGTGATAATAGTGCATATTTTTGATGATGTTGTGGTTGGTTGTGTGGCACCATAGCTTTGGTGTGCACCCTTAGGTTGGGTTAGTGTTTTGGGTTCTCAAAGTTGGTTTACTCCATGGTTTACTTTTGGCTTCATGTTATCAAGTTCATCAACTTTTTGATGACAAATTTTGTGTGGAGTGGCAATGTGTAGGAAAGGAAAATTTTAACGGCATCTTGGAAGCTTTGTTGTATGTCTTTAAGAGACTTTTGATGTCAAGATAAAATTTCAATGTTTTTTATATTTAAAGTAGTTATTTGTATTATGATATGTTATAAAATTAGTAAGTGATTTAGTTGTTTGATGTTCTTGAATAAACCCATCTTGAACATAATAAATTGAAATTGTTGAAAAAGTACATTATGCAATCCACGGTTAATAACCTAGGATCTACTCTAATTATAATTTGATTTTACTTAAGTCGCCTAGTGTTTGCTTATACCTATCTAAATTCGAACACAAATTTGGCTACTTGAGACTAAAAAACAATCCATAGAATGTACTTGTTGGTAGATTATTTCTTAAGTTTTTGAGGATTTGACCACCCATGTTAAACTACAAGTGACCGTTTAACTCTAAAAATTTGGGTAAAGACTAAATTTTAGCGTTGTTTGTGGGGAACTAAACAATTTATCTCAACACCTCTTATATTCTTATTTTTTCTTTTTTTTTTTTGTTTCTATTTCTTGTTTTTTTTTTCAGGGCTTGTCTTCCTATACTTGTGACCAATCATTTGGGAACCCAAATTAAAATCCAAATGAGGTACCCTCAAACTTGGGGAATACAGTTGATCAAACCATTAATGACTACCTCATACCTGCTTGGACCAATGCTTCATGTATTAGATACCATTACTTTGGAGATGTCAACTAAATCTTTAAATCCCATTTCTTGAATCATCTTCTCACATTCAATGGAATGAAGTTTGAGATGCTCTACCTTAACGTTATTCAGTTAAATGACATTGTAGAAACCTTTTGTCCCCCACCTCAGCTAAAATCAGTTATGATAGTGTTATTTCTTTTTTATTTAAAGGATCAAGCTAAAAATTGACTACACAATTTGAGACTATTGTTCAACCATTCCATTTATCAAGGATGTTCTTCTTGGAGGACCACCTCTTAAAATTAATGTCTTGAACTTCCAAAAGCCCCAATAACAAAACACATTCAATCTAAGTCATAATGACCATCCAGGCTTCCGTTGGAAGGATAACCAACAACTTAGCCGACCACAAGGACTATATCCGTAACCTATACAAAATTTTCAAATCCATAACCAGTTCCAACAACAACCAGTCCAATACCGACACCCTCCTTTCCAATACCAAAAACCCATCCAAGAATCCATGCAACAACCAATCCAACAAAAGTATCCTCTTGAGATAAACGTGCCAGCACAAGCCCCTACTCAATCTGCTCTTCCAATCCTTGAGCAGTTGTGTAAACAAATGGAGAAAATGAAATCAGAAGTCTCATCCCTTAAACATGAACTACAAACCATTAAAAATAGGAATACACACATGCCTACGCAGTTGGTACCATCCTTAACTTTAATGGGGGAATCCAATTACACACAAATCCCTCATGAACAACTCATAGTGGTGACTATTTTAATAAGTGAGAAATCCATTGAGAAACCAGAACAAGCCATTCTAGAACCATTAAAAGCTTAAACAATGCCTTGAAATGATGAACTAACTATAGCTTATGAAAGACCTAATGAGAATGTGAAGGAATTAAACCACACCAAACAATCAAACAACCTGCTCCCTTCCCTCAACGCATGAGAGGAAAATCTAAATCATTAATGGATGAAGCTTTGAGGGAAATCTTCTCAGGTTAAGTTGAACATTCCCCTTTTAGATGCAATCCAAACCATTCCTGCCCACTCCAAGTACCTTAAGGACTTGGGCACTTTTAAAAGGAAATTTTCACATAAAAATCTAGTTCTTTTGGCTACTAATGCGAGTGTCACCATTCAAGGGACCATTTCTCTAATGTTGAAAGATCCAGGATGTCCATACATTAATGTTGAGATAAGAGATAACAAAGTTGTCGAAGCCTTTTGTGGTTTGGGAGTCAGTGTGAACCTTATTCCTTATGCCATGTATTGTCAGTTAGGGTTTGAAGAACTCTAACCCACACCTGTTACTCTTCAACTTGCTGATCACAGTGTTTGAGTTCCTAAGGGGATTTTAAAAGATGTTTTTGTGAAAGTTGAAAATTTTATTTACCTAGCTGACTTCATTGTTCTTGACAATCACTCAAGCTTAGGTCCTAGGGAGCAAACCCTCGTTATCATTGATTGTCCCTTTTTAGCAATAATCAACTCAGTCATTCAAGTTTGAAATGAGAACATGACAATAACTTTTGAGAACATGAGTTAGACTTGAACATCTACAATAAAAACTCTAAAATTGGGGATGATGAAGAGATTCATGAGGTTAATTGGATTGGAGTATTGATAGTGAACTCGAGGAACAACAAGGAATTACTGATAGATGTTTAAGTCAAGAAGAGATTGATTTTCTTTGTTCACATGAGGGAAATTTGTCTCCTTTGAATCTCTTTCAAATATCTCTCTTGATGATTTTTTAGAATCACCAATCAATGATACCATAGGTGAAATCATTAATATAGAGTTCATACCCATTCATGACACTGCTCTAGCTAATTTAGTGGATGAAAATTCTCTTCACAAGGAACCAATTCTTTCAAGAAATTTGAACAAAGAATCTGAGTTCAATACAAAGTCTCATTCTTTATTGGAAAGTGATAACCAATCTGATCCCGAATTTAAGGTCTTACCTTCATCACCCAAGTATGCGTTCTTAGGGGAAAATTGCGCCTTTTATATTGTCATTTCTTCCTCTTGAAGCCAATCAAGAGATGATGTTTCTGGATGTCCTAAGAAAGCATAAGAAAGTAATTGGATGGACCTTTTCTGATATTCCTGAGATTATCCTACTCATTGGAATTCATAGGATTGTTCTTGAATTTGAATCCAAACCATGCCGTCAATCTCAGCGGAGACTCAATCCAAATCTTATGGATGTGGTAGGGAAAGAACTTCTTAAGTTATTGAAAGCGGGTATCATCTACCCTATAGCTCAGAGTGAGTGGGTAAGCCCAATTCAAGTTGTCCCAAAGAAAGCTGGAATTACTGTGATCACCGATGAGGATGATGACCTTGTCCCCCAAGGGTAAATAGTGGATGGAGAGTCTGTATTGACTATAGGAAGCAACTCTTGTACTAAGGCAAACCATTTCCCCTTGCTCTTCAAGTCCTCGAGTGAGTGGCAGGCCATTAATTATATTGCTTCCTAGATGGATTCTCAGGGTATAATCAAATATAGGTCTCCTTAGAGGATCAATGGAAAACAACCTTCACTTGTCCATTCGACACTTTTGCCTTCAAGCGTATACCCTTTGGGTTATGTAATGCTCCTGGTACCTTCCAGCAGTGCATGATGAGAATCTTCTCGGACTTGGTGGAGGATTGTTTAGAGGTCTTCATGGACGACTTCTCCATATTTGGAGATACTTTTGAGGGATGCCTTTTGAATGTTGAAAGGGTTTTCTCAAGATGCGAGGATAAGACTCATCCTAAATTGGGAAAAATTCTATTTCATGGTAAATGAAGTACTTTTCTAGGCCATCTGGTATCTGGTAGAGGGATTGAAGTTGATAAAGTTAAGGTCAACATCATTCGTCACCTTCCCTCTCTTAAAACTGTTAAGGAAGTGAGGTCATTCTTAGGACATGCTGGTTTCTATAGAAGGTTCACTAAGAATTTCAGCTCCATTTCTTGACCACTTTGTGCTCTATTGGTGAAATTTGCTCCATTTTTATGGACAAAAAGCTGTGGGGAATCATTTTCTACACTCAAGTTAACTCTTATATTTCCATCAATCATGCAATCTCCGAATTGGAAACTTTATTTTGAGTTAATGTTTGATGCGAGTGACTTCACTGTAGGAGTAGTCTTAGGACAACAATGTGAGAAAACTCCATGTGTCATTGCTTATGCAAGCAAATCTTTAAATTATGCACAAATCAACTACACCACCACTGAGGAGTTACTTTCTGTTGTGTTTGCCTTAGAAAAGTTTAGAGCCTACCTTTTAGGATCCCCCATCACTATGTTCACTGACCATTCTGCACCAAAATACATCTTCAAAAAACAAGATGCTAAGGCTAGACTGATAATGTGGGTCCTTCTATTACAAGAATTTGACCTCGTAATCAATGATAAAAAGGGTTTTGAAAATGTTGTAGCTTATTATCTCTCTATGATAGAATTCAAAGACAACTCAAATAACCTTTCTGTGTTTGATTTGTTTCCCAATGAGCACCTCTATTTAGTGAGTGATTGCCCATGATATGCCGACGTAACCAACTTCTTAGTTACACGAGTTAGTCCAAAATTCGTAGGGACTCATGCTCAAAGGAAATTACTTTCTAATGTTAGTCACTACGTGTTTGATGATTCATACCTCTATAAGTTGTGCTCTGACCAAGTCATTAGGAGGTGTGTCCCAAAATCTGAATAAGGGTCCATCCTTAAATTCTGTCATAGTGAGGCGTGTGGATGTCACTTTTATTCTAAAAAAACTTTTACTAAGGTTCTTTAGTGTGGTCTCTTCTTGCTCGCCCTCTCAAGGGATTCTTACACATTTTGTCAAAGCTGTCCTAGGTTTCAACAAGTAGGGTTCATCACAAAAAGGAATCAAATGCCACTCACTCCTATTTTAGTGATTGAAATCTTTGACTATTGGAGAATCAATTTCATTGGCCCCTTCCCAAACTCTAGGGGATATCTGTACATCTTTTTAGCTGTTGATTATGTATCCAACTGGGTTGAGGTTATTCCTACAAAATCCAATGATCATCAAACTGTGATTAGATTCTCAAGGAAAACATCCTCTTTAGATTTAGAATTCTAGGGCTATCATTAGTGATCGTGGAACTCATTTTTGCAATCGTCCATTCTCAGCACTCATGAGAAAGTATGAAATTTCTCATAAAGTGTCCAATGCTTACCACCCACAGACCAATGGTCAAGTTGAGTTAGCCAATTGAGAAATCAAACAAATTCTTGGGAAAACGATTAATCTATTTAGGAAAGATTGGTCAAGAAAAATCTTAAATGATCTTTGGGCATATAGAACCGCATATAAAACCATTTTAGGAATGTCCCCATATAGGTTGGTTTATAGCAAATGTCATTTTCCAGTGGAGATTGAACATAAGGATTTTTAGGCAATTAAGAAAATGAATTCTGACCTTTCATTGGTCAGAACAAAAAGGAAATTAGATCTCAATGAACTTGAGAAACTTAGGATGAAAGCTTATGAAAATTAAGGATAAATAAAGCTAGAGTTCAAGTCTACCAATCTTGAAATCTTAAAATCAAACACATTGTACCCGGTAAACCTATTCTTTTGTATAGATCTAAATTTCATTTACACTCAGGAAAGCTAAGGTTTAGATGATTAGATCCATATATAGTGCATAAGGTGTACCCTCATGAGGCTGTAGAAATTCAAGATCCCACCAATGGTCGAACCTTTAAAGTTAATGGTCATAGAGTCAAACCATTCATTGAACCATTCCAAAAACATGAAGTAGATGAAGAATTGTGTGAACCAAACTTATATGAGGAAAATACTTAAACAATTAGGGGTTTTTGTCGAGCTAGCGACGTTAAACAAAAACGCTGCAAGGAAGGCAACCTGTGGTTTTCATGTTTTCAATCTTTTTGAATCATCTTTATTTTTCAAATAGGATTAATAAATCATTTTTATTTAAAAAACATTTAACTCTGAATATGATAGTACCATAGATTGTTGATCTATTCTTTTATTATGAGTATGGATGAGTATGAAAGGGGAGCATCATATTCATCCGTGTCACGTGGTGTGATCCTAGAATAATATTTACCCAAAAATTTAAAAAGAAGATAATGTATCATCAGTTTTTTTACGTGTTTGTAGATTATATATATATATATAAATATTATAATAAAAAAATAAAAAGGACACGTTGTAGGTCGTGGGGCAAACCCCGTCACAACCGGCGAAGCTGAGGGGACTCGAACCCAAGACCAAAGAGAGACAGAGGCGTGCACTTTCTACTGACCTACAACTTATAATGCTTATATATTTTTTATATATACTTATATTCGACTTATATATTACTGTTATTATTATTATTATTATTATTATTATTTTTGTGATACTAGTATTAGTCTTTGTTATGCCAAAATAAATAGGTATGTTTTTTTTGTCTTTGTCTATTTTTAATTAAGGGAACCTCTTGGGGTTTCCATGGTTTCTAATTTAGTTTGTGAGTGAGAAGCAAATGCTATTGAGGTCAAAGAGTTTTATAGGGTAATCAACTATATTTATAACTTCCACAATTTGTTACCATCTACCACTGGGAGTCCATGAGTAGTATAGAGATCAAAGGAATAATCAGGAGCGTCATGAACTTCAACTTCAAAAACCAGGTGACTTTGTTCCATGTTTATTGAAATTCTTTTTAAAACTCTCTTTTACCTCTGCCTCCTTTTAAATTTTCATTTTTCAAACACTGGGGATAATGTTATTTTAAGTTGGGGGGAGAAATGAAATAAAAAAACTGCTTGCTTTTGTGTGAAAAAAAAAATGATTTTACAAAAAGTGTGCCTTAATGGAAGGAAATGTTCCTTTAACCATGAACATGACAATACACATTGCATACTTTGAAATTGAATATCAAATAATTTAGCATACTTTGATTCTGATTTTAATCCACGTATAATTTCATGTGTATAGATTTTGGAAAGTGTGCCTGTTTAATGTGATATTTCATCGTTTATATTTTTATCCAAATAAAAAAATCACAATGCACATCCTGTGGATTGTGGGGTATTAGTTTGAGTTAATGGGGTCCCCCCAAATAAATAGCACATGTTTTGTGATTATTTTAGTTTTAATATGAGTATTAAAAAAAATAAAATAAATAAATAAATAAGAAATAAAACAATAAATGCGCATAGAGCATTGAAATGACATAATGTGTGGCTTTCAGCACTTGGGGATCGTGACTCCATAATTTTCTGATTCAGAGTTAGTAATTTTATCTCTATTTGTGGTGATTTGGTTTTGTTTTTGATTGAGTTAATTCGAGATGATGCCCGAATATGTGGGCTTTACTTGATGCCCTAAGGTCTTTGAGCCTGAGAGTCATTGCCAAAGTCTCGCTACATGGGTTGACTTTATTAAGTTCAGTTTCAATTACCACGAAAAAATTGCAAAAAATAAAAAATAAAAAAATATACAAAAAATGAATACTCATTTTAATATTGAAATTTGATTCTACCTAGCGTTTCCATCATTTCCCTCTTGAATAAAGATGAACCCCTATGTCTATTGTGATACACAATACATCATCATACTTAATTGATATTAGATGAAATATGGTGATAAATTTGATTAAAGGAATGAGCTTGAGATTGTGATCTGCTTATGAAACTATCTTGTATTAAAATATTTTGATGGGTTTCATGATTGTTTGGTATAAGGGTTCTTAGTGATCAATGTGTATTAAAAAGTTTTTAAAAAAGGGAATTCAAATTTCATATTGTTGAGATACATTTTGCTCGGGACTAGCAAAACTCAAGTTAGGGGGTGTGATTACCCACTGAATGAAGATAATATTTATTGTTAATATATATAATATTCATGTGATTTATTATTCATATACACCATTTTAATGCATTTTATACTTTGAACATTAATTCACATTATGATTGTAATTCTCTCTTAAAATGCACTGTTACATAGTACATTTTTGAACACCTCATAAAATAAAAAATGGTCTTTATTTTATTTTCATATTTTATTTTCAGATATCCCATTTTATAAGGAACAATTAATGATTTTGGACCACTTGAAGATTTACATTGGAAGACCACCAAAATGGGCTTGCATGCCAACATATTCTGGGAAAAGTAAACTGGACATAAGCCTAATAAAGAGATTGTAGCGGCCAAGATACAAGCCCAATGATTCTCAAAATTTAATTGAAGATATATGACATCATGGGGAACATTTCATAAAACCGTGTAAAAAGCTAATTTGGATTTGTGAATGGAGTTACAGGCGGTCCAATTCGAAGATAGAATTCTGGGCTAGATTCTGCGGCCTAGAAAAACAGACCACCATTTTACACATATCTAGTAAAAAATAAACTCTTGGGATAAAACTTTACATAATATTAGGGGAAATTTGGAGATGCATTTTATTTTTCTATGACCCACTCTAATTTGGCAATCTAGAAGCTCTTTTAAGCGCTTCTGTTCGCTAGATGCAAGCTGACTGCCACCTCAGGTCAAGAGTGGAAAAGTCTAAGTTTTACAAGATTTTCACCACCATAAGCCTACCATACTCAAGTGGGATGACTTTCACTATTGTAGGCTCGACCCAAGTCTCCCAAAATTACTATTTAAGGTAGTGGTGTTGGAGTATTTATTCATATTTGGTGCTTTGTTTAATTGTAATGTTATGCTGTGATTTTGTTGCCTTGAGTTTGTCTTTCTCATATAAGTTGTTCTAATTCATCTTAGCTTCTTAATAAAAGTTCTTTTTATCCTCTTCTTCTGTTCTTATTCATATCATATTGATACTGTTGGATCAAGGTGTGAATTTATTCACACCAAACCTTGTGAAATTATCACACAACGGTGGAGTGATCGTTATTTCATTGTTGTTTTTTTTACTTCTCCATTTCTTCCCTCATGAGACTACTTCTCGCTTCCATTGAAACCATATCATCAATGGAGGGATAACCCACTTATGGGTTGATCCAAGTGAGTAGAAAGGGGATGGATTGGATGTTATTTATCACCCCATTAATGTCTAATCACTTCTTTTAATTGTGATTTTTATTTGATGATTTTAAAACTTCCTCCTTATTAAATTTTAAAGCCACATACTTCAAGTGCTAATACGAACTTTTAACTTTGAGTGCTCATAAATTTGATCCTACAAGTGTATATGTGATTAGTATTATGGCGTGTTGGTATAAAACCAATAAGTGATGAAGTTGTTTGATCTTCTTGAATAAACCCATCTCGAATATACGAAATTTAAATCATTAAAAAAGAATTTCATCCAATCCACCCCTTGTAATAACCTAGGATCAAACCTTATCATAATTTGATTTCACTTAAGTCACATAGTGTTCACTTAAAACTATCTAAAATCAACTCAAAGTTGGACATTTCATAGCCAAAAATAATCCATAGAATGTACGTGTCAGTAGGTTACTTCTTAGGTCTCTAAGGATTCGACAACCCAAACTAAACTACAAGCGACCACTTAACCCTAAAAATTTGGGTAAATTTGGGCGAGACCACTCCTCATCCTAATACAAAAAAGCACGACCATGGAGGTGATCATCATCAAGGTTAGTGAGGTTATGGAGTGAGTTATTGCCCGCTGCATACTCTATAGTTTATAACATTAGGTGATCTAGACGTTCAAGGTATTGTTTTCTTGTTTTCTACTTGGGATCATGCTTTGTTTGATTTGGGCGATATGAAATCCTTTATATCACCTACCCTACTATGTGCTTTGGTACTTTAGGTAGAGAGGTTTCTAGTTTCCTTAGCATTGACTACTCTAGTTTGAGGTTGAGCGTATTTGTATGAAGTATGTAGAGACTGTGATATAGTGTTGGGGTGAAACTTCTCTTAAGGATACTTCCTATGTTTATAGATACATCAATACAATATCATCATCGATGTAGATTGGATGTATTTGATGTAGGTTATCGTGGATTTATTCAGGAGACAAATCATGTTCTATGATGCTGATAGAGATTCTAATGTGTTCAATGGTAAGCAAGACCCTCAGATGGGTTAGAGGCATGTTCTATCCTTGTCTTCCTTGATGGCTAAATTAATGTTAAGATCATCGAAGGTTCAACTAGTGGTGTTTCCTAGGGTTGTGGTAGAGTGCCCTAATGTATTTCCTAAGGAGGTTGTGGCGTTGTTCCCTTGACAGGAGATCAAGTTTGGGATCAAGCTACAAGCGAACACTTCTCTAATATCGATGTCTCCATATAGGATGATGCCTTATGAGTTGCAGGAGCTGTGGATTCAAATCGATGATCTCTTGCAGTGAGGTTTTGTTCGGCTGCGCATTTTACCTTGGGGTGCTCTGATTTTGTTCACAAGGAAGGTCAATGATAATCTATGTCTATGTATCAATTATCATCAATTGAATTAGGTGAAAGTGAAGAATCATTACCATCGGGAATACCTGCTGCCCAACGGGTGGTGGAAAAATTGGAAAACCACTCGAAGGTACCACCTCTGGCACATGTCCCTGTATTAAAGCCTCATAACTAGGCTAATCATCATCACGATACTATCGTGTAATATTAGCTGGATATCAACGCGAGGGAATCCTGAAATAGATAAGACGCACCACAATCAAAGAGAATATTTGGGTAGCTGACTCAAGAAGTACATGGAAACCACAACTCAGTACAATATGATACATGTACCAATGATTTTCCTTCAATCAGTGCCTACATGTACCGATCCAACAAAAAGGTTATCATAGTTCTGGTGAATGAATACATTGGACGCCACACCAACATTGGGTTCCCTGGACTAAAATCCTAACTTGAAACACATTAAAACTATCTCTTTAGTTCCAAAATCAAACCTCATAGTTAGAAAATCTCCAAACTCAAATCCTAAGGTCGAACTGACTACTTTGATACCATTTTTTTGAAACCCAACTCTTTAGGGACCACCTGGTCATCAACAAATCAAGATTGACACCCCAAACCAGACTCTAATAGGCCATATGATGACAATCAATGTCGATTAGGAATATCACACACATGGGAGATCCTTTCCTTAGGTACCTATACACACACATCCATCTCCAAATAACCATACATTGTTGAAAGGTAAAATAAAACTGATATCAATGCATGCATACATCTATATCCCATAACAGGGTTTGAAAAAATTAATGGAAACCATAACGGGCTAAATACAAGCCCACCAAAACTAAAAAAAGTCTAACCTGCTAAGGAGGGGAGTGCTGACTAATACAATGCTTGGTACAAGCCATGGTCTATCTATCTCAAATATGCTTTGCCTATTCCTAGTCCACCTAGGACTTCATCACAGGGCCTATTGTCTGTATAAGAAATGAAATGTCCGAGCAGTTCCCATAAAGGGGTGAGTATAACAATATCCATTAGGTGCCCAAAAATACAAAAAAGGTGAAATTGAAAGGAAACAATCAGCTCAACCCATAAACAAGAGGGTAAAGGAAATTCAATATCATATATACTCAAAATAGACACCAATCCTCAAAGTAGACCACAACCATAAGCCAACCTAGGATACTGCTTGAGGCTCTAAAGGTAATTCTCATTCGGGAGAACTCACTCCTTGAGTCTGCTAACACTGATGGAAGTCATATGAGAGGTTGTGATCATTAGGATTTTCCATGAAGAAGATACTCACCAAAACTTAGAATATCTCAATACATAGATAATTGATCTCACCTAGGGCCTTAGAGGGGTTCTTATAACCCTAACTGGAATAACCCGCTAGGAAGGGGATCATACGCACATGTATGTTGGTAATGGAAATTCCAAAAACTCTCACCTAAGGAAGGTGGGGAATGTGGATCAATTTTGAGCCTAAAAAATGGATACCTACTCTAATCTTCTAAGGGGATCTTGAACTATACTTAGAATAGGATATCACATCGAACCGTTATGGTGACGGGCTAAGAAAAATCATTCTAGAACAAAGGGAACTCACCCACACAGATCTAGAAAGAGGGAATGCACCCAAATGAAGTGTGAGAGGGAAAAAACCTAACTAACATTTGACTAAACTGAGAATAACGGAGGCTCCAGACTTCCTTAGAGAAAGTACATGTCATGTACTTAGGGTTACATGATATGTGACATTTCCTAGAAACTTGAGTGTGTACTAACCTGCACATGACTTGGTTGGCCATGCCGAACTACACGGTGTGTACATGCAGTACACAACGTATCTTGGAAGCCCGAGGTATGATCATGTCCTCCCAGCCCGTGCCCATGTACTTTGGCCCATGCCTATGTACATAGCCATGTTCATGCCCGTGCCCGTGCCCGTGCCTGGGCACCCAACCAAGCCCCCCCTCACTTAGGGTGTATTTCCATGCACTTGGCTGCATGTCTAAGTCCTACTACACGATGTGTACTTTGATTACATGGTGTGTAGTCCCAAATATCCATATTCACCGAACATGAAGAACACATGATATGCGCTCCTGAACTACATGTCGCGTGATCAGGATTTCCAAGCAAAAATTCCCTAGGAACCTCCTGAAACCCCCATTTTTTCCTGATTAAGCCTAGATCAACCACCATGGGGTCGTTAATAGTCATAAAAAAGGCTTTAAATTTTTAAATCAACACATAAAAAAGGATTGAGACTCAAAACTCAAAATATGCCTATCTCATGGTGAAAATATTGAAGCTTCAGGTCCAAAGCAACGCTCGGAAGCTGCAAAACCTCAATTTGGCCTCGATCATTGTCAAGGATGAAGTTTAGTGGTGCCATCCATCCTCCTCAGTTCATCTGTCATGCGTGGGAGGAGAACTCTCTCCCTTATCCTCTGTGTGTAATAGATAAGGGGTTGTTTTTATTCATTTAATTAATTATTTAATTAAATGAATTATTTATTGTTCCTGCCAACGTATCCCATCGAATGCTCGACATCGAACAACTTTATGTCACGTCTAGGGTAAACTCCAAATTATGGAAACAACTAAGGTCTCAGATTTCCCATCTTAGGTTCCATGCAATGAGATAATAATTTATTCCGAAAAGATATACATACATGCCTTGAAATATATTAATATTTTAAGATATCAATACTGAGGCCCTTTGGGTCCCATAATCTCACATCGTCTCAGCGCCTGGTTCTGAAAACATTTCTTATAAAATTCCAAAGCCTTATAAGGTAAAAACAAGGATGTTACAAGCATGTTTGAAAAATGATTTAGCATTATCAAATTTAGCCATAACAAAAAAATTGTATACCCTTCCCTCAAATTTGCTTCGAAGCTTATAATAAGAATTTAAACTCTTAAAAAGTTAAGGGTGGAAGGATGAAACCTTGAATTTTACTAAGAGTGAAAGAAGTTACTCAAGATGGGTTGTCACGTGAAGTGTCCCACCTTACTATTTTCCTACAAGAGAAACAAAAAAAATTTATTAAAGGAAGTCAAAATAAGTGAAAACATAAAAAGAGAATGAAAACAATAAAATAATGGGTTTAACCACCCAAGGGGTGTTGTATTTAAACTTTCCATAGCCAGACAACCTCGTGTTCATCCCCAATCTATTGGAGGATGTGGCTTCTTCCTTAAAAACGACAATACAAACTTCTTTCCATTGTGTTTCCTTACACACTGGTCCCTAGAACCATAAAAAATTTCAATAACTTTAAGGTCCTCTTCAACAAAATAAGAGATTTTATTCACCTATATTATGTGTTTAATTCTCTCTTTATGTTGGAAGTTAGGTAAAAAAACTTTTAGGAACCTTGACATCATGCAAACTATCAAATCCTGCTATAATAATTAAATCGAATTCACCCATTTTTAAATTAATCCCTAATTTTATGGGAAATAAATCCTACCATGTCTTCTGAGAGTTGGGGAGGTTTCATCACTTTTTTTATTTTTTATTTTATTTTTTTAATGTTTGAAATTGAAAAGGAATAATCACTAAAACAAATGTTTATCCTAGAAAAGGGTGATAATTTTTTATTTCCGTTCATCTAAACTATAAAATATTCATTTATATTTTCCCTATATTTAGCCCAATGGATAACTAATGGGTTAGTCTCAAGGAGGTAGTGTTTTTATGCCAATGAATCTTATATAATATTTTTGTAATTTTGTCTATTTTGAAAATAGTAAAATAAAATATGAAATAATGATGATAAATATGGAATGAAAATATGAACAACAAAAACAAAAAAGGGAAACATAAACAAAAATAAACTAAGAAAATAAAGTTAACAAGAACAAAACCAACTCTAGATTGATCAACTCTCTACTATTTATCAATGATCTACAAAGATTATACCACCAATTCTCAAGCTCACTTAGTGCATGCTCTATATCTTGAAAAATGAACCTCTCACTCTCCAAAAAGTGAACAAACACATACAAAATCCCTTCTTGTACATGATAACTCTCCTAAATGTGAAAAGAATATATAGTTCAAGTCAAATTTTCACGGAATCTCTTCCATGTAAAAGTGTTCATCACTAGGTCAACAAATCACACGACCTCTCCTAAGCTACTCTATTGAGTAAATAAGATAATAAGAGGAAAATGAAAAAGGAATTGAGAGTATTAAACCATCATTGTAAATGAGTGTGCTCTCACATCTCTTTGTTTCACAATTGAAACCTGCTAAGAATGAAGAAGAACACAACAACTACCTGATTTTGATCTCTAAGAAGCATCAAGAATCACCTCCTGGAACTAGATCTATAAATTATACCTCCATGAATGGAGGTTTGATATCATATAAAAAAAAGAGAATAACCAAAAACCACAAATTTTATTTACAAAAATAGAAAAACAGAAGAGTGAAGAAGGAGAAGAAGGGAGAGTGTGTGTTGGGGAAAACTAAAAAAATCAGATCCACCCCCTCTAAGATAAAAATTTCATTATTTAAGTTGTGTTCTAGGACTAGCATCATAGATAGCATCACTATATTCTATATCAATATTTTACTCAAAAGCCTCCACATGGCTACCTTCGACTCGTCACTGTCACTTACACATAGCCCGAGCTGAACTTCCTAAAGGAAAATAACAATCCTTCTTACACCTTGATTTTTCACTAAGAAACATGAATCCAGACATTCTCAAAGATCTGTATATTCTTCATTGTCTCTAGAAATAAATTCAAAAATATTCTCTAGCTTACGTCCTCCATTTAATTACTCACTAGCTCACTGCACATGATTCCCAACTTGCCTTAATTTATCTCTACACGTGCCACTTTTTAATTTACCAACTCTTCTTCACCCAGCTAATTACACAATCCCACTTTCACCTTGTTTTTTCACTAAGAAACATGAACTTATACATTCTCCAAGCTCGTTACATTCTTCATTTTCTCTAGAAATAATTTTCATAAGCTTCCCAGATTTACGACCTCAATTTAATTACTTATCAGCTCACTATACATGATTTTTAGTTGGCCTTAATTTATCTCTGCATGTGTCACTTTTTAATTTACCAACTCTTCTACACCCATCTACTCATACAAGCAATCATATTCTCTAATAGGTATCCAAATGTTACCTTGGTATTTTATTTTAATTCTAATCCATTAAGTGTCTTCAACTAGCTTCTTTGATGTGATTCTTTAATACTCGAACATGGTATATTGGGTATCATCAAATATTGGTAGATCATTGAAATTCAACATTGCACCTAGTTTTGAAGTGAATTTTCTAGATCACATCCATTGGAATGAAAACTCCATGATTCAATCTCACTTAGTTCAGACTCATTGTGCAATTGTTTCTTCAACATCACTCAGGAATTTGGCCAAACACATGGCATGTACCTGCCTCAGTAGTCACGGTCACAATGTTGGAAACAATCGCAACCCCAAAATCAATAATTCATCCCTACAAAAAAGGAATATGAGAAAGAAACATGTCTCCGGAAGACCGATATTGGATCTTAATCTCAAAACCATCCTCAAACTTCATTTTCACACCATCCTCAATCTAGATTGTCTACATATAAAATCACCCTCGAACTTTTGCATTATCCTCAACTGGATTCGATGGTTCTTGGAACCAAGAATGTAAACAAGAATGATGAATTGATGAAATTAAATATGATTTCATCTTTAATGTGGCACTGAAATCTATGGCCAAGGTTACCCGCTCGGATATGAATCATCAACATAGAACCAAGATCAAACTCATTCAGACTTCATGGCCTATTTATCTTAGGATCATCATGCTCAAATCTTCATCTTTCTTAAACCCATACTCCACTTTAATTATACCATAAAGTTCATAAAAATATGTTTGTTTTCATCAATAAAATCCTACAAACCAAGAAATGATTTTCCTAGAAACCCCTTCTTTGAATCTTGAAATGGATTCCTCCATAATCTTCGACCACATCTCCTTTCAAAAAACTTGGGATTAGGTTTTAGTTACAACCACTTGAATTTTCATTCATGGTAAGTCAACCTCCCTTTATGAGGAAAGTCCATGATCATGTGGTAGGTTGGCATGATAGGTCAGTGCAACAGATTCATCCACTCACGTTTAGTTATAATATTACATGTGGCCACTTGGGGTGAGTATGCAGTAGGTTGTAGCTTCCTCTTACGGTCACATAAAAATTTGGGGGTTCACGGTCACTTCAAAATTTGAAGTGTAGTCACTTCTCCCTCCTCACTCATGGTCACTTAAGTGACCATATCCCTTCATTCATCCACTTCCCCCTTTGTTAAAAATTTTATGTTGTCTCATATGAAAAATAAAATAAACAAATTATAAATAGAAATTCCAATAGATTAAAACATTTTAATCAAATATTAAAATTAAATTCAAACAATAATAATTTAATTATTAATAAAAACAAAGAAAATTAAAAACTAATTTTAATAAAAAAATACAATTAAATAACACTCAAAATTAAAATTTTAAAAGAAAATTAAGAACAAATGAAATAAATAAAATTTCAAAGAATGAACAATAAAAAATTTAAACATAAAATAAAGCATAAATAACATGGTTTTCAATAATTTATTAACTATAAATTAACCACATAACTATGATTAACCTATTAAATACATATTTATCATTAAAAACATAGACTTAACAACAAAAATGATGTGCCAAAAGAATCAAATAAAGGTCATATCAGTTTTTGACCTCAACTCTATGACGATCTGCTAGCACATCCCGCTGAACATCTTCAGTGTGAACCTAATGAGAACATCGACCTGAATCTATACCTATAATAAAACAAATGTTTAAGGACTCATAAAACCATAATATAGAATATTTAATATTAATTAATTAATTTAGTTTCAACTTAATCCTAGCGTCTAACCATTTCAAACACAGAAACAAACAAGAATGGTGTTGGATCCTTTCCTAAGTCTTTACCCCACAACCATCATCACTTCTCTTAGTAGGCTTATTAAACTTGAAGGTTCGAGTATCAAATCACAGGGGACCCTAAATACCCGTGTCATAGATGGTATCCCTTGTTTACATCACATAATAAACTCAACTGACACTATTTCCCTACCAAACCATAAAGTCATTACTAATGTCTCCCTCCAAACTTCATCTTATCCCTCAACCTGATCCTTTAATTTTAATCTGTCATGACTCCCTCCCCCTAAAGGTACCCCTCCCAGGATGGCAATGAGATAAGGGAGATAATGTGGCTCGAATCCTACCTTCAATAGGCCATGGGTTAGTGACAAGCACTGAGGGTATATCATAATAAAAAAATGGGATGCATTACCCTCTAAGAAGAATATGAGGGACAAGAGACAAGATAAGACCATAAAAAACACTATTCATAAAAAGAATAAAATATCCCAATACATGCATGTAATTTCATACAATTGAACATCTGTAAAAAACTACAAGTATTAAAAAAATTCCTCGATAGTGACCTTGAAAACCAAACAGCTCATGAGCAACTTAATGAGCTAGTAATGTATAACCTGATCACCAGATAGCTCCTGCGATCCTAAAAAATAGTTCATATAAACATATGGTGAGCATAACATGTATCCTCAGTAGGATCCTCCCAAGAGTCTCTCTTGTAAAAGATAAAAAAAATCATACTAAATCCCAGTGAATAAACAAGTGAAGCCAACTCATCACCTAAACAAGTATGATAAGTTTTTAGCCTAACCAAGGATCTCCCACTAAGTATCATATAAAAGATATAGTATAATATCTAACATAATATCAAATGAAGGTGCCTCGCTACCACTTCCCCATTGGTTTTTTCACTCTTTCCCGAAATTTCATGTCTCGAGCCATATCTCTCTAAATATATAATCCTTCCAAAAAACATATAGGAAACTATAACATATCATGCACCCCATGCACTGGATCATCTCATTATCAACATCCCATCTCCATATATCAACCATGTAGTTTATGGCAGCCACCACATCCCGTACATTATGTACATACATGCATACATGCATACATACATATATACATACATATATGTGGGAAAGGAAACCACTATGCATACCAATACATAATAATACTAGGAGAATATAACAGAGAAAGAGGAGGTAATCATTTATCCATTCCTTGCCAACCTAAAATTGGGTAAAACACTCTCCAAATCCTACTGGTGTTGGTCTCCTTACCGATATGGGTGGGGTATCATATAAAATTACATAGCATAGGAATATATATATATATATATAACTCACAACTATAATATGAGAAACAACCTATCCTTAGACTCAAATGCAGTTATCATCTCTCATACTCCTGGTTGTCACTGTTAAGAACTAGATATCCTATATCCTATAAGCATACAAACATTTCAAGAGACTTTCATTTAATTCTTTTAGTTACACATTCACATTTCATTAAATTATCAACCAATTATTCCATGCCCTCCAAGCATAAACCAACATTTTTCAAGGTTCCTCAAGATTTATCATCATTAAAAACTCCATTATGCTTATAACCACTTAGGTTAAATTATCTAACATTCATTATCATTCCATAATTTTAGGTTCTCTGGGACTCATCCTAATCTACCATGAAAGATGCATAAACCATGCACAACCATTTGCATCAAGCAGTGAGAAAAGGAATGAAGAAACAAGAAACTCGGTCAACTGACTTATAAAATAGATTCATGATTGTTATCCCAACTAGGTTAAATACATTGGGGGGGGGGGGTGAATTAGGGTATGAAATATTAAAACAACTGCTTTTTTGGATCTTGTTTCATCATTAAACTAAACACTCTTCTCTCCCTTTATCATAGCAATGTATGAATAGAAATGAAAATATGCACGAGACACAAAAATTTTACTTGGTTCACCCATACTAGACTACGTCCAAGGAGAATACACTCGAAATGTTCTTATATAAAAATCCACTAAATCACACTATTGTTACAATGTTCAGAGTAGAATAATTGTCCCTCTAGGTTCACTGCCAAACACAATTTGAAAGCTCACTGCACTCTTAACTAAAGTGTGCTCACTGCTCCTTTATAAGATTGTTATTTTCATCACATGAATCAATATTATTTATGCCTCATTTAGTGCTTCATGAATATCTACTTTCATCCACTTGATGAATTATAATTTTTCATAGAATTTTTAGAAAAATCCTTTTGGTTTGTGCAACTTTTACTTTCACACAACCTTTGTATGAATTGCGCGCAACTTCCACAACTTTCATGTAACTTTTATGTTTAGTCGCAAAACTCCCAATTCTATAGAACTATTTATTTTTTCATGAATCTCACTTGGCTTGTATAGGAACAAGTCCCTTTTTGTATGAAACTAATTCTTGAGTCACTACTTTGCATAAGGAATAGCTTCGTGCAACTCTTACGTGATTCAGAGCCCTGAAATTATCTAAGGGTATGACTACTAAAAAGAGCGGGGTAGTCATCTATTTATAGATGTGGTTGACCCTTCACACAACTATATTTTGCACCACCAAACTTTCATGAAACTTTTCTTGTTTTCTGAACTTCAATAATTTGACACCACCATTAGTGTGCAACTCATTGTCTTCGTGAAACTCCATCTGTATTTCATGGATTCTTGTAACTCTTTATGTGTCATGAAACTATTACTTTTGTGGAATTTTATAAATTAAATGAAACATTTGACTTTTCCATTTTTTATGCAACGACCCTAAATATTCATTTTCATGAAACTTTGTGAACATCCTTCACCCTTTCCCGTAACTTGTTCATTTGCATGAAAATACTTCCTTTACCAAAAACACCTTTTATCTTCGTCTAAATTTTAGACCCTAAAAATTTGGAAAACTCTAGGAAGTATTGACACCTTATAGGAACAACTTATTGTATACCTTGTTGATATTCCATACTTCTATCAAGGATCATTTTCAATATACTTTGTTAACAACCATGCTGGAACTTCCAATTGACTTTACCGACCTACTCTGTTAGCAAACACAATCAATCCAAAAACACAATCAATTCACCTTGAATTATTTTTTACCAATAATTATTATTCAAGCATCTCAACTCTCAACACAAAAAGAAAGGAAAAAACCAACTTCAACCTGCTCCATCAATCCTAGTGTCACCCCCGACACCATTATGCATTTCACCATACATCCCACTATCACTGGCATCGATTGTTTCCACAAACCATGCCTCCTTTCCATTTATCATCAAACCATAATCCATAACAAGATCACATAACATAACCTAATAAGGATCCTTATCTATATCAATCACACAAGTCAACAAGAAACATACAATCAAAAGGGAAACTGGGCCCTAAAACCAAGGCATCCATCCTTTAAAATAAAATGGGCTCACTCGACCCCAAACATTTATCTTTATCAAGAAACCTATTATTTAAAATATTGAATTAACCCATTCATTTATTAGAATTTATAACCACAATCAACCTAAGTCATCAACTATAAATAATCATATAATATATAAACATTCTTTTAAGCATAACTTATAGTTTCATCAAACTATAAGGAAGACCAATTTCAATAAAACATGACTCTTTAGTATTTAGCCTACAAGAATTATCATCTTTAATTTATTTATTCATTTCCAACATAAAAAACATGTTAAATCATATCATTGGCAAATATAGCTCACTATCTAGTTAAAAAAGAGGCAAACCATTATCATGATTGAAACACATGTGATCGATACAACCAAAACCCAAATTCATTATTTAATATGGTTTAATATTCAATAAGGTTAATTAAACTATTACCCAAATATATAAATCATGATAAATTTATGATTGTACATAAAATAGGAGAAGCGATGGATCCCCTACCTTGATTTAGAAGTTAAAATTTATTTGAGAAAGAATGTATGTTCAATGATCAACCACCCCCAAAGGAAATGCTACCAATATAAAGGAAGATGAGACAAAACCTAACATCTAAAAGATGCTAATAAACCACACTCATATCTTATCCAAAAACATAGAGGATTTCCATAATGATCACCTGAGATAAAGGAAGATCGAATGGAGAAAGAGAAGGGAAGGGTACCTTGATCAGGAGCACTCAATTCTATATGATCTGAGTTAAAATCCAAAAATATTCAGGCATAGGGCACCAAGGGGAGGTAGATTCAACACTTACCTAGTGACGATTTCTGTTAACAGAGACTCAACAAGTGAGAACGACCAACCACACCCTAGTTTCACCGAAGCATCTAGAAATTGAAGGAATTAAAGGAGAGAATAACGGTTCAGTTAATAAAGGGTAATAATTGAATTAACAATGCATTTAAGACCCCTTATTTATGATAAATGTTTTTCCCCTTTGAAATGGATGAGATCCATGATGAATGGTGATGATTTTGGACATTTCAAAACAAGACTAAATTGTACCATAGCTTCCACCATGGTCATGTTGCTCTTCAATATACCAAACTAAAATGGATTTTACAAGGTCATGCTGCTCAAACCTAGTCCATTTTCCCCTCACCATAACCTCCAACACTGCTAGAAATGCTATTTCCCCTTTATCTTTTCGAACAGGAGATCCCCCAAGGCGTTATACCCAATGCCACACCCTTTTTGGGAATTTCCATGAAGGTCATTTTGGATAGGAGGACATCACAACCAACAAAACCTCCAAAATGGATAGACAAGTCATGTTGTTGGCTATGGTGCATCGAGAACCACACAACCAGCCCAACACGGCCTGCCCACGCCCTCCCCACCAACACAATCTTCACCACGCCCACCACCAGGGTGTGGAGACCACCCAAAATGGCAAATACCACTCCCCTAGCCTCCATAATACCTATAAACTCCCTATAAGTACCACTAAGCCTCAAAAAAACAAAAAAATCTGATAAGGTTGAGACCATTACACAACCCAAATAAACAAGGTCGTTTACATAACAAACCACCGGGTAGCTGTAAGGGCACATGGCACAACCCAATAAGCCATGAAGGCGAGGCATAGAACACCTCAATCTGAGAGAGACAAAAAGAACACCAAACAAACATAAGGACACACACATGGGGTTATTGGATCATAGTGATCAATGATCCTAATCAACTCTCTATAATAAGGAATAAAAAAATGCTGGGATCTAAAATAAAAGCAGAGAGAAATTAAACTGCACGTAAAGGTAAAATAGATGCACATATAGGTTAGTGGGAATGCCACATGTGAGACTAAATAGATGAATTAATAAAGGTAAATTACAAGAATAAAACATTGAATCCAACATCATGCATGCAATGTAAAAAAAGAACAACCATCTAGAATGACTGAACCAATCAATTTAAATGAAACACTCAACATATATGACACTAAATACAATAAATCCCCAAATTATAATTAAAATGATCATATTATTAATTATTTTCTTGTGACCTATACTATTTAATTGAGACTAGGTTCATTATAATTATATAATTTTTAAATATATATAGGGGTGTGGCTTTAGTCATACCATCAACCAGATTATCCCCAGTGTGTATCTTTATGACACACACCATACCAGATTCAATAAATTCTCTAAAAAAGTGAAAACTAATGTCTATATGCTTCAATCTACCATGGAAAACATATTTTTTAGAAAAATCCAGGGAATATTGACAATAATAGTGTACGACTACACCAATAATAGATAAGAACAACTCATTAATTATAATTTATAACCAAATAACTTCTTTAATGGATTTAGTTAAAGTAATGTATTTATCCTAAGTGGTGGATAATAAAACTACTGACTGCATATTACATTTCTAAGAAATAGGGTCACCATAAGCAAGAAAAAACTAGTAGTAGATTTATGAGTGTCAATATTAGTAGTGTAATCAGTATAAAAAAATCCAATAATTCCATTACTATAAATATCATTTATGTAACATCAATTTCATAAAATAAAAGACATTGAAAAATACCTGAAAGTCCATTTTAGAGCATGCCAGTGTTTTCCCATAAACCTTCTCAGAGTACACATGCAAAAATAAATATCTGGTCTTGAAAAATCCATTACATACATAAAACTTCCTACCATACTAGAATAAGGAATCTTACTCATGAAATATACCTTGGCTTCACTAACAGGATACTAAATTAGGGATAACTTAAAGTGTTAGACCACTAGTATGCTAACAAGTTTAATGTGCTCAAACAAATATTGTTTTAAAACTTTTTTTATGTAAGCATGAAGTGATAGGTATAAGGTTTTATCCTCTCTATTCCCAATGATTTACATTCCCAAAATTTGTTTTTCATTTCCAAAATTTTTCATTTTAAAGATGGAATTGAGTTGGATTATATGACTAATCATCCCAGCATTTTTATAAATAACAATCATTTCATAAACATATAAAATCAAGTAAATTATATCATTCTTAGCATGCTTGAAATAAACACATGCATCAAATTTACTTTTGTGAAAATGATTTTAATCATAAAAGAATCAAAACATTTATACCATTATCTTGTTGATTTTTGTCATGATCCGACCCAATGGGGCTCGAGCCGTAACTCCCCAAGCCCGCCTCTAATAGGCCAGGAGCTGGCGACTAGCGCCGAGTAGGCTATCACACACATGGGAGGCATTAGCCTAAGGTACCTGTACACACGCACCCACATACATCTCCATGCAACAGTGCAGATATACAAATATATATATAAACTGTAAAGGAAATGCATGCATACATCTATCCCAAACCAGAGTGCAACAGAAGTACAAAAAGGAAAAAATAGGGCCCACTAAAGGAAAACCACAAAAGCATCCAACCTGCTCAGAATGAGGGAGAACTTTTCCAAAAACACCTGCCAGTAAGCTCCTTAGCACAGCTCTGGTAAACACCTCGGTTTTTCTCGCTCACTAAGCTCCACCTGCTCCGGGTCCTCCTGGGACTCCGTCGAAAGGCCAATGGTTTGCACAAGACACAAACATGTGTGGCCAAGACCCATGAAGGGGTGAGTATAAAAATACTCAGTAGGCACACCAAAAACCCAAAAAAATAAAATAAAAGGGAGAAACTGAAAGGAAATAGTCAGCTCATCCCAGCCAGAGGGAACCCTAACGAGAGAGAAACTCCATCTCGAGACCATACTTGGAGAAACACGACTAGTCAGCTCAGCTTAGATTTATTCCCATACATACATCGTGAACGCCCGCTCATGTATATTCCCATACATATACCATGAACAACCAAATATACTCATTTCATTCACCAAACCTCATAACTTGCGACAGGTACATAACTAGGAGAACACACTCCACAAGCTCTGTCATCCTAGATGGCACTTGTTTGAGATGCATACGCTCGTCAGATATCGTCATTGAGAACACCACGCTAAAACAGCGGAAAAATCAAACTCCTCAGAATGGGGATCACTCCTATGGTCCGCTAGGGGGATACAAGAACCCACTTCGGTAACTCATAGATCTCACAGATAGGGGATCACTCACAGGAACTGTTGGGGGATACCACAACCCGATATGGTTCTCCACAAATCACATCACTCAGATAGAGGATCGTTGCCCGTGCAAAGATGGTCATGATGATGCCAAAAACCCCATCTGGTATAACTCGTGATGTAGGGGATTGAACCAATGATGCACTAACCTTATCGAAACCACACGCTGAGTAGGGGTCTGTTTAACCGATGATTCCGCAACCCTAATGAATGGCCCACTGCACAGGGGATCATATTCCCAATGATGCCTCAAACCCTATGGAGTTAACCTGCTAGATAGGGGATTGCCGCCCGTGGATAAGCGGTCACAGCGATACCAAGAACCCGATCTAGGGAAGTGAAGCTAGAGGATCCCGCTCTGAACCCGCCAAAGGGATTCCACAACTCTAATAGAAATCCATCTTATCGAGAGGATCACAAACATATACTGAGGTAGTAATGCCACACGAACCCTTATAGGAATAAACCAAGGGAGTACACTCAACCACTACTAGTCCAAACGTTGCTAACCCAAGCGACCCACATCATCGCCACATTACGCACCTCCTAGGAATATACTGAGGAAAACATCGCGATCTACGTGAAAAAACACACAAGGTAGGCTATTCATTTGCACTGAACAGACTTATGAATCATTAGTCGCAAAAATGAAGTATAAGCCTAGAAGCCGCCTCATGGGGCCCACACCTCGAACCCAAATTTTGGCGGGAAGATTGCTGTCACACCCCATATTCTGAGTACCCGGAGCTGGTGCCATACAAAGGATCGAATTCGGTTCGGACTCTGAGAAACCAGCTACTTTTGAAAACTTCTTTAGTAATGGCCATACCTGAAAATTTTTAAACAAAAACATAGAGTGAGCATACGAATGCCCAATAAGGGGTTTAAAAATAACATACTATACCCAAAATAAATTTTGAAATCATTCTTTAAAAATTCCATAAAACATTTTCTTAAAAGATATGTAACACAAACATTATACCATGACAACTGTTCTAAGAGATATAAGTGCACAATTTAAAACATGCTAACATTAACATAATTCAATTAAGGAAATGCTCATTCAGGATAACAAAACAAAAGAAATTTTATGTTGAACTGCAAGTACAAGATTAATAAATAAGTGTAATGCATAATTAGAGTTTCACTAAAAAAAATAACAACATCAATTTCATCTTTTACACTTGTATAACATACACTGGCCATAAAAATCTATGAACATTGCATAATAATATGCCATACTTATACTTCCTCTGATTATCATAAATATAAGTTCTTTAACTAGGAATATTATACTAGTCGAATAATCCTCTGGTTAATTAATTTACATAGTCTTAATGAGGAAAAAGCATATTCCAGACTGTGTCAAGGCCTCGGCCAAGATGTCTAGTGATTAAGGCCTCGACCAAAATCCATAACTCATAAATGGGAAAGGCCTCGACCAATTCCGGTTCTAGTTGTCTCATGAGACCTACCGATGCATCGAGTGTCTATAGCGGGCCCCACCCGTCACATAATAAGTCCAATGCATTCCTCATACCTCTAAATAAAAGTGCACATCCCAGTTTGATTTATTAAATTACATATCACATATCAAACCAAGTGTACAAATTACTTGGTTTCTTATTTCACCTTAAATTTTATTCAAGGTGTCCCATACCACCTTGAACAATTAAATCCATAAACTCAGAATAGGACATATAAGTTTAATATTACAATCATCCACTTTAAGCATATGTAGTGAGTATAGCACAAAACAATGAATTGTGTGGTTAAGCCATTAATTGGTACATAAGTTAAGGGTACTTGTGATGATAAACACAAAAGAAGTAACAACTAGGCCACATAAAATGACAAAATATAATACCATTTTATTAAATAACATTCATGATTAAATAATGAGGTGAACTTAACATGATAAACAAATAGGTAACTTAACATTTCATGCGGGGTACTAAACTCACATTATCTCAAATATTACATGTTAAAACTTGAAAGTATAAAACTTGACCTTAAACATCATCATTTAATATAATGAGTGAAGAGTAATTAGTAATACAAATATGAATTCACGATCTTCCAATATCTATACTCATGAACTCAACATATTAAAAGAAATCATTTGGAAAACCGTGTTTAGGGTTTCATGTGGTGTAAAATATTCATTCAACGAGGTGTGCATAAAAGTAGTGATTAGTCAAGACAAAAACATTTGAAACGTATGTTTAGTACTTTCTTCGCAAACCATATAATTTTATAAGTAAAATGGAAATCAAAGTTGGCATACATACACGCACACCCATGTACCCGAATACACACCACTTGTATATGCAAGGTTCTCATTCGAAGTTAGCTTGACACTTGTAATTTAATTAAAACATGGATTTAATTTTTAGGGTGAAAATATTGGATTGTTTTAAAAACCGCAAATATTTTATGTGTGCTCATACATGAATAGATGTAAAACTTTCCTACAAAAAGTGTCTCCATACATTTTAATTCTTTTTCATCTTGCAATTTAAACTTAACAAAATCCTTAATCTGGCTTATGAAGTTCATGAAAATAAAAGAGTCGTGTATTTTATACTTATATATTTTCATATACATATAGGTATATATATATACATGAAAAACTTAGTAAAAAAAGGATGATTTGAAGAGATACAATAAACCATTTACAACAATAAGATTTTTGGGGAAATATCGTTTAAATCAAGAAGTCATATAATATATATAAATTGGATTAAGAAGACATGGTTTTACACACACAAGCACATTTATATATATATATATGTTCAAAAAAAATGATAAAATCCCCTACAAACCTTATTTATACCATGTATATCCATATTTATAAGAACATAGATGATTAGATATAAAATTTTTCCTTCACAAGTATATATGTATATACATATTTTTATACAGCTTAGAACTGAAAGCAAGACAAGGACAATCCCTTACATAGCTTGAGGAGAAGGAGGAGCTCAAGAAGGATGGAGAAATCATGGTACACGTTGAGGTCCGCAGAAGGCTTGGGTGCAAGGAGCCGAGAGGGTTCCTTGGATGCTTGGGATGTTTTTATATAACTAAACCTATAAATTATATATATATATATATATATTTTAATACAAGTGTCATGGGATCCGAGGCCAACATGGATTATAAAAAGACCAGGGGAAGTGGTCTCTGTGGAAACTGTGAAAGGGGAGGGTCCGACGACTGTCATGGTGAAGAAAAATGGTGCAAAATAGAGTGTAGGGCACTGGTGCAGCAGACGCTGCAGGAGGAAGAAGACAACACTACGGTGGAAGACTGGGAGAAATTTCGACGGCCAAGATCAGTTTAGTCTAGAATTCAAGGGCCGGGATGCGTCTGTAGGTTTTAAAAAGAATGAGCGACTCAGATTTGATCGGACGACCCAGAGACAACACAACATTTTAAAACTCTCGGACGACCGAGATTAGATCCAGGGTTGATCGAACGGTCCACCTAAATGCGGTGATATACCGTAGTTTCTGAATATCAAATGCAGGATCAAGATCAATGGCCCCGATTGCGTGCTACGATATCCGATGGCCGCAATCTCGTTTCTCCCGAAAAATCACTTCCCACATCGAAACGATGAGTTAAATTTTCCTCCCTTTTAAGCCTGAGCCTCCCATACCATAAACATAAATCACACAACACACACCTAGGGGGACTTATACACGGGCTCCCACTCCCCCGCAGGCCTCGGCCTACCCACGCTCACCATGACCTTGCACCCGCGTTGCGCGCTCATGTGCTCGCTCCCAAAGCTCCTGTGCGCCCCCCGGGTGACCTATGCCTGACCTCGGGCTAGCCTAGGCATGGGCTAAGGGCTAGGCTCATCCACCCTACGTGTGCTGCCTCCCTCGACCCAGCCATAAAAGGAATGACCCTAGTGAGCCCATTTTTTATATAACCTAACTTAAAAAAATATGAAGTTTTAAGGGAAAATAACACTATATAGAAATTATCCTTTTTATACATGGCTTTTAGTAAAAATTATAAGGTTAATGTTAAATAAAGATTTGTCCTAAAAGTATTTTATAAGGTTGTCTATAAATAATAATCCTTTAACATAAAAAGTTGTAAACCAAATAATAATTCTTATACTAGTGTTGTAGTGGTCTAAAACTTAGTTTAATTAAAAATATAATTCAATTTAGTAAGAATTTAAACATAGTTTAAGACACTGAATGAAAATATTTACAACACAATTAAATTAATTGCAACATGTTTTGAATTCCTTATTACATTTTAAAAACACCAATGTATAATTCAAAACATTTTATTATTTTCTCTTAAAGCTCATGGTTAGGAGTAGTTTCATAATTTTTCAATTCCATAACCTAATTATTTGGAGGACTAATATATACACATATGTTTTCAATTAATTAACTGACATGGACAACGACTATATGTATAGCCGTTAGGATTACATGGTCATTTGGGGAAACGATCAGATTATTATTGTATAAAACCAAGCCTAGGGTGCCATAAAACTCAAAGGAGGAAAATGGTTCTCATCGTACCATTGGTGCTTAGCGTAGCCACGATGGCTTAGACCATTATTATGTTCATTATGTCAGATTCTAAGGACCCATATTACTTTCTTGGGGTTCTCGTTGTTTTAAGTGGTCTCCCTGTAATTCTGATAGGGTTTTAATAGGTATATTTGGTTAGTTTGATTTCCCTTTTAATCTTGGTTTATTGTAAACACTACGGTGTTCTTATTTGAATAAAACTCTTTGCATCCATTTCGTGTGCTTATTACATTACATCATATTATTATTTTTCCATAAGATATAAGTGTTGTTCGGGTAATAGACAACATAAAAACATAGAAATTAACATTACATGAAACACAAGTTCTTGGGGTGTCACAATTGCACCGTTGCAATCCCCTCAGAAAAACACACAGAAATGAGTGCTCAAACACTCCAAACGGATGTCGGGTGAAAAAACGACATTTCATCGTAAAACGTGAAAACCAGGCCCTGTGGGCCCCGCACCCTATCTTTATCCTAAACACTTAAAGGATTATAAAAAAGTCTACATGAGTACTAGGATCATGCTTCCACTGACGGCGCATCAAACGGACGTCCGGTTCGTGAGGTACGTCTGTTGCAAGCTTTAATAATAATTTATTATTATTAAAATAAAGAGTTTCAGGTCACCCGCCTTCGGGAGAAGAACCCAAAAAACCCTAAACCCATTTTAAAAAGTTCATCTTGATGAGACGAACCCATGGATACAGACGGCACGTCGAACGAACATGCTGTTTAAAAGTTACGCCCCTTTGAACACAAGGGGGCCCAACTGGGCCGGTCCACCCCAGCCGGCCCAGTCCAGACTGTCGGCCCGCGGCCCAACTCACCGCGGCACTCTCCACCTCCACCATGAAACATGGCCTGGTTCGTTTGAACAGACCGACCAGGATGTCCGGTCTCTCCGCATGCGCTAAGGACCCGCAGGAGGCAAGTCCTGTCCCCCCCCCCCCCCCCCCCCCCCGAGGTCAGCGCCTCGGGGCCTCCTCCTGCCGGCTGAGCGTGACAGGCCTCCGCCGCCTAGAACCACCGGCGATGCATGGCCAGACTCTGTATCCGACCCTCTCGGATCCTCTCGGTCCCCTATGACACCCCACTACAGCCATCATCCGCACCGGTACCCTGAGCTCGCCGCACCAGCTACACCCGACGCCGCAACCGCCGTCCTCACCGGCTGCACCTGATGCCGCCTCTCTGCCTAATGCCTGAAACCCTTTGGACTCCGCTCATATGCCGGTTTCCACTCACCGGTCCTCCGAGCTCCTCCTCGGCCTACCACACCGTGACGAACGCCCCTGTCCGACGCCGTCATCCAACCGAGTGTCGCCTGCTATCGCTGCAACCTCCGACGAGCTCCACCGCTGTGCCACCTCGATCTCCGGCCACCGCCCTTGTCGGAGCTGGGACTTCCGTCGGCCTCCAAAACCACTCATGTGACCCAATTTCAAATCCGTAGGTGGATTTGGAATCCTTAGGATGAGGCCTTCACAATGCCTACCCCTAATCGACGATCCATCAAGGTTTTGGCGCGTCCGAAATTTTGGACGAAGAATGCCCAAGAACAACAAATTAAAACGGGGCTCAGACGTTGGCCATGTTCGTTCGACCCTCATCTTAATTATAAAATTATAGAATTTAAACAATGGATTTGATGAAACTCAAGAAATTGAAAAAGGAGCGAAAAATCAATAGAAAGCCTACCTCGACCCGACCGTTCGTCGTTGGTGATGCACCCACTGCGATTCCACTTTGATCCGCCAGAGTTTCCCCTCAATTCGGCGAAGAACGGTGAAGAACATTGAAGAATGCTGAATAATGTTCTAGAGAGAGAGAGAGATAGAGAGAAGGGAAATGGGTTTTCCCCTTACTTCCAACACTTAAGAGAAATTTATAAAAACTCGCTGAAACGCCACCGACGATCGCGGAATTCGGAAACCTCCACGCCCACCTATTTTATATCATGCTTAGGCAAAACACCATATTTTAAACTCAACGGAAGTCTCAGATTTCCATTCCGAGACTCCATCCAAAATTTATTCGAAAGGAATGCCAGTGATACAAGAATCACTAAGTCATTATTTTAAAAAGACAATTTTCCCCTGGGTGACTTCTCTCACAGTAGGCCCGCGCCCATAACTTTTACACCCCACTTAGTAAAAGACACACTCCAGATGCAACCATGCCCTCAGATTTCTAATCCGATCTACCAATTAAGAGATAAATCATCCCCACCATGTGCATAGTATAAAAATACTTAATATTTTTATAAAATTAATTCCGGTCACACCGGGCCTCAAAATCGCACGCCATATTCCTGCCTAGATCTGGAATTATTCATATGAATATTCCAAAGTTTGACAGGGCCAAAACCCAAGTCTCTACATCCTCCCCAACTTAAAACTTTTCATCCCTAAAAGGCCATAAGAATAAAGAAAGAAACCGAACTCTCAACTGGGTCTCCCATGCCAGCGAGTTCGCCAACACACACCCCTATCTGAACACATAAGTCTGAGGGACTCATCCACCACACTTCAACACTATCTTATTTGAGTGGAACTGATTCGCCCACACGGTTTTAATCACGTCACAAAAACACGTCTCGGTGGGGGAAGGATCCCTCTTCCTTATGCATTTAAAGCACGCCGAACAACACCCACAGAGGGTCTTACCAACGCCCTGAAAAAAACTTGATCAAGAAATGGGAATGAAAGAGTACCACTAAACAATGTCTATTAAAACTACTATAGAAAGTATAAAGGACACAAGGCATACCTCTATCCATCTGTGGAGCCTCTGGGTCAACAACCTCTAAGGCCTGCAGTTGTCCTCGCCCTCTCCCTCCAGCTCCCTGAGCTCAACGTGGACCACCTGGGGGTGGTGGTGGTGGTATCTGGTACCGCCTACCACCTCCTACTATGCACCAACTCCGTCTCCACGTCCGCCGCCCTAAGGAACTCCAAACTCAAGATGTTGGAACTGCCAAGGCGACCTATCGACTGACTCCCTCTCATCAGCACAACGGGCCAGACAATCTCTAGTAAGATGTCCCTGACCATCACAAACTGAACACCACTACTCCTACGGATGACCAAAACTAGCCTGTAAGCCCCATGAGTCCTGAGCCTCAGATCCTCCATCCTGTGGTTGCCTCCTGAAACGTCATCCACGTCCAGACCCTTACGCATGCCACCAGATACCAGCTACTGACGTCTCAGTTTCCACGCGCCCAACATTGACGGGCTGAATTTTCTCAGCTAGAAAGCTCTCCACCACCAAGGCTCTCTCCAGTACTCCAGCATCGGTGGGTAGGCATAAGGAAACCACACCTACCTGGATGTCTCTGTGTAACCCTTACTCGAAGGTCCGAGCCCTAAAGAATAAGTCTTTAACCATATCCAAGGAATAGCACGACATGTCTATAAACCTCGCTGAGTACTTCGACACAATCGTGCCCCCCTGTCGAAGCTGCAGAAGATCCGGAATCCACACTGACCTCAGCGTCACTGGATAGACTTCTTCTTTGAAGAGCCTCTCAAAATCTGCCCACGACTACGTCACTAAAATCCACCATCACCTGGCCGAACCATGCAGAAGGATCGCCGCTAAAACCACCATATGATCTGGAGGTGTCCTTACTAGGAAAAAAACCTGGGTGACTACTTCGAGCCAGTCATTAGCTGCCTAAGGGTCTGGATCACCCCAAAATCTTAGAGGTCACTGCCTCTGGAACTCGTGCAACTCACTCAGCATGCGCGCAACCTCTTCCTGCACTACTGGCACAACCAGCTGCTCGACAGGTGGTGGCTCAATGGGCGGACCACCTGGAGGTCCAACCTTAGAACCTGCACCCTGGTCCACAAACTCTACACGGGGCGGATCATCACCACAATCCCCCCACGGAACCCTCACTCGCTGTCATCATGGAGGCATCCTGAAATACAATCAAGACGCACCGTAGTCAAAGAGTATATCTAGGGAGCTGACTCAATAAGAACAAGGAAAACCCAAAACCCAGTTCTATATAATGCATGTACCGTTATGTCCCTACGACTAGTGTCCAAATGTACCAAGTCGAAAGGAAGGTTATCAGAGTCCTAGTGAATGGATACATCGGCCGCCGTACCAACACTGGAGTCCCTGGCATGAAATCCGAACACGAAACATCATAACACTGCCGCTATGCAACCCAAACCAAGATCATAGCTAGAACAGCTACACTCTGAGATCCCAAAGGTGGAACCTCCTCTGATACCACTCCGTCACGACATGACCCAATGGGGATCAAGCCGTAACTCCCCAAGCCTGCCTCCAATAGGCCAGGATCTAGTGACTAACACCAAGTAGGCTATCACACACATGGGAGGCATTAGCCTAAGGTACTTGTACACATGCACCCACATACACCTCCATGAAATAGTGCAAATATACATATATATAAACTTTAAAGTAAATGCATGCATACATCTATCCCAAACTAGAGTGAAACAAAAGTACAAAAAGGGAAAAACAGGGTCCACCAAAGGAAAACTACAAAAGAGTCCAACCTGCTCAGAAGGAGGGAGAACTCTGCCAAAAACACCCACCGGTAAGCTCCTCAGCAGAACTCTGGTAAACACCCCAGTTATTCTCGCTCACTAAGCTCTTCCTGCTCTGGGTCCTCCTGGGACTCCGTCAAAAGGCCTGTGGTCTGCACAACACACAAACATGTGCGGGCAAGGCCCATGTAGGGGTGAGTATAAAAATACTCAGTAGGCACCCCAAAAACCAAAAAAATAAAATAAAAGGGAGAAAATTAAAGGCAACAATCAGCTCATCCCAGCCAGAGGGAACCCAAACGAGAGAGAAACTCCATCTGGAGACCATCCTTGGCTAAACACGACTAGTCAGCTCAGCTCAGATATATGCCCACACATACATCGTGAACGCCTACTCAGGTATATGCCCATATATATACCATGAATAACCAGATATACTCATTTCATGCACCAAAACTCATAACCTATGACAGGTACATAACTGGGAGAACACACTCAATGAGCTCTGTCATCCCAGATGTCACTCATCTGAGAGGTATATGCTCTTCAAATATTGTCACTGAGAACACCATGCTAAAATAATGAAAAAAAACCAAACTCCTCAGATTGAGGATCACTCCTAGGGTCCACTAGGGGGATACAAGAACCCACTCCGATAACTCGTAGATCTCACAGATAGGGGATCACTCCCAAGAACTGTTGGGGGATACCACAACCCAATCTGGTGCTCCACAAATCACATCACTCAGATAGAGGATCATCGCCCATGAAAATATGGCCACGACGATGCTGGAAACCCCATCTGGTATAACTCACGATGTAAGGGATCGAACCGACGATGCACTAACCCTACTGAAACCATACACTGAGTAAGGGATTGTTTAACCGAAAATTCAGTAACCCTACTGAACGACTCACTGTGTAGGGGATCATATTCCCGATGATGCCTCAAACCCTACGGAGTTAACCCACTAGATAGGGGATCGCCGCCCCTGGATAAGTGGTCACAACGATACCAAGAACCCGATCTAGAGAATAGAAGCTAGAGGATCCCGCTCTGAACCCACCAAAGGGATGCCACAACTCTAACAGAAATCCATCCTATAGAGGGGTTCACAAACCTATACTGAGGTAGTAATGCCACACGAACCCTCATAGGAAAAAACCAAGGGAGTACGCTCAAACACTGCAGGTCCAAACGTCGCTAACCTAAGAGAACCACATCATCGCCACATTGTGCACCTCCTAGGCCTATACCAAGGACACCGTCGCGATCTATGTGGAAAAACATGCAAGGTAGGCTATTCATTTGTCCCGAATGGACTTATGAAGCATTAGTCACAAAAACACAGCATAATCTTGGAAGCCACCTTGTGGGGCCCACTCCTCGACCCCAAATTTAGGTGAGAAGATTGTACCATTGCAATCCCCTTGAAAAAACACATATAAATGAGTTCTCAAACACTCCAAACAGATGTCAGGTGAATAAACGACATTTCCTTGTAAAACATGCAAACCGGGCCCTGTGGGGGCCGCACCCTGTCTTTAGCCTGAACACTGAAATAATCATAAAAAAAGTCTGAATGAGGACTAGGATCACGCTACCACTGTCAACAAGTCAAACGGACATCCGGTTCATGAGGTACGTCCGTTGCAAGATTTAATAATAATTTATTATTATTAAACTAAAGAGTTTTGGGTCACCCGCCTTCATGCACAGAACCCAAAAACTACAAAACCCATTTCAAAAAGTCCTTCTCGATGATACAAACCCATGGACATAGATGACACATCGAACGGACACACCATTTAAAAGTTATGCCCCTTTGAACACAAGGGGGCCCAACTGGGCCGGTCCACCTCGACCGGCCCGGTCCAGACCGCCGACCCGCGACCCAACCGCGGGTTCGGCCCAACTTTCCGTGGCCAGCTGGACGTGGCCCACTCCACCTCCACCAGGCTATGAAGCCCAGTTCGTTTGAATAGACCAGTCAGGATGACCCGTCTCTCCTTGTGCACCAAGGACCAGCAGGAGGTGGGTCCTGTCACTCCCCCCTCCCGAGGTCAGCGCCTCGGGGTCTCCTCCTGCCAGCCGAGCATGACAAGCCTCTTCCGCCTGGACCCACTGGCGCTGCATGACCCGACTCCGCTGTCCGCCTCTGCCGCCGACCCTCTCGGCTCCTCCCGATCCCCTGCTACACCCCGCCGCAGCCGTCATCTGCACCAGTACCCTGAGCTCGCCGCACCAGCTACAACCGACACCGCAACCGCCGTCCTCACTAGCCGCACCTGAAGCCGCCTCTCCGCATGATTCACAAACCCCTCCAGACTCCGCTCATCCGTCAGTTTCCGCACACCGGTCCTTCGAGGTCCGCCTCAGCCTACCTCACCGCGACGAATGCCCCCGACCGACACCGTCGTCCAGCCAAGTGCCGCTTGCTGCCGCTGCAACCTCCGACCAACTCCACCGCCGTGCCACCTCGATCTTCGGCCACTGCCCTTGCTGGAGCTGGGACTTCCTTTGTCCGCCAAAAGCACTCCGGCGAGCCGATTTCAAATCCATATGTGGATTTGGAATCCTCGGGACAAGGCCTTCACAACGCCTGCCCCCGATCAACGATCCATCAAGGTTTTGGCGTGTCTGAAATTTTGGATGAAGAATTCCCAAGAAAGACAAATTAAAATGGGGCTCAGACATTGGCCGTGTTCATTTTACCATCATCTTAATTCTAAAATTATAGAATTTAAACAATGAATTTGACAAAAACTCAAGAAATTGACAAAGGAGAAAAAAATCAACAGAAAGCCTACCTCGACCTAGTCGTTCGTTGTTGGCGATGCACCCGCTGCGATCCCACTTTGATCCGCTGGAGTTCTCCCCTCAATCCAGTAAAGAATGACGAAGAACGATGAAGAATGATCTAGATAGAGAGAGAGAGAGAGATAAGGGAAAATGGTTTTTCCCCTTACTTCCAACACTTAAGCGAAATTTATAAAAACTCACTGAAACGCCACCGACGGTCATAGATTCTGACACCTCCGCACCCACATATTTTATATCACGCCTAGGAAAAACACCCCATTTCGAACTCAATTGAAATCTCAGAATTCCATTTCGAGACTTCTTCTGAAAGTTATTCGAAAGGAATGCCAGTGATAAAAAAATCACTAAGTCATTATTTCAAAAGGATGTTTTTTTCCCTGGGTGACTTCTCTCATAGCAGGCCCGCACTCGTAACTTTTACACCCTACTTAAGGTAAACGACACGCTCCATATGCAACCTCACCCTCGAATTTCTGATCCGAGCTACCTATTAAGAGATAACTCATTCCCACCATGCGAATAGTATAAAAATACTTAATATTTTTATAAAATTAATTTTGGGCACACCGGGCCTCAAAATCACACGCCGTCTTCATGCCTAGCTCTGGAATTATTCATTTGAATATTCCAAAGTCTGACAGGGTTGAAACCTGATTCGCTACAATTTTGTAAGACTATATAAAGACTTCTATAAAATAAAAACTTAATTCATTTTAATATATTTTAAAAATCCTTCGGGAGACTTCATATAAATTCTTTCATCTAATTTTCCATGCAAAAAGGTAGTTTTAACATCTAACTATTCAAAATGGAAACCATTATTGGAATAAAAAGCAAGAATAATCTGAATATATGAATCTTTAATAATAGGAGAAAAAATATCACCATAGTCTACCCCCTCACGTCGAAGGAAACATTTAGTAGATAACCAATATTTATATTTTATTTTTACCTCCCTGATATTATCCTCTTTATTCTTAATGATACATTTGTAACCAAATATATTTTCATTTATTTTTTTATTCAAAAAAACTTTGTTCTTATTCTTAATAAGTGAATTCATTTCATCATTAATTGAAACTAACTACTACTTGGATTATTTATATTTCAAATCTCACTTGAAAGTTTGTGGTTCATCACTAATTATATCTTGAGGAATATTAAAATCATACACATCCACATCAACATCGTTGAAGCGAGAAGGAGGTTTGATAGTCATCCTAACTCTATCTCAAGTCAATTGGTACTCTCTAAGATCACCAACTCCCCCTACATCTAATTCAGAACTGGAATCAAACTCAGGATTATTTTTATCATGGGGGAAGGATCAATACATATTTTCAGAATGTCCTTGAGACTTTGGATTATACTCAACCTCAAAAGGTTGGGGTGTACCAGTATCACTAGAATCAATAGTCTTGCTTTTAGAATAATAGACTCATGGAATCCAACAACAAAGATGATTATGCATTTATGAAATCAAAATTAATATATCGATAACTTGTAACCATAACTTGTGATCCTTAACACCCTCTATATAACCAATGAAAAAACATTTGGTAGATCTAGGTTCCTGCTTACCATTCTTAGTGTATAAATAAGATGTGGATCCAAACACTCTAAGGTGTGATAGACTATGTGGATTTCCTACCCATAGTTTTTCTAGTCTTTTAAAGTCATTAACTGAGGATGGTAAATAGTTAATCAAGTACACTGTCAATGTGGAAGCCTCATCCTGGAATGACCTAGGTAAACCAGAATGGGATGTCATGTATCTCACCCTTACCAATATAGTCCTATTCATTCTCTTAGCTAATCTATTCTGAAGTTGCATTTAAAAAATAGTTTGGTACCTGTAGATGCCGTTAGATCTAAAAAAATCAATGAATTCATTAGATAGATATTCCAAGACATTACTAGTTCTTAGAACACTATTTTTCTTAATAGATTCATTCTATACACTATATTTCAAATTTTTTCAAGTATGAAATGTATCAAACTTTTGTTTTAGAATAAAAATTTAGACCTTTTAGGAGCAATCATTAATAAATGTGACAAATTAATATCCTCCACCCTGGGAATCAATCCTAGAGTGATCCTAAAAATCAGAGTGGACACACTTAAGAGGGTTTCTAGCCTTGTATGATGACCTATTGAGACCCACCATTTTAGACTTACCATATACCCAATACTTACAAAATGGAAGGCTACCAAGGTCTACCTTCTTCAATGATCCTTTATTTCTGAGTTCATTAATAGCCTTAGCACTCACATTCCCAGGTATCATATGCCAAAGAATAATATTATCTAACATCGGTACCTGAGCAACATTAACTTTTTACATGTGAGTCCCACCCACTAACACATACATACCATTCAAGAGAGAACCGTACATCAAAGTGAGGGATCCATGGGAAATAGAACCAGACCTAAAAGTATACACCTTATAATCTAAAATACCTAAGGAAATTAGGTTTCCTTTAAGATCAAGTGTAACAACTGTAATTTTTCATGGTACATTTGCTTTTAAATTATGATGTATCTTGTTTTGTTTTTCTCCTTTAGAAGTGAGTTCCATGGGGAAAGGGGTTTCAAAGTTCATGTTTCAGAGGTTGGGGGATTAGTGGGCTATACGATGGCTAAAACAAGGCCACCGACTAACCAGTGGAATGCACTAGCCAACTGATGGTGCTGGTAGAGGGATCTTATTTTTTAGAGATTCCACCAAATAGCTGATATCCAAGGAAGAATGTATAACATTCTTCCAAGCACACCAACCAATCTATGGAACCCAGATTCAAGTTTCATTAATAAAGTTTTTTTTTTCATTTTACACCAATTTTATTATTTAACTAATCTTATCCCAAATCCAACCCTATGTCTGCCAAAACCTCCTTGAGAGCTATTCCATAGTTCTCTAGGTGTCCCCTTCCTCTCATATTGGATTATTGAAGCCTAGATTGATCTGGTGCATCAATTGAGGTTATATCCATCCATTGTAAGCTTAATTATCCCTCTTTATTTGGAATTGATCATAGATTGAAGTCATGTTAGCTAGATATATGGATCTACATTGAGATATAATGGATAATTCATGCTCAATTGATAAGTTGTCATTAGATCATGATATTTGGTGGCCCAATTTGATTGATCCTTGATCTACCAATGATGGTGAATATTTTCTAGTAAGTTGATGTGGATTTCATCCCTTATCATGAAAACTTCCTAGAATTAAAATTCTATAGAATCTATGATGATGGATTGGATCTTGATCTAGTGGGTATTGGTTTGTGAGTGTGATTTGAGTGTCGTTCCTTAGAAGATCTTAGTAATTGGATCCATCGTGCTAAAGGTCAAAAGTTACATACCATATAGAGCCCTTGCATATGATTATTGGAATGATATGTTGGTATGTTATTATGTGTCATGAGACCCATATTTGAATTTTCTCGCCTGTGTGTGTAACTCGTGATACCCATGATTTATTGATGATCACATGTGTGTGTATGTGTGGATACTAATACTCATGATTGATATGTTATGATGTTCCTATATTTTCCATTCCCTGTTGTGTATAGATGTATAAACTTTGGAGTATTTTCTTCTAGTAGTGATGATAAGTGGACCATCGTGACTTGGTTAACCCTTAGTGGGGGAGTATGGGTGATTATGATGATGATATACTAAGACATGGGGTAGAGGAATGATTACCCTTCCCCAAACTCGAGACATAATATTAGGATACAACGACCACATGGCATGACCATAGGTAGTGTCAAGATATGATAGCCTTGTGGACTAACCCAAGTTAGTGATGGGGTATGACAGCCTTATGGCCTAACTCGTAACTTATTGGCCTTGTGGATACATAGAGACATATAGGGCGGACTTGTGGTTGACCCATGATCATTCCTTATATTAAAACCACCCTTCTGTCATAAAGTTGAATCCGGTATGACCAAGGTTTGTGGTGACTTGGTTAGTGTATGAAAACTCAGTACATTCTTGATTATTTATTGATTGTAATTTTCCTTATTATCATGGTATGAACCTCTTATGAACATGAACTTATGTTAAGGACACATTAGTGGTTTTATAGTGGTTTTATACTCACACCCTGCATGGGAATCTTGATGCATGTAGAGACTTCATGACCAAGGATCCAGAGAAGGGAAAGGGCCTTGTAGTAGGTTGCTGAGGATCTTGGATTTGGGAGATGGACGCTGTATCTAGGATATACTCTAGATGGATACCGTAACACCTTTATTTATTATTGTTTCTAGTTATACTGTTATACCTATTGACCTACCACATTGGGATTCTAGTTTATTACACTTTTATGACTTTTCATGATATCTGTTACAATATTTATTTATGTTATCTTCAGATGTGTTATTTATTTGGCTTATATTTATGTTATTATCTTCTAGTGAGAGCTATGATTATCAAGAGTATAGTCTCCCCATGTCACTTTAGACCCTCACCCCTAGTCACCAACCTATCATGTGTGGGGATGTGCATATGAGGTTATGTTTCACTTCATCTCAGACCTGGTGATTTGGGTTAGGGTGTTACAAAATTGTATCAAAGTCTTGAGTTTTCTTTATTTTCTTTTAGGGTTATGGGTGAAAATAGATAGGTTGTGTGGAACTTGGGTATGGGAGTTTCCATGTGCCTATCCAACTCATGTGTAATGAACCACTAAGTCACTATTAATGGAATTGTTGTTACTATCAGATGGGGTTTGGGTTCATTCATTCATCATGAATAGAAACTTAGGATCACATGTAATGTATATACTTATTGAGTTTGGAATAGTAGTTATTTAATTAAATTCATTTGTTTATGCTAAATTTTGAGTGATATGCCTATATTCTCTACTATTGTGATATATATATATTGGAATTAGTTAGTTGGACTTATGTATGTTGTTATGTTTTGTATATATGTGATTGTAACTAACATACAGGTACATAGGACTACGCTTGAGCCTTAGGTAAAACTAGAAGGGTTATAACTTTTTTGTGGGAATATCCTAGGATATTTATTCTGATAGAAACCCCATATATGTGCCTTTTAACTACTTAAGTTGTTCTTGTAATCAATCTGTTACAGGCATTCTAAACATTTATTTAGGATTTTAGAAAATTATCGCCTTAGAGACACCAGAATGATCCTGATAGGGGTGATGTTCCTGTTCCACCATAGGCTATGTAGGAAGATGCACCTATGAATGATCCCAAACCTTCTCCATTGGTTCATGAAGTAAACCTAGCCTAGCTAGGAGTCTTACAGATTGTGCCTTCTCGGGGAATAGGGGCATATGATAATGGTTGACTATGCCTGATATTTTCAGCTTCAATATCTGTTAACATTCTAGGGAACTGGTGGTCATTGGGATACTAAGGGATGGGTTGAAATCATTGATGGAATATTTGGCCTAGTAGAGACTCCTAGAGATAAGATTGTGAAGTTGATGACCTTTATGCCTCAAAGACCAATTAGGAGATGACGAGGTGTCATGGGTATGGCATGAAAGTGTAAGGGTCTTAATTGGTAGGTCTTTAAGGATATGTTCTTTGAGTATTTATTTCCTAACAATCCAAAGTTGGAAATATCTTAGAAATTTATAGAGCTTTAGTAGGGGATGATTTTAGTTTCTATTTACTCAATAAGTTTCATAGAATTTCTATGTTTTTATTCTATTTTGGCTAGGAATTAGGTGCATAAGGCTGGGAAGTGTGAGATTGGTCTTTGAAAGAGTAATATTTCACATTATTATTTTAATATAAAAAATATTTTAAATGCATGGTAAATGGTTAATCTTGCTGATATTTAATTGACTTTTTGATTTATTACAGGATACCACAATTTTTTAGAAAACGAATAAAAATAAAGAAGTAAGAAGGTTAAAGACACTTCTCACATCATTACTAAGTGGCATGGAATGATGCTATATTTTTGAAGGTAGATTGATGCTACATCAGAGTCAAGGAAAAGAGAAAGACTAAGTCCAAGGCTCAAAATTGAAGACCCAGGATGAAACTGTGTAAAACTATATGGAAAATACCAATTCACATTGTGAAAATAATTCAGTATGTGAATGATAATGGATTTAAAAGATTTAATGCAAGCTGTGAGAATTTTATCCCCTATACATTACACATTGTGAGCACTATTCATGACATGAAAAGTCATAAAGGGGTAAAAATCGACAGTTTTGAGGGAAATTAATATCAGATGATCTCTTTTTTTGATCTAGACCCACCAACCATACCCATATTGAGTAAAAATCACTCATTACAACATTTATGGCATCCTAAGGTTTTATCCATTCCTATAAATAATAGTCTTGGGGGGATTAATAAAGATCACTTGATGAGGGGAAGCTCTGGACGATGGATTGTTGTAGATTTATTTCCCTACTTTCCTTTTGTTTTCTTTCTTTCTTGCGATGTCTCCCCTATATCGAATCAACTCGACTTCCCCATCCATGGATGGGTAATTGCAATGACTGAACAGGAAAGAGTGAGGCTGGACCTATTTTAAGAAGCTTGAGTTTTAATGCTAAATTGAATAAAAATCCATTCTTTCATCTTCTTTATAGTTTCAATTCTTATTTAGAATTTTAAATTCTGAATATGGTTTCATTAGTTTTTGATCCAATTTATTTTAATTATCTTGGTTGATGATCCATTTCGCCCTCCACATAATTATTTTATGTATATGGTGGAATAGATTAGGGTTGGGTGGTGAGTTATCAACGATCGTCAACACGTGCAAAGGATTGTAATAGGAACCATTGTTATTTAGGGAATCATAATACCTAGTCAGGGATTTCCCTAATTAATCAAGGGTAACCACAAAAACACCTACATCATAACAAAACAAACTTAACATACATATAAATTATATAATTTTTGAGTAATATTTATTACATTACACAAACACACACCTAAGGACCGTAATAGTTTAGTGTCTTTGGAAACTTGGGAAAATAAACACTAGTTCATAGGTGAGCTATGTAATATCCCACTACATTCTTTATAACTGTCATCCTTCTTAGACATATCATACATAATACATATATTCATAACCTGGGGAAAAGAAACATAATAAAGGGTGATATCAAATGCTCAGTAAGGGTAAACAAGGGAGATATGAAAGTATAACATAAGCATAAGGGTATGAGAACATGATCATAATAACCTAAAAACATACCCTACATATCAAAGATTATAATCTTAAATCATGTCATAAATATTGATAGTTCATAATCCATGAATCATAAGGAAATAAAAGAACATTATCCATGAGAGCATAACATTGGTATAAGACATGGAATTTGTGGTATACAGATAAGTATATAAAATCATTTCACATTAGTCAAGGCTCACTTCCAAGACCATCATAACAGAAAAATTCATTTAATGAACCAGTTTCACTCCCCGTTCTATCCATGTATTACTGATTCGAGTTCACTTCCCATTCCAACCCTATATTAGTAAACTGATTTCACTTCCCATTCCAGCTCTATATTACTAAACTGATTTCATTCCCTATTCCAGTCCTGTCTATCTCATGAGATATAAATATTTACCCAACTCATTAGAGGGAGATATAGGTCCCACCCATATCATAATGAAAACCATATTTATTTATGCTACAATATCATAAACATTCATCATATCATAACTCATGAAATGAAATGGGTATCATAAACAAATCATCACATCATAACCTATGGAAAAGATACACTTTTCATAATCATTTCATTATATAATAACCCATGAAAAGAGGCGGGTTCCATAAGCATATAACACATGAAGAGAAATAGGTTTCATAAATATCATGCCATAAAAACATAAAACATTCATAGAAATAATTTGAATTTTAACCTTGGATAATATCCCCAGTTAGTCATGAGTAACACCAACAAATTTCATATTAAATGGAAAATAATTTTGAAAGGATTGTTTAAAAAATTTCTTGAGGAAAATATACTTTTTGATTAGAAAATTATATTTAAACCATAAAACATTTTGAAAACATTTTTCTTTGAAAATAAATTTGAAAAATTACAAAGTAAGATTTGAATAAATTATTGTTCATGACATGAGAATATTCTATTCATTCCATATATGTAAAAATGAAGGTTCCTTTCACATTTTCAATAAAATACAAATGATAATTATTTTGGAAAATGACATGAAAATTCCTTCGATTTTTTTTGTAAAAAGTAAAACATGGTTAAAAATTTATTTTAAAAATAATAATAGGGTAATAAAAAAAATTAAAACATTTTTGAAAACATTTTTAGAAAACATGGTTTTGAAAGAAAACAGATTTCTGATTGAAGAGAGAAATAAATTCGGGTTTTTTAAATTTTTTTTAATTATATTAAGTAAAAAAGAGTGAAAATATGGTACCATTATATAAATATATCGTAAATAATCATAGTATAAGAAAATTCATGATATTTTTTTAGATATATATTTTAATATTTCATCAATATAAGTATAATCATAAATAATCCCGATAATTGATGAGATTGTAGTAATAAACTCTTATCACTTTGGTAACTTTGAATCATAATACCCATGAGATAATAATGTTAAATTAAGATTAAAATATAATTAAAATAAGTATATTCATGATATAACATTTCAAAGGGGTAGTATATACACCTTATAAAAGAATATAGGTGCATAATATAACATGTGTCTTAAAGAAGGCAAATTGAGACAAAATTCACTAACCACTTTGGTAACTTTGAAAATGTAACCTCATGAAAGAGAGATACTCAAATAAATATTTAAATACAAAAAATTATAATTATAAGAATCATAAATTAAATTCACAATCATTATCTACACCACATAGAAGAAAGAGGTGGTGAATATAGCACATGTCTCACAAAAGTAAAAAGTGAGACGTAAATCCCTTACCTTAAGTCTTGACTTCCTCCATGATCATTTAAAACTAATATATAATAAATATAAGTTTATTATAAATCTATAATAGAATTTTTTTTATATATAATACCACATATTATTTACTTATTAATTTATATTACTTTTATTTTAACAATTCCATGTTAAAGTTACGTTTCAGGTAATAACCACTTTGTTTTTCATAAATGTTTCGATTCGTTATATTTTTTGTTATATTTCCTTAATCATGATTTCATGATCTCAAAAATTATAACCATGATATAAATATTATATATATTCAGTATATATATGTATTTATATTAATATATAAAAAATAGAAATAGGAAATGAAATACACAGTTTATGGAGATGGACGACCGTACATATGCATGAACATTGTTTCCATTTTTCTGTCGAATTGAACAAAGAAAAGTATGTGATATATTATCATTATAGAATAATTTTTATTTAATATATATCACAAACTTTTATTAAACTCATACTTAATACATTCCATGTAAAGTGTGAACAAATCACATCGCTTTGCGAGGCGACAGTCCGCCGTACACACAAACAACGTTATCATATTCCCAAAAAATAGAAAGCATGAAGTTATGTGTGATATAAAAATTAAAAAAATCATAAAAATAATATATAAACATTATTTACATAATTATTATCAACCTTAATAGGTGGTAATGGAAAAATTAATGCCATCGGTTCGCAAGGAGATAGTCTGTCGTACACCGAAATAATGATTTCATAACCAATTTGATGGAAGTGTGTGTGGTTTTAGGTCTTAAAATTAACATAAAAAATATAATTATATTTAAGATACTTATGTTATTATATAATTATGATATAAAAATAATTTAAGGGTTTTGGTGAAGAAAGAAAATAAAAACATTTGTTGATGAACATCACCTCTTCTTCGGGTATCTCCTTTTGGTTTTCACCAAAGGTCTTCCTTGGTTGAATTTATGGAAAAATTATGGATTCTAGGATGATGTGAGGGAATTTGGGAAGATATTTGGATAGGTATTGTTAATTACAAATGGATTTAGATGTGTTAAGAGAGGGGAATAGGGGGTGGCCTTTTATAAGGGAGGTGAGTGGAAAACTTGTAAAATTTTAAAAGAGAGAATTCCATCCACATTTTTCATTTGGATAAAGGATTCAAAAAGGCTAAAATTTTATTATTATACATTACAAGGAATAAATATGGATATAAAATGAATTTTTACAAGTCTTGGGTCATTTTTACACATTTTTTTCTAATTTTAACCCCTAAGTATTCGTGTTTTTACCTTAATCGTTTTAATTATTTTTTAATTATTTTCACTAATAAATTTGGTAAAAAATTAAGTTGACCTTATTAGATATTATAAATTATGATTATTACAAATATAGAATCCATTTTTAAAAATTATAATCACATAATTGGCAAAAATTAATTTAAAATTAATCCCACAGACGTGTCGAGAAAACGGATTTTTGAAGTGAAAAAATAAAAATTTTACAAAGTTTTTATATTCAATTTCAATATTAAATTGATTTAAATGACATAAATTAGATTAATATATTTATAATTTAACTAAATATACTTTAAAACCAAATTAAAATATAATCTAACTATATAAATAAATTAAAAAATGTATTTTTCAATTAAAATTCAGTATTTTTACTATTCATAAAAAAAAACTTTTTAGAAAAATACCAAAAATTAAGAATAATCTATTTTTGAAATTATAAATTAAAAAGTGACGTTTAATTTATCAAATTGAATTTATAAAAGTGTCAAAAATTAATTTAATTATTGTTCACAAAAGACATAAAAACATATTTTTAAGAAAATAATATTTTTGAAACATATAAATACTTTATAAAAAATTATATATTTTATTATCAATATGTTCTCTTTATGTAAAACCATTATAATTAATATTTAAAAAGTGGTTATTACTATTCATTTTTTCTAAGTCTAATGGGTAGCTTACAATAGTCATGTTTGAATAACTATATTAATAATATGTTGAGGTTTTGTTAAAACTCAGTGTCATGTATCATGAAAGATAATCGAGTGTTGCGTAATATGAAATATAACCCAAGGTTGTGTGTAATTAAATCTTTTATTTCTATATAATTTAATACAACCCATCAATGAAATTTGATTTATTAAAAAAAAGTTTATAAAAACTCACGGTGTTACATTTTATCCCCCTTAAAATGAATTTCGCCCACAAAATTTGTCACTCTGATACAAAAAATGAGGATACTTATACCTAATAGTATTGTCAAGTTCCCACATAGATTCCTCTAACTAGTGGTTTGACCACAAAACTTTGACCAAGTGAGTGGTATTATTTTGTAGAACTTTCTCTGTATGATTTAGAATCTCTACTAGTTGTTCCTCATAATAAAGATCCTGATCTAGTGATATGACCTATGTGTTCAGTACATGTGAAGGGATAGGTATCTACTTCCTCATGAAAGATACATGTAAAAAATCATAGATTTTAGATAGGTTTGGTGGAGGCACCAAGTGATAAGCTACCATATCGATATGATCAAGAATTTTAAAGGGACTGATATATTGAGGGATTAGTTTACCTTTCTTCCCAAATATCATAAAATTATTGCATGGAGAAATTATTAGAGACTCCTTATCAATAAATTATAATTCTAGATCAAATTTGTGATTATCAGAATAAATTTTCTGCTAACTTTGAGATGCCTTGATATGTTGCTGAATGTCTCCAACATTTTCTTCCTTTTCTTCAGCTATCTCAAGTTCTAACTGATTTCTTTCTCCAACTTCATTCTAGCATGTTGGAGCTATATATTTATTTCTATATAGGGATTAATAAGGATCTATATAAATGATTGATTACAAGATATTTTTGTAAGAAAACTCAACTAGAGTAAGGTGTTGATCCCAACCACCTTTGAAATAAAAAGAAAAAGATCTCAACATATCCTCTAGGTTTTGAATTTTTCTTTCAGACTGACCATCAATCTAAGGATGATAAGAAATATTGAAACCCAATTTCATATCAAGGTCTTGTTGAATAATTCACCATAAATTTGAGGTAAACCTCATATACCAATCATATACAATGTAATATGGTACTTCATGCAACCTTACCAATTTCTTAATATATATCCTGGAAATATGATCAAGTGAAGAGTCTTCTCTGATAGCAATGAAGTTTGATGAATTAGTAAGGTGGTCAACTATAACCCATATGACATTATCCCCTTTATAAATTTTGGGTATTCCAATGACAAAAATCTATAGTGATGCTATCCCATTTCCATTCTGGTTTGGGTAATGGATGCAACACCCCCTTAGAATTTTTTCTTTCAAACTTAACTTTCTAGAATACCCAACACCAAGATACAAACTATATCATATCTCTATTAATTCTATCCCACCAGAAGTATTCTTTCAAATATCTATACATTTTCATACTTCCATGATGAATAGAAAATGAATAACTATGAGCTTCATCTAAAAACTCCTTCTCCAATTCTACCATGGAAGGAACACATACATGTTTACTGAACCTTATCATCCCATCATGATCAAGGTTAAACTCCAAAACATTTCCAACCTTATTTTGTAGTTCAAGATCTTACTTATACACATCTTTAATCTTTACTTGGATGTATGGTTGAACATTCAATAGAGAAAGATATGATTTCCCCCCTTCGTTTAATATTTCTAGTCCATCCTTTTTAAATATAGAAATATTGGATCTTTTGTGATCCTCATCATGAATAATCTAGCATGATCCTTTCAATTCAAAGCATTGACCACCCTTTTCACTTTCCCAGGGTGGTAATGTATTAATAATTCATAATATTTAATTATCTCTAACCATATTCTTTGGAGAATGTTCAACTCCTTTTGTGTGAATATATATTTTAAACTTTTTTAATCAGTATATATATCACACATTTCTTCATAAAGATAATTCCTCCATATATTTAATGTAAAAATTTCCACAGCTAACTCCAAACCATGATTTGGGTATTTTTTTCTCATAAACCTTCAATTTTCATGAGGTATAAGCTTTAACCATTCCATTATACATAATAAAACTTACCAATATCTTCTTGGATGAATCACTATAGATTATAAACCCTTCTCTACTATAATGTAATATAAGCATGGGTGCACAGACTAACCTTCTCTTCAATTCCTTGAAATTTTCCAGACATTCATATGTCTAGAGGAACTTTTCTCTCTTTCGATTCAACTTGGTTAGAGGATTATACAGTCATGGTAAATTCTCCAAAAACCATTGATAACATCCATCTATAATAAGAAAACTACAGATCTCAGTCACCATGGTTGATCTAGGACAACATTCAATAGCCTCTGCCTTTGATGGATCTATTGATATACCCTATCTTGAGATTATTTGACCTAAAAATGAATCCTTTTTAGACAAAATTCACACTTTGTAAAATTTTCATGTAGTTTCTATTTACTTAGGTTACTTAGTATAAATATCAAGTGGTCTTCATGCTCTTCCTTGCTCTTTAAATAGATAATAATATCATCTATAAAGACTACCGCAAACTGTTCAAGGTAATCTCTAAAGACTCTATTCATTAAATCCATAAAGATATCATGCGAATTAGTAAGACCCAAATATGTCACTATATTATCATAGTATCCATACCTTGTATGGAATTCTATATTTGGTATATCCTCCTTCTTGATCCTCAATTGATTATATCCAGAATGAAGGTCAATCTTGTAAAAGTATTGAGCTCCTTACAGTTGATCAAATAAGTCATCAATACGAGGAAGAAGATGCATGTTATTAATTGTGATCTTGTTCAGATTCTAATAATCAATGTAGAGTCACATTGATCCATATTTATTTTTCAAAAAAAAAAGAATAGGTTCACCCCAAGGTGACACACTTGGATAGATTAATCCCTTATCAAGGTTTTATTGGAGTTTCTTCTTTAATTCCTACAACTCAATCAAGGTTATTCTATAGGGAGTATTTGAAATTGGTTTGGCACCATGTATGAGTTATATTGCGAAATCAACTTCAGGTTTAGATGGAAGGCTAGGAAACTTTTCTAGAGATACATCAACAAATTCCCAAATAATTGTCATATCATAAATGTCAAATTTCTACCCAACCATTTGAGATAAACACCCCTTTTTAATGGGAATTAAGACCCATACGATGGATGTAATCTCCATAAAAAGTTTATACTTATCATCACATTGATATACGGTCATAGGTTGGTCTTAAATATCAAATTTAACTTCAATTCCTCAACAATTGATGTGGGATTTATGTAGATAAAGAAAATCCATGCCTAAGATGACATAAAATTCAACCAGAGGAGGAACCACATGATTTTCGAGAAGCACATTCCCACCAACACCAACCGGAGAGGAATCATAGACTTGAGATGTGATCATCATACCATTAGGGGGTTTCACTTATAATTCCACATCTAATCCTTTAGGTGGCATATTTATATCCTTATAAAATTCATTAGATATGAAAGAATGGGTTGATCCAGAGTTAAATAATACATTAACAGTTCTAGAGTGGATGATAAGTGTACCTTTCACCACATCATTATCACACACCTCATCAAAAATAATGATCTCATGAGATTTTACCTTGTACCTCAGCTTAAGAGGTTGTTGACATTGATCATCATCATTAACACTTGGGTTTGGGCACTGGTTAGCATAATTCCCATTCTCCTTACACTTGATCACTAAAGTGGGGGAGGTTAATTCTGTGTAGATTTATCTCTATTTGCATCATTAGCTAACCTATTATCATAAATTCAGAAATAAATTACTTGACGACCTTCCCTTCCACACTTAAAACATTTACCAATCCAATTAAGCCAATTCCCTCCATGTTTCTTCCCACAATTAGAGCATAAAGGAAATCTCATCTTCTTCTCATCATAGTTCTTAGATTTTCCTTTAAACTCCATCTTCCTTTTTCTTTTCAAAACCATGAGATTGATACATAAATATGACTTCTATTTACACCTTGATTTAACATTGAACAATTTCTTCATTACAACTAAAGTCTCTTATGGATAATTCCTTTCAGAGACTTATTTTTAATCCACTAAAGAATCGATCAACCTTACTTTTGGGTTGGATGATAATACCAGAAGCATACCTTACAAGTCTTGTAAAATTTTCCATGTTGGTATAAATAGATTCATCACCCTTTTGCCTTATCTCAAGGAACTCTTTCTCTATATTTATACAAAGAATAAAATGAAAGTACTTACTGAAAAATATGTTCTTGAACTCATCCGAATCCATGGATTCAATTTCTTCTCATTTCCTTGTATTCTTGATAAGAGTCCACTATTGATATACTTCACCTTCAAAATGGTAGACATCCAAAATTAAATTTTCATATTATGAACACCGGATAATGGAAAATATCTTTTCAGTGGTACTAATACATTGTTCAGAAACTAGTGGATCAAAATACCCTCTGAAATAAGGTGGATGTTGTCTCATGAAGGACTCAACATAATGTTGTTCCATCCTTTTCTCATTTATAATTATATAATGATTCATAGATTAGGAAAGTTGTGTGAGCATAACAATGAGATTTTTTTTATTCCATCTCCTATAACATTTGGTTTCTCAGGAGGATAATCATTTTATTCTCCATTTCACTCAGCATTAACATGATTCCTTCAGGTTCCAGCCATTGACTAAAACCAAAAAGCATAGTGTAAGAAATAATAATCATAGTGGGAAACCAAATAATCATGAAAATCACTTATAATATGTCTAAATTATAACACCTTATTTAATCTATGACTCCTTAGGTTTATCCCTGTTCATCCATAGGCATGTCCTATTTAAAATCTTCATTATGGTTCATAAAGAGTTTTTGAATTTCCAAAGTGTAACCCTTGGGTGTGTCAAAATATGTGTGCAACAAGACCTATTGTCATCCACCAGTTCCCGATCGAGTCTAGATCAATACGGTTTTTTTAGAGTTATCACCCCTAGGTATATTTGTGTTGAAACCACATCTACTTGTAGTATCTAGAAAGAGATGTATTGCCAGGAAACCACTTTCTCTATCCTTTACCAAAATTCCAATACATTTTCCTATAATTTTACTCATACTTGGACTTATCTATTATACACGTCCTTAGGGATATCACTATGGTTTTCTCATTCTAGTTTCCTAATGTTAAATAAACCTTTCCTTTGATACCAACTATAACAATCTAGGATTAACATACATAGACATTACATCATTTTTTGGAATATTTATTACATTACATAAACACACACCTGAGGACCATAATAGTTTAGTGTATTTGGAAACTTGGAAACATAAACACTGGTTCATGGTTGAGTTGCGTCATCTCCCACCATGTTCTTCATAATTAGCACCCTTAGACATATCATACATAATACATATCTTCATAAGATTAGGAAATTAAACATAAGAGAGGGTAAGATTAGATGCTCAGTAAGGTCCAAAAAGGGAGATACATAAGCATAACATGAACATAAGTGTATTATAACATGATCATAACAACTGAAAATCATACCATACACATCAAAGATTATAATCTTAAATCATGGTGTAATGATTGGTATTTCATAAGGCATGAATCATAAGGAAATCAAAAAACATGATCTATGAGAGCATAACATTAGCATAAGACATGGAATTTTTGGAATACACATAAGCATAGAAAATAATTTCATATCAGTCAAGGCTCTATACCAAGACCATCATAGTAGAAAAAGTCCTTGACTAAATCAGGTTCAATCCCCATTCCAACTCTGTATTACTGAACCAGGTTCACTTCCCATTCCATCCCTGTATTACTAAACCAAGTTCACTCCCCATTTTATTACTATATATCTCATGATATATAAATATTTACCCAATAAATTTTAGGGAGATATAGGTCCCACCCATCTCATAATGGAAACCATATTTATGTGTGTCACAAGATCATAAACATTCATGATATCATAACCCATGAAAGAAAATGGGTATTATAAACATTTCATCACATCATAACCTATGAAAAAAAAGGTTTCATAATCATTTCATCATAGAATAAGCCATCAAAAGAGGAAGGTTCCATAAGCATATAACCCATAAAATAGAAATGAGTTTCATAAAGATAATGCCCTCAAAACATAAACCATTCATATAAAGAATTTGAATGGTAACCTTGGATAATATCCCCAATAAGGCATCAGTAACACCAACAGTTTTCATCTTAGATGGAAAGTAATTTTTAAAGGATCATTTAAAATATTTCTTGAGGAAAATACCCTTTCCTCTTTGAAAATGATTTTTAAAACATAAAACCTTTTGAAAAACTTTTTCTTTGAAAATAACTGTGAAAAATTACAAATTAATCTTTGAATAAATTATTGTTCATGATGTCAAAATATTCAATTCATGCTGTACATGTAAACAAAAAGGTTCCTTTCACATTTTTGGTAAAATCCAAACATGTATTTTTTTTGAAAACAACATAAAGATTCCTTCCAAACATTTTTATAAAAATTAAATCATGGGTAAAAATTATTTTAAAAATCATTAGAGGGTAATAAAAAATTGTTGAAAAAACTTTTGAAATTGTTTTTTGAATTTTTTTTGGAAAATATTTTTTGAAAATGTGGTTTTGAAAGAAAATAGATTTCTGACCAAAGTGAAAAATAAGTCGGATTTTCATAAAAACATTTTATGAATTATATTAAGTACAAAAGAGTAGAAAAATAGTACCATTACATGAATATATTATGAATAAAGAGAGGATCATAAAATTTATGAGAATTATTGAGAGATTTATCATAATATTTCATTAATGGAAGTGTAATCATAAACAATCTCGATTAGCGATGAGATTGTAGTAATAAACTCTTACCACTTTGGTAACTTTGAATCATAATACCCATGAGAGAATAAAATTACATAAAGATTAAAATATCATGAAAATAAGTATATTCATGATATAACATGTCAAAGGTGCAGTATATACACCTCGTAAAATAATATAGTTTCATAACATAACATGTGTCTCAAATAAGGAAAATTGAGAAAAAAGTTCCCTTATTGCTTTAGAAACTTTGAAACCATAACCCTGTGAAAGATACATACTCAAATAGATATGTAAATACAAAAAGTTTTAAGTATATTAATCATAAATTACATTCATGAGTAGTATATACATCACATAGAAGAAAGAGGTGGTGAATATAGCATTTGTCTCACAAAAGTAAAAAGTGAGACATAAATCCCTTACATTAAGTCTTGACTTCTGTTGTACTCATTAAAAATTACTATATAATAAATATAATTTCTTCATAAATATATCATATAACTATATTAATATATATAATATCATATATTATTTACTTATGAATTTATATTACTTTTATTTTAACAATTCCATGTTAAAGTTATGTTTCGGGTAATAACTACTTTATTTTTCGTAAATGTTTTGATTCATTATATTTTTTGTTATCTTACCTTAATAATGAATTAATAATATCAATAATTATAACCATGATATAAATATCATATATATTCATTATATATATTTATTTATAATAATCTATAAAATATAGAAATAGGAAATGAAATAGTCTGTTCATGGAGACAGTAGGTCATATGTATGCATAAACGTTGTTTCCATTTTCTTGTTGGATTAAAAGAAAGAAAATTATATGATATATTATCATTAAAAAATATTTTTTATTTCATATATATCATATATTTTTATTAAATCCATCCTTAATAAATTTCATGTAAAGTGTGAACAAATCCCATTGCTTCATGAGGCGGTAGTTCGTTGTACATACGAACAACATTATCACATTCGAAAAAATAGAATGCATTAAGTTATGTGTGATATAACAATTACAGAATCATAATAACATCATGAAAATCATAAATATCTTATATAAATAGTATTTCCACCATTATTCCCAACCTTGATAGGTGGTAATGGAAAAACGAACGACATCGGTCCGCAAGGTTGTAGTTCGCCGTATACACGAACAATGATTTCTTAACACATTTGATGGAAGTGTGTATGTTTTTAGTTTATAAACTTATAATAAAAACATATTAGTATATTTAATATAATTATATTATTATATAATAATTATATAAAAATAATTTAAGGGGTTTGAGGAAGAAATAAAACAAAAACATTCGTTGATGAACATTACCTCTTCTTCATGTATCTCCTTTTGGTTTTCACCAAAGGCCTTCCTTGATTGGATTTCTTAATAAAGTAAATATTCCAAGATAAGGTGGGGTAATTTTTAAATAGATTTTTTTATGTATTGGATAATACAAAGGGATTGAGAGGCGTGAATATAGAGGAAGAGGGGGTGGCCTTTTATAAAGGAGGGAGTGGCAAACTTGTAAATTTTTGAAAGAGAGGATTCCACCCACATTTTTCAGGTAGATAAATTGTAAAAAATGGATAAAATTTAAACTTTTTTCATTATAATTTCTAAATATGGACATAAAATGGGTTTTGGACAAGTTTTGGGTCATTTTTACACCTCATTTTCTAAGTTTAACTACTAAGTAATCTTGTTTTTACCTTAATCACTATAATTTTTTTTTAATTTCTTCCACTAATCACTTGGAAAAAATTAAGTTGACCTTATTAGATATTATAAATTATTATTATTCCAAATATTTAATAAAATTTTCCAAATTCCAATCATTTAAGTGGAAAAATTAATTTTAAAATTAATCCAGTAAACGCGTTAAGAAAACTGGTTTTTAAAGAGAAGAAGATCAAAAAGTTTACAAAGTTTTTATATTTAATTTCAATATGAAATTTATTAAAATAACCTAAATTGGATAAATATATGTATTTTTTAAATAAATATACTTTGAAACCCAATTAAAATATAATTCAACTATATGCATAAATTAAACGAAAAGGCAATTTTCAATTAAAATTTAGAATTTTTCACCATTCATAAAAAAATAAAACTTTTAAAAAAAATCACAAGAATCCAACCTAATTTAATTTTAAAATTATGAATTAAAAGAATGAATTTTATTTTATCAAATTAAATTTCTAAAGTTGTCAAAAATTAATTTTATTATTATTCACAAAAGACATAAAAATCATATTTTTGAGAAAATAGTGTTTTCGAAACATATAATGAGTTTACAAAAAATTATATATATATTTATCAATATATTAACTTTATTTAAAACCATTATAATTAATATTTAAAAATTAGTTATTACTATTCATTTTTCTAAGTCTACAATGGTCACATTTAAATAGCTATATTAATAATATGTCAAGGTTTTTTTAAAACTCAGTGTCGTGTGTCACTCAAGCTAATCGAGTGTTGCATGTAGTGAAAGATAACCCAAGGTTTCATGTAATTCAAGCTTGATTTGGTGTATCATGTAATGAAAGACATCAATGAAATTTTATTTATTTGGAAGAAAAGTTCATAAAAACTTGGGATGTTACACGTACACATAGGAAGGAGGGTAGACTAACCTAAGGTTTCAGATAGGGATATTCTCACCATCATCATCTGGACAAGGGGTAGAGGAATAGGTAGATGAATTTATCTCTCATAAATCCATAGATGATAAATTAGTAAGAAATAGAAACTGTGATAGCATTACATTAGGTCTAACCAAATCTGATATGGTCACCATATTTCTCAATTATTTTAAAATCAATTAAATCAAACTGCTTTCTACTCTCGATTCACAAAATCAATTAAAAACTAGTTTTTCATAAAATAAAAAAACCTGAAAACTCATTTAGAGAGTACTCCTATTTCATACACAACCTAAGGCCTAACTAACTATACTATACTTAGGTAATAACAAATTGTTTTGTCACACTCCATAATAGGTGCATGTTAGTTTTCATCTATACCTTAGACACCAGGTCAGGGGATTTAACCTGAAAATTTATGATTAGGTTCTTATAAGGGCCCTAGATTTTGAGAAGGATCTAGATTAGGACAGGTTTGTAGGATTTCTTCTAGCTTAAAATGTGTAGAAGAATATATTTCCCAGTGTTGTAGCAAGTTCTTCTTCTGGTAGTAAGAAGAGAAAGGATAAGGATGTATAGTAGGATGTAAGGAAATCAGAGTATAGTAGTTTTTATTTATCCCCCTCTATGGATGGTGTAGGTCCTCAGCGTTTTAACTGTGGATAGAGTGTTAATTATTGAAATAAATTTCCAAGACCTTATATTAAGTGCCATGAATGTGGCAAGATATGACATATTTAGTAGTTATGTTCTAGGGTGTTATAGATAGACTCTCAAAGGGGTGTTAGGTAGATGTGGGTTGTGACCCAAGGATCTAATTGGGTCCCTTAGAAATAGTCCCATGCACCATATATATTGGTGACTTAAGAGACTCATGCAACACATAGGCAATATCGTGCTTTGAAGATAGGAAGGGTTTATGCAATGGATGGGGTTCTGGCCACCATTAGAGAGGGGTATTTTATGTTTAAATGTATGGTATTTATTACTTATATTTTGTCTACTACTTTGTTCAATATAGATACTTCCCATTATTTTATATCTTCTCAATTTGTTTTTGGTTTAGATTTACTAGTTATATTTTCTTCTGAGTTCTCTCTCTTAACACTCCTTATGAGTGAAATTAGACCATCTCAAGTGATGTCCTAGGTGTCCCATAGTTTTTGTTAGATACAAAAATCTATGGGACTTCATGATATTAGAGATGACTAGTTTTGATGTGATATTTAGAATGGACCGATTGACAAATTATCAAGCTCATATCGACTACTACCAAAGACGTGTATCTTTTACCATGACCAAAAGATATAAGTTCACGTTGATAGATGAAATAGACCTTTGATCTGTTAGGATGGGACCAGACTTGAGTCTAGTTGGAGCTATCATGACACATGTAGCTGGCTTGGCTCTTTCAATAGAATCGGTAGTAGCCCCCTCTATCTTTCCTCTAGTTCAAGATCCTTAGTAGGATGTCTTCCTAGATAACATCTCAGGTCTTCCTTCAGATAAATGAATTGATTTTGAGATTGATCTTATGCTTGGGGTGAAATAGATATTTATTCCTTCTTATCATACAATACTAATTGATTTGAGAGAGTTGAAGGTGTAGTCAGAGGATTTAGAGGTAAAGGGAATTATCAGGCTGAGCATGTTTTCTGGGGTGCCACATTGTTGTTTGATAATAAGTAGGAAAATATTCTATGACACTGTATGGACTATAAGAGGTTAAATTAGGTAATATTGAATAATATGTACCCTTTATCCAAGATTGATGATCTGTTTAATTAGTCACGAGGAGACCAATGGTTTTTTAAGATTGATCTTCATTCAAGATACCATCAGTTGTGGGTTATAGAGGAGGATATTCCTAAGATAGCATTTAATATTAGATACAGACTTTATGATCAGAGGAATTCATGGATCTCATGAACATGATTTTTTATCCTTATCTTGATTCCATCATTGTATTTGTGGAAGATATCCTCTAATATTATAAGACATCAGATATGAATATTAGGTGACTTGAGATTATATTGAGCACACTTGGAGTGCATCATTTATATTCCAAAATGTCAAAGTGCCACTTCTAGATTCAAGAGGTTTGATTCCCTGGGCATGTGATTTTTGGGGCAGAGATTTCAATGGACCCATAGAAGGTAGAGGTTGTGATATCTTGAGAACATCCCAAAAATTTGTTTGAGACTAGTACTTTCCTTAGAATTGTGGGGTACTATATATGCTTCATACATGATTTATCTCATTTTGAAACATCAATGATAGATTTATCCAAAAGGGGGTGAAGTTTTAGTGGCATGATCAATGTTAAGAGTCCTTCCTTGAGCGGCGTCTCCTTCCCATTCCGGGGCGACTAGGGTTTTCCTCATCATCGCGCTCCTTCCCTCTTCGGCTGCCGCCGAATCCCGAGCCCTCTTCATCGGGTTCGCCTCAGCGCTTTGGAGGTGCTACGCGGCTGATCTCAACGCGATGGCGATGGCGACTCTTTGAAGTTTGACGACGGAGCCGGTTTGGTTCGGGGAGGGGAGGTCTTCGCATCCTGTTTTTTTTGATTTTTCTTAATGGTTGAAGGTTCCATCTCTGTGATGGATGCGCTAGGGTTTCTCCCTCTAGTGGTGGTTTTTGCTTAGGACCCCTCTGTGCTCCCTGCGGTGGTACCGTGGCTTCCTCTCCTGCTGTGGATTTTCGCTATGGGCTGCCGTGGTTGCTGATTCAGAGCTGCGGGTGTAAGACCGTGTTTTCACCGGCATACTCTCCGGAGCACTCCAGGTTTGTTCTCAGTAGTTCCGTCGGTCCTATGGGGAGGTCTCAGCTTCTGCTGGTTGTCACTATCCCACTGTGGTTGAGTCGTTTGAGGATCATAAGTGACATTTCCCAGCGATTGGGTTGAAGACTTTGGATTTTCTGGTTCATTTTTCGGTGGTTCTAAGATGTTTGTGAAATCTCTGTTATTTTCCATGTTTTCTGGTTGATTTGGCGACGACGGACGCCGGTGAAGCTCTCCGGCGCTCCGGTGATGTGGTGCTCGAGGCGGTGCAGGATCACGGCTCGAGGGTTTGGTGATGATGGTGAATAGCGTGATGGGGACGTCGGTCCAGCAGACGAGGTGCTCCGGAATGCGTGATGGCGGATGGCGATGGGATTGAATGTTGAGGGTTCTCGTGGCTCGAGGTTTCCTCGGGTCTTGTAATTTTTATTTTGAATTGAACTGTTTTGGTTACCGCTTACCCATAAAGCGGGTTTATTAAAAATCCAAAAAAAGAGAATTTTCAGTCAGAGTCCTTCCTTGAGCTAAAGATGATATTGATGAAAACTCCATTTTTGATTTTCCAGAGCATGGGATTGGATATGTAGTGTACTTTGATGCCTAGAGTGTTGGGTTGGGAGCTGTGTTGATACGTGAAGATTAAGTAGTTGCCTATGGGTCACATAAGCTATAACCCCATGAGAAGAACTGCCTTACACATAACTTAGAGTTGGAAGTTGTAGTCTATACTCTAAAGTAATGGTAGAACTATCTCTTTGATGAGAGGTTTATCATCTACACATACCACTAGATCTTGTGATACATATTCTCTCAGTGAGATCTTAATTTGAGGTAGATATGTTGTGTGGAGTATTTGTAGACGTTCAACTTTGAGATGACCTATGATTTGGGAAAAGGTAATTGCATTACAAATTCTCTTAGCAGAAAAATATTGGAGATGTGGGAGATTGGTGAGTGGAATTCATGGTAGAAATGAAATCAGATGGTTTTTATGGATAAGTGTCATGTGGATTCATTAAATAATCATGGAGTTATAATATGCGTGCCTTTGTTTATTACATCTTAAATAGTGAATCAGGTAAAGGCCATCTAGGAATCAGATCCTGGGTGTCTAGTGATGTGAGAATGCTTGTCAAGGGATGATTCAGTTATAGGGTAGTCCCTAGATGGTGATGATGTGATCTGAATTCATGGGAGGTTAGTAGTTATAGCTTTATTAAGGGAGGATATGATGAGAGACTCTCATGGTTAGAAATGGGTAGTGCATATAGGGTCAACAAAGATGCACAATGACATTTGACGTTAATTTTGGTGGCTAGGGATGAAAAGGGATGTCATAGGGTTAGTTTCATGATACCTTACCTATCAGAGGGTAAAGGTCAACCATCAACATCCCGATGGTTTCTTTAGCCACTTTCGGTACCTATGTGGAAGTGGGATGACAAGATGGTGGAATTTGTGACTGGGTTTCCTAGGACCCTGAGGATTCATGATTCCATTTGGGTGATATTTGATTAGCTAATGAAAGTGAATCATTACTTTCCAATATGAGACACACTTTCAATGGATGAGTTAGGAAATTTTTATGTATGGAGGATTATAAACCATCATGGATATCCTTTGATCATCATATCAAAAAAAATATGTTCACACCACATCAATTTTTTTACAGGGATTATAGAAGGCATTGGGTACCCAGTTGATACTGGGTACAGTGTATCATTCACAGACTGATAGATAGTCAGAGAGGATGATGTATATTTTAGAGAATATTTTGTAGGCATGCATCCTGGACTTTAGTGGAGCTTAGGATGATCACTTATCCTTGGTTGAGTTTTCGTACAACAACAGATTCCAAGATCCAATTTAGATGGTACATTTTGGGGCTCTTTATGGCTGGTGATGTTGTTCACCGCTATGTTGGAACAAGGAAGGCGAGATAGAAATTATGTGGTTGAGTATGGTGAAGGATATATCTAAGAGAGTACAGTTTATTCAAAAGTTGCTAGTCACCTCTTAGTGAAAGCAGAGATCATATTCCAACAAGATTAGGTGACCCTTGGAGTTTTTTGTGGGCCATCAAGTTTTCTTGTGGGTGACTCCTCAACTAGGGAATTGACAGTTGCAGGAGAAGGGAAAAATATCACCAAGATTTATTAGACCATTCGAGATTAATGAGCATATCAAGACAACAGATTAATGATTAGATCTTCCTTTATAGTATCTAGGTATACATGGTGTGTTTTATATGTATTAACTTTGAAGGTACATGCTCGATCCTGTACATGTGATCAAATATGAGGACATTGACTTGAAGCCTAATGTAGTATTTTTATAATTCCTAGTGTGAATCATAAACCAGAGCAAGAAAGTGTTACGAGGGAAGAAGATGCCACTTTTAAAAGTTCTATGGAAACATGGATGGATTCATGAGGATACATGGGAGTGTGAGGATGATGTTTGGGTGAAGTGGCCCAAGTTTCTTGATCAAGATACCTAGTGGTACATCTTAGGGATGAGAGGTCATTATAGGGTAGAATTAAACATCCATGTTTTTTCAAGGTATATTTTATTTTAAATTATGAAATATCCCATCTTGTTTTTCTCCTTTCATGGTGTGTTTCATGGGAAAAGTGGCATTGGAGTTCATGTTTCAGAGGTTGGAGACTTAGTGGGATGCACGATGGCTGGAACAAGGCCATCAACTAGCTGGTGGAATGCACTAGCCCATTGGTGGTGCTGGTAGAGGGATATATATTTCTACAGATCCCACTGGTCGGCCAGTAGAGCCTAAATTTAGTTTTCATTAATTATTTTTCTTTAATTTTACACCAATTTTATTATTTAACTAATCCTTTCCCAAATTTGACCCTAATTCGGCCAAAACCTCTTATAGAGATCTCTTTTCTAGAAAATGGGGCTATACCAATAGTTCTCTAAAACATTAGATAAAGTGTCATAGATATAGGCATATAACAACAGTTTATAATAAATCATTGGCATAGTCCTTATAGAATTTCGTGTTACCAACAGTTATGATTAAACCATTGGTATAAGTAATTACCAACATTTTGAAAAATAGTTTCTAAACCCATATACCAATGGTTTATAAACCATCATAATAGACTTCCATGACTGCAAGATATACCAACAGTTGCATGAAACTGTTGGCATAGACCCACTATAAATTCTTAGGTAGCAACACCCCCACCTTTCCCAAATAGCCAGACGAAGTCTCCAAATAGGCAAAAATTACCAAATAGGCAGTAGTACCCCCACCTTGCCCAATTAACTATAGAAATCACCAAATAGTTTCAACAAACATCACTAATCAATATAAAAACAAGGATAACACAACAAAATAATTAATCCATTAAACTAGAAATAACACACATTTAAAACATCACATATATTCATTCACATCCAATCATCAAACATCAGGTGTCATAAATATTTGTGAAAAATGTAAAGGATCAATGTACTTCTCATTACAACCAATATCATCACCATCATCGTCATCATCATCATCATTATCACCATAATTCTCATCACCATCATCCTCATCATCATAATCCTCACCATCATTCTAACCATCATCCTCATCACCATCCTCATCATCAACATCACCATCACCAGGAATGTTATCATCCCGACCACCACTAGGACCATCACCCAATGCAACATATAATGTATGTATCATCGACATATATGTATCATAATATGTGGAAGTCTCTGGTGGAAGTGAAGGATATAAGTCTTACATAAATTTCATAAATTCATCATCATCCTATTGATTCCATTCATGCTTCTGCATGACCATTTGTGTGGCCCTTTCTACCTTAGTACGTGCCTTTCATGCCTCTAAAAAATCTATTTCCAACTCGATGCTACTAGAACTGGCTCCTGAAGTGTGCCAATATCTAGTGGGGAATATACTCTTCCTTGGATGACAATATACTCTCCCATGGTGTTAATTTCCTAATACCTGATGCAAATGGTAGTTTGGCCTAAAGTTTCCAGTTTCCTATTCCTTAAGAGCCTCCAAAGCACACTGTTCCAAATATAAATGAACGATTTAGTTACAAAATATATATTAAAATTTGAAATTAACAAAGTAAAACTTACAATATGTTTTGTGTCGGTTCGTTTACCATGCTTCCATCTTTCTTCTTTCTTCTCAAGAAAAAAAAATTTGCCTAAGGAACATGTCCTTCAATATTCAATATCGCCCTTTATAATAAAATTAAATATAGAAAACCATTAGTCAAAAGTATCATGGAATTATTCTCATAGTGAAATAGAAATTCAAATCATTTTTTAGCAAAAATATCATGAGAAATAATTATAATAGTAACCCAAAATTCCAATAAACTCAGTAGTCAAGATGTATTTCAAATAAACAAGAATATTGTCAATTTATAGGATGTATAGACATAGTGAAATTTTTATCAATATGTAAAGTATATCAAATTCTAAGAACAAAAACTGACCAATGAATTAACAAAAAGTGGAATGATTTCCTTAAAATCATTAGCAAGAAGAGATGATATTTTATAATAATAAATGCCCTATTAACCCAATGGAACCATTCATAAACCATTTTAGCAAAGTAAAACTGAAAAATATCATAGGGAAATGTCAATGATAAAAAAATAGTTATTTTTCATTCCATGAAATATCCAGAGAAGCCAAATATGAGGTATGGACACTCGTTACTTCTTTCTCTAACACTACCTTTTATTTGCTGTTGGAAAACATTTTCTATTTTTATTTTCTAAAAATAAACTCCAAAACTGTTATGTACCCAATTTGATCTTTGTTTTAGGATGTGTTTGACAACACTTACAAAAAAATAACCACCTATAGTTAAATTATAAAAGAAAATTAGATATGTATAAGTGATAAAAACACACTTTCCATAAGCAGTCCAAATCATTTCTTTAGAAACAGTTTTTACAAGTGTTTTCAAATTGAAACTTAATCCCCTTAATTAATTGAGTCAAGTTATATGTAGTAATGGTATAATAATATGGTAGTTTTTTTTCAGAAATTATAAATAAAAAATATATCCATTTCTATTAAGAAAATAAGCGTGTTAATGTTTTCTAATTTCTTTATGTTGTTGGAATTAATAATAGTGTCTGGCTATGTTTATTTGTTTTAACATTTCATGCACTAGTTGAAGTTGTGCTGTTTTTTTACTAATAGTTTTTGTTTCTAGTGTTATGATTTTATTCCATATATTCATGAATAAATATAACTTGCTAATATTTTTAATTAAAACCTAATTTTGGGTTTCATGAAAGGTGGGGTTTGATCTGTAATTGATGTATTTGTGGTGGAGATTGTTGGGTTATGTTTGAAAGATATGTAAAATTAAATAATGTATTACCCTAAATTATGTGATGTTTATAACATTTTTTTATAATTTATGAGATATGTGCTAACCTAACTGGATACCTTGGAAGTGGTATAGAGATGATGGATTATGCAACACTGCCAATTCGATAAGGTGCCTTAGTTGAGTTTTCTTATATATTTTAGAAGGATTCTATATTACCTGTATTGATAATTGATATTATGAAGAATATTAAAGAATAGAACCTATGATTGAAATGGATTCATTGTATTTTGAATCTCATTCACGCAAAATCAAGGTGTGTAACCATAATCTAGAGTTAGTGTGTGGCTCCAAGCCTTAGATTTGATCTATTTTAGGTGTCTTGAGGTATGTTAGTTGTATAGTTTTCATTTTTTTTACAATATCAAATCATCATTATGAATGTTTTGAGGCTTTTTGTGTCTCCCAATTTTTGATCAGTGGTTATCTATGGTTTGGGAAGTGATTTTTTTCAAATGATTATAACCCTACACATTTATTTAAAATACATTGATGTGTTTTTGAATATAATTATAAAATACTATTTAAATATGGGTGTCTGTGTTGACTTGTGTTAAATTTAATGAGTTCTCCCCTAAGTGAAATTATTATATAGCGCTACAATGTTTCTTCAAGATTTTTTTCATGAAACACAATGGATTTCAAATGGGTAAGTATTTTGAAATGATGTTTCTTGAGGAGAAGGGATTAGTTATCAGGAGGTTGGTTTTGGATTATTGTGGTTAGTGTTATCTTTATTTATTGTATTTGGATTCCTTCGGTGGTGAGGTTCATTTTTTTAAATATTTAAATAGTTGTGATATTTCTAGAAGTTTTCTTTTTGAAAGTGAGTTAGAATCATATTCTAATAGTTTTGATATTTCTATGATATTATGTGGTTAGGTTGGTCTATATATAGGATGATAATAAATTCATCCCACTCTATAACTGAATGAGTTAGGTTGAGATATGACATGATTTTAATTTTGATGTCTTTGAATTTATTTTGAGTTGGTATTGGGGGTTTAGAGTAGAGGAATTAATTGGGAGGGGGGTTGGTGGTGGTTTATTTTGGAAAACACTATAAAAAATCATCAGGTACCTAGTGTGGGGTACTGAGTTCATGATGGAGGAGACATTAAAGCAGGATTATTAGGATAACCTCAAAGTACTTGGTGGTCATGGACTGTGTGCCTGGTGGAGTGCTTGGGAGTTTATTTTTTTATAATCATTTCTATCTTTTTTCATCAAGGGATTTGAGTCTTAATCTAATTTTTTGTCATTCCAAATGTCATTTGGGAAAAATTTCCTCTCTCTAATCCCTATAAAATTATCCCCAACCACTCTCAATGATTTATCCTTCATGTATAGGAATATTAATAGATACCTTAAGTGGAATAAAATGTTTTATTATGTTTTATTTTATTGAATTTATGATATGAAAATTTGATTACCTGATATTTAATTACCATTCCATGTGATTTAAATGGGTAAATTGATGAAATAATGTTTAAAGGTGATAAATGTGTCAATTATTTAATTAATAACACTAAATCATATTAATGTTTTGAATTTTTTTATTTTAATAGTGTTATTTGTGTGGTGTGTGATCATTAGTGATGAATAATTATTTTTTTAAATCATCATGTGGTATATTGACATGTAAAAGGTATTTTACATGATGTAATTTCTTGTTTGGGTTGAATAACTTGTGTTCACTACTATAATTTAATTGAAACTTGCGATTAAGAGTGGTATAGGTGACTAAATCATGTGTGAGTTTTAAGGGAGACAGTGAGTTATTAAATGGGTATAATAAGTGGTTTAAATTTGGGTTTAATGTGGAAATTTTTTCAATTTTCAATACTAGAAAGTAAGTAATTGCATCCTATAATCTTAAAAAAATTCCTTAGGTCCACCTTTGAGTTACAAATATGTTTTGTTAATGATTGTGGGAGTTTATAGACATAATTAAAAAGAGTTTGATTGAAATTAATAATGGTTAAGGACTAGTTATATGGTTTAAAATTGATGATTAAATTATTAATTAATAAACTCAAGGAGTTAATTCCTATAGTGGTGTGTTTCGTTATTGGGGGTATAAAGTATTATTATTTTTTTTGGACTTAAATATGTGTTTGTTATGGGGTTAAGTAAACATTAAATAATGAATTTAAGTGAATACCTTATTTATAAATAAATTGAATGTGTTCCTATTAATAATTTTTATTTTAAAAATGATGGTTTTGATTTGATAAATTCAAACAATGAAATTATCTAGAGAATATGTTTTGGAGAAGTTTTACATGGATGTTGAAATGATTTATTACTTTACAGAATCCTAAAAATAGGTGTATAAGGACTACCTATTTAGTATGATGAATACTAGTGGTAGGGATTGTTAATTAGTAGAATTGGGACTGGATAAGTGAGACTCTATGATGGATTTTACTGGACATATTGTACTCTATTGGGAATTTATTTGAGAACATTATTAGTAGTTGGATTGGTGATGATGGATTCTATGATCTAATTACACTAGAGTTAGTGGAATTTATTCTTACATGTTTGGGGAAATTGGTTCTTTATCTTTTGTGGGGTGTTTTGACTCAACCATATCCCCATATACATCATTAGAGAAAATATTATAAACCATTTTAACCCCTAAAACCATAATTTTATATCAATTTATAAATAATATTAAAACCTCACCATAATTCTGAAGATGTAATAACTAGATATTTTATATGAAATAATTTGAGATATAATTAGTGAATTTATAAAGAAAAATTATGAATTTTAGTGGTTAATAAATTTGATACACTTGAAAACTGCACATTTAGGTGAATTCATTGTCATTGGATTCCAAATTATCAAAGAAACCCTACCCAAACTTGGTTTATTGTTTCCTCTAGTTTTAAATCATTCCTTAGTTAACACAATTTATTTTTATATAATAAAACATGTCAAACATGACCATAATTTTGAATAAACCCCATGAACAATATTGAAAATTCCATTCTTCCATTTTAAAACAAAAATTGAAATTCCTAAGTCAAGTCATAAACAAACTTTTTAATCTATTTTTCTCATAAATATATTGAAATGTTCATAAATTCACATGTACATCAATGTAGTTGTTATGAAAACATTATAATAAAAAAAAATGTATTAATGAAAATCTTGGTAATTTTCATTAAAAAAACTCAAATTTTATTAATAACTTAAACTCAGTACTCTTTCAATAAGCAATCATTTCTTGATAATGTGTTATTGGAAAATAATTCATGATAGGTATGAATACTAAATCCATACAAACTCTATCATGATACCCACTATACAACTCATTCTTATATTCTCTCCCCAAATCACTTAATTCCATGAGTGATGTCATCCTCAAAGCCTCACAATCAGGATAATTATAACAAAGTTGGCACAAAATATCAATTCATATAAATAAAATAATAATATAACATTAAATCCAATGAATTTGTTTACCCATATTGTCACCTAAGTTTTATCCTTTACTTTATTTTGAATGTGTCACTAGGAGAGTGGATTGACAGGAATGATGTCAGAGTATTTTGAAAGAGTTTCCATAAAACTTCTATATTCTTGCCCTATTTTTCCAATCATTTTATTATACTCATTTTACTCAACCATCAGTTGTGTATGGTGGTTACACACATCATGCATGTGTGTACGCTCATGCCGTATAGTGGAAGATCCATAATTGAAAGAAAAAACAAATATTATATTAATAAATCATATAATAAAAAAATAACGGTCAAAACATTTACTAGGGTTCTATAAATATACCTAGGCGAGTCTGATTAGTGGGTTCTACTGGATCCCTAGGCTATAAAGGATATTTAAACTATATAGTAGGACTGGGATCCAATGTCTGCTCATGAGGATCATAATTTTTTGAAGTATAATTAGAAGGAGCATGAACGTAGAATCTTGAGGAGAAAGAAGTAGAAGGAAAAGAAACTGGCATAGACGTCTGTGTAAATGTATAATATAAATGGGTAGTAGGATCCACCATTGAATAAGGGAAAGAAAGGCAAGGAGGATCAGATGAAAATGGTGGTGAAAATATAGGTGGCTAAAATATCATGGGTGCCTCTAAAAACACTGCAGGATAAGAAAGTTTGCTATATTGTATATCAGACGAAGGGAAAAGGTGTGATCGGGTATGCCGAGCGGTGTGCATAAATCTAGTACCACCCCCTCGCATCATCTGGCTAAGAAATGCCTCCACAAGCTTCATTGAAGAAAATTTTTCCCTTGGGTTGTAGATCCTAATTAAAAGTTAAAAAATAACACGACATTATATGTTATTGATATATATATTTGAAATAAAATACTCATAACAAACACTAAAGGAGGAACACTTATCTCTCACATGCGACGATTATTGTCTGTCATCCTCTTCCTTCACATCTCTTCAATTTTCTTCATTTAATATATTTGAAAAACAAATGCAATTAACTATAAATTCATAACTAATGTGTAAGATAAATAAGAAAGAAGATGCAACATAACTTAATTAAGGGATTCCAATTGTCAAACCAAATAATGGATACGTAGTTATATAAAAAAAAACATATTATATTTAGTAGGAAGAATATCAAAAAATAAAAAACGTGTCATATAAAAATAAATACGTTCAAATTAGCATGTTTAGAATGGACATGATATAGTTTTATTCTATTTTAAATTAGAAAAAATTCAGTTTTATTTAGGTAACTGTGTTTATTTTGTTCAATTTATTAGGTCATTTGTCTATTTTTTGGGTTAGGTCATTTGGTTCATATTTTTGGTTAATTTATTTTTCCATTTTTTTGGTTATATCATTATTTTAATTGGTTTTGATTTTCATTATAATTAGTTTAATATGTTTCAATTCAATTCATCTTATTTTTGTTCTAATTTAATTGTTTTAGTTTTTTTTGGTTTGGTAGGACCTAATATAGTTCGATTCAATATTAAAAAATGAAACTCAAAGAAAACTGTAACCAGTATATATTGAAAATGCACATAAAGGTCAATTTGGATAAAAAATATTTATAATAAATTGTAAATCAATTTTAATAGTACCAACCTGAACAACCCAAGTCGAGCTAAACTAAAATTACTGAGAACATAGATGAATGATTCTATATATTTTACAATACAAATTCAGATTCACAATCAACTATGAAAATTGATCTATTAGATTCACCATAAGTAATAAATTGATTGGGACTAATGAGAGTAGTGATGGTGTCAATTTAGTCATCACCATCATCAAAAATATGTCTCGGGTCTACTTTAATAATGACACCAAATTCAGGATGCGGATGATCTTTCATATAAAAAACTTTTTTCTCTATTGATTCCAATATATATGGATCATCATTATTAAGAGTGTGGGTCATGTCAATAAATCAAAATAAATAATCATCAATAAATGTGTCATGCCTCTTCATCAAATCAAACCACTTTCATTTCATCATTATGACTCAAACATGAGAGTAAAAATCCAATATTAGTATTTTCTCAATGACTCCATGATAATATATATTTTCAAATTGAGTTCTACTATCTGATGAACTGATATAACTATCTATTTTGTAAATAATCATAGCACCATCATGTTGCATTCTCATGTTCATTTCTTATTCAGTGATAATAAATTTTTACCCATTGATCATAATTAATTTTCATTCATGAACCGCATAATTAGGACCAAAATTCAAATCTCTTATTTCCTTAGAGATATATTCCGTAGGAAAACTCAATACCTAAAATATAAATGAATATTAAAATTAACTAAATATTAATTTTATTAATTTATTACAGTAATACTTATACCTTCAATTTCAACAAATAAGAAATTTTTTTGCTGTGTGAAGTCTCTCTCCTTCTTAAAGATAAAGAACGATGATTTCTATTTATAATTTTTTATGTTCCATGCATAAAAAATAGAAATATTTTAACAGATATGCATAATTACATGAGATGAGATAACATATACATGTTCAATTTACTTAATTGATGTGGTAATACAATGAATCATAGTTATACAAAACTGTGTGGAGTGCCATATATAACACACCAAGATTCCACGGTACACTTCTCTTTGAATAAAACATTGAATAATGCAGTAGCGTGTGTTGTATGCAACTTCGAGTTCTAACACATCACAACCAATCAAACTAGCCGTTATGAATAGTAATACCCACTTTTTGAAATTTTATCTTTAAAAATGGGCTTCATTTTTGGATTCAAAGTATCGAAATTATATTAGGGTGAATTTTTGGTATTTTTCTGAAAATATTCACTTTTTGATGAATAGTGAAAATACTAAATTTTAATTAAAAACAATTTTTTTAATAAAAATAATTTATAGTGATAAATTATAATATTGAGTGGGTTTAAAGTATAATTAGATTATATTTTTACCATTTAATAAAATGTTTGTCATTGGATGTAATTTCACATTTAAACTGGACATAAACAAGTCTCAATCTTTTGATAGTTATTATTTCATAAAAACACGCCTTCTGTTTTGACAACGGGAATTAATTTTAAATTAATTTTTGCCACTTCTATATTTTGAATTTAGAAAAATGGATTCAATATTTGGAATCAGGAGGTACAAATTGTGTAAATAGGTAACTTTTATTTTTAGACATTTTGAATAATTACTTCGGTAAATATTTTATTTACCATGGTTAAAGGGGTAAATCCAGTAAATCAGGTTAAAAAAATAATATTATAATAATATTAAATTACCCGAACACATGAGCTAACCCTATTGGATGATACATTTCTGACCATGGGCATCCTTGGGTCGATTTTTTAACCCCATGGAGCCACTTGGAAGTGATAATGACATTATATATTAAATAATTTAAAGTAGAGACAAAAATAAAAAAAAGAAAATATCTTTTAGTAAAACAATTTTTACATGAGGTTATATAATTGATATATTTGACTATAAATATTAATTAAAAATATAAAAATATTTCCTACATAATTTTATTTTATTTATAATTTTTATACATTAAATAATTAAATTTATTTATGACACGATGATGATGCAGTAATTACCTTATTAATGAAAGAATCAAATAAATTGTATTATAAATACTAAAATAAATATAATTTAGAAGTTTTTATGACATCAAAGAATTTTATAGGTGAATATGACATATTAAGGTTGATTTAATGAATTTTTTTCAAAGTAATATTGCTGTTATGCCTTTAACAAAAATAAATTATTAAATAATGTCAAAATTGACATAATTGAGTTTTTTAAACAAATACTATATTATTGGTTGATATAAAATTCATAAAAATATAAGGTTTGACCAAAGGAAATATATAATGATAAGTGTATCATTAATGAATCACTTGTGGTTCACTTGTAAGTATATAGTAAGTTTATTAACCATATAATATAAAAATACAAAGAGACATGGTAAATGTCAACCTATTTAACTAAGAGTTAAATCTAAAAGATAAAGTTAATATAGTGAACCAAACCTGTATAAAACCTATTGGTTGAGTAGTTTTAGACCTATACCCACATTATAGTTTAAATAATCCACTTTTGAGATATTAGAAACCGAAAATGATTTTATTATAAAATAATATTTCTAGCTTTTCCTAAGGTGCCCCTCACTCCTCTTATAAAAGGGCACTCCCCCTTCTCTCTAATTCACACCTTAAAATTCATTTGTCTCGGCCAAACCCTACCCAAATACTCTCTCAACTATCATAACTTCATCATGGAGGCCTTCCTTTGGTTATAAAGATAACCTAAGGAGCCCTTTTGATCAAATCAAAAGGAAGAACCCGAAGAAGAGGTAATGATTTCACCACCCTCTTTCAAGTTCCTTTCTTCTTTCACTTCCTCTTTATTTATTGTTTCCATTATAAAATAATAACTCCAGTATCTTCTATATACTTTAATGTTATTATAAATATGGTATAACCATATTTACTATTCTATCCATCCTTTGAATGACATTTCACCATACATGCGTACGTACGGCTTACCGTCTCCACGTCGTGGTGTAATTTTTATTCAATACATTATTTGGATGCGTATAATAATGATGTGTAATTAATGTAAATAATAAATGTAACATGATAATTATTCTCTATATATGATATACCATCCAATTATATATTATTTTAATATCAAAATAATGATATTGTCGCTTGTGCATACGTACGGATTACCGTCTCCCCGAACACGATGAGATTCATTCCCCATCGTATCCATTCAAGACTAATTTTCATTAGATGATTAAAAATAATGTTTAAATACTTGATATAATTCTGGATATGAATAAGATACATTCCATCCATAACATATACGACTTACGTAACAAATAATATAAAGGAAAACGAATCCGTTAACACCCAAAACAACGATAATACTAAGATATTATTAACATAACAATGTTAAAAGATAATATATGAAATCATATTAATGTATATGATTCTTGTATAATTTAATAACAATTATTTCACCATTATACAGGAGGTTAACCTACCCTCAGCCAAGGAAAAATACAAGTTAAGGGTTTATTTCACAATCTCTTCATTATCCGAGGTTGTTAATACGTAATTATCTACTGGGACCTCTTTATCATCCACATCCATGTTTCTTAAAAATATATTTTAAAAACATTTTTATTATTTAATATACAATTGGTAAAAGTAATTTATACCCTTTTTTGACTTTTTATAAGATTTTTATAAGGGAATCTTTCCGTCATTTTCCAAACAAGGTCCTTTTTAACCTTTTCAACAAAATTAAGGTAAGAATGTTTTTAACTTATACGGAGGGTGCGACTATATTACATCATTATAACATCATAAAATCTTCCCTTACAATATTATAAGAATATTTTCAAAATAAATGTTTTCTTTATAATTATGTGTCTCTTAAATTATTTCAATATATAAAGAGATATTTCTCAAAAAAGGGTTTTGATTTCATCTATTTCAATATCCTTTGATGGATTTTAAGTTTATTTGAAGTTGATTTATTATGATACAAAACTTCCATATTGAATTGAATGTTTTGTGATATGTTTGACTATGGATGTTATATTTTTATTCTATTCATGGTTTAGGGTTAAAGTATTGACATTTCTTATGCTAGTTTTATTACGAATGTTTATGTTATATTTCAACCTTTTCATATGAGGAATGTATTGGACTTAGTAAGTGACAGGTGGAGCCTGATATAGCTCCTCGATGCATCGGTAGGTCTCGTGAGACAACTAGATGTGGAATTGGACAAAGGCCTTCCCAATTTGATATATGGTTTTGTCCGAGGCCTTAATCATTTTTAGACGTCTTGGCCGAGGCCTTGACAAAATGTTTCATAATGTACGACATTATACATTCCCTCGTTATGGAAAATAATATTGATGGTTCATGTGGTCATTAAACTAGTAGAATACCCATGATTATGTTTTATTATGGAATTATTTACTCATCTCATATTCCTGCCATAAAATCATTCATGTTTATTATTGGTAAAGGCATGTGGTTTCAATTATTCACCATGCTTAATATTTATGTTATCTTCTGCTGCATTTCTTACCCTTACTGAGCATTTGAGCTCACCCCTTTCGTATGTTTCATTTTCCCAGGATATGAAGAAGTTAGTTATGAGTGAATTGTAGGCATTGTCTATGAGTCTTGGATATTCCAATGGAATAAATTCGTGTTGTATTTCTTTTAAAGTTGTAAAGTTGAACTTATGTATGAATCTTGTTTCCAATAATACTAAACTGATCGGTCTTTCGAGACATGATTTCCTTGTGATCATGCCAATGTTATGTAACAATGCACCAACTCTGAGTAACTAGGGTTAGGGCATTACAGTTGGTATCAGAGGAAGTTTATTACAAACCTTGGAAACTAGATTTAGATAAACTCTGATTAGAGCACATATCCATAAGATAGAATTTGAGGATTAGTATGGAAGAACTACCTTGAATTTTGGTATTGTATAGATTTTGTGAGTTTTCTAAGAAATACATCCCTGTATGGATACGAGCAGGTAGAGGCGGATCTGGCACAAATGTACCTAGGGGTAAAGCCCAAAAATATTGCTTTGAGGTAGACTCACATGGGAACTGGTGCACGACAACGGGCCTTGCTACACTCTTGGTTACGACACTCCCATGAGATATACTTAGAATAATTCTCATTTTCTTTACAAACCATTATTAATGGTTTATGAGTATATAATTCCTCAATGAAAACATTTTTATGATTATGGATTATATCCATAAACATTTCAATTTATGTTAAGTGTTTTATATGTTTAGAATTATGTATTTAGATTCATAAACTAATCTAGTTTATGACATTGTTTATAAATGGAACCTAGTGGAAGGAATGGAAACCGTATTAATTCAAGAACTCCATATAGGGATTTCCCTCCTACTCAAGATAATTACAGTGGAGCTGGTGATGCAACTGGTGCTGATCAGCTTCTCACTATACTGGGACAACTCACTCAGGTTATGAATAATAACCTTACCCATATGGAGCACCCAGATCCGTAACATGGAGGATCAATGTTATACCGCTTCATGAGGAAACAACCACAAACATTCAATGGGAATACAAATCCATTGGTAGCTGAGCAATGGATAAGTTCCCTAGAGAAAATATTTCAGGCTTTGGGGAGTAGTGAAAGGGAAAAAGTTGTCATGGCAGTTTATCGCCTCACTGGAGATGCTGATCAATGGTGGTAATTTATTCAAAACACAAAGGAGGATGAAGAAGTATCAAGTATGGAATGTAGGGAGTTTAAATATATTTTCTTAGAAAAATAATTTCCTCATGACCATCGAGCGGATATGGAAAGACAATTTCTCAGTCTGAGGCAAAAGGAGGATGAGAATGTTGCAAAGTATGAGGCTAACTTTACAAGGTTATCAAGACATGATGTAGATTATATACGTAACCCAAGAAGTAAGATTGATCATTTATTTTATGGGCTAAAACCATTTCTCCGTCGAGATTTCGTATCACAATCCTTCTTGTCGTACGAAGATATTGTATCATGTGCTATCAAGATAGAAAAGGAACTCTCTAAGTCTTATGACTTTAAAGAAAAGAAAGAGAAGAAGAGATATGATGAACACTCTGGGAAAGGAAATAAGGAAAAAAGGAAAAAGGGAAGAGTTGAATTTCCACCATGTGATAATTGTGGAAGGAAGCACCCTGGTGCCTGTCTAAAAGGAAAAGGAGTATGCTACAAATGTGGAAAGAAAGAACATCTTGCTGGTGATTGTAAGGGAAAGAAATATGCTACCAATGTTCAATGCTACAATTGCAGGGAGATGGGATATTATGCAAATGAATTTCCCAAGTGTCAGGGAAACTTACCTCCGAAAAGGCCAAGAGATCAAGGCCAAGCTTATGCGATCACTACTGCTAAGGTTGAAGCTTCGAAAGACGTGGTGGTAGGTAATTTAATGGTTTCCTCAAGTTTAGCCAATGCTTTATTTGATTCTAGATCATCACATTATTTCATATATTCCCAGTTTTCTAAGAAAATTAGATATTTCAAATTTGATTTAACAAGGGATTTGTTAGTCAAAACTCCTAAGGGAAGTATAATTGCTACAAAGTTCTGTGAATCAGTTCCCATTAGGGAATATACATGTTCTTTATCTACTGATCTCATCGCCATACCCATGATTGAATTTGATATAATCCTTAGTATGGATTGGCTTTCAGATGATGATGTAAATATTTATTGTAAGAAGAAGGAAGTTATGATTTTTGATGATGATGATAAAGAACACCTTATCTTTAGAGCAGAATCATCACCACCTAATTCTTATCAAGATACACCCCTAGTAGCTCAACTAAATTCAATTATTGGGGAGGAAGAGAATGAAATAACTATGGGTGAGGAAGGGAATGTTCAAATAGAATATGTACCTATTGTGAAAGAATTTGTTGATGTGTTTCCAAAAGATTTACCTGGACATCCTCTAGAACGAGAAATTGAGTTTTCTATTAATTTAATTCCTGGATCAAGTCCCATATCGAAGACCCCTTATAGAATAGAAACTGCGGAATTAGTGGAACTAAAGAAAAAACTAGAGGAATTGAGTAATAAGAGATTTATTCGCCCTAATGTTTCTCCATGGGGATCCCCTGTCCTTTTTGTTAAGAATAAATATGGATTTATGAGGTTATGCATCGACTACAGGGAGATCAATGCTATAAAAATAAATAACAAGTATCCCCTACCTTTCATTGATGATTTATTTGACCAAATGTATGGAACTCAATAATTTTCAAAGATTGACCTTCGATCTGGATACCATCAGTTGTGTGTGAAGAAGTAAGACATTCCGAAGACAACATTTCGAACTAGGTACGGGCATTAAAAGTTTACAGTAATGCCTTTTGGATTGACTAATGCACCCTCTGTCTTCATGGATTTAATTAAAAGAGTTTTTAAGTAATATCTCGATGATTTTGTTGTGGTATTTATTGATGATATCTTGGTATATTCCAAAATCTATGAGGATCATAAAAATCACTTGCGCATTATCCTGAAGACTCTTAGAAGACATGAATTATATGGGAAGTTTAGAAAGTGTGAATTATAGCTTTAGGAGATTTATTTTCTTGGCCATATTGTCTCTAAGGATGAAATCTATTTTGATCCTTATAAGACAAGAGAAATCCAATAATTTCCAGCACCAATGAGTATAACTGAGGTACGCAGTTTTATTGGTTTAGCAGGTTATTATCGACGTTTCGTCCAGAATTTTTCCCGATTAGCTAACCCATTAACAAAGCTCACACGTAAAGGGGTTAAATTTGTTTTCACAAAAGAGTGTGAAGAATGTTTCTAAGAACTGAAGATAATATTATTCAATTCTCCTATCTTGACTGTGCCATCGGGGAATGATGGGTTTGTTATTTATAGTGATGCTTCAAAGAAAGGACTTGGTTATGTCATTATGAAGAATTACAGGGTTATTGCCTATGCATCACGTCAGCTAAAAATTCATGAGAAAAACTATTCTACTCATGATCTTGAGTTAGAAGGTGTAATCTTTTATTTGAAGATATGTAGACATTATCTCTATGGTGAAAAATGTGAGATTTATACTGATCACAAGAGTTTGAAGTATATTTTCTCACAAAAAGAACTCAACATGAGGCAGAGGCGATGGATTGAACTACTCAAGGATTATGATTGCACGATACACTACCACCCAGGGAAGGCAAATAAGGTGGTAGATGCTTTGAGTAGAAAGGATTATGGAGTTTTGAACTAGATGAGAGTTGAAAAGGATCTTATATACATGGATATAGTAAATATGGATATTGGAATAACCATGGAAAGTGAAACATCAATACTTTTTCAAATGGTTGACAAAACATATTTACTAGAAAGGATAAAGAGTTATCAGACCAGTGATGAAGAGTTTCAAAAGAATATTAAAGCTTTGAATGATGAGAGATTGAGTAACTTTGTGTATGAAGATGGAATTTTGAAATTTGGGAAGAGACTTTGTGTTCCCGATATACCTGATATAAAAAGGGAATTGTTGGATGATGTTCATAGTTCCAATTTCTCTATACACCATGGTAGCACCAAAATGTATAGAGATTTGAAGGAAAATTTTTTGTGGGACAACATGAAGAGGAAGATTACTGATTTTGTGTCAAGATGTATGGTTTGTCAACAAGTGAAAGATGGAAGGAAAAAACCTGGAGGAGTCTTGCAACCTCTTCCCATACCTGAGTGGAAATGAGATAATATTACGATAGACTTTGTCATGGGACTACCAAATAATCCTAGAAAGAACGATGCAATATGGGTCATTGTTGATCTTCTTACCAAGTCAACACATTTTCTTGCTATAAGAGAAGATTTACCACTTGAATGATTAGAAAGACTATATATTAATGAAGTTGCACTACTAGAAATAGTATATTTCCCAACGGTTCAGAACCGTTGGGATAGGCTTCAGAACTGTTGGTATATCTTATACCAACAGTTCTCCCAACCATAGGGAAGTAAGCCGTTGGGAAAAAGTTTTCCCAACGGTTTATGTAGAATTGTTGGGATAGGTTAGTTACAGTAACCTATCCCAATGGTTTGGTTGAACCGTTGGTATAAGTTTTTCCAACAGTTCTACTAAACCATTGGTAAAAACCTCTTCTGGGAACTTTTACAACGGTTTCCAAAACCGTTGGGAAATAGTTTTTACCAACAGTTCTCATAGAACCGTTGGTAAAAACATCCTACAAAATGCATGCCAATGGTTTCAAACCGTTGGCATAGGCTATGCTGTGAAAATTGCACAACAGCCTACAATTTTCATAGGTCTGCAATCCCATTCCTATCCATTATGCTGTAATTATCCATTCCCTCTCCTTTTCAATTATTTAACATAAAATGCATACACATTTAACATTGCACCCTGGAACTATACACATCCAGGATTAAATCATAATTCATAACGTAATTATAAACATACATAATTGATTTAGAATTCAATTTAAAACTTAGATGACAATTATATGTCGAATCTGGAATTCAATTCATAATTGAATACATACATAATTTAATTATCAATTATCAATAAAATACATAAAAAACTAAATTAGTAATTATATGTGTCATACACAATTAAGAATACATACAAGTGGTTTTTACTAAAAATGATGTCCATTTTAAACATTATACATACACTTGGAGTGATACCAGCCAAAAAATTTCTTGGATTGAGGTAGGGTTGACTTTTACACGTTACATATGACCCATGGATTGTTGTCCTAAAGTATCAACATATTTCAAAAGCGTTTGGTTGGTTTTCCGTATGCCATTTGTACTTTTCACTTAAAATGTTGTCCATTTCAAATAAAATTGAGACACTTTGAGTTGTGACGGCCACACTACGCCTCATATTTAGGCTGATTTGACTCGTAAACATCATATATGACCCATGGATCATTTTCCTAAAGTTTCAATGGAATCCTAATGCGCTTGGTCAGTTTTCCGTATATCAGTTGTTATTTTCACTCAAAATGATGTCCATTTTAAACAAAAGAGAGACACTTTGAGTGGTCCCAGCCACACCAAACCTTGGATTGAGGTGGTTCTGACTTTTACACGTCACATATGACCCATGTATCATTGTCCTAAAGCATCAACACATTCAGAATGCGTTTGGTCGGTTTTCCGTATGTCAGTTGTTGTTTTCACTTAAAATGTTGTTTATTTCAAAAAAAATGAGACACTTTGAGTGGTTTCGGTCACACCATGCCTCTGATTCAGGAAGGGTTGACTTTTACACATCACATATAACCCATTTATCATTGTTCTAAACTTTCCACACATTCTGAATGTGTTTGGTCAGTTTTCCGTATGTCAGTAGTTGTTTTCAATTAAAATGTTGTCCATTTCAAATAAATGTGAGAAAATTTGAGTGGTTCCGGACACACCAAGCCTTGGATTGAGGTGGGGTTGACTCGTAAGCATCACATATGACCCATGGGTCGTTTTCCTAAAGTTTCAACGGAATAAAAATGCGTTTGGTCAGTTTTCCGTATGCCAGTTGCTGTTTTCACTTAAAATGAAGTCCATTTTAAACTAATGAGAGACACTTTGAGTGGTGCCAGCCACACCGCACCTCGGATTGCGGCGGGGTTGACTCATGCACATCAAAAATGACTCATGTATCATTGTTCTAAAGTATCAACACAATCAGAATCTGTTTGGTCAGTTTTCCGTATGTACTTAAAATGTTGTCCATCTTAAACAAAAGAGATACACTTAGAGTGATCCCGGCCACACTATGACTCATATTGAGGAGAGGTTGACTTGAACACGTCACATATGACTGATGGATCGTTGTACTAAAGTTTCAATATAATCCGAATGCTTTTGGCCAGTTTACCGTATGTCAGTTGTTGTTTTCAATTAAAATGAAGTCCATTTTAAAATATAGAGAGACACTTCGAGTGGTGCCGGCCACTCTGTGCCTCAGATTGAGGTTGGGTTGACACGTACACGTCATATATGACCAATGGATCATTTTCCTAAAGTTTCAACTGAATACGAATGTATTTAGTCGGTTTTCCGTATGTCAGTTGTTGTTTTCATTTAAAATGTTGTCTATTTCAAATAAACTTGAGACACTTTGAGTGGTTACGGCCACAATTGGACTCATATTGAGGTGGGGTTGACTCGTACACATCAAAAATGACTCATGGAACATTGTCCTAAAGTTTCAGTAGAATCTGAATGTGTTTGGTCAGTTTTCCGTATTCCAGTACTTGTTTTCAATTAAAATGTTGTCCATTTAAAATAAATGTGAGACACTTTGAGTGGTTTCGGCCACACTAGGCCTCAGATTGAGGCAGGGTTGACTTGTACACGTCACATATGACCCATGGATCATTTTCCTAAAGTTTCAACAGAATATGAATGCATTTGGTTGGTTTTCCGTATGCCATTTTTTGTTTTCCCTTAAAATGAAGTCTATTTTAAACAAAAGAGAGACAATTTGAGTGGGTTTGGCCACACTATACCTCGGATTGAGGGGAGGTTGACTCTTAAACGTCACAAATGACCCATGGATTGTTTTACTAAAGGTTAAACAGAATCTGAATGCGTTTGATTGGTTTTCTGTACGTCAGTTGTTGTTTTCACTTAAAATGAAGTCCATTTTAAACTAAAGAGAGACACTTTGAGTGGTTTCGGCCACACCGTGCCTCAGATTGAGGTAGGGTTGACTTGGGAACATCATATATGACCCATGGATCATTGTGGTAAAGTATAAATACAATCAGAATCTGTTTGGTCGGTTTTCTGTTTGTACTTAAAATGTTGTCCATTTTAAACAAAATAGAGACACTTAGAGTGATCACGGCCACACTGCGACTTGGATTGAGGTGAGGTTGACTCTAACACATCACATATGACCCATGGATCATTTTTCTAAAGTTTAAACAGAATCCAAATGTGTTTGGTCGGTTTACTGTATGTCAGTTGTTGTTTTCAATCAAAATGAAGTCCATTTTAAACTATAGAGAGACACTTTGAGTGGTACTGGACACTCCGCGCCTCAGATTGAGGCTAAGTTGACTTTTAAACGTCACATATGACCCATGTATCATTTTCCTAAAGCATAAACACATTTAGAAGGCGTTTGGTCAGTTTTCCATATGTCAGTTGTTGTTTTCACTTAAAATGTTGTTTATTTCAAAAAAATGAGACACTTTGAGTGGTTCCGGTCACACCATGCATCAGATTAAGTTAGGGTTTACTTGTACACTTCACATATGACCCATTGGTCATTGTTATAAAATTTAAACACATTATAAATGCGTTTGGTCAGTTTTCCGTATGACAGTAGTTGTTTTCAATTAAAATGTTGTCCATTTCAAATAAATGTGGGACACTTTGAGTGGTTCTGGCCACACTAGGCCTCAGATTGAGGCGCGGTTGAATCTTACACATCAAATATGACCCATGGATCGTTTTACTAAAGTTTCAATGGAATCTGAATGCTTTTAGTCAGTTTTCCGTATGTCAGTTGTTGTTTTCACTTAAAATGAAGTCCATTTTAAACTAAAGAGAGACATTTTGAGTGGTTCCGGCCACACCGCGCCTCATATTGGGGATGGGTTGACTTTTACACATCAAATATGACCCATGTATAGTTTTCATAAAGCATCAACACATTCATAATGCATTTGGTTGGTTTTTCGTATGTCAGTTGTTGTTTTCACTTAAAATGAAGTCCATTTTAAACTAAAGAGAGACACTTTGAGTGGTGTCGGCCACACCGAACCTTGGATTGAGGTAGGGTTGACTCGTGCACATCATATATGACCCATGGATAATTGTTCTAAAGTATCAACACTATCAAAATCCTTTTGGTTAGTTTTCCGTATGTACTTAAAATGTTTTCCATTTTAAACAAAATAGAGACACTTAGAGTGATCCCGGCCACACTGCGACTCATATTGAGGCGCAGTTGACTCGAACACGTCACATATGACCCATGGATCATTTTACTAAAGTTTCAAGAGAATCCGAATGCGTTTGGTCGGTTTACCGTATGTCAGTTGTTGTTTTCATTCAAAATGAAGTCCATTTTAAACTATAGAGAGACACTTTGAGTGGTGCCGGCCACTCCGTGCCTCGGATTGAGGATTGGTAGAATTTTTCACATCAAATATGACCCATGTATCATTTTACCTAAAGCATCAACACATTCAGAATGCATTTGGTCTATTTTCCATATGTCATTTGTTGTTTTCACTTAAAATGTTGTTTATTTCAAAAAAATGAGACACTTTGAGTGGTTCCAGTCACACCATGCCACGAATAAGGCAAGGTTGACTTGTACATGTCACATATGACCCATTGATTATTGTTCTAAACTTTCAACATTTTCCTAATGCGTTTGGTCAGTTTTCCGTATGCCAGTAGTGGTTTTCAATTAAAATGTTGTCTATTTCAAATAAATGTGAGACACTTTGAGTGGTTCCAGCCACACCAAGCCTCAGATTGAGGTGAGGTTGACTTGTAAATTTCACATATTACCCATAGATCGTTTTCCTATAGTTTCTATGGAATAATAATTCATTTGGTTGGTTTTCCGTATGTCATTTTTTGTTTTCACTTAAAATGAAGTCTATTTTAAATGAAAGAGAGATAATTTGAGTGGTGCCGACCACACCGTGCCTCAGATTGAGGTAGGGTTGACTTTTACACGTCTCATATGACCCATGTATAGTTTTCCTAAATCATCAACACATTCAGAATGCGTTTGGTTGGTTTTCCGTATGTTAGTTGTTGTTTTCACTTAAAATGAAGTCCATTTTAAACTAAAGAGAGACAATTTGAGTGGTGCCAGCCACACCGTGCCTCAGATTGAGGCAGGATTGACTCGTACACGTCATATATGACCCATGGATCTTTGTGCTAAAGTATAAACACAATCAGAATCCGTTTGGTCAGTTTTCCGTATATACTTAAAATGTTGTCCATTTTAAGAAAAAGAGAGACACTTAGAGTGATCCCGGCCACACTGCGACTTAGATTGACACACGATTGATTCGAACACGTCACATATGACCCATGGATCATTTTTCTAACGTTTCAATGAAATCTGAATACATTTGGCTGGTTTACGGTATGTCAGTTGTTGTTTTCAATTAAAATGAAGTCCATTTTAAACTATAGAGAGACACTTCGACTGGTTCCAGCCACTCCACACCTCGTATTGAGGCTGGTTTGACACGTACACATAAGATATGACCCGTGTATCTTTTTCATAAAGTTTCAACTAAATCCAAATGCGTTTAGTCAGTTTTCTGTATGTCAGTTGTCGTTTTCACTTAAAATGTTGTTTATTTCAAAAAAAATGAGACACTTTGAGTGGTTCCGGTCACACCATGCCTTAGATTGAGGCAGGGTTGACTCGTACACGTCACATATGACCCATTGATCGTTTTTCTAAACTTTCAACACATTATGAATGTGTTTGGTTGGTTTTTCGTATGCCAGTAGTTGTTTTCAATTAAAATGTTGTCCATTTCAAATAAATGTGAGACAATTTGAGTGGTTCCGGCCACACCAGGCCTCAGATTGAGGCGGGGTTGACTTGTACACATCACATATGACCCATGGATCATTTTCCTAAAGTTTCAACAGAATACGAATGCATTTGGTCAGTTTTCTGTATGTCATTTTTTGTTTTCACTTAAAATAAAGTCTATTTTAAACGAAAGAGAGACAATTTGAGTGGTGCCGGCCACACCGAACCTCTTATTAAGGCGAGGTTTAATTTTACACATCACATATGACCCATGTATAGTTTTCCTAAAGCATCAAAACATTCAGAATGTGTTTGGTCGGTTTTCCGTATGTCAGTTGTTGTTTTCACTTAAACTGAAATCCATTTTAAACTAAAGAGAGACACTTTGAGTGGTGACGGCCACATCGTGCCTTGGATTGAGGCGGAGTTGACTCGTGCACGTCATATATGACCCATGGATAGTTTTGATAAAGTATCAACACAATCAGAATCCATTTGATTGGTTTTCCGTATGTACTTAAAATGTTGTCCATTTTAAACAAAAGAGAGACACTTAGAGTGATACCGGACACACTGCGGCTTAGATTGAGGCGCGATTGACTTGAACATATCACATATGACCCATGTATCATTTTCCTAAAGTTTCAATGGAATCCTAATGCGTTTGGTTGGTTTACCGTATGTCAGTTGTTGTTTTCAATTAAAATGAAGTCCATTTTAAACTATAGAGAGACACTTCGAGTGGTGCCGGCCACTCCACACCTTGGATTGAGGCTGGATTGACACTTACATGTCACATATGACCCATGTATTGTTTTAATAAAGTTTTAACTGAATCCGAATGCGTTTAGTCAGTTTTCCGTATGTCAGTTGTTGTTTTCACTTAAAATGTTGTTTATTTCAAAACAATGAGACACTTTGAGTGGTTCCGGTCACACCATGCCTCGGATTGAGGCGGGGTTGACTCGTACACATCAAAAATGACCCAAGGATCATTGTACTAAAGTATCAACATCCATGAAAACAAAAAATATATAAAAATAACTCAACTCTAATACTATACTAAGGGTCTAGATAAAACCAACAACTAGAATAGATTAAACATCAAATATCAGTAATATTAGTCAAAAATGTAATGGATCAACTTGTCCCAGATCACCATCAACATAATCACCATCATCATCACCCTCTTCCTCGTCCTTGCCCTCCTCAACACCCTCCTCATCACCCTCTTCCTCGCCCTAGCCATCCACCTCGCCCTCCTCCTCGCCCTCGCCATCCGCCTCGCCCTCCTCCTCTCCCTCCTCTTCCGCATCAGTCTCCTCACCATCGTCATCATTAGGGTAGAAATCATCTTGAACAACACTAGAACTGCCACCTGGTTCACCATATATATAACGTATCGACGAAATATATTCATCAAAAGCTGGGCTGGCCTCTGGTGGAAGTGTTGGACGTAGAACTTCAATAAATTTCATAAATGCACTGTTTGCCCTAGCTGACTATTCTGCCGTCTCTGTGGACCTTTTGTCAGCCTCTTCTGCCTGTACCCTAACTTCCTGTAGCTCGGTGGCACTAAAACTTGTACCTGAGGAGGGAAAATACCTCATCGGGGCTATCCTAGGTCGGCAGCGTACTCTGCCAGGATGCTCCTCTCCCAGCACCTGATGTAAGTGATCAGTTGGACCAAAATTGTCTGGTTCTTGGGCATTGAGGGCCTCTAAAGAAACCTATTACAAATATAAATATATTAGTAAGTTACAAAATAGATAATAAAATATAAAATCAACAGATTAAAACTTACAATTTGCTGCTGAGTCGCTTCCTTGATGACACTTCCATCTTTTTTCCGTCTACTTGAGAAAAATAGTTCTGCTTGAGGCATATCTCCTTCAATATTCTGTATTTGCCTCTACAATGACATTGAAAAATAAAGTTACATGAAAAATTTAGAAAAATATTAAATAATTGAGGAAACAAAAGAAAGTTTAAGTCATAAAGAAAACTTATAAACAATTATCATACCTATTTCCTCTCAAGATCTGGCATCGTAGTACGTCCCAGTGTGTGGAGGTATTTTTTTGAATCAATTTTTTTTTATTTTTTCTAGACGATTCCTAAATAAAATTAGATAATGAAAAAGATAGTATTAATGAAAAACATGAAAGTTATTATTTAAATATCTCAAATGTAATTAATACCTTAAACTAGGTAGTCATACAATGAGTAATCATCTGACGATACTGCTCTATAGGACAATCATCCACGACTGGTACCACCTCTAAGTCAGTGCCAACTTAAGCACTCCATCCAATATACAACTCATGCTTGTAGGCTCTACAAAGCTCTCCTAAATCCTTTAGACGTTCCGGTCGTTCACCCTCACCATCAGTAAAATTAAATCGAAGCTGACATCAAAATATTAATTCATATAAATACAAAAATAATTCATGGCATTAAATAAAACAGATTTTTTTACCCATATCTCTGCCCAAGATCTATCCTTGACCTCATGTGTCAAATGTTTCCATGATAACAGGCTAACTAGAATGATGTCAGAGTATTTGGAAAGCATCGCCAAAAAACTCCAACATTGCTGCCCTATTTTCTCAACCATTTGGTTGTCTTCATTGTAATCCACCATAACCTGTGTGTGGCGGTTCCACACCGCACATATGCATGTACTCCCCCGTCCTCATCTCCTGTCAATAGATGTATCTGTCATGAAATAAAAACAAATATTTTATCAAAACATGTTATAATGAAAATAAATATTGCTATAAAAATTTGCTAGGGTTCTATAAATATACTTGCGCTAGTCTGATCCCTGAGCACCGCTGGATCCACATAAACTGATGGAACACCCTGTGGTGGAACAAGATTTGAAGATGAAGGAATATAGAAGCTCTGAGAGATAGAAGTATAAGAAAAAGAAGATGGGATAACTGTATGACCGGATTCTGACTGGGGAGTGGGAATCATCATGGGATATGAAAAAGATGGGCCAGAAGATACAAAAGGTGGTGAAAACATGGGAGGCCTAAATATCCCGTGTGTCCCTAACGACACACTAAGATCAAAATGTGGGAAGGATTACATGTTAGTGGGAGGGGTATGGTCTAGTTGGGTATGCGAAGCTGCTCGTCCACCTCTAGTACAAACCCTCCTCGTACCATCGGCCTGAGTACTAGGACCAGTACTAGGCTCCTCGTCAAATAACTATCGATGTATAGGTGGATCCTACAAAAATGTTTTCAAAAAATTAATCACATGACATTATATATTCTTTAAATATATATATTTTAAATAAATTACTCACTGTATGCACTAATGGTGGAACTCCCATCTTCGCCATTAAAAGATTGTTCTCCATCATTTTTTTTCATTCGTCTCTCTTCAATTGGCTGCATTTCCTACTTTTGAAAACAAATATGTAATTAATTAGAAAAAGGAAAATAATGTGTAACCCAAAAAACTAAATATATGAGGGAATAGGGGGATTCATTGGTAATTTATCTATCAATTGTTTTAGAAGAGCTTGAATGGATTTAATAAATCACACAAGTTGTAATGTTCACCAAGTTAGAAATATTGTTTGACTAGGTTTGAATACAGTTCAATTCCAAATTAGAAAATGCAATTCAAATAAAACTATAACCAATAAACAACCCAGCCCCCCACCCCACTTGGACATCCCCCACCCCCACCCCACTTGGACAACCCAGCCCCCCCACCCCACTTGGACAGCCCCACCCCCACCCCACTTGGAGAGCCCTACCCCCACCCCACTTGGACAAACCTACCCCCAACCCACTTAGACAACCCAGCCCCCCACCCACCCACCCACTTGGACAACCCTACCCCCACCCCACTTGGACAACCCAGTCCCCCCCCACCCCACTTGGACAGCCCTACCTCACCCCACTTGGACTACCCAGCCCCCCCCACCCCACTTGGACAACCCAGCCCCCCCATCGCCCACCCCACCTGGACACCCCTACCCCCCACACCCCACTTGGAAAACAAGCCACCCCCACCTGGACAACCCTACCATCACCCCACTTGGACAACCCATCCCCCCCCACCCTACCTAGACAGCCCCTCCCCCACCCCACCCCACTTGGACAACCCTTCCTGTACACCCTCCCCCACCCCACTTGCACACCCTCCCCCACTCTAAACAGCCCTACCCCCACCCCATTTGGACAATCCAACCCCCTATCCCACCCTACCTAGACAACCCCTCCCCCACCCCACTTGGACAACCCTACCCCCACCCCACACCCACCACACTTGGAAAACCCTACCCCCACCCCACTTGGACATCCCACCCACCCCACTTGGATTGCCCCACCCCCACCCCACTTGGACAACTCAGCCCCCCCCCCCCCCCACATGGACAACCCTACCCCCACCCCACTTGGAAAACCCAGCCCCCCCCACCCCACCTGAACAACCCTAACTGTATTTATGGCTAACCAATGAAATCAAGTCAATAGACCTTAAATTTAAAATAAACCAAGGATAAAATAACTCAGGATCATATTGACCTCTTCAATATCAACCAAAATTATTCTCTACAGATAAATCACAACAAAACCGCAACCTAAAATGATATATTGATTTTGTTCATAAGGGAATCATAATACACAATACATTGCATAAAAATGGAATGAAAAAATCTAAAATAAATGAAGGCACACCTACCGATTTAGAATTCAAGAACAAAAATTACTTGAATCAAAGATAGATGTCCCATTGGAAATTAGAGTTAGAACCCTCTAGAGCAGGTTGGGAAGTAGGGTTCAAACCGTAACCTAAAATTATATATGCCTTATTTTTGTAAGGGGATAATAATACACAATAGATTTCACCAAAATAGAATGACAAAATATAAAATAAATTAACACACACGTACCGATTTAAACGGGAAGAACAAATCTAAAATAAATGATCTAACACATACCGATTTAAACGGGAAGAAAAAATCATTGGAAACCAGACCTGTTGTGTTGGGAAGTAGTGTTTACGTCGAGATTTAGAGGAAAAATTTCCAGAGGGTTGAGGTTTAGGGAAAAAAATTCGAGAGGGTGCATCCAGCTCTCGGTTAGGGAAAAAATGTCGAGATCTATGGAGTTACAGATCGATGATATTTGGGGGTTTTCTTTCCCAAAGATTTTAAAAAACCGTTGGGAAAGTTATGTTATCCCAATGGTTTCAAAAAACCGTTGGGAAAAACCTCTTATGTCTATTATACCCAATGGTTTCACTGAAACCGTTGGTATAGGAGTCTTCATATTTCCCAATGGTTTAATGAAACTATTGGGAAAACTCTTTTTTTCCCATTTTCCCCAACGGTTTGATGAAACTGTTGGGAAAAATCAATTTTTACAGATCTTTACCAACATTTTATGCAAACCGTTGGTAAAGATCACCTATACCAATGGTTAAAAAGAACCATTGGTATACAAGTTTTGGGAAAATCATGATTTCCAGTAGTGTTGTAATACTTCATGGAGTACCACTATCAATTTTTTCTGATCGTGATCCCCATTTTACATTAAGATTCTGGAAAAGTCTTAAAAAAGCCCTGGATACTGAACTTTGTTTGAGCACTGCTTACCACCCCCAAACTGATGGACAATCAGAATAGACTATTCAGACCTTAGAAGACATGTTGAGATCATGCTCACTTGACTTTCAAGGTATGTGGGATCAATATTTACCTATGGTGGAATTTTCCTATAACAATAGCTTCTATTAAAGTATTCAGATGGCACCATATGAAGTGTTATATAGAAAGAGATGTCACACACCAACCTGTTGGGATGATGTTGGTGAAAGAAAACTCATAGGCCTAGAACTAGTAGAGGAAATGATGGAAAATGTGAAGGTAATCCAAAACCACATCAAAGTAGCTCAAAGTAGGCAGAAGAGTTATGCCGATAACTGAAGGAAGGATTTGGAATTTCAGGCAGGAGATCATATTATCTTGATGGTATCTCCATGGAAGGGAGTTATACGTTATGGTAAGAAAGGTAAATTGAGTCCCAGGTACATCGGACCTTTCAAAATTCTAGAACGAATTGGGGTTGTTGCTTACCATTTGGAAATACCGCCAAATCTCTCCAAAGTTCACGATGTGTTCCACGTATCACTGTTGAGAAAATACATGCCTGACCCAACGCATGTACTCACCTATGAAGAATTAGAATTGGAACCCGATCCATCTTATTGCGAAGAGCCTATCAAGGTTCTTGATACAAGATAACAAGTGCTGAGAAACCGGATGACTCGTCTGGTAAAAGTTTTATGGAGAAACCATAAGATGGAAGATGCAACATGGGAACCCAAGGAACTTATAATGAAGAACCACCTGAGTCTTTTTATGCAGTAATATTCTAGAAATTTTGAGGATGAAATTATTTGAATGAGGGGAGAATGTAACACCTCAAACTTCCATGGTATACTTCTCTTTGAATAAAACATTGAATAATGCAGTAGCGTGTGTTGTACGTAACTTCGAGTTCTAACGCACCACAACCAATCAAACTAGCCGTTATGAATAGTAATACCCACTTTTTAAAATTTTATAAATTTTATCTTTTAAAATGGAATTCATTTTTGGATTCAGTGTATCGAAATTATCTTAGAGTGAATTTTTGGTATTTTTTTGAAAACATTCAGTTTTTGATGAATAGTGAAAAATACTAAATTTTAATTAAAAACAAATTTTTTAATCAAAATAATTTATAGTGATAAATTATAATATTGAGTGGTTTTAAAGTATAATTAGATTATATTTTTACCATTTAATACAATTTTGGTCATTGGACATAATTTTTCATTTAAACTAGACATAAAAAAGTGTCAATGTTTTGATAGTTATTATTTCATAAAAACACGCTTTTTGTTTTAACAATGAGAATTAATTTTAAATTAATTTCCACCTCTTATGTGTTTTGAATTTAGAAAAATGGATTCCATATTTTGAATCAGGGGGTCCAAATTGTGTAAATAGTTAACTTTTATTTTTAGACATTTTGAATAATTACTTCGGTAAAATTTTTTTTTACCATGGTTAAAGGGGTAAATCCAATAAATAAGGTTAAAAAAATAATATTATAATAATATTAAATTACCCTAACACATGTCTTAACCCTATTGGATGATACATGTCCGACCATGGGCATCCTTGGGTCGATTTTGGGACCCCATAGAGCCACTTGGAAGTGATAATGACATTATATATTAAATAATTTAAAGTAGAGACAAAAATAACAAAAGCAAATATCTTTTAGTAAAACAATTTTTATATGAGGTTATATAATTTATCTATTAGACTATAAATATTAATTAGAAATATAAAAATATTTCCTACATAATTATATTTTATTTATAATTTTTAGACATTAAATAATTAAATTTATTTATGACACGATGATGATGCAATAATTACCTTATTAACGAAAGAATCAAATAAATTGTATTATAAATACGAAAATAAATATAATTTTAAAGTTTTTATGACATCAAAAATTTTTATAGGTGAATATGACATATTAAGGTTGATTTAATGAATTTTTTTCTAAGTAATAATACTGTTATGACTTAAAAATAAATAAATTATTAAATAATGTCAAAATTGAAATAATTGAGTTTTTTAAAAAAATACTATATTATTGGTTGATATAATATTCATAAAAATATAAGTTTTGGTCAAAGGACTTATATAATTATAGATGTATCATTAATGAACCACTTGGGGTTCACTTGGAAGTATATAGTAAGTTTATTAACCATATAATATAAAAATACAAAGAGACATGGTAAATGTCAACCTATTTAACTAAGAGTTAAATCTAAAAGATAAAGTTATTATAGTGACCCAAACCTGTCTAAAACCTATTGGTTGAGTGGTTTTCAACCTATCCCCACCATAGAATTTAAATAATCCACTTTTTTGCCATTATAAACTGAAAATGATTTTATTATAAAATAATATTTCAAGCTTTTCCTAAGGTTCCCCTCAATCCTCTTATAAAAGGGCACTCCCCCTTATCTCTAATTCACACCTTCAAATTCATTTGTCTCAGACAAACCCTGCCCAAATACTCTATCAAGTATCCCCCCTTCATCCTATAGTCCTTCCTTTGGTCAGAAAGCTAATATAAGGAGTCCTTTTGATCAAATCAAAAGGAAGAACCCGAAGAAGAGGTAATGATTTCACCACCCTCTTTCAAGTTCCTTTCTTCATTCACTTAATCTTTATTTATTGTTTCCATTATAAAATAATAAATCCAGTATCTTCTATATACTGTGATGTTATTATAAATATGGTATAACCATATTCACTACTCTATCCATCCTTTGAATGACATGTCACCATACGTGCGTACATACGGCTTACCGTCTCCACGTCGTGGTGTAATTATTATTCAATACATTATTTGTATGGGTATAATAATGATGTGTAATTAATGTAAATAATAAATATAACATGATAATTATTCTTTATATATGATATACCATCCAATTATATATTATTTTAATATCAAAATAATGATATTGTCACTCGTGTGTACGTACGGATTACCGTCTCCACGAACACGATGAGATTCATTCCCCATCGTATCCATTAAAGACTAATTTTCATTATATGATTAAAAATAATGTTTAAAGACTTTATATAATTCTATATATGAATAAGATACATTCCATACATAACATATATGACTTATGTAAAAAATAATATAAAGGAAAACGAATCTGTTAACACCCGAAACAACAATAATACTAAGACATTATTTACAAAGCAATGTTAAAAGATCATATATGATATCATATTAATGTATATGATTATTTTATAATTTAATAACAATTATTTCACCATTATACAGGAGTTTAAACTACCCTCGACCAAGGAAAAGTACAAGGTAAGAGTTTATTTCACAATCTCTTCATTATCTGAGGTTGTTTATACGTAATTATCTACTGGGACCTCTTTATCATCCACATCCATGTTTAAATTTTTTTTAGTATTTAATAGACAATGGGTTAAATTAATTTATACCCTTGTTTGAATTTTTATAAGATTTTTATAAAGTAATCTTTCCGTCGTTTTCCAAACAAGGTTCTTTTTAACATTTTCGACAAAATTAAGGTAAGAATGTTTTTAACTTATATGACGGGTGCAGCTATATTACATCATTATAACATCGTCGAAGCTTCCCTTACAATCTTATAAGAATAGTTTCAAAATAAATGTTTTCTTTATAATTATGTGGCTCTTAAATGATTTCAAGATATAATGATATATTTATAAAAAAAGGGTTTTGATTTCATCTATGTCAACATCCTTTGATGGATTTTAAGTTTATTTGAATTTGATTTATTATGATACAAAACTTCCATATTGTATTGAAGGTTTTGTGATATGTTTGAATGTGGATGTGATATTTGTATACCATTCATGGTTTATGGTTAAAGTATTGACATTTAGTATGCTAGTTTTAATACGAATGTTTATGTTATATTTCAACCTTTTTATATGAGGAATGTATTGGAATTTGTAAGTGAAAGGTGGAGCCCACTATAGCTCCTCAATGCATCGGTAGGTCTCGTGAGACAACTAGACATGGAATTGGTCGAGGCCCTTCCCAATTTGATATATGGTTTTGGCCGAGGCCTTAATAATTTTTAGACATCTTGGACGAGGCCTTGAAAAAATGTTTCAGAATGTTCGGCATTATACATTCCCTCATTATGGAAATAATACTGATGGTTCATGTGGTCATTAGACTAGTAAAATACCCATGATTATGTTTTATTATGGTATTATTTACTCAGCTCATATTCCTTCCATAAAAGTATTCATGTTTATTATTGGTAAAGGCATGTGGTTTCAATTATTCAGCATGCTTAATATTTATGTTATCTTCTACTGTATTGCTTACCCTTACTGAGCATTTGAGCTCACCCCTTTTGTATGTTTCATTTTCCCAGGATATGAAGAAGTTAGTTATGAGTGACTTGCAGGCATTATCTAGGAGGCTTGGATGTTCTAATGGAATAAATTCGTGTTGTATTTCTTTTCAAGTTGTAAAGTTGAACTTATGTATGAATCTTGTTTCCAATAATACTAAACTGATCGGTCTTTTGAGGCATGATTTCCTTGTGATCATTCCAATGTTATGTAATAATGCACCGACTCTAGGTAACTAGAGTATGGGCATTACACCATATCCCTCTCTTAAAGGGTCAATGTAATCAATGTATATGATCTTAGAATTACCCCTATTTGGGGAAGTGATGAAAAACTGGGTTCAATTTAGTCATACTACTCTTCTTCAGTTTTTGTTGTCCTGTTTCGTTTCATAGTCACATCGGACAAATACATTAAACAAAAATCCATAAATTCTTGATCCAATTAACCTTTCACGATATAACATTTTGGGTGATTCCTATTCCTGACATAAGACTTCAACGTGTACATAATTCTTTTAGTTGGATGCATCCAAAGAAAAGAAAAAAGTTATTTAAGAAGTATTTTAATTGGAATATAGACTATTAGATTTATAATGCATGTGAAAAATTATAGAGGAAATGTTTTATCTAACTCTCACAAAATTAATGGTGCCTCTTGCAAAATTTTTTACAAGAAAGACTTGGGAAAATTCTTAGCACAAATATCTCTATAAAAATGAAACAATCCAATAACTTTCACCCTTACATTATTGGGCAATAGATAATAGATTATTATTGTAATCAACTCATGTATAAGGATGTCATAATCATGAGTCTTCAAGAATTTTAGCTTCAAATATCTTCTATTGGCCCATTTTGATATGTTTTTTGAATGTCCATCAGGAATATTAATAGTGTCTAGTAATTCCAAAAAAATATATATTTTTTCTATAGGTGTCATCACATAAGAAACACATGGAACTTTCCATTTATTTTCATTGATAAACACATGATGAAATTCTAGTCTGATACCCCAATCCACCAAGTCACACTGAGATCATAAATCATCTTATGTATTTCCCTTGATATTTAGAATAATTTAAAGAAACATTTTATATATATTTTTTTCAATGTGAATTATATCTAATAAACAACATAACAAATTTTTTGACCAATAAGGAAACTCAAATAAGATACTCTTCTTCTTACAATTATAATTGGTTTCAATGGAAAAATTATTCCTATTTATAGATTTAAAATGACCCTTCATAAATGAAAAACTTACATATTTCAATTCATTAAGCACATTAGTTCCAGACATATGATGAGGTGGATTGTCGGTATTCATGGTATTTTCAAACCTTTGACAATTATTCCTATATAGATGATCCATTGGAAAGAATCATCGATGTCCTATAAAAATAAAACTACGATGATATTTTAGTATTATATATTTTTTATTATTTATAAAAATAGGACATGTAAGTTTTCCCTTTATGCTTTATCCAGATATCATTGCATAATTAGGAAAATCAGTTGTCATCCACATAAGTGTAGCATGCATCTTAAATATGTATTTCAAACAAGCATTGCATGTGCACACACCCACATTATAAAGATGATTCAACTCTTTTATTAAAGGTTTCATGTGTACATATATATCATTTCCAGGATAAGAAGGTCTAGAAATGAGTATACTTATGAAAATGAAAGGTTTTTTCATACACATCCATGGAGTAAGGTTATAAACATGTATGAAAACTAACCATTTTATGTGAAAAGTAAGCATATTCCCAAGAAAATTAAAAATTAACATATGATAAACCCAACCTCACATTATGCAAGTTAGATGCAAAATAAGGATATCATGCATCTAATATTTTTTAGGATAATTCATATAGAGGATGAACCAACTCATCATTATCCTTCTTTCTCTTAGTTTCATGTCATCACATATGTATTGATATTTCATCAAAAATGAAAAGATTATGGAGTATGGTAATCAATGGAAAATGCCACATTACTTTATATTAAACAAGGGATAGTGTTCCATCAGCAATTGGATTCCATCGGGATGTGACACATTTTATACAATCATTTAGTTTTGCAGTTTCCTCCTAGAATAATCTGTAATATTTCAAGAAAGAATGAATTTTGTTTTTAGAAAATAAAAGTTCATAAACTAACTTCCATGCCATATAATGGTTTGAGGGAATATATTCATCATCTAAAAGTAAGTCCTTCAAAGAGGTAAGGATAAAATCGATGGAATTATTCGAAATCCCATACATGTTTTTCCCATGAAATAGTCAGATTAAAAATTCTAGCCTTTTCATTTTACCACATTGTCGATATACTGGAGTTGTGGAAACATAATTTAATTTTTCCACCCTATCAACATCATCATTTTCATTACATGAATCATGTGTGATCGTATCTAAGTCTTCTTTGGTTGAAATCCTTTATTTCTCATGATGAAAAATAAACAAAAACTAGTCATCTAATAAATTCTCCAATACAGTCATCTCATTCAGATCATGAACATCTTGATATTTCATTTTCTCACCATTATGATAATAGACATAGTAGTTTTTTTGAAAACCATATTTAGTTATATTAAAGATAACTTCTTTATGACTTAACCAAGGTCTTCCAACATAATTATAACATGGACAATGTATATGACCAATATCTAAATCATTGTTAAATGAAAAAAAATCTAAAATGGTATCCATATTTTTTTGAAAATTTATTGAGATATGATTAGTTTCATATATCCAAATTCTATCCATTTTGTAAAAAATGTTATATGTAATGTCATAAAATAAATTAAATGATATTGAAGTTAAATTGAAAATATATTTAAGGAAATGAGAATTGTTCACTTTATATGAAACCATAATTAACACAATAGTCTAAATGAGAATCATAATATAAAAGAAAAAAAATACTATATATATTACAAAATACTATAAATATAAAACCATGATATTAAAAAAACCATTTCTAATGAATTAGTTTTAACGAGAGTTAAATAATTTCTTCAAGAGTATTACAGTTTCATTAATGTATGTAGTGATATTTTGAAGTTAATCTTATTTATTAAATATCATGAGTTTTTCTTTTATCATGATCACTCTATATAGAATTTTAGAAGATATTGGGATGTTTAATATCATTCTCACTCACTATTTGATAACTTGATCAGTGTATGAAGAAGATAAGAATGATTGGGACTTATTTGTAACAAATATGAGTCTCTTATTTGAGGATGAGGATTTTTCTTTGTGCATTTATTAAAGATAATTTTTTTGATTGTGTGGAAGTATATTACATCAATGGGGATACATATGTATGTAACATTACTACATGGATAAACCTTTCAAGTTTTTATCCATGATGATTAGCGGATCATGTGATCTTTGGATTTCCATATCAATCCAAGTATTTAGACATTAATTTTGAGAGGTAAACCATGTAAATTCACTATAATAACTATTTTTTTTATTTCATATTTGTATAGGAATGTAAAAATATCTTATATTAAATCACATTAATAGGTGATTATTGAAGTTCATTGAGGGAATATAAAAGAAAAATATTAAATGATTCACCCCCACTCAGTGAATCACTTAAAATACTAATACCTATTTGAATCTCTAAATTATAAACACAAAAAATATATATAATGATTTCAATTGTGGGAAAACATAAAATTTGTGAAAAAAATCATTACTCCAATGGTCCATTTATTGGATCTCATTCATTTTTTTTATATTTTATAATTTATGAAAACAGAACACTTGAAACTAAAACACCTTATACAAGTAATATTCTCCCCCATTATATCTTATTATTATGTGTTCATTTAAATCATATTATATATTTTATTTAGATCATATTATATCTTGTATCCACAATGGCCTTGAGCTACTGTGAAAATAAGATTTTGACACGTTATATAAATATTATCCTAAATTAATTTCATTTGAAAAGAGGAGTGGAATTTTTGGTCAAGAAACTATTGATAATTCAACATAAAAATATCCCATGTTTCATGGAATTTATTATCATCCTGTTGAATAAAAAAAATAATTTTACACATCCAATATATAGTCCTTTGAGTGAGATAAAAAATATTAATTAATGAATTAATGATAGCCTCCCATGATTTAAATGAATTTTTTTCCTGTTGAAGTAACCAATTACTTGCCTTACCCCTTATGTAATGGGGGAAAATATGAATTATAGTATGTTCAATTTTAAACCTTTAAAAAAATTGATTATATTTTTGTGATCAAATATTTTAAGAATTTGTATACATATTCGAATGAAATACCATTCTATGATATGTCACATGATGACGAGGAAGCTCATAATTTATATTAATTTTTGAATATATAATGTAGGATATATTCCATGTCACCTAAGTAATTTTTTTTACCTATATCTAGGAAAAACCTGGTCAATATTCTTCACTATCACATTCAAAAACTATAACATGCTCATCTTTAGTTTTATTTAATATTTATTTTATCCTTCAATATATTTTTTTATTTTAGTTGAACATCAAAAAATATCATTCAATTTTTATATAAATTAGAGAAATATGCATATTAGAATCTCATTATTTAATTAAACAAATAATATCATTGAATGTGTCAAAAATATAATTCTAATGATGGAATCTATGAAATAATTAAATATATATAATGGTTGTATACTACTATTTTTGGATTATTTATATAAATACAGACTTCAAACCGATGGACACTAATATATTATCCCATTCAATGGATTTATAATTTCTTGATGATGTTTTTTTATGAAAAAGCCTCTTAAGGAATACATGATAGATGATACATATTAATTGGGAGTTTCTAGGTCATATTACTTTGGTAATGTGAATGGACTCATCATTAAAGGCTACAAAAATAATAATTTTACTTAAAATTCTATAGTACTTAATACAGTGATGAAGGTTCTTCTCCACATGGAAGGAAATATATGGATTTTTTCAAATGGAAATTAATGCTTCTAATAAAAACACATATGAACTTAAACATTATGAAATAGTTTCTAGTGTTTTTATGAGAACATGAAGTGAAGTGTGGAACAATGATAAATAATGATAACATATTGTGATAGAATGTATGTGGTAGGCACATTAATAGCTTATAAAATAAGTGTAAAGTAGTTTATAATCTTGGATAATGATGAATATTGTTGATTATCAAAATATATTTCTTATTTCTTGAAAATATATAAATTAACTAAATAAACTATTAAAAGAATCTACCTACTAATATTTTCAATAATTTCAACCAATATTTTATTTAATTTTATCATTTTTCTACTCTAAAATTAAACTCAAAAATAAAAAATAAGTGACAATCATCATCATTAAAATTAAATTTTCATTTATTCTTAATGACCTTACTCTTTAATGAACTAAAATAATATTATAAAAAATATGTTTAAATGAAAAAATATTTTTCATAATAATTAATCTTGAAGAAGGAGAAACTTAAAATAAATAAATAAAGAGAAACAAAGAATGAGAAACTAGAAAATTAAAAAATTATCCTTAGATTATGGAAAAACCTTGCTTCAAAATCCACAAGAAAATTTAGATATATCAAAAGAAATTAAATACATAAATACGGAATCTACCATGGTGTTTTAGATCTAGAATAAAAATGAAATTTATGGTTGATATAATATATGAATGATTTGTAAGTCACTAATTTAATATTTAAGAATAATGAAATTAATACAAGAACAAATGAGAGATAGTCATGGGTGGGGAATAAACTAGAACACTGGATGTTTCTAGGGTTCTGGATGTGAATATTATGGGAGGAGGGAAGTCCATGTAGGCTGTGTAGTTCTGGAAGGCCTATCTCTATACCAACTATTTTAAAAAACCATTGGTATAACCATCTTTATACAAACGGTTTTAAAACACCATTGGGATATGATTGATATAAACTACCCATTCTAATGGATATGTTGAACCATTAGGATAGGACCACTTATACCAATGGTTTTTGAAAACTATTGGTATAGGTCCGTGGGTATATACCAGTTTTCCAGTAGTGTCTTCCATGGTGCTCTAGGCATCCCCTTCCTCTCATATTGAATTCTTGAATTCTAGATCGATATGAAGAATTAATTGAGGTTATATCTATCTATCATAATCTTAATTGTCTATCTTTATTTGGAATTGATCATAGATATGATTCATGTTGGCTAGATCTATAGATCCCCACCTAGATTTAATAGAGAATTCATGCTTGATTGATAGGAAATTGTTGGATCATGAAATTTGGTGGCACTCTTTGATTGATCCTCGATCTAATATTGATGAAGAATCATTTTCGTTAAGTTAATGTGGAATTCACTCCTTGGAATTTTAACTTCTTATAATTACAATTCTATAGACTATCTAATAATGTATTGGATCTTGACATAGTGAATGCTGGTGTGTGAGAGTGATCTAGGTGTCATTCCTCGGTGGATCTTTGAAATTGGATTCATCAAACTAATTGTAGGAAGTTATTTTATATATATATCCATTGCATATAATTGTTGGGAATGATATATTTCTATGTGATTGTGTGTCATGAGACCTATATTTGATTTTTCTCGCATGTGTGTGTATAGCTCGTGAGACCCTTGTCTGATTCTTGGTAACATGTGTTCATATGTATGGCTATTGATACTCATGCTTGATATGTTATGTTGTTCTTATATGTGTTATAACTTGGTGATGTATAGCCTTTGGAGGATTTTCTTTTGGAAGCGAATGATAGGAGGACCGTCATGGATTGGTTAGCCCTTAGAGGGGGAGTATGGGTGATGATAGTGATGATGAATTTATAAATAGGGAAGGAGTAGAAATCCCTTAAGTTATAACCTAATACATAGTGTCAGGATACAATATCCATGTGGCCTAACCCAAGGTAGTGTCAGGATATGACGACCTTATAGCCCGACCCGTGTTGGTGATAGGGCATGACGACCTTTTGGATTGACTTGTAACTCATTGGACTTTTGGATGCTTAGATACATATGAGGTGGAATTATGGTTAACCCATGATCATAAATTATATTATGGCCACTATTCTGACATAGAGCTGAAGAAGGTATGATCGAAGTTCCTGGTGGATTGGTTAGTAGGAGACCGCTCGATACATGATTGATTGTTGCTCAATTGTTTTCCTTATTATAATGGAATGAAATTATTATTCATGTGAATTTATGTTAAGGTCACATTTGTGGTATCATATTAGGTTTATAATCACACCCTACATGGGCATCTCGATGCATGGGCAGAATTCACGATCATGGGTTTGGAAAAGGGCAAGGGCCTTACAGTAGGTTGTCGAGGGGCAAAGAGTTGGGATATGGATGCAGAACCAATACAGACCCTATATAGTTATCACACCACCTTTATTTATCACTATTTATTGTTGTATCATTGTAACTATTGACCTAACACATTGGGGGTCCATTTGATTACACTTGTATGACTTGACATGACATACATTGCAACATTCATTTCAGTTATCTTCTATTGTGTTATTTATTTGGCTTATATTTATGTTGTTATATTCTAATGATGGATATTATTATCGAGGGTATATCCTTCTCATGTCACTTTAGATGCTCACTACTAGTCATTAGTCTCTTCCATATGGGTAGACACACATGAGGTTATGTGGTACTTTAGCTTGGACCTGATGATTCGGGTTGGGGTGTTACATTGGGTACCCACCTAACCTTTTCCAGAGTCTCAACCATCCCATCATGAAGTTTTAGAGACACATAACCTATGACCTTGACGTGAAAACTCCTATTATTTCCTTGGTATACATCACTTTATTCACTCTCAGTTAAATCAGTGAAATACTCTCTATTTAGAAACATGTGAAAGAAACATCCCAAGTCCATAATCCACTCCTCAAATATAGGATGGTCACAAGCATTCAACACATCGGTCATGTCAAAATCTTGTTCTACTAACAAGTAATTATCACTACTATTCTAATTATAGTCTTTCTTCTTGTTAAGAAAATTCCATTTCAAATGCCTGAGTTATTTTTATTGGAAATATTTAAGCACCATATTCTTGGATTCCCTATTCTTTGATTTAGATTTATGTTTCCTAGTCCGACTCATCTCTCGATGTCTATCCTTATACTCACTCTTACTTCTAATGTTCAAGACGTCAAAATCACTCATAACAATTTCTTTCTTTTGAAGTTATTTAGATAACAAAGCATAATCAACCTTCTCAAGAGTCATAGTATCCCTACCATACATAATCGAGTCATTATAATAGTTAAAAAAAACATGCAATGATGTTAATAAAATTATAGCATTGGCCCCATCCCTTATTTCAACATCTATATTCGAAATATCTAATAATATATTATTAAAATAATCATTATGGGCCCAGAATATAGTTCCAAGACACATCTTGAAGTTATAAAGTCTATTTTTTATATAATATTTCAGCTAAATATTTAGTCATAAATATTAATTCTAATTTAGACTAGATACAAGCATCAATAGACTTAAAAGCAACTTCTCAAAGAACTTTATCTCATAAAGATAATGAAATAAGACTATAGGACTTACTAAGAACATCATCAGAGACATAGATATATCTAATAATGATATGTCCATTGGGTGACAGGGTGGAAACCTTCTTTTTAGGACCATCAAGGGAATCAAATAATTCATTTTATCGAAGAGGGTGTTCAACTTAATTCTCTATAGGTTGAAATCGTTTTCATCATCAAAATATTCTATCTTAAACATCATAAAACTCATCTTAAACGAATTATATGACTCTAATACCAATTGTTGAGGGAAGCTTTGATGTATTTGTACTCAAGAACCATCCAATATCCACTGATTTGTTGTGATGGATTACAAAGTGATTAGAAAATAATCATTTTATTAAAAAATGTGAATTTGATTATTAGATGAACACTCTTTTGGAAATATAAAGAGGAAATTAGTAAAGAAAATCATGATTTAATGTGATTAAAATCACATTAATCCTACATGCATGGTGAGAAAAACAACTAAGTAATACTTATATTACTAAAATAAACAAGTGGGTGGATACAAGACTCAAAATAAGAAAGAATACAAAAGAAATTATCTGAGGAGTTTGACCAAGTGAAACCCAATGATAGTGATTAAATCCATCATGAGGAGCTAGCCCCATCCACTCCTAAATGGAATCACACATGAACCCAATATAAATGTTATAACAATGGAAATCAAAAACAAAAAATAATTTTTTTATAGAGATTTATTTATATACCAAAACCCGATTATGATTGAAAAGATGATTCAACAGCCTCCAAGATTTGTGTATTGATCATACTTCTCTAAGAACATGTCATAGTCTTCAATGAATCTCCACTAAATTATAAAGGGGATCATTACTTTGTGTGTCATGGAGCAGCCAAAAAGTTGAGAACCTTTGTTTCCCTTCTCCCTCTTGAAATGTCACCTGAAACACTGGAAGTTTTCTCTTCTCTCTCACTCGCTCTCTCTCCCAAGAACCAGATTAAATAAAAAAAATTGATCAAACGACAAAGTAAAAAGTCACAAAACAATAATGATGGGAATACAAGGAATTAATAAGAATATAAAGATGCACAAGATGCATGACACACAGATGGACCAAATGAAAGAGGTTATCAGTGTAGCAAACCACGAGGTAGCTGGTAGGGGCATGTGACACAACCTGATAGATCATGGAGGTGAGGTACATATCACCTCAATCTAATAGAGAGAACAAACACACCAAAAAAACACAAGGGAACACAAAGGGGATCATTGGATCGTAATGATCAATAGTCCCGATCAACCCTCTATAATAAGGAATAACAAAATGTTGAGATCCAAAATAAAAGCAGAGAGAAATTAAACTGCACATAAAGGTAAATTAAGTGTGCATATAAGTAAAAAAATAATTTTTGTTTTATTTTTAATATAAATTTTAAGTATTATATATATATATATATATTTTTAATTTCCTACTAAAAAAAGCATTTTCATTTTATTTTTAAATTAAAATAATTTATTGTAAATAAAAATGTATCTCTTGAGATATTTTTGAATGAAATGGATTTTTGTTTTTGAAATATGTGATTTTTTTATTAAAATTATAATCTTTTCTTAGTTTTTATCAAATTTTATAGAATGTGGTATTTTTTTAAAGATGGAATTTATTTTTTTGTTAAATAAATAATTGGTTTTAAAATAATACTATAAAGGTTTTTAGTCTTTTATCATTTGAAAGATTTAAATTTATTTTTGAAGATTTTTATAGTAAAATTAATATTTTTTTTAATTAAGATTTTTTTAGAAAAAAATTCAAGGAGAAACTCCTTTTATTTGTACATCATATAGAAAATGGAAATGGAGCTTTTAAAATGTAATTTTGAATTTTTTGTAGGTGTTTAAATTTTTATAATGAAAAAGAGAGTTTTAATGAAATAATATTATCTTTTTTTTTTAAAATAAAAAAATTTTTTCTCATTTTTTTAATTTTTTAATATTTTTATTTTTAAACAAGCTAATTTTTCAAATTAAAATTTCTAGTAGGGATATTTTTTTGAATTTTTAGAAAAACATGTCTAGTTTTTTGTTTCTAATTCCTTTTCTTTTTTTATCATTAAAAATAATATTTTTGTTTTATCAAGTGGAAAGATTTAATTTTTTTAAATTATTATGGATTCACCTATTTTTTTTATTAATTATGCGAATAGAAATATATCTTAAAAAAATTTAATTTTTGAAGATTTTTAATTTTAGGTTTAAGGTTCTCATATTTTTTTTTCTGTTCTTGCATGTGTTGTAAAGAAAAAATTTTAATTTATAATTTTAAGGAAAATTTTATCTTTTATTTTTTTAGAAATAAAAATTATATATATATATATATATATATTTATATATGTTTTTTAAAATTTTGAAAATTGATGTCGTTTGTTATGAAGTATTCTGATTTCTTTCTAAAAAATTAAAATAGGAAGGAAATATTATGTTAAAAAATTTAAATGAAAAAATGGGGTTTTATAAATAATAAGTTGATTTTATTATTTTATGGGTTATTTTTAAAATAAAAAATTAATTTTTTTAATTAGAGGTATTTTTTTAGTTAAATTGTACATTATTTTTCATTTTTCATTTTTTTAATGTATATGTTGTATTTTTATTTTAATATTATATGTTTTTTAATTTTTTTTAAAGATTTTTACTCAGATCCGACACTCGATGTATGTATCTCATTTTTTTCTTTAGGCACCTTGGCTTGGGTCTTCTAGTTTGTGTTGTTCTGATTATTTGTGTTGGGATATGGAGAGTGACCAAGAGTGCTGATTGATGGTCATGACTTCACCTTGGACATGTTACATTTTGGATACTTTAAGATGTATTATTAAAAGTGAGCTATCCTCTTGCACATTGTTTGTGAAATAAACAATTTCCCTTGTAACCAATAATTTACAGATCAACCCTCATGGAGACTCCTCTATATACTACATTAAAGATGATTTCATTGTCATATAGAATAGGTAAACCCTTTCACCAGCCTCATTGTCATATCACCACAAGCTTCTTTACTATCCTTAACATCCCCTATGATTTCTTTCTACACAAGTAATTATGTTAAATTCAGTCCTACAAGAACTCTATCTATTGTCATTGACATCAATTCATTTCCCTACACAACCTATACCCATATGATCTTGTCATATGCTCTATCAAAATGCAATGAAAACCGAGACCTGAATCACAAAAAATCTCAAACATTACTCCCTTATTTGAAAACTAAAGGATGAGAGAACTGATCAAATTTTATTTTAGGTATTTGAAACTTGTTGACTCTGATCATTCCAAACAAAAATTTGGCCCTTGTTAAATTTGTTCAATCACCACTCCTTTCTTAGACACTACATGTATGAGGAAATTCATATCAAGATTTCAAAACTTTCACTTAGACAACTTCTTAAAGATCTAGGTATGGGAGGACATGTAAAATACCTCTGAGATTCTCAACATATTCTTCCTTTGACTTTGATTATATAAGAATTCCATTAATGAAAATTTTCATGAACTGATCCATAAACTCATGAAATAAAATCTTCATTAGTCCTATGAAAATAATTTGGGTGTTCATAACACCGAACAATAAAACTACTAACTCTAAGTTCTCATAGTAGCATCTAAATACAGGATTCATGTTATCCCAATTCACCCTCATTTGATGATATACAAACCAAAAAACATAATTCTTCTCACCAATGACCACCACATGCTTGACTTTCAATAATGGACCTAAATACCTACATCCTAAGGTTTCCATCTGAGATGATAATAGATCTAAATAGATATGTACCATTCAATAATCCTACTCACCAACAAACACCATACACTCAACTTTTTCCACAATACATAATTCTTATCTGGAAACAATCAATGATCACACATGAAATACAACCAGTTGATGTCGAGAATGATATCGTAGGGTTATATCTGAAGCAGAAAGAAATCCTTAAATGGATGATGCTACCCCAAGGCACATACCCTAAGGATAGAGAACATCACAGAGATGTCCTCTACCAGATCTATCTCTTCTTGATGAAATAAAGTTATGCTGTCCCTGCTGCTAATGTGACATATGCGGAAAATACTATTGAGGTTAGAATAGAAGTTAACCACCTAACTCATGATCGCCTCCAAAAATAATTGGGAACTACAACTAATAATTATCACAATATATATTATTAAGGCACATGAACACAAATTCCTTTGTGAAAGGAAAAGAGTCACTAGCTCCAAATATGTTGAAAGAAAACTATCAAGGACAACTCTTCATTGATTGAAACATCTTCTGCCTTGATATATGAGATCCTACCACAATAGTCCCACTCCTCAGAGAGACTTGATTACTTCCCATGTGATGATTCTAGCTATGAATATATCCTATCTATCACCTTGACCTTCTTATACAACTCTAAATACATAGACCATGCAAATGGAGTGACTTTATAATGAATAACTTGGTGAAACTTCTCCAAACACTACACTAAAATATCCTCATCTAGGAAAAGATCATGGGTGAAGCAATGGAGGGCCGTAAAGAGAATCCCAATATCTCTCAACTCAGGCTCCCCTGTTAGAGTGAGCAACTCCTACCTCTTCACTACTCTCATTATCTATAACATGAACTCAACATGAAACTACCTCTGAAAATCATCTCACAAAACATCTGCCTCCTTCTACTTCTAAAAATATAAAATCCACCACTGGAGAGATTCTACTTGCATATGGATAATAGATAACAAAACCAAATACTCCACCCTAGAATATATTAGACTAAAGACAATCTTAATACCCTTAAACCAATGCTCCATCTCTAGATTGGAGATACTCTTATCATTCTTATCCAATCCCTAATGTTGGAACTCATAGATCATTTTCCTTAAAAAATTATCCTTCCCAGTTGGGTCAATCCTTTGATGGTTAACATGATCATCATGTTGCACCGCACTAACTTGATCCATGCATGGATAACGACTAGAAGATATCTCTATAAACATGAAAGGAACATCCTAAGTTCAATAACATAATATTTTTTAAAATCACCCAAATCCAAGAATAAGTGAAAAAATATGATGCATGTACCTCTTCTAGGTCCCAAATCTGTAATCTATATTATCTCTCTTAGGGTATTAATAATCTTAAGTCCCTTTTATCAGATTACATGGGGCCCTAATCACATGTAACCAAGTTTTTCTCCCTTTTTATATCAAACACTAAGTTTGACTAACAATATTACCCAACCAAAACTATGCAATTCTCATTAATTCTTAGCTCTAAAACTCCATCCTAATTTTTATAAATATATTTTATACCATTGTGTCATGACCAACCTCACAACACTTCAATGTGATCGATAAACCAAATATAAAGCTTATTACCTTGGCTCCAATACCCATGATGAGGGAAAACCATTAAGAATACATGGTATCTGATCTCAAAATTCATAGTTCTTCGATCATCATATGACTTTTGATGGTCCCATCCCACTTTCATCCACTCTTGAATCATCTAAACCTTCTATATTTTGTTCTTCACTACATCTAGTCCAAGGACCTTTGAATTTTCAACCTTAGTCCAACATAACATAGATTTTTTGGGTCAACCATACGATGCCATAAATAGGACCATTCCAATTAATGAGTGATCACTGTTAATATAAAAAAACTCAACCAAAGTAAAGTGCTCAAAATAAAATATGCATGCAAGCGACATATCCTTTCTAAATCGATTTATTTTTCTACCTATTTTTCTAAGGATGGAATGCAGTGCTAAGGAAGATTTGGGATACTAAAGCATGCTGAATACCTCCCTAAACTTGTGAGGTAAAGTGAGGATCCTGATCAGAAATGGTGATCCTTAACATCCTATGAAGTCTTAATCACTCCTTCACAGACCATCTTGTTAGAAAATGCTTAATACCCGACCCCATGATCATTAGAAAAATGAGACAACATTTTCAACTAATCCAAAATAACAAAAATAACAACATAACCTCCTTGGGATTAGGTTAAATTGATTAAGAAATATGTTGAGATTTCCTCTCACTTCCACTTGGGGATATCCAACAACTTCAAAAAACCACCAAGAACAAAATAATTTGCCTTTACCCTAATGATAGCAAAAACATTTTGATATGAAATATACTACTAACTACTTAATCTTGAGCCAGTAAAGTTGAATCCTCAGGTAATGATACATATTTGATATGTTAGGATGTACCATCAAAGTTGAGCTATGAATTTCTTAGAGAACCCCCTCACACATCACCAATGAAACAATCTCCCCTAAAATAACATATGATGCTAATTATCCTTCAACCATCCCTCTAGAGTGCCACCATGAAATACATGATCCCGCATCACCTATACTTATAAATATCCACACCAAGACTAGAACACATGCTACAATAAAGATGGATGCATTTTCATCTGGAATAAAAAATTACCACTACTGGCCTCCTCCGCATCAAGATACATCACTGGAAGCTCCTTTATCACCCTCTTAGAATATTTTGACTCTCAAAAAAATCTCCACAAGCCTTATTTCTTAGTGAATCAACAACCACATTCCCTTTAACAAAGGTGTAAGAGATCTCAAAGTCATAGTAACAAATTAATACACTACCATTGACATATTTATATCTCACTGAAAGAAAATATCCCAGGATCTTGTAATCAATGAAGATCACAAAACACTCATCGATGAGGTAATGTTGCCACAACTTTAGAGAAAAAACCACTACTATAACTCGTGATCATGAATGATATATTTACGCTCATGGGGACATAATTACACGAGACCATATGAGATTACTAACCTCTATTGTATCAAGAAACAACCCAAAGTGAGAAAAGAAGCATCACAAAATCCTCAAACATTACTCTCTCCTTTGAAAATTGAAGGGAGGGAGCACTAACCAACTTATCCTTTAGGTTGTCAAAAGTTGTCTGAAACTAAAAAATATATACAAAATCCATGTCCTTATTTTTAGAGATATTAATAGAGATACAACCATATAGAATTCAGATGCGAACCTCTAATAATAGCCCATGAAAGGAAACTAAAGATTTTCACAATGTTCTTAGGTTTATCTTGAGAAACAACCACCATGATTTTCAAAGGATTGACCAACACTACCTACTGGGACACCACATGCCCGATAAAATGAACCTCAAACATCCAAAACTTGAACCTTTTCAAATTCGTATGGTGATAATGACATTATAGGACCTATAAAATAACCCTAAGATGCTCGAAATGTTTATCCTTTAAATTTTAGTATATAAGAATTTAGTTGATGAAAACTTCCACGAACTGATCCAAGAACTCATAGAACATAGATTTCATGAGTCACATGAAAATAAATGGGGAATACATTACACTAAATGACATAACTACAAACTCAAAGTTCCCATAGATACATCTGAACACAGTCTTCAAGACATCCTTCTCCTTTACCCTCATATAATGATACTGATACCACAAATAAATCTATGAAAAACTAAATGGTTTCCTTCAATTGATTAGAAAAATCATCAATCCTTGAAAAGAGATAAAAATTATTGACCTTCACTTGATTCAACCACCAGTAGTCTATATCCAACCTTATACCACCATCTATCTTCTTAGAAAACAACAATGGAGCACCCTACGGTGGCATGTTGGCCATGAAACCATTATGAATTAAACCATTGATCTAAATTCTCAACCACTGTATATTAGAAGGTGCCATTAGATAAGGACCCATAGATATCTGGGAGGCACTAGGATACAAATTTATCCCAAGCTCGATATCACGTTGAGGTTGTAACATCATGACCTCATCGAGGAATATAACTGGAAATTTATCGATGACTCTAGGGAAATCCACCAACTATGCCTAAACTGAATCCAAGGACTACACTGATAGATGAGATGATAATAGTTATGAACACTGGTAACCCATATGATAATCTTTCACACCAACAAACATTACTTGATGGCCTTCCTCATCACCGAATATAACCCCCTTTCTAAAAAAAATCAAGGAAAACATGCATGGAATACAACAAGTTGATGCTAAGAATGTAATTTTAGGGTTTTATATGAAGTATAAAGAAATATAAAAATGACTAATTTTCCCCATTATCTTATCACAAACTCAAAACATATCAAACAGACTCAAATGACCTCCAACTGGCATAATTAACACAAATGGCACTGGAAGTGTCTCCACCTTGATTTACAATATATGGAAAAGGTGGGTGAAATGAAGAAGTATGATGATCTATAATCAAATAAAACATAATATAGGTTAGATGATAATTAAATGGCACCTTATATGATCTTTAACTTACCTTGTGCTGATATCTCCATAGTATGCAATAATCCTCGTCTAACTTCTCTTTATTGCTACCAACGACAACTTATACGACTGCTCTCATCCTTATGTCCTTGAAGTTGGGTAATATAACAAGGATTTCCTATACCAGCTTGATCCCATATCAATGGAAGAAAGTCTAGTTATACCTGCTACTATTATGGCCTTTGAGACATATATTTTTGAGACTAGAACAAAAGGTGACCGCTTGGCCCAAGCGAGCCTCCAAAAAATAACCAAGCACTACAACCGATGTAACCCCTAAAATTAAATTATAGTAAGTGAAAATTATATCTTAATAAAATTATAATACAATTAAAATTTCAATATTTAATGACATAAAAATTCTAATTTTATAGTATGAATATTAATTCTAAACTTACTAGGTTAAAATAATCCTAGAATGAGTTCTAAATTTTTTCACTTAGAAATAAGATTTATGAATAATTAAAAATGTATTATTTAACTATTCCTAATTTTATTTATAATAAAATGTTATAATATGTATAAATAACCATGTATTTACTATCAATTTGATATAAATAAATATAAGATCATTTGGAGGTAAAAAAGTTATTTTTCAAAAATCTGTTTTTAAATGCACAATGTCTTTCCATTTTAATTAATTAAGATATTATCTAATGATAAATGATTTTAATTAAATTATAATTTATATATCTAAATGTATTAATTTAAATTTATATAATGTTTTTATTACTCATATAGTTATTTTAATATCATCTTATGCTTAAAAATGTATTTTTTTTGAAAATTTTTTTTCGACACATTTTGTGGGTTTATTTTTAAATTAAAATTTTCCACTTATGTGAATTTAATTTGATAAAATGAATTTAATTTTTGGAATAATGATGTATAAATTAGGCCACTATCATTTTTGGTAAAAATGAATAGTAAAAATAGTAAAAAAAATTCATCACTATTAAGATTAAAACGAGTTTACTGGAAGCTTAAGAAAAAAAAGATAAGGGTTAAAATAAGCTAAAAAATTGATGAAACCCAATTGGTTAGCTGGAATTATACCTTTAAATTGTAACATTTTAATATGTTTCATTTTGGAGCCATTTTTATAATAAAATGACTTGATATTATTTTAAAACTTTGAAAAATTACAAGCATTCAACTCACCTCAATCATAAAAGGGTACATCTTCCCATAATTTATTCATAAATCTTGAGACATTTAGCTCGATAAAACCCTAAAAAAATCTCTCTCAAAACATTATTATCCAAATTATAGAGCTTTTTATCTTCTCTAAAGGATAACCATTGGGTTCTCAATAAGATATCTAAAGGATATTTTTCTAAGCGAAGTTAATCGTTTCCACCAAGCTCTTTCTTTTTTTACTTCTCCTTTTACCACATTCAATTATGTCTTAATAATTAAAATATAATAAAATAAAAATATATAATATCATTATATATTATATTTATGACAAAATATTTATCCATTTTCTTTTCCATCAAATAGGAAACAAAACCATTGCTCGTGTTTATGGCGGACTACCTCATTGTGAATCAATATAAATTTTTCCATCACAGACTCACATGGATAGTCATCATGATGGAAATAATGAATATATATGATAATTATGACATAATATTTATTATATAAAATTTATACATCACCCAATTATTTACCCTTTCACCTATTAAGAAAATTGTAACATCGCCCGTGAGTACGTACGACCTACCGTCTCTACGAAGCGATGCGATTCATTTTCCATGTCCAAATTTCAAAAATATTTATAAAAATTTATCTAATGATTAAATATGATATTTATAACATTAATATAATTATATATATTATGAAAATATATTATATGCATAATAACCAAAACTATCGTGACAAAACATATATGAGAAAACTAAGCAGTAATACCTGAAACAATGGTAATAATGAAATATTATTAGAAAACAGGTGATAAGATGTTATAACAGGATCATATATGATATTATAAATATGAATATGGTTATGAAATTAATTAATAACATGTTTAAAACCATTATACAGTAGGTTAAAACATGTTTAACTAAAGTAAAACATGAGGTAAAATATTTCATCTTAATTTATACTCCATTGAGTCATATTTGGTATTACACACCTATTTAAATTTTTGCAGTGTATATAATGACACTTTTATATATTTAACATGAATAATTATTTTATTAATGATAATTAATTTTTCAATTCAAGTTTATTATTTTAATGCGTTACAATTTAAAAGTTACCAAAGGGGTAAAGATTTATTTTACAATCTATTTTTTGGGATTAATTTTATTTTCATCAGAAGAATATTATAATATAATATTCATAAGATATATATATATATATTATTATTTGTATATTTAATGAGTTTAATATTTTATTCCAACTTTTCTCCTCTTTAGAAATTGAATCCAGTAGTAAAACTTTAAAAAAATCTAATCTTATTACTCTTTTTGATTGAGTGCATTTTTCTTCAATGTACATATTTTTCAAATTTTTTTTACAAATTAATTTTTTATTTAATCAAAAGACATTTAAATTATCATTTTAATTTTCAAAAGGTTTTAAAGGAATATTTATTATGTTTTTTGAAAGGTTCTTTTTTGACTTTTTATTTACAAAAAGTTTAGAGGATTATTTTTTAATGTATACAACATTAGCAAAATTTCCCACCATCGTAACAATTTTATGATATTTAGCTTCTTCTACATGTTTTCAATGGTTTTAAAAATAAAAACTTTTAATGAAAGATTATTTTAAAGTAAATTTCTTTTATTACGAAACATATATTTCTTATGAATCGATGATTATCTTTTATCTCTTATGAATTTTTTGGTTGTTAACTTTATCTTGAAACATTTACTTTCTTATGATCATAAAACATTACATTTCTCTTAAATATCCATATTATTTTTATCATAGATATGATTATTTATTAAATAATATTCCATTTTTATATACAGTGCTTAATTTAAAAGTGATTTGGTTTGTTGGAGAAATATTGATATAGTGTATTCATTATTCAATATGAATATTTATTGATAATACATAGTGTTTATGAATTAAATTTGATCATTAAATATATAAATAATGCATTGGATATATAGTGATGGGTGAGACCCAAAATTATATTTCCCCTTGATGCATCGTTTGGTCTCATGAGACAAATTAGTTGGCCATGTTAAATGAGTTTTTAGTTTATACCTACCCAATGATTAAATTGTCTTGATGCAAGGTCTTGATGGTATAGATATCATGATGTATAAGATCATGAAGTAAAATATTAAACATTTCCTTCATTAAAAATTCAGTTATTGTTATCCATGGTATTAATTCCTTGATATTATTAATGGATTCATTTCATGGTCAAGTTATTGATTAAATGAAATGTGTTTGCAGTTATTTAACTTTTCATATTGATTATGTTTTATTTTCTCATGATAGATTCTACTGTATGAAACCCTTACTGAGTATTTGAGATCACCCTTATTTTGTTTTATTTCCATAGTATATAAAGAATCATTCTTTGAATGAGTTCAAGGATGCCAAATTTTTTCTATTACTACTTTTTATTTTTTCTTTCCAATATAAAAATGAGAATCACGTATCTATCTGGATCTTAAAGACTATTAAACTGATTAGTCCTTAGGGATTATATTACTTATATATATGATACTGTAATAAAGAAAATTTTGACTTTGGGTTACTGGAGTTGGGGTTATTACAGTTGGTATTTGAAATTTTTTTATAGAAACATTGAAAACTAGATTTAGGAAAACATAAATTAGGGAAAATAACCCTATGACAGAATTTCAGGATATGTCTAATTGTAGAATAATATCATATAAATTTTGGTAAGATATATAATATATGGTTTTACAAGAAATAAATACATATATGGACACTACATGTGAATGTGGTTTTAGAACAGATGCATCTAGGGGTAATAACCCTTAAAAGAGTTGGTCGAGTATATCTCGATTATCATTCTGGTGTACAATGAGTGTGTCTTTATTGCACACCTAGTTTGAAACTTTTAGGGGATATTCTTGGGTTAATTCAAATTTTCTTTATAAACTATTATGAAATATTTGAAAATATTTTTATGATTTAATGATATCCACAAATAAATCAAGTTTATGATTTTGATATTAACAAAGAATAAAATTTCAATTTATGTTTAGTGTTACACCTGATTTAGAATTATATATTATGATTTAAAATTAATTATGTTATGAACTAATTTAGTATAATCCATTTTTTATAAATGGATCATGGAAAAAATAATTGTATCAATACTCATGTCCAATGTAGAAATTTTCCTACTGAGCAAGCCAATACAACTGATGTTGGTGCTGAGTAGATCATGGCCATATTTGGGTAGCTGACCCAGGTTATGACTAATATTCTTGAACATAAAGAGAAATGTGATTTTACATGATATGATATACCTATATTGGATTGTTTCATTATACAGAATCCCCCATAATTTAGTTGAACTACTAATCCAGTGGTAGATGAGAAATGGATTAAGTCCCTTGAAAATATATCTTTGACCTTGGGATGCAATTAAAGGGAAAAATTTATACTTGAAGTATATTGTATCAAAGTATATGCTGATCAATGATGATCATTGATCTATAATACTAGTGAGGAAGAAGAAATAGAATACATATAATGGATAAATTTTAAAGTAACATTCTTTGAAATATATTTCCCTTGTAAGAAATGGACTGAAATGAATATAAAGTTCCCTATATTAAAGAAAAAGGAAGAAGAAAGTGTTGAGAAGTATGATTATACCTTCACAATACTATTCAGGTATGATACATATTACACATGTAATATGAAAAGTAATATTGACCATTTCTTTTAAGGGCTTAAGCCAAGTATCTGAAGGACACTAATTTCTCAAATTTTTTCATAATATGATGAAATAATTTTATGTGTTATAAAAATAGAGAAAGAATTTTATAGATCCTATATATTCAATGGAAGTCATGAGAAGAAGAGGTCATATGAACACCAAGAAAAAAGGAACGTGTCAAAGAATAAAAAGAATTTGAAACAATTTCCATCATGTAAAAAATGTGGAAATAAACATCCAGGAAAATGCTTGAAGGGCATGAGAGTTTGTTACAAGTGCAGAGATTAGGTTCATCTAGATAATAAATGTAATAGAAAAAATATACCACTATTATCTAGTGATTTAACTATAAATAAGTGGTACATTATTCAAATCAATGTCCCAAACATCAAGGGAGCTTAATGCAGAAGAGGCTAATGGGAAAAATACTAAGCTTATGTGATCACTACAACTAAATTTGAAGTTCATAAATATGTGTTGTTAGATACTTTAATCATATCTTTAAATTTAACGAATGATTTATTTGATTCTGGATCCTTATACTATTTTATATCTTCCATATTTTCCAAGAAAATTAGATATTTCCCTATCAACTTAAGAAGGGATTTGTTACAAAAAACTCTTAGTGGAAATCTCACTGTAATAAAGATGTGTTAGACAGTTCCCATTATGACACATAAACATGCCCTATTTTTTGACTTTATTATTATACCTATGGTTGATTTTGATATAATCCCTAGTACGTAATAGCTTTCAAAATATGATGAAAACATTTATTACTAAGAGAATGAAATTACAATTCATGGTGAAGATGTGGAATTCCTTATTTTTAGAGGGGGGGGGGGCTTCATCATCCGAGTCATATATAGATCCACCCCTAGTAGCTCTTCTGAACGATATTCTTAGGGAATAAGGGTAGACACAACCTATAGATGGAAAAAAAATCTTCAAATTGAGGATGTACCTATTATACAAGAATTTATTGATGTATTTACTGAGGAATTACCTGGACACCCAATAGTGTTTGAAGTTGATTTTTCCATTGATTTAATTCATAATGAAATACCTATATCAAAGACTCCCTATAGAATAACCACTATAAAATTAGTGGAATTGAAGAAACAATTAGAGGAGTTGTGTAATAAGAGATGTATACAGCTTAATTTTTCACCTTGGGGAGCCTATATTCTTTTTATTAATAAGAAATATGGATCTATGAGGTTGTACATTGATTATAGGGAAATCATTGCTATTAAGATAAATAACAAGTATCATCTACCTCACATTGATGACTTATTCAGTCAAATTCATGAAGATCAATTTTTTTCAAAGATTGAGATTCATTTTGACTATCATCAATTTTAAGTAAATAAGTAAGATATTCCAAAGATAACATTTTTAACGAGGTATGAGCATTATGAGTTTACAATAATTCCATTTATACTAACTAATGAACCCTCTATTTTTATGGATATAATGAACATAGTACTCAAAGAATATCTTGATGATATTTTTGTGATATTTATTGATGATATCTTAGTGTATTATAAAAGGTATGATGACTAAGAAAATTAGTTATGGATCATTCATGAGACCCCTAAAAAAAGAGTTATATGTGAAAATTTTTAAGTGTAAATTCTAACTTTAGAAATTTTCTTTTCTTGGGCATATTATTTCCAATGATGCAATCTTAGTTGATCTTGTGAAGACAAAGGCTTTCAAAGAATGACCCACATCAATGAACATAATCAAGGTACACTGTTTCATTGGTTTGGAAGGTTACTATTGGTGATTTATTCAAAAAATTTACTAATTGGATAACTTGTTAACCAAGCATAAACGTAAAAGGGTTAATTTTTCATAGACAAAGGAATGTGAAGAATGTTTTGAAGAATTGAAGAGGAGATTGGTCAATGCTCCAATTTTAACTCTACTATTCAGAAATTATGGATTTTTGATATATAGTGATACATCAAAGAAGAGATTCAGTAGTGTCCTTATGCTGAATGATAAAGTTATTTCCTATGTGTCAAGGAATTTAAATAATCATAAACATAACTATCCTACTCATGATCTTGAGTTTGAAGCTGTAATCTTTTCTTTGAAGATATGAATATATTATCTATATGGTGAAATATGTGAGATATAAACAGACTATATGAACCTAAACTACATTTTTTCATAGAAATATATCAACACGAGACAAAGGTGATGACTCAAACTACTTAAGTATTATTATTTGTCAATAAACTACCACCCAAGGAAGAAAAACAAGGTAAAAGATAGATTGAGCAGGAAAGATCATGAAGTACTGACCAAAATGCGGATTGACATGGATCCTATGTTCATGGATTTAATAAATATGTATATGGGAATTATTAATGAAGGGGAAACATCATTACTTTTTGAAATAACTATCAATCCATATTTATTGAAAAAGATAAAAAGTTCTTAGCCTGATGATGATAATTTTCAAAAGAAAATTAAAGTGGTTAATGATTGTAAATTGACATACTTTATATATGAAGATGAAATTATGAAATTTAGAAATAGACTATGTGTTCCATCTATATATGATCTAAAAATGGAATTATTGGATGATTCTCATAACTCAAATTTATATATACATCCTAGGAGCACTAAGAAGTATACGTATTTTAAGAAACATTTTTGGTGGATAATATAAAGAATGAAATTGTTGATTATGCATTAAGATTCTTTATTTTTCAATAAGTGAAGGCTGAGAGATGAAATCATTGAGTATTCATGCAACATCTACCTATTCCTATGTGAAAATGAGATGAAATTACTATGGACATTGTCACTGGATTAACAAATACTCCTAGGAATAATGATGCACACTAGTGTAGAAAATGGTTTTTCACGTCATTGTTTTTTTTATTTTTAAATCCTATTAGTATAAAATGTTATTTAATGTGATGTTGTAAATAAGTTTTTAATTTTGGTTAAAAAAATGACGTTGTAAATGAATTACTAGATTGGGTTTTCACATTTTTATCTTATTATTGATGTGAAAAACCCATTAAGATTGTTTTTTCACATCAGTTATTTAATAACCAATGTGAAAAACCATTTTTTAATAATTTTATTTTCAATACTCATCTACACATCACACAAGAAGAGAAAACAAGAGGAAAACCAGTATAAATCAAGCAGAAATAATAGCAGAACAAAAAAAACACACACTTACAATTAGAACTTTCAAGATTACAATATATAGTACAAATAAACTAAAATCCAATCACACCTATAAAATGATTTTATCATTCAATTTTTAAGTGTATCATATCCTATGTACTATAAGGTTTAGGTTCATAATAGAGATAAAAATTAAAATAAAAGTGTTTAACATGTATTATGAATAAAACAAATGAAATATTAAGGAAAAGTTTATAACGAAATATAACATGCTGGAACTTCATGACTATCCTAGTTGAAATTATTTTATACATAAATCTTAAAACGTAATATCCACATTCCTTTACAACTTCTTGTTTATGAAATTTTTTTAAAAGATTTTTTTAATTCAAAATAACACTATTAAGTAATATATCCAAAATTCACTAATTTTAAATGAAAATTAACATTATTTACAACTTCTTGAAAAAAAATAAAATTCATTATAATATAAACAAGTATTAAAAAATTCAAACTTACATGTCCAATACATTTATAAATTTTTTCCTCACTTTACCATGGATAAAGAATAACCAGTAAAGTGTCTTCTCCCCTGGACAAAAAACACCTAACATCCAATGAACACTGATATAAAAGAAAATTTAATGTAATTGATTATTATGTAAAGAGATCTATAACACTTTGTGAGATATAAATTTCATAATCTTAAAGATATGGAAACATACAACACGGAATAATTTCATTCTTTTGAAATCTTTCAATAATATACACTGTTCTTTCTACTCCAGTCATTTTCATCACTATAGATGAAATAAACTATGGGTCTATGAATCCATATACAAATATATTTTCATGATCCTTACAAATTGTATAAAAAAACATAAGTATATATTTTTAATAAATTAAATGTACAAAAGGATTTATGTTAATAATTACATGGAAAAAACTTACATCATGTTGATGCACAACTAATCTCCAGTTACAAGTTCCATGATATCATTTTTCAATAGTGACACAATAATTTCACACTCACAAACACCAGATTCAATTGGAATATCATAAACATACAACAACAAATTTGAATATGTTGATAATCTATCAAGACAACTAGAATTTTTATCTAAAGTCATAGAACTTTGTATTTGTTGTTGTCTATATAGTATTTCTTTACCTTTAATGTATTCTTGTAAAAAATAAACAAATATATAAAATTTAAAATGTTAAATCAAATTTAATACCAAAATGAAATAAAAGATAAAATATACACATACCTCTGCGGTAATATATCGAACAAGTTTAGATGGACAAACTAAAAAGTGGCTGATAATTTTTCTAACTATACTCACATCATTTTTTAGTAATGGTACTCCTACAGATCTATCTATAATATCATGTACAATGACCCTATGATGCTCTCTCTCTCTATATGTTGATTATGAATGGTATCTCTAATATAAAATATCATCCCATATGAAACAATATGATGATGGGGTTCATCAACATATAACTCACAATAACTGGGAAGCTAAGGAGGAGGGGTGTAGGAGTAGGATAAGGAGTGGGGTCTAAAAGCAGAGGTGGAGGAATAAGAGTTGTTGCAGAGGTGGAGTGGGATCAATAATTTGAAACTATATTTTCATGGTTGTAGACATATAATATACCGAAGCTCTGATCCTATCCTCCATAAACACACAAATATTATGAACTTCATCTTCCTAAGATTCTATTTTTTTTATAAACATCCTCTATTAAAGAAGCTGTAAAATGTGGAAACACTTTTTTCACTGATACACCTGCTAGGTATACTCATACACGACCTTAGTGTTTGGCCTTTTCCAATGTTTTAGCTAAAATATCATTCCTACCCCAATCTATAAAGACCCCACGTGTGTTCTACTCCTCAAGAGAATCCTATATGAAATATTTTAAAAAATACATAATGAATCACAATATATAAATAATTGAATTAACTTAAATAAATAAATAAAGAAAACATCTTACAATCCTCTCAGTTACAACCCTCAAATCTTTCTTAAGATATTTTCCTTTTTTTCTCATTCAAGACCTCTTCCATTTTTCATATCTAGTGGAGGGGGGGGGGAGGGTCAACCTCTTCAGAGCCTAAATATGTAACTCTCCATTTTTGAAAATTTTCTGCCATCATTTGTTCTTCTAATAATGTATACCCTCCATCAGATAAAGTATGAGGGTATGAATTTCTAGATTGGATATCCTGATGATATCTCCTCAATTTTTGTAAATTAGGAATTAATAAATAATTAATAAATCATTAATATAAAAAATTCTAAAAGGTAGCATTGCACTTACCAAAAATGATTCTCATATTATACTTTCAATAAATTGATTCAATGTATCTTCATATATAAATGGATATATGTCAAATGGATTATGATATTTATGGTGTACAAAAATTAAATCTGATGTGAGGGTTGATTTAAAATCCCTCCATCTTCTAGAATCCAATGATAAACATTTGCTCCTGACTCCTCTATTATCAGGTATATCATATTTCATTTGATAAGTAGGGGGAAACATATATTACTATAAAATTTCAAGATAAGTAAAATAATAACAAATTATCTTACCAAAATGGTCTCCCACAAGTGAGATATTATCAATTTTTAAACACTTCTTGAATCATCAATCAAAATACTAACTTTTATTTTATCTTTCATTTCTATAAAAGTCTTTATTTTTTTTTGAATTTGGACCTCTTTGAATATTATTATCATAAAATTCTACTGGTTTCCTCTAGCCCTGTATATGAGAAACTGATAATTTTAGTAAATGTGTGCTGCCACATTTACCAACCCTCTAACTCTTATTTAGAGTCGTGGAAGTAAGTGTATCTTGTAAATAAGGATGAGGCTCATTAATAGGATTATGTGTACATTCCTCCCCAGAGGTATGAGTATGATCATCTCCAGAAGTATGTGGTGGATCAATTGATTGATATGTCATTATCATATAAATCAAAGTAACAAACAATTAGTACACAAATATACAAATTCAACTATTACATACTAATGTAAATAAAAAATGAAGAATTATCAAACAAAAAAGTTAACTAAAATACACATAACATATTTTTAATCATATTTGTAATAGTTAAATAAAATTTTAACAAAATTAATGAGAAATGAAATGACATATAAATTAATAAAAACAAATACAAAAATGGAATGTGAACAGTAAAAATGCTCATACCTAATAAATAATTTTCTACAGAAAAAAGAATATTTTTTTAATATACTCTTATATAATATTTTTGTTTTTATTCAACATATTATATTTAATTTTTTTTAAATAAATCAATTAATAGATAATTTACATAAGGGTAAACATAGTGAACTAAACAAAAAAAACTAATAGAAATAAATAATTTAACTTATTAGTCATAACACATGTTTGAATAAAGAAAATAAAATTAAAATATCTAACATTTTGTGATATTTAAAATAGGAAACGAGAAATAAAAATATGTTACCTGTAATCTTAGGAATGCACTGAAGGATTGTTTTCCCAAATTCATTTACAATGATTGTTCCATTGACACAAACCTTATCTATGATGTGATCATCAATATTATCTATTAATATTTATATGAAAGTAGGTATCTCACATAAATTAACATCTTTGTCAAGTTTATCATCATCAACATACCATTTTTTTCCTTGTAAACAATAGACCACTTTATATTGGATTGATCAAGAACAAAGAAATTTTTTTTACATGTGTTTCTATTATAAAAGGATTAGCTGTGTATTAGAATCTATTTTGATTAAATAGTTTCATTCTAATTTCATTATATATGACACTGTTGTTACCGATAAACCATTTGTAGTTAAACATTGGAACTTGAAATTTAATGTAATCAACTTACCATATTTATTTAATGACACCATAATATGCTCTTGACATGGAGATTGGGTTTTTGTCTTTGGAACTCAAAAAATGCATTTCTTCTACGAACACCAATACCCTATTATTTTGAACTATACTTATACTGTCCTGATATTTCATATGAAATTTAAAGCCATTAATTTTATATCTTGACTATGTTATCAAATTTAAACTTGGACCACCCTCTAATCATATCAATGTTCCCTATGCATCTGATCTACCAAACATAGTCGCTTTAAACCATGAAAAAGAGTTTTTTTATGCTCATTCAAAATCCATATATCTTTATTATTTGAATAACATTATTTCAACACATTAATATGCAATGTTATATATGGTTGAATATCATTTAAGTTATTCAATATGTATAAATGTACCTTCTTTTCTATCCACGTATAAAAAATTTGACTTTCAAGTTATGGATCCCCTTTTCCCCATAATTAACTCATCCATAGTTAGATGTAGGCAAACCAATATGTTAAAGTGTAGAAAAGTTACTCTTACAAAAATCTACAACCTCCTCAAAAATATACTTCTCAATAATGGAGGCTTCAGGTCGATATGGATTCTTAACATAAATCTTCAATATCTCCATTTAACTTTCAAAAGGATACATACAACGTAGATATATAGGTCCAAAAATACTTATTTCTCACACCAAATGAACTATTAAATGAACCATGATATCAAAAAATATGGATAAAAATAATTTTACAATTTAAAAAGTATATAAACCACTTAATTCTCCAAATTTTTCAAAGCATTCAGATAAATCACTTTATTAAAAATTGAATTGAAAAAATAACACACCTTCATGATAGTCATTCTGACATGGATAGACAATATTCCATGCAATGAAACTGGTAGGAGCTGTTACATCATGACTTGACAATCATGATATTTTATACCTATCAACTTCAAATCCTTTAAAGACACAATTTTTTTACATTTGAAGAATAACCCTGGGACACTTTGATATCATGAAGACCTAGAAAAAAGATATTTTTCTCCCTCTTGGATAATGTATGACAAACTGATGGTAGGAATGTTATTCTTCCATCAAAAGTGGTAGCTAACTCTAAATGTATTCCCATTGAGAGCAAGTCTAATATTGCATTGAACCCATCTTTAGTCTTTCCTTTAATATCTTATAATGTTCCAATTAATCCATCATATATATTCTTATCCATGTACATGATATCAATTTTATGTTTGACCTCATTATATCTTCAATATTGTAGCTAAAAAATTATTGACCATTTCTTCCAAACATTTATATCATTACCATATTTATGTGTCTTTATGAATGTAACATCAATGTTTTTCACCCTCTCAAGATAATGATAAGTGGATAAAGGTTTTGGAGTAATATTAAATTCTTGTGATCTATTTAATGCCTTTTTAAATCTTCTATAAGAGTGACCCATAGACAAAAACTTTCAATGAACCACGTATACCATTTTTCTCCCATGATACAGTTGATAATATGAAGTTTTTTATTCATAAATTGGACAAGATTTATACCCCTTAACATTGTATCCAAACAAATTTTTATATGATGAGAAGTCATTTATAGTAAACATAATCATTGCATGCAGTTGAAAATATTCCATTTTATATGAATCATACACCCAAATAAAATCCTCTGATAAAAGTTTTAAATCATCAATTAATGGTGACAAGAAGACATCAATATCATTTCTGAGCTATTTTGGTCCAGAGATTATTAAACTAAACATGAAATATTTTCAATTCATACAAAATTTAGGAGATAAGTTTTAAATTACCAATAAAATAGGACATGAAATATGTATGCTACTAAGGCTTTGATATGGATTTATTCCATCTGTGAACAGTCTAAGTTTGATATTTCTAACTTCATTTACAAATATAGGAAACTTCTGATCAATTTTTTTTACTGTGGACAATTAGCTGAATACTATAATTTTCTACCACATATTTGCTTATCTATATTCCATATTAAACTTTTTTCATAATGTGAATTTTAAAATAAGTGTTTCAAATACGGAATTATATTAAGACACTAAAATGCCTTGGTAACTGTTAAATCAGCCTATGATTTTTCTTTCAATTTATACCATGACGTCCCACATTTAGGACACCCTGATAGAAATTAATATTCCTTCCTATATATAATACAATAATTCGAGAAGGAATGTATTTTTTTGTACCCTAATCCCATTAGGAATAGTATTTTATTCACTTTATATTGTGAATATGGAAGATCATTGTCTTTAGGAAGAATATCTTTCAACAATTGTAGAAACTCTATAAAACTCTTGTCACTCCATCCATGTTTCACATTCAAGTTAATCAATATTAACTCCATTGATGAAACCATAAATTCCATAAAACCTATATATAATGGTTTTTTAGCATCACCATATAGACGCCCAATTTTCATTTCTTTCTCAATTACCTATACTTCAATATCATGAATTATTTATTCAATTTGATCAGAGTTATCATCTATAAAAGCATAATCATAAATGGATCTGAATTTATTACCAGTTTCACCATGCCAAATCCATGGGATATAACTCAGATTAAAACCATGAAAAATTAAATGATCTTTGATCTATTTGATTTTCAAATTCTTCATATTTAAATATTTTAGGCATGGAAAGAAAAACATGCTGTTGTTTGGAACATTTCATTTAGAAAATTCCAAAAAAGCATCAACACTTATTCAAAGTTACATAATCCAACTTTGAATCATTATTTTCTATTACAAACATAAAAAATAAATATCTCTTCCAAAGAATATAGTGGTGATAAAAGTGAGTAATAGGGGGAAATAATATATTATTTAAATGATAATCAAGAAGACACAATTATTGTATAATTCATTAGTAAAATGTTGCTATGATTTTAAATAATAGTGACTATGATGGTTAAAAATTTAATAACATTAGAGATGAAATTAAATGTTAATTGGAATGATTATACAACAATAAAATGGAAAATAAAATAAATTTATATCAAAGATGTAATCATTTGGAAGTAACATAATTTTGAAATGTAAAAAATATATATGCGTATTTGAAAAGTATAACTATAAATTCTGTAAAATAATGGAATATAAGTTTAAAAATAATTGGTAAATTATAAAAATAAATGAATGGAAGTAATTTACAAAACAAAATATAGTCATAAAAATGTATCATTTTTCATTTTCTTCTGAATTAAATTTGATGAAACTTGAAATTGAATATTATTGACCTAAATCCACTTAGATATCTCAGAGAGGGGGCCCACTTTCCCATGTTTCTTTCCATTACATGAGTTTAATTTCATTTTTCCAGTCAATAAATAGTAACTTCATCAAGTGGTTCATAGAAAGGTATATTATCCCTTGTGATTTGGATGAGTGAGTTATTATTTTTATTTTGTGAATTCTCAATGAAGTGCTCATTTGTTTCAATATTAAATGGGGAGAGGTACTCAGTGTTATTTAAATAGGGATATTGAATCATGTAATATTGTATTCTATTAACCCTTTAAGTTCTATTGCTTTGGTATAATGTGTGTAGTCACAGTCAGTTTTAATCCTTGGTGATGGTACATTCTTTTTGGAATCAATTGTTTGTGTTCGTCTTTAGAATATGAGGGTTGACTATTCCCATAGAATAAGTGAATTTATTGATGGATTTTAATTAATTAATAAATATTATATATTCTATGATGAAGTTATTTTTTTAATTTCATGTCCTATGATAACCTTGAACCTTACAAATTATTCCTAAAATTAGCATAAAATTCAAAAAATTATTTAGATAAGAATCTAAAGGTTTATAATTTAACCCAAATCTCAACTAGGATACCAATCATAATCTGATGTCATTTATAAAAGGCATAATAACTCATGAATAATTTTGTAAGTGGTTCTAATAATACATTTATTCCACATAAGTATCTAAATATTTCACTAACCCATGATATATCGAATTATGTTACACAATGTTAGTTTTGGAAAACTTGATTCAGGAAAAGCTCTCTGTCAACATTAATTCCCATTATATCATAATAAAATAAAGATATATAAAGGAACCAATTGATAGTTACTATTCATTATTCACTAATAATGTCAACATTATATTGACAATAACTCATAATATGAAGACTATATATTTAATATATGATTTTTAAGATAAGAATATGGTCACATCATAAGAAAATTGTTGATATGCATATACACTAATTATATGCTATTGTATATTAAACTGTATGAAAATTGAAATGTATGTATATATATATTAAATTTTAAAATTACTATGTCACTAATAAATTCATAACACTAATTGAAATTTATCCATATACATGTAAATTTACGCATAAACAATGAATTATTCAAAAACATCATCCAAATAAACAACATTTAGAGATTCAATGTAGAAATTTAAAATGTAATGTAATATAAACATCTGAGAAAAAATTCAATGAAAACAAATTTCCATATAGTAGAAACACCAAAACATTACAATATAATGAGAAAATTTATGATCTAACATAGAACATTAAGATATAATGCATTCCACATAGCTTTATACTTAAATCAATGCATACCGAATTTAAATGAAGATGGTAATACAAGATTTGATATGAGAAGGATATATATTTGAATGAGCAATGATGAGGATAGAAAAACCTAAGAGTTAATGAATATGTTAATGAGAGATTTGAGTCCTCAGAATAAAAAAATTAAGAGTTAATGGTTCTACTCTATTGAACAATCGAAAGAGAGTCTTGATTTGTGAGGATTGCTTGAGAGAAGAGTAAATTGAATGTGCAATAATGAAATGATGAAAAATGAGGATGTATGAAGATGTAAATATGAGATTAGAGTCTATAGGATCAAATAAAATAGGGTTATAGCTTCTGTATGAGAGAAATGAGTCTACTTTCATGATAATTAATAACCCCTAAATGGTTCATAAAATTTTAAATAGTATATAATATCACTTATATAATAAATGATGCTAAAAATCGGCCTTTTGACGTCAGTTATATGATAATCGACATGAAAAAGTAGTTTTCACTGCTTTACCATGTTGGTTATTATATAGCAAACATGAAAAATCCTATTTATCACATTAGTTATATAATAACCAACGTGATAAAGAGGGTAACCCAATTTATCACATCAGTTATTATATAACTGAAGTGATAAAGAGACATATCCTGATTATTCACACCGGTTATATAATAGCTGATGTGATAAAGCAATAAACCTTCCCTTTTCATGTTATTTATAAATAATGGATGTGAAAAATTAAACGCGATAAATACTTTTTTTACTAGTGGAAATATGGGTTATTATTGATCGCTTAACTAGATCTGCACATTTCCTTACTATAAGAGAAGATTTGTCTCTTGAGCGCCTTGAACAACTCTATATTAATGAAGTTATAAGACTTCATGGAACACCTCTTCAGTGGTGTCTTATTATTTTCTATGATTTACATCAAAATTTTAGAAAATTATTCAGAAGGCTCTTGATACCGAGCTTCATTTGGGAAGCACATATCATCCTCAGACTGATGGATAGCCTAAAAGGACTATTCAAACGTTATAAGACATGTTGAGATCATGCTCACTTTAATTTCAAGGCATGTGAGATCAATATTTACCTTGAGTAGAGTTTTACTATAACAATAGTTTCTATTCAAGTATTCAAATTGAATCTTATGGAACATTATATGGTAAGAGATTTCTTACTCAAACTTTTTGGGATGAAGTTGGTGAAAGGAAGCTTATATGCTCAGAACTTATTGATAGACAATGAAAAGGGTAAATACTATTTAAACTCATATTGAAGAATCTCAAAGCATAAAAAAGTGTTATGCCAATAATCGAAGGAAATACTTGCAATTTCAAGTGGGAGATCATGTTTTTTTAAAAGTATCTCCATGGAAGGGTGTTATAAGGTTCGGTAAGAAGGGAAAACTATGCCCCAAGTACATAGAATACTTTGAAATTTTAGAAATAATTGAAGCTGTAGCTTACCTATTAGAAATACCACTAAGTATCTCTAAAGTATATGATGTGTTCTATATATCATTGTTATGTAAGTACATTCTTGACCCAACACATGTTCTCACCTCTTAAGAAATAATAATTGGAACCTAATCTATCTTACTATGAAGATCCTATCCATATTTTCAACACTAGAGAGAAAGTATTAAGAAATCAAACATCTTGAATGATAAAGGTACTTTGGATAAATAATAGAATAGAGGAAGCATAATGGGAACCAGATGATATTATGAATAAGAACCACCCTCATTTTTTCAGAAAGTAATATCTATGAAAATTTTAGGGATGGTATTTTTATAGGAGGGAAGTATGCAACACATAAGCTTCAATTATAGTAAGTTAAAATTCTATTTTAATAAATCCATAATACAATGCACATTTTAATATTTCACAGAAAAAATATTATAATTTGATACAATGAATATTTATTTTAAACTCACTTGGTAAAAATAATCCAATAATGAGTTTATGAAAAAATTCCATCTTTCAGACTCATGTAAGATTTTTCTTTAATAAATTTAGTGTTTTGGTATTTGACAAAAACAACACCATGTAAAAAAAATAAAAAAATGTATAATAATGTGTTATAATATATATAATTAACCATATATTTACTATCAATTTTAAATAAATAAAGATACAATCATTTTGAGGTAAGAAGAGACATTTTTTAGAAAACTATTTTTAAACGCATAATGTCTTTACATATTAATTAATTAAAATAATATTTAATAATGAATGATTTAAATTGAATTTGTAGATTATATATCTAAATATATTAATTTAAATCCATATAATGTTTATTACTGTTAATATAGTTAATGTAAGATCATCTTATGCTCGAAAAATGTTTTTTCTTTCAAAAAATCATTTTTCGACATGTTTTGTGAGTTTATTTTTAAATTAAATTCATTCAATTATGTGAATTGAATTTTAAAAAATGGATTCCATATTTTAAATCTGGATTTAAAAATTTATTAATGATTCCACTTTTATTTTTGTTCATAATGAATAGTAAAAACATTAAAAATTTTTCATCATAGTTAAGCTTAAAACAAGTTTACCAGGGGTTAACCTAAAAATATAAGGGTTAAAATGACCTAAAAACTTTCTTAAACCCTATTGGTTTTTTTATTTTGGAAATAACCTTATCAAATTATAATATCATCCATTTTGGATCCATTTTTCCAAGAAAGTGACTTGATATTATTTTGAAACTTTGAACAATTACAAGTGTGCCACTCACCTCAATTATAAAAAGGAACATCCTCCCCTCACATATTCACACCTCTTGATCCATTTTACTTGAAAAAAACCTACCTAAATCTATCCCCAAAATAATTATAAACATTATAGGCTACTAGTATTCCCAAATTTCTAACCCTATGGTTCTTAATAAGAGATCCAAAGGAGGTTTTTCTAAGAGAAGGTAATCGTCTTCGCCAAGCTCTTCCTTTTTTAATTCTTATTTTACTACCTTCAATTATGTCCGAATAATTTTTATATAATAACACCATAATCTATCATTTAATGAGATTTTATTATTTTTATGATATAATATTTATCCATTTCATTCTCCATGAAATGGGAAACAAAACCATCGCTCGTGTGTACGACGGACTACCGCCTCTCAAACCAATGTAATTTTTTCCCATCATCGACTCACATGGAAAATCATAATGATGAAAATGATGAATATATATGATACTTATGATATAATATTTTTTATTTAAAATTAATAATTCAATTACTTCCTTACACTTTCACTCATTAATAAAATGATAACATCGCACGTGCGTACGTATGACCTATTGTCTCCACGAAACGATGTGATTTATTTTCCATGTTTAAATATAAAGAATGATTATAAAAATGTATATAATGTATAAAATTATATTTATAACATTAATATCATTATAGAGATTATGGAAATGTATCCTATGCACAATAACTATAACTACCATGATAACACATGCATGGGAAAACGAAGCAGTTAACACCCAAAATAATGGTAATAATGGAATATTATAAAAGAACATATGATAAGATGTGATAAGAGGATAATATATGATATTATAAATATGAATATGGTTATATTATGAATTAATATTATGTTTAAAACCATTATACTGAAGGTTAAAACACTTTTAACTAAAGGGAAGCGCGAGTAAGAGATTTTGTCTTAATTTCCACTCCATTGAGACATATTTGGTATTATGACCCTATTTACTTTTATGTGGCGTAAATACTACAACTTTTACATATTTAACATGAATAAATATTTATTCATAATTATTAATGTTTCAATTCAAGTTTATCCTTTCAAGGGATTATAATTTAAAAACTACCAAATAGGTAAGGATTTATTTTATAATATCATTTTTGGGATTTATTTTATTTTCATTAAAGGAATATTATAATATATTATTTATAAAGCCTATATATTTTCTTATATTCTGGATATTTAAGTAGTTTACATATTTCATTACAAATTCCCCCCTCTTTAGCACCAGTATCCCACAATTAAACATTTAAAAGAAAAGAAGATCTTATTTCTCTTTTTTGACCAGTTATACTTTTCTTCCATGTTCATATTATTCAAAATTGTTTTAAAAAAGTCATTTTTATTTAATCAAATGAAATTTTATGTTATACTTGAATTTTTAGAATGTTTTAAAGGAATATTTCAAATGTTTTTTTAATGGTTCATTTTCAACTTTCTTTACAAAAAGTCAAAAGAATTTTTTAAGGTATACAACATTAAAAAACTTTCCCACCAATGTAACCATTTTATGATATTTATATTTTATAAAACTTTTCAATGGTTTTACAAAGAAAAATATTTAATGAAATATTATTTTAAATGACATGATTTTATTATAAAACCTATATTTTTTATGAATTTATATTCATTTTTATCTGTTCTTAATTTTGTGGCTGTTAACTTTCTCTAAAACTATTTAATTTCTTGTGATTATTGGAAATTAAATTTTTCTTAAATAACCATATTATTTATATCATGTATACGGTTTTTCCTAAACCATATAACATTTATACATATGGTGTTTACTTTAAAAGTTATTTGATTGACTGGGTCAATATTGATATTTCATATTCTTTATTGAATATATATATTTATTGACAAGGCATAGTGTTTATGAATTAAAGTGATTATTAAATATATTAGGAATGCATTTGACATGTAGTGATGGGTGGTTTATAGAATACATAACCCCTAGATGCATTGACAGGTCTTATGAGAAAAGTCATTGGCCAAATTACATGTTTTTTTAGTGTATACCTACCCATCAATTAAACTATCTTAGCATAAAGAATTAATGGTATAGATATCATGATGTCCAATATTAATCATTTACTTCATTTAGAATTCAATGATTATTATTTGTGATATTATTGCATTTATATTATCCATGGATACATTCCATGCTCAAGTTATTTATTAAATGATATGAGTTTTTAGTTATTTACCTTTCCATATTGATTATACCTTATTTATGTATGTTAGCTTCTATTGTACATAACCCTTACTGATTATTTGATACCAAACTTATTTTTTTCCTTCCCTGGGGATATGAAGAATAATTCTATGAATGAGTTCAAGGATTCTGAATTCTTTTTATTACTACATTTTATGTTTTATTTACAATTTAAAAATGAGAATAATGTATATATATAGCTATTCAAGACTAATAAACTAATATTTATTTTAGGATTAGATCCCATATATCTATACCAATGTAATAAAGAAAAAAATGACTTTGGGTTATTGGATTTGGGTTTGTTACAACTGATGAAAACCACAACCTCCATAAGAAAAGTGCACAGGCACATAACTCCTGGTGAAAGAATGAGAGATACAAGCACCGAAGAAGTGGGAATAAAAATGTTGAGGATGACTCCTTGATAACTGAAATCTCAACTACCCTAGAATTTAAGATCCTCCCATAATAGAACCACTCATCAGAGTGCCCAAATAACCCCACTCTTGAGATGATACCAATTGTGCATTAATCCTCCTAATCATCTCTGCCTCATTCTACACCTCCAAATACACATGTAATGTAAATGGAGTGACTGTATAATGAATAATTGGGAGTAATTAATTCTCCAAAATCCATTCTATAGACTCCTCATCTATGAAAAAATCAAGGGTAAAACAAATAAGGTCCTTGAAGAAAATCCCAATCTACCTCACAATTAGGCTCCCCTGCTAATGGGAGAGAAACTCCTGTCTCTTCACTGCTCCCATAATTGATGATAGGAACTCAATATGAAACTGCTTTTTAAAATAATTCCATTAAACATCTGAATAATTCTTCTACCCAAGATATAAAATCTACCAATGGAGAGTTACACCTCTGTAGAAACCCCAACTATAGTAACCCAAAGTCAGTGTCTAATTTATTACATTGGTATAAGATATAAGGGATCTCATCCTGAAGGATCAATCAGTTTAATAGTCTTGAAGAACAATATACCTACATGCTTCCCATATTAAATTGGAAATATAAAATACTTAGCATAAAAACATTCTTGCATCCTTGAAATTTTTCACAATATCATTATTCATATTCTGGAGAAAAGAAAAAAATAAAGGGTGATCTTAGATGCTCAATAAGAGTTATGTATAGCCGAATCTATCATGAATCAATAAGTTATAATCAATATGGAAAGGTAAATAACTAAGCACAAAATCCATCCATGAATAATATCAGTGAAGTAATCTCATGGATAATAATAACTGAATCCTTAATGAAGAAAATGATTAATATTAGACATCATGATTTCAAACATTATTATATTTATACCACCAAATCCTTGTTACAAGATAGTTTAATCTATTGGTAACTATACACCAAAAACCCATTTAATTTGGACAAACAATTTACCTCATGAGACCTGTAAATGCACTGAATGAATATCTATAACTAGGACCCACTCAACACTACGTATCGAATTCATTCTTCATATATCGAATGATCAAATCAATTCATAAAAAATATTCCTTATCAAAAAATATCTAAATTTGAGTAAAGAATATATAATATCAATATTTCCTCAGTCAATAAAAGAAATTTCATAAAAAACACCATATGTAGAAATAATATATGATTTAGGAAATAATAATATCCATGTTGTAAAGAATATGGATATTTAAGAGAAATTTAATTTCCAATGATCCTAAAAATGTGAATTTTTCAATAGAAAGTTAATGAACACAAAATTAATGAAAGAAAACTTTCAATTCACTAGAAATATTTTTTTTGTAGTAAAATTAAATATTTTGGAAAATTGAGGAGGAATATTAAAATAATATTTAATTAAATAGTTTTATTTTCACAACTATAGAAAATTTTTACAATTCACTAAATAGCATACAAATGTTATAGTGATGGGAAAATCTATTAATGTCATATATGTTAAAAAAACATTCATTTTGGTTTTTTTAAAGAGAGTTGGATATGAAATTTTCATAAAAACATGAAAGATTCATTTAAAACCATATAAAAAGTAAAGGATAATATAAAATTTCCTTGATAAGTTGTTTTAGTAAATAATATGGAATTTTGTAAAATAATTTTAAAAAAATATGGACATGGAAGAAATATACCCACTCAAAAGATAAATACGATTTTATTTTATTTTGAACATTTCTCTTAAAATAGTAACTTTAATTGAATAATTAACCATCATTAATAAATATATATTCATTTTAAATACCTAAAAGGGGAATTATATACACCACATAAAAGTAAATAGATGTATAATACCAAATATGTCTAAATGGAGTGGAAATTGAGACGAAATCCCTTACCTCAAGTTTGAATTGCCTCGTAAGTGATTTTAACCTCCTGCACAATAAATTTAGATTTATTATAATTAAATACCATAACCTTATTCATATCAATAACATCATATATAATCTATTTATAACATCTTATCACCCAATTGATGACAGTCTTTTATCATTATCATTATTTTGGGTGTTAATTGCTTCATTTTTCATGTATGTTTTGATTCGGTAGTTCCAATCCTTATACTTTGATTATGGTTCGATAATATATAGAATTATATTCATGATATTAATATCATATATACTCAATTTATAAATATTTATATTCATCCATAAAATATATATATAACAAAATGAATTAAATCGTTCATGGAAACGGTAAGTCGTACATACGCATGAACGATGTTTTCACTTTTCAAAAGATGTAATGAAAGAAAGGTAAATTATAATTTAAATTTAAATAATAATTATTATATCATATATATTCATTAAATATATCCATATTATGATCCATGTAAATCAAAAATGAAAAATGAATCACACCGCTTTGTGGAGATGGTAGTCCATACGTACACACGAGTGACGTCATTTTCGAATGGATTGTAAGGTAAGAAGATAAATATGATATTATAATTATAGAAGCATAATTTTTTCATGAATAACATATATATTTATTATTTTCATCTTTATAAAAATAAATGTGAGGTAATAATGGAAAAAAATTACATCGGTTAGTGATGTGGTAGTGCGCCGTACACATGAGCGATGATTTTATTTCCTATTTTATAGAGAAGGATATGGATAAATATTATTTCATAAACATAATAAAATCTAAGTATATGGGAGATATTTATGTTTTTATATTTTAATTTTCTGGTTACAATTTATGGTGGTAAAATAAGAAGAAATATAAAAGTGCTTGGTAAAGATGATTACCTCTTCTTTAAAAGAGCTCATTTAGATCTTAAGGGACCTAGGGTTGATATTTTAGGAAGACAAAATCCTTTAGAACTTGAATAAGGATTATGATAAGATTATTGGGAAGGTTTTGGTTTATCTATATGACTCAAATATATATAAATAAAAAATATAAGGGGTGTCCTTTTATAAGCAAGGGGAGATACATTCTTGGAATTTAATAAAGTATTACAACAATATAAATTATTTTTTCATCTAAAAATGGATCCAAATTAATATAACTAAAATATAGTATGACTATGAGTCAAAATAATCACATTAAATAAAATTTGGACATTTTTTGGTTATTTTCTCACTATTATATTTTAGTTTTAACCCCCATTATCTTTCCGACAATTACTACAATATTAAAGTTTTCTATAATGTAATGGACACTAATGTTATTATAAGAATAAAAAACACCCATAAATGGATCATGGTTTATGTTTTCAAACATATATAATTCACTTGTCTGAATATATTTTTTTATGAATTTTAAATCAGTTAATAAAATATTATTTATTATAAAATATCATTAATGCCATTTTTGACACTATTTATTTATTTTGACTTTAAATACATTAAGACAAATATGGAATTCAAATATAAACCTTTTATAAATAACTAATATTACATATTTATTTATAAATTTTTTTAATACAAAAATTCATCCATTTTATTTTACTTTTAATATTTTTAAAATCATTTTTTATTTTTCTATTAATTTAATAAATACTGTGTCGGTGTTGCGTAATAATTTAAACTAATTATTCAATAATTAAAGATTCAAAATAAATTACCATGATAAAAAAATAATTTATATTTAAAATTAACATTTATAACAAAAATTAACCTCCTTTTATCCTTATGAAAAATATTAGATATATTAAAAGTAAGAGAATGACATTTTTGACTTTATCCTTTACTTAAATATTATAAAGGTAAAAATAAAAAATAAATAACAAAAAATTTTCATATTTTGAAATTTTGTTTTATTATGGATAAAATATACTCATCCAATGAAATAAAGTTAAGCATCATATATATTTTTAATTCCTTATCACATTATTTTTAACCTTAATTACCCGATTTACCCATTATCGAGGTGATAAATTTTACCAAAGTTACTATTTATAATTCTTAAAAAATAATAGAAAACTATTTAAAAAATTTGAATCTAATGATTCAAAATATGTAATCTACTTTTTCAAATTCAATTTAAATAAGTGGAAGAAATTAATTTAAGATAAAAATGAAAAACACAATGAAAACCACATTTTTTAGAAAAATGTGTTTTTAAGACCAAAAAAGAACTTATACTAAAATATAGTATAATAATTATTAACATATAATTCATTATATTATTTATAGATAAAGTTTTATTATGTTAATTTATTATTAAATTCAAATCATTATGGGTCCTTTTTAATTAAAAGAAATTATAGTTTTTACAAAAATCGGTATTTTTCACTATTCACTAAAAAATCAATATTTTTAGAAAAATCTCAAAATTTCTACCTAAGTTACTGTTTAAATGATGAATTCAATAATAATAATATTTTATTATGTTTTCATGGTTTGTTTAAACTTAGTGTTACGTAAAAAATAAGCTATCAAAGAAATTTTTATAAAGAGAAATATATAATAAAATCTCAAACAGTTACATTCTACCCCCTTATAAGAATTTCACCCTCCAAATTTCATCAATTTGATACAAAAAATGGAGGATACTTGTACCTCATCACATGTGGTTCCCACACAGATTCCTCAGTTTTATTATTTTTCCACAAAACTTTATTCAGATGAGTGGTCTTGTTTTGTAGCACTTTCTCTCTACGATCCATAATTTCCACCAATTATTCCTTATAAGAGAGATATTTCTCTAGTGGTAAAACCTCTGAGTTCAGTACATATTAAGGATTTTGTGTATAATTTCTTAGGAGAGATTCATGGAACACATTTTCAGTGGAATCTCCAAGAGATAAGCTACCATCCCAATATGATCAAGAATTTCAAAGGTACTGGGGCTCATCTTTCCTTATTTACAAATCTCACAATCTTATTCCAAGTAGATATTAATTGGAATACCATATCACCAACTTCAAAATATTGATATTTCTGAGAATTTTTAGCATAAATATTTTGTATTCTTTGAGATTCCCTTATATATTGTTGAATGGATCTACCTTTATCTTCCATTTCCTCAGCTAGATTAGGTCCCAATAGATTTATTTCTACAACTTCATCCAAACACATTGATGTTATATAATTAATTTAATAGAGGGATTTATAAGGATACATATTAATTCTCAAGTAAAAGTTATTGTTTTAAGAAAATTATACCAAAAGGAGGTGTTGATCCTAACCATATTTGAACATTACCAAAAATTTAAGCTATACCAATGGTTCTATACCAATGGTTTTAAGAACCGTTGGTATAGGAAACCTATACCCATGGTTTGGGAAAAATATTTGTATATGTATATATATGGTCATTTATACTAATGGTATGACCAAACTGTTGGTATAGGTAATTTTCCAAGACACCTATTCCAATAGTTTGGTCAAACCATTGGCATAGATAATTTTTCTGGACACCTATACCAATTGTTTGGTCAAACTGTTGGTATAAGTAAAATTTTTAGACCCCTATACCAATGGTTTGGTAAAAACATTGATATAGATGGTTCCATTTTTTATTCATTATAATAATAATAATAAATAATTCATTTTAAAAATTATATATATATATATATATATTTATATGTATAAACATATAAGATTTCATAGGATAGTGATAAAGTCATTGGAATATTAGCAATAGGTGTTGGGATAAATACCCAATGTAGGATTTTTTTCAATAGAGGGCCTATACCAACAGTTTGACGAAACCATTATTATAAGTATTTCCTTTAAAATTACCCATACCAATGGTTTTAGAACCCTTGTTATAGGTATTATATACCAACGGTTTGGTCAAATTGTTGGTATAGGTCTTTATTTTGAAATTACCTATACCAATAGGTTGAGAACCATTTATATAGGTATTATATACCAACGATTTAGTAAAAATTTTGGTATAGGTCTATACTAATGGAGAATCACCCAAAGGTCACCCAAACCATTGGTATAGACTAGAAAAATAGTTTGGGGGGGATATACCAATGGTTTGGAACCGTTGGTATAAACTTTTTTCCAGTAGTGGAAATCCATAGAGAAATCCCTAAACATGTCTTATCATGTTGGAATGGTACTCTTAGACTGACCATCTTTCTAAGGATGATGAGAAGTACTGA